>JAWWEV010000115.1:47692121-47838316 GCA_035583235.1 Hafferia zeledoni | reverse complement strand
CCCAGAAAACAAAAAGAGCCAACCTGTCTCCACCCCAGTGATCTAGAGACAACTACCCTCTTTGTTAACAGTTGGCTGGGGTCGTTAAGAGTGGCAGGGGAGAGAATTTACATAATAATTCCAAACTACAACAGAAGTACTTAGGCTTCTGTTTCCTCACCCGTGAATGAGACAAGAGGGTTGCAGAAATTAATGTGCGGTGTGTGTTATGCTACAACATTTATCTTTTTAGGACTGCCATGTTTTCTTTTTTGAAAATGTTAAAAAAGAGCAGCACAGTCTGTACTTAACTCTGAGTGCTTCTTCTCATTTGAAGTGCAGTGATTGGCACCTCTTATGACTGACTCTTTAAAAACCTGGTGTTAATTCTATACTGCCTATGCAGTTTTAGATGTTATGTGTACAGCCAGTGAAATTTTGCTTCAAGCAGAATTGAAATGAATAGATATAATTCCTGTTTTGTTGATTTAAAAGCTAATAAAAATCACCTTGCATTTTCATTTGCATTGCTATGTTCTTCCAGAAATAAATTATTTATATAGACATGCACATATGTATGCATACACAGACCACTACAAATGCTAATGAAAAAGAAATAAAAAGTGACTGTCTGAGGTCAGTAATCATTTTGCTCAAAAGACCATTTGTTGGTCTGAGGCACCATCAGCATCCTTAATAAAAGCTATTTTTGCGTTTTCATTTTGATTTTCTCTGTTGGTAACTGAAGTGTTAGAATCCTGGGAACATTTTTGGAATCTGTCCTCCATCCCTCCTTGGCAGACTTTGGCAGTCACTCACACTGCTCTAAGAGCAGTTGCTCCTGTCACAGTAACATACAGGGCACTCACCAGTGAAATTCATTTTAACCAAAGACGCTCATTCAGAATGTTCAGCATTTTTAAGACTTGTGCTATCCGACGACAACATATGTTGCATGACTGCATTTTAATCTTTTCATCAGTGGTGCAAGGAAATCTACTGGCCTGTATTTTAAAATTTGGGTATTGGATTTTTTTGGATTCATAGCTTCAGAAATCTGCAAAATCAATTGCCTGATCTAGCTGTGAAGAAAGTAAGCAGCAAGTTTTACCTCTGAGCATGAGCCCATATGGCACTTTAGCACAGGACTGGTTTAATTGCAGGGGTCATAACTTATGCAATTCTTCCCTAATATTTATTTAAATCAAAAACTCACCATAAAGCATTACTTTTTTGCAGGGGACTATTTGAAGGATAAACTTAGATTTAGCATATTAAGTAGTTTCAATATTGATCACAATATTAAACCCAAGTTGCTTGGGATGAGGTGTGCCTCACCATTAGCAGATACATGAAAGAAGGGGGAGGAGATGAGCTTTTTACTTTTCTTCTTCCATCATGCCTCAGATGAACAGCTAGAAAAATACAAAACTGCTGATTATTCTACAACATTGAGCTCATTGCTGGAGAACCTGAGAAGGTGTGTGTTGACAGCTGTTACAGACTCACAAAATGGACTGGAGAAGCTGTAAATGTAACATTTCTGTTTTACCAGGACAGACAGGTTTGCCTGCAAAAGGTGCACATCTTCTGAGAACTGGATATTAGAGGCTAATTGTGCTTTTATCAACCAGGATGTTCTTTGTTTCCTATCTCTTGGAAGGTGTCGTGGGAATCTGGGAACCTTTCCAGGCCATCCTGGCATCTTCTTCAATAGCTGCCCACGCTGGTCTTCTCCCCTGAAAAGCTGAGAGCAGCATGCATGTTCTCTCAGAAACTGCAGTGTGAAGGTGTGGGAGCTCAGCACCTTTATAAAGCAGACTCTTAGGGAAGGAAAAGCATTTTAAGATCAGGTTTTGTGTCTGAACTCCTGCTTGGCCACTAGGTTGTGATATCCCTAATGGAAGCATTCCCTCCCCTCAATTCTGATCCTTAAGGAAAAAAAGGGAGTTGGAAAAAAAAAAAAAAAAAAACAACTTTGAAGTCTTATAGTACCTTGCATGCTGGTTTTTTAACATTGAAAATCTGAACTGACGTTGCAACATTGCTGACATTGCAAAGATCAAAAACGGAGACAGAAATTTCCACCGTGCACTGATCATTTGAAATTTTCTCTGAATAGGGCTTCGGACTTTGACTCTCTTCCAGGGAAAACAACCATTCATTCAGGAGTCAGATAAATTGTTTTAAATGTTTTGTAAGTGTCTGTGTTTACCAAAATTTAATTGAAAGTCGGGATAGAAAACAAGCCCTTTATTCAGCAGAGGCAGCTGCTGCAATGTGAGACTTTCTACCCAGATCAGCCAGCCCCTTATCCTGACCCTGCACTTTCTCTGCTGGAGTGAGTTACTGTCAGTCACATGAAGAGATCACTTCCAAGCTGCCCCAAAATAAATAGTGGCAATGCATTGGTGTGGAGTATGGCAGAGAGGTAATTAATGGTCTGAAATGGTGGTAAGCACCTCAGGACAAGTCTCAAGCATACTCAGGAGAGAGTCACTCTACCTTGTGGTCCTGTAAGATGAGATAAATTCACAAAAGTTAATTTAAATCCATTGTAGTGAATGTGCTTCACTAAAGCAGGCAAACCCTTATCAGCGCAGCTGTGAGTGCTACTGGTGCCAAGGAAAAGAAAAATATGCACCAGATGATTTATTTTCAGGCTTGGAAGTGCAGAAGGTAGGAAGCACCCTCTGATGAAGAGGGCAACTACTGTAAATATTTAAAAGCTTTGTACTAAAATTGTCTTTTCCAGAAGGCTTGTTAATAAATATCTAGTAGTTGTTACAACTTCAATGTTGTTGAGACCATATATACAAGGTATGTATCGGGTTTTCATCTTTCCTTAACACTTGATAAAACTTGGATCTAAGATAGCTAAGGCTGAATGAGTGTGTGAAGCAGCATGGGCTGTGTATTGTTGCCTGAATTCCAGAAAATCTGTCTACATGGGGTTCTGATCTCTGTTAGGCTCACAAATAGCATAGCTCCTAACTCACTCCAGTTAAAGGTCTCTGAGCTAATTTGTCAGAAGTGAAGAGTTTTGTATTTAAAAAATCATTCAGTAAAATAACAACTTGGCACCTTCCTATAGGATGTTTCAGATTTTTATTATAATTAGCAGTTTACACCACATCTCTGTGTGGCTCAGCATAGTCTTTCAGCTCTGAAAATAAATATGCTTTTGTCAGCTCAAAATAAAAATATTCTAACAATACTCAGCCTCAGTTATGTTAAAGATTACTCAAGCAAGTGATCCCATAAAGGAGCATCTGTTTTTTTGTCTTTTAAATGAATTGTTACAATATTTGTTAAAAGTGTGTTAGGATTACTGCAAAGGAGGGAAGTAAAATTCAGAGGATGTCAGGGAACTTTCAAATCAAATTCCTTACAATAGGGAACTCTCTTGTGACAAACATTGGCTTTTCTGGCTATGTATTTAATCCAATGTTGTTTAGGTTATTTCATAAATTTTAAGCTAAATTATAGAAAAAACCTGAATGTTTAAACTCCATAAAATGATTTTTTGTGTGCTGGATCTTGAGAATATCCTTTTTTGACTACAATTGTTTTCATTAATGTAAGGATATTCACTAAATACATTAAACCAATTCTATTTATATTCTCAAATTTCTATCTATAATGAAAAATATTCTTTTATCAATTGCATTGATTTTCTGACAGCAGCTGTCTGTCTTATTTCCTGTATTTATCTGCATAATAGAAATATTTAACCATGGGTAACGGTATTGTGAATTGTCATCAGGTTGTCATCAATTGTCTCACTGAGCTTTTTACTTTATGACTTTAGATAAGTTTTTGGAAAGTTTTCAGTTGACAGAAACGTGCCCTCCAGGAAAGACAATGGTGTGGAGCCCATGCCTTCATCTTCTGACTGTCAGTCTCCTGAGTGTGGTTTTGTATTAAAAAAAAAAAAAAAAAAAAAAAAAAAGAAGGCAAGGAAAGGGTTTTCTGCCTGCAGATTTGGTGGAGTGGGGGAATAGACGGTTCATGCCATGTGATTTTTCTACTGAGGACCTCACAAGAGGGGCTACAAGTGTCTATTGACTGAACCTGTGAACTTCTGGAGAGGGTTTAATGAAACTGGTTAACATTGTTTACATTGGAAACCTAAGGTATGCAGGGGTTTAAATGAATTGCCTATATCTGTGCAGTGCATACCAGATATTAGGGGGTTAAATATATAAATTAAAAAGTGTATTCTTCAATTACTGGGTTCTGAGATGTAGCTAAGAGGCTAAGGATGTTATGCACTCCCAGTGTTTTCCCAAACATACACCCATCCACACAGCAGTCATTTCCTCCCTGTGCTATATATTGGAGCTGAGGTGGTTTGAATTGGTCACTGGATGTCCTGCAGTGAGTGCTGAGCTGCAGCACAGCTCTGCAGCTGTGGGTCTGGTTTCAGGATCACACAGTAGCATCAATCTCTGCGGCTGGGAGGGCACTGCTGAAGCCCAGCCACCTGTCAGCTGACCCAATTAGAACAGTTTGCTGCTTCTTCCCTCTAATGACTGCTTTTAATAGTCTCCAGCTGTTCCCTTTTACTGCATTACCTCTTCACAGCAAAATTTCTGGCCCATTTTTGTAGCTCTTCATCTGTTGTGTGTGCTCCAAAGCACCATTTTTTTCCCCGTTAGATTCTCACATTTTGTATTAATTATTTACTGAATCACAAAGTTAATGATAATTCAGCCTTCAGCTGGAGGAGGAACTGATTAAACAACTTATAAAATATAATACTGAAGGAAATGTTTTCATGGCTGACATTTACTTTTCAGTGACTTTAATTTGCAAACCAATATTTTTTTAATGTTCCCCTGTGGAGTTTGCATTCCAAACTTTGCAGCATTATGCAATTATATAAGGGCAAGAAAATGTGCCTTCCTAATCTGTTTTCATTCACTAGTCTGAGTCGATTGCACATAGTAAATAAGCAATATAGCATTGGTCAAGATTACAACACTAAAATCTTTCATGTAATTCAAATGCATGCTTGTATTATTAGCTAATAAAAGATTAATACCATGCTGTTATTTTAATTATACCCTTTTGTATGGCATTCCTTTTCATGGAGACAGGACGCACAATAACAACAGAATATAAAAGAGGTGAGGTATTTTTTTCTTGCAACGTTGTACTGGTCTGAAAGTTTCTGGCTATTGCAAATGTTAAGAAACTACTCAAGAGACCAGAAACTAAGTAGCAGTAGAGGTCCAAGCACTAAGTACTCACAATCTTATTCAAACTTAACCATATTATAGGGTCTTCCATATACTGTGTATTAGTAATGCTATTTAAGACGTGTATATATAGCAATTTAAATTCTTTTATTAGAGGGCCTTGCTGTATAACATTGAGAATAATGAATCTTCATTTTTATGGTGATTTTGCAAAGTTTGTTATTTGTGACTTTCTGAGCATAAGTACAGGATACCTCTTGTGTTCTTTTTTGGTGTTTATATCTTGTGTTAGCCAGGGGAACTAGTTCTCTCCAGCTTTTCTATAGGAAGATACTGTTTGTAGAGTGGAAAATCCCATCCACAGAACAAAGAGTCTAATATATTGATGCTGGCTTTCTAATCCATGTAAACTATATTAGGGAAGAGGGTATGTCCATGTTATATTTTCAGGAGATATATTTTTGGAGATTGAAACAAGAACAGAACAGAAAAGAGCATTCTTGTGTAGCCCAAAGATAAAAGCCAGCCTTGGCCTTCAGTGAAGGCGGGAAAGCAGTTTGAGGGGGAGAATCCTTATTTCACATAGAAAACTATGGATTCTCAGAAGCTGTTCCTGGTCAAGAGTGAGATCTTTTGTGTGTGGTGGGTGGTTCTACAATAGCATCAGTTTGGTTCTCAGTAGCAGTGAAAAAAAGCAAATCAAGGCAATAGAGAGCAAACAGAGAACCTCATTGTGTATAAGTCTCTAGTGTGTCTGCACTTGAATTCCTACATTTGTGACCTCCCATTCCCAAAATGGGTTTGGAAGAACTGGAAAAGTCTCAGAAATGGATAAGAGCAATGACAAAGATTAGGACTCTTCAGATGAGAAAGAAGTAAACAAAGGAAAGGAT
Source organism: Hafferia zeledoni (assembly GCA_035583235.1). Taxonomy (NCBI): domain Eukaryota; kingdom Metazoa; phylum Chordata; class Aves; order Passeriformes; family Thamnophilidae; genus Hafferia; species Hafferia zeledoni. The sequence continues at coordinate 47,832,240 of JAWWEV010000115.1, read as the reverse complement.
ATGAGAAAGCAGATTTTCAGGAGGCATGGAAAAGGGTGATTGCTTGTGGGCTGTTTCAGTTCAAGACCTCCAAGATCCCAACAGGAAGGAGTAGTTCCAGACCCAGGAAAAAAATAAAGATACCAATAGTTCAGACAACATGGAAATAAACTGTGGAAGCCCTCACTCGTCTTTCTTGTGAATAACAAATTATGTATTCAAAAAGGAAATATTTTAAGAAACATTTCTTTACAGATGAAGTGATCAAACACTGAAACAGGCTTTCTAGAGTGGTGGCCGATGCCTGAGGGGGTGAACATGTAAGAGCCAGTTGGACAATGCCCTTAACAACATGCCTAAACTTTCTGTCAGCCCTGAGTTGGTCAGGCAGTTGGATTAGGTGATTCCTTCCAGCTGAAATATTCTACTCTGTTTTAAAAAGTGTAACTATGTAGCCCTCAAAGGCTATTAATTACCAAAGCAAGACCTCTTAATCAGAAAATATCTGATAAGTTTGAAGCCTCGGTACCCAGAAAAGGTTCCTGTGTGTATGCTAAATGTTCCTTATAGCCTGTACTGATTTTCTGAAATTAGTGACTGATCTGGGTGACTCAAATCAGACTTTGTAATGACATGCTTGCAAATTAATTCTACTTCTAGGTGATTTATATAAGATAGTTACAATTATAGACATCTCTAGTTGAATGTGTTGTATCTTGACTTTAACACAGTTGAGTGTTCTTGGGTATATGCCACAGTGGCTAAGGCTTTGTTGTCGTACAGCTCTGCCCATCAAATGATTTTTTGTAAGTTTGATGCTGAAACTATTAATTGTTAATGCTGTCACGACTGTTCTCAAATTTATCTTTAAAAGCTAAGATACAAGTGCATTTAAAGTATGAAATACATCCACAATTTTACATTTTGCATTGCTGATAGGAAAGACACCGAAACAGAAGATGTAAAAATCCATGAGATAGTGGGTTTAAACAATTTTTTTCAATGCATACTTTTCAGAAACTGGAAGTCTCTTGGTTTTGATTGACAGTAGTTTCAGTATGGATGACTTTCAGATCTCAGATAGTAAGACTCAGTTTGAGTATTTGCATTTTCAGTTCTCATGTACTTTATTGATGTGAAAAAACCAGGAAGACACATCTAAGGAGATAACACATGGTTCTCTGTAAGTGATGATTTAACAGTGATAATTACCTGACAAGTAACTATCGTAGGTGAATGAAAAGAAGAGGATCTCTGTGTGGTATGAATGTTAACTTCAGTGCATAGTCCATTATTTGCATTATGAAGCTGAAGAATAGTCTTGAGTAGTCATCAAGAAAAACTAGTTATTGATTGATATTTTGCTTGTCTTAAGTTGGACTACAATGATTTTTTAGAACCGGAATGGTTTCTCATCCAGAGGAAAAGAATGCTTTCAATTTCCATTTCTGTTAGTATAAATTTTTAAATTAATATTTTTAAACTTACAGTTTATACATGGCCTAAGTAACAGAGATGGAGCATTGACCAGCAAATAGTCCCTTTAAAAAATATTATGTAATAATACATATATGTGTGTGTGTATTTAGAATTAGGAGTCAGACTTTTTGAAATGCTTAGTATTGTATTCATGTTTAATTAAAACATATTAAAGACTTGTCTAATGAAATTGTGGTACCTGTCTCTAGAAAACCCTACTATAAAACCTTGTAAATAGACTCCTTGCTAGGAGTAGGCCTGTTTCCTTTTTCTTGTTGCTTTATGCTCTAACAGCCTTAAATAAAAACTCTTTTATTGACAGTGTGATGGGAAAGGAAACTGCAGAACCTTTTACTTCTGACAGAGGCAGGGCAGAGAGAGGCAGCTCTCCTCTAAACTGCCAGTATATTCCATGTGTTCAGGCTGTGGCATGATAATGTAATTTCAAGCAGTCAGGTACTCACCTCACTCTGTAGGTGTCAAAAACCGCAGGAACTGACAACCCATGAAAATAAAATTTAATTTATTAGGCTGTTTTATTCCTTGTCTGTCATTCGCCTTCCTCTTTCCATTTTGTGGTTTATACCTAAGTTTTCTGGCTGTCAGTGCTGCCAGCAAAGTGAAATAAACTGAAATCCTGATCTCTAAAACTTATTAGCTAAAGCAAAGCTGAAGCTCTGAGGTGGTGGATGGCAAGGAGAATGCAGGGTGGTGGAACTAGGAAAGCTGCCTGCCCATGGCGCGTGGCTGACGTGGTGAGGGAATAGCCATGTTTTTATAAGAGCATCCAAGGCTGTGCTGGGCTGTAGGTGTTTGTTGTAAACAAAATATTTTCCTATAGCGTAATTTTTTGGTGGTGTGTGGACTCTTCTGTTGACTGCAGAATGACAAGTCACACTTTTTAATTCTGTATTTTTAAGACTCTGAAGCAGTTTATGTTGAAACCATATGAAGCAGAGATGGCATTTTGTGGAAAAAAGGGACATCAGTGCCCAGACATACTCAAGACTTAGTTTATCCTAGTTTTTCTGAAGTCTCTAAGGTTCATTATAGGCTACAGAGTAAAATCCTGTGCCTTGTCCTGGTTCCAGCTCACAGGGACCCCAGGGCCTGATGGAGCTCACGGTATTTGCTCCTTTCTAGTCAGCAGCTTTCATCCATGCTCGTATCCCTGGAATTAGGGCACACATGGAGGACCTGAATACCTTGTGAGACACAGCTGGGGTACATGTCTCACTGGGAAGGTGATCCCCAGTCAGAGCCTGCTGAGCCTCCAAAGCTTCTTGCCTTGCTGCTTTTCCCAGCGACAGCACAGCGTCTCAGCTGCTGGAACCCACCGCTCCCAGCAGGTACTGGTGCTGAAGGATCACTGTCAAGGTTTCTTTCAGATGCTAAAGCTGGTAAGGTGATGTCACCAGGCTATAAATAAAACTACTGCTGCCTGTGACCAATAGTTCCTCTTCTGGGGCAGCCCCTATCCAGTGCTGTCTGCTTGGACAATGTCAGACAATGCTTTAATGGTTGGTTTCTCCATAAAGAACAGCCTGGAGCACTACAGAAGTGGTGCCACCCCCATTTGGTTTTGTGGTATAATCTTTCAGATTAGGATATCACATGAATTTAGAACCAGGAAGAACATGAAGGAGATGGAGGAGGAGGAGAGAAGGGAATGCATTTGAATGAAGACTACATAGTGCTAATGTTAAATAAATGTAATGAAAAATCTTTAAATTGTAAAGGTTTGGCATTCACAACATTGTGAACACAATGTATTGCATGCTAAATAGTCTCTTTATTCTTTTAAGTTAAAAATCAAATTGCCTATAACTCTTGACTGACAAAATGCAAATCCACATGCAAATAAAGGAAACAACCCTTTGTACAAGTGAATATGGAGCACAAAGGTACAAATCTAGTTTTTGCTTCTGTCTCATTACAGAATGAACAGATCTGAAATGGGAGATAATCTGCCCCAAAATCAGGTGCTGTCTGTCTGTCCTTTCTCGGTTTGCTTCAGTATGTTTCTACAGTGTAGAGGTGGGCATTTGTGTTTCTACAAAAACAACCGAATGCCATAGGTTTGTGTTGGCAAATGGATTGGGATGTTCTGTGGTTGCTTTGACCTGCCTGGCAAGTGGCTGCTGTGCTTTCCTACAGGAGTGCTCTTCAGGTGTCAGAGATTCCAGAAATTGGATTTTCCATCTTGGCATAAAATATATTGTTGCAGTTGCTTTTCTTTTTCCTTTTTCTGAAAGAATTTTTGTGCAAGAGTGTGAATTGTGTTGTAAGGATCTCTGCATACTATTAGCTTCAGTTAAATGAGCAGTTTCAGTATGGAGACTCCAGAACCAGATTAGATGTCCTCCCTTCTCATTTTTTTTCCTGAAGGGATATGGAAGGATGAAGCACTTCAGACAATCAGGTGACAGATTGGCTTTTTTTGCCAGACTGATAAGCAATTGCAATCAAAAGAGCAGTTGGCAAGTCCTGCTGCTTAGTGCAGTGGGAGGACTAATGACTTCTGTTCCCTGAAACAAGGATGGATTCAAACCACTAAGGCATCTTGGCACCTTAATGAACTGGAAATCCAACAGAAATAACCCCAGGCATCTGAGGGATACTGATGGTCAAAGAGAGTCTTTCAGAAAGTTATGTGCACCCTGATTTCTTCAGCCTTTTTGTGGTGGATTTAACTCGAATTCAAAAGAGAAAATAAAAGCAATTTCTCATAACTTGGTGAGATGACGTTGCTAGGAGAAAATATGAGGGAACAGCATGGGGTAAACTGCAAAACTGTATTTGTTGTCGCTGAGTTGGGGTTCAGGGCATTTGACCATTGTTTCCCTATAATCAGTCAAGTAAGGAAGGGTATTGCTGCCAGGAAATAATTTTTTCTTGTCTTTCTTGTAATTCCACATTATTTAAAGAAAGAAATGTGAAAAAAGCCCTAAGAAGCAGCCATCAGCTCTTTCAAATGTGCAATTGTTTTTCCCCCTAAGATGGCTATTTGAAATCAAATTACCTTATTCAAAGATAAACACATCCTTCACCAGTTCGCTGATGATGTGTAGTTGTGATCTATCACAGAGATGGTGGGTGCCTGCCTTGAGTGGAAAAAGGTAACTCCATCTTTCAGGATAAGCAGTAGACCTGCTGTGTCAGCTGAGAGAACATGTTGCCTGTGAATAACATAATGAAATTCTCCTTTGAAGTAAAAGCAATGTTCACTTTTTCTGACTGTTATTCTAAGCATTGCTTTCTTTTTTTTTCTTGTTTACCAGTATTTTCAAATCTCCTCTATCCTTTGTAAATATAGTTACTGTACATAAAATCAAAACCAAACCACCAAAAAACCCAACAAAGAATGTTAAGTTGATGATTTTTTGTTCCAGACTCTGGAAAATGGACTGCCATTGTTTCAGTGAAGCTGCTTAATGCTCAGTGAATTACTGAAACACAGCCTAGTCCAGTTACCTTGAACACAACTTTTTCCTATGAACTCTGATCCAAGCAAAGCCAACTGCTATTCATAACTGAGCTTGTCAAAAGTAATTTCCTTTTTCTTGGGGAAAAATCCACTAACCAGTGGCAAATAGGAAAATTTCCATGGTGAAGATGGATTGTTAAATGAGATTATTATTTTTTCAATATTAATTTTCAGTTCTCTTTGAAAGGAAAGAAGAAAATAAAACTGCTCATCTATATCTGAAGGAAAAAAAATTAACAATTTCTTCAGAATATAATCCCAAGAGATTATAAACAGGAAGGGGTAAAAAGGCATATTTTACACTTTTCTTCTCTTCCTAGCAGATTTATTAACCTTCATGATTTTATACATGATCTTGTGACTTGCTGAGCTTTTTGAAGCCATAGCACCTGAGATGAGGGGATTGGGAGACTCTGTTTCTGTGTGGGAAGGGAGGTATGATTTTATTTTTCATAGTTGTAGAAAATAACTTCAGCAGACAACTGAAGATTAAAAAAAATCTTTTTAGAAAGATGCTAATAGGAACATTATTTATGCCTCTGAACTTGGTAATTCTAGGAAGTTTTTAATACTTGGTGTTGTCAATACAGTGATAGTCTTGTCAAACTGGAAAGTGGAATCAATATGTTCCATTTTGTGTCTGCTATTCAGAATGCTATGAATGATGCAAAGTATTAGTAATTTTCCAGAAAAGCATTAGAACTGTTCAGCAGGGGGAAGATTTTTAACTAGGGAAACTAGATCAGGGCAGCAGAGCAGAAGCCATCTCTAGTTGCAGCAGCAGGGAAGCCACGTGCAGAAGCAATGTGATTTTATTCTCTGCTCTGCAGCTCCTTTTGCATTTTCAGCCCTGTGAGATGAAGGGAGAGATTCCAAGTCAGTCCATAATAAAGCAGAATTAGCACACAACTCAAACTTCTAGTTGTTTTCTCAACTTTCAAGAGGCTTGAAATAAAGTGCCACCGCAAATGTGATAGGTCAAGGACATAAAAGATATTTTGACCTTGCTACTATGAGGAACTTTTTTCTTAAAAGTCAGTTCTGTTCTTGAGATTTATCATCTAATTTAAAAAATGGTCAAAACCAAAGAATCATAGAATCGATTGGGTTGGAAAAGACCTCTGAGATCATCAAGTCCAACCCTTGGTCCAACTCCAGTCCATTTACTAGATCATGGCACTCAGTGCCATGTCCCATCTCAGTTTATGACTGTACTGTATGAGGGATCATATGTTTTCTCTTTTTTAATGGAGAGGTCAGCAGGTTCCCTTTTTGCTAGACAGTGTACCTCATGTAACGGGATTATTTGAGGGGACATCATGAGCTGTTGGATACAGCCCATCTTGTATCACTGGAGTTTACAACAGCAGATAGTCTAACCTATAACCGAGCAGTATGTTGCAATAAAACATGCATCAGCTAGCCAGTGTTCATATTCTTTACTGGAAATCTTGCTACATCTGCAGATGAAAAAAGCTTAATAATTTAAAAACAACAACAACAACAATTTCTTTCCTGAAGTCTGAAACAACTTTTAGATTCATGTGGCGTCTTTCCTTGTCCATGTATATACTCTTTTATTTTGGAGGTTTATATTGAAGAAAGTAAAGATTCCCAATTCTTGCCACATGAAATTCTGGTTTGTTTTTTTTTCGTTTGTTTGTTTTTGTTGTGTTTTTTTTAAGGCAAATGGAATGATCTCTCATATTTGTTTTGCCTCTGTCCTGTTTGGTTATGTGAAAGCAATAATATTTAATGCTCATTGTCAAAGAAATTAATTCCCTTTTGGCTTATGAATTTCTCTCTGATGATATCTTTAGTATTCAGAACTCTGACATTTGTTCTAACAAGTCTCATCTAAACTTTTATATTGTTAAAACTATTTTTATGGACCTCTACTGAAAACAATGTAATGCTGGCTTCCAGAGGTGGTGGCATTCATAGAACTTCAGTATGTTTCTGTTATTATAAGCATTTTTGAGGTTTGGGCTAAAATCTGCTGAGTATAATTTCTGGGTATGCAGTCAAGCTTTAAAGGAATGAGAACATTTGACCTGGGAAAAAAAAATGTGAGAAAAATATAAGCTACAGAAATGTTTCATTATTAAAATAGGCTTTCCTGTATTGTAGCAACAAAGCAATATTTTGAAACATTTAAATCCCTTGATATGTGTGCAAATGACAAACGATATTGTATCCAATATTGAAGTGTGAAATTTCTGCATTAAGTCCTTCTTGAGACAAGAGCACCATCCAGCCCAGCTAGGGAAGCCAGTACAAGCTGCCTAAAGGATTGTTTCCCCTTCAGTGTCCTCCCAGCTTCTGACATCCTTCAGCTTACCAACAGACATTGCTTCCCCATCTGTGTTTAATAGGCCTTGGTAGACCTCTCTTCTATGAATATATCACTTTCATTTTCTTTTATTATTATTATTATTCTTTCGGTGGTTTGGTTGTTTGTTTTTTTTTAATCCAGTTGTGTCTTTGTCATCCAGAGTATCCTGTTGCAAGGATCTATGGTTTTACTAGCACTGAATGTCCTTCAGCATTATAGCATCCTTCTGTATCTCCTTGAGGTCAAATTTCTTATCTGCTCCTATTAATATTCCCTGAAAAATTTTCTACTTCACTGTTATTCTTTTTTTTCTTTCCTTTTTCTTTTCACTGAGAATTTAGAAACAAATGACTGTCACATTTTTAGTGACTAAATCAAAGACCTGTTGGAAGTTGGAGCCGCCAAGCTTTCTCTGCTGATGTTGATTTTTTCCCCTTACTGGTTATGTTCTTCATTATAATGCTGTCTAATGTTCACTAATTCTGCCAATCTTCTGTTCATTTTATCCATTTTTATTAAAGTATCTTTGACTGTCACTCCAATTTGAGCTTGCTTTTTTCCTGACTTACATTCTTTCTAGAGAGCCCTTTTCTCTATGTGAAAGCATCCCAGATTGGAGCAACCTGGTCTACTGGAAGTTGTCCCTGCCCATGGCAAGGCCGTTGGAACTAGAAACTCTTTGATTTCCCTTTCCATCCAAACTGTTCTATGATTCTGTGCTGTGCTGTTGGTTTTTTCATGACATAATTTTTCATTCTGAGCAATCTGGTAATGCATATTACTGCTCATTTGAGAGCAGAACTCACTGTCAATCCAGGAGACACTGAGTCTTAGTACTATATGCTTGGCTGAACATTGAGGCTTTTAACATTCACAGAGTGGTGTATTAGAAGGGTGACGATGTGCAGTGTTGTATGATGATTTCCTCTGTGTATTCTCCAATTTGGTTTTTTAAAAATGTGTAGCACAAATGGTTTCTGGGATCCAGTATTTCAAATCAAACAGAAGATGCTGGGTTCCAGGAGCCACAGACAAGAAATGATTCTTTCATTCCCTTCATGGCACTTTCTTCAGATGAGAACTTATGTAAGGTACCAGCAGGATCTTTTCTGCTTTTACTGAAAAAGCCGAAGTTAAAAATTGTTCTGTTTTAGAACTAAGAAATTGAACAGAGTCCAGAAGACAGTCTTAAAAGGGAACTGCTGCAGGGAAATGTAAACCTTCACATGAATAAAAATATACTATGAAGCAAATGTCCTGCAGCTATTCCTTGTGTTCATTGAGATCAAGACAAAATGGAGTTTCCTTAAATTACATTAAGGTATTTTTGTATCAAATACTAGTAAAGGTTTTCTGACAGTAGGAGCAGTAAAGCATTGGTATGACTTAGAGTATATGTGAACACTTTTTTAACAGACCAGATAAATGGCAGCCTTGGTATAGATGAACTTGATTCTCCTTTAGCAAAGGGTGGACTAAAATAATTCTCAATACCCTGAGTCTTTTGTAGCAGCCTTTCTTGCTGTGAGCAGCCAAGGCTGTGCTGCATTGCCGGGAGGACCCTCCCCCAGCAGCTGCATCTCTGTCCACCTCTGTCCATCTATTTGCTAGAATATACTTGCTCTGCTTTAGGGAGGACTGAAAAATCCTTGAGGTGGGGGTATTTCCTGCTCAGTGTTGGCAGAATTGAATATATACCATCCCTAATTGACTTTATTAAAGGTCAATATCCAAGCAGACTTATTTTCTGTGTTCTTTTATGAAGAGGTTTTAGTAAACAAAGTTAACAGATGTACTGTCTGTGATGTTGGTTGCCACTGGGATTCATTCTTGATTAGAGTAAAATGGTCTGTATTTTTGGTCTTCCCTGGATCTCTGCCCTCCATAACAGGATGGTTATTAAATGCTTATACACTTCTTCCAGCTGGCAGAGATTCTCCCTTTTTTGGCATAATTTCTTTCTATTTTTTTTTAATATAGTTCCTGTACTCAAGTGGTTCGAGGTGAAAAATACAAAAGCAATGGAGAAGAAAAATGGGATAAGGTGTCTTTGTATAAAAAAGAAGTGATTCCATTCTAATTGGTAAAACTTGTCTTTGACAAATTGCTAATACGATTTCTGGTAACAGAGAAAAGAGAAATATAACCACTTACATATTTTCTTAATGTTGCACATCATTGTAAGTTAGAAAATAGGGTTCTACAAAGGTGTTTAATGTTTGTTACATCTAAGTAGTAGCATTATGGGCATCACCTTTGCTATGTTCATGCCAGCAAAAATTTGTATATGAGTGAATAATTCTGTATCTGCACTTAATGAAAATGGAGATGGTTAGCAGAAGACACTGTTTTGTTAGCTGCTGTTTCACTTGCTAACATGCCAGAAAGAAGAGCTGAATACATTGTTGGCAGAAAAGTCAGACAAATTAACCCCACCAAAAAATCCGTCAAAAAAAGGAAAAAGTGGGAATTAAATTTGGCACTCTATTTGCGTATGTGTTTGGGGAGGAGAAGGGGAATGAAAAACATGCATTTTGCCATAAAAAATTGGAACGTCAATTCAAAGAACCCCCAAAATTGCTCTCTACAAAAATGTATCGGGTTTGTGTGGCAAGCTTTTGGTGGGAAGGAGGTAGAGAAATCATGAGTGACGTTGACATCAGGAAAAGGAAGAGATGGGATGAAGGTGGGACTGAGGTAAACACAGCACAGATTGAATCTAAGCCATAGGCTAACCTAAGCCAATCCCCCCCAGGTGGAGCCTCTGGCCCACTGGCCACTCCGGGGTCCCAGGCCAGGGTGAGTGGCAGTGTTCTCACTCTCCCTGCCCATCTGAGCTGGGTCAGGGGCTCCAGGTTAGTTAGGTTTGCTCTGCCATCTCGTGGAGCTTCTACCCAAAATGCCCACTGCACACTCTGCAGCTGCCACTGATGTCCCAATAAACTTGTCCAGCTTGCTGTCATCTCCAGAGGATGGTCATCCCACGCAGTTTAGCACAGTCTGCCCCACCTGGCAGCCCACCTTGGAGGGGCTCGGTGCCTCAGTAGCACAGGACGGAAAACACTTGGCTTCAGCTGTGTAGGCAATGCTGATTTGGCAAGAAGTGCCCAGCACCTGCCCACCACACAGCAATCTGCTGCCAATGCTATTGACATAGATGGATGAACAAGTACTAAATGCCTCCAGAATTTGAAAGAAACAAGTCATTTTGCTGCTGTGTGGCTCTAGTTATCCAAATGCTCAATTGAGATTGAATAGAAACATTACATACACCTGGTGAAGTAACGTATTCTAATTAGGGTTAAAAATGTGTTGCATTACAGTTTATTTTCTGTTAAAATGTGTAAATAATTTGTGTTCCTGAGTAAGATTGAGTAAGTCATTTTACATTTATGTTTGGAAACCTACATGCCAACTACACCTTGACTTTTCCATGTCTTTCTACAGCCTTACAAAGTAGGAAGTTGTGCTTGTGCTTCTTTCATTTCTTGTTTGCGCTCACAAGCCCTTTTCTGAGCCATCCTGTTTACATTTTCTTGCCCGTCATTCTACGGCCACCCAGAACTCACTGGCTGGGTCAGAGAAAGTGGGGAATTACAGTTTTTTCCAGTGTGGTTGTGTTTAGTTCGTATGATGCAATGTTGTCCTCAGGATGTAACGGGTCAGTTTGACCTTGTTACAAACACCCAGCAAGTATGTGAGAAAACATTTTACAAGCCACAAGAGGGTTCTTGGTGGCTCTTGGGAAAGTGGAAGAATTTTCCTTGGCTGGCAACAGTGAAGACTAGATTGCACTGCTCACTGTAGTGGCATATGAAGAACATCCTTGTAAGCAGGAGAGGTCATCATAGACTGGGCTCAGTCACTGGTTTTCCACATAATTTTATTTCATTTCCTTTTATGGAAACTTGAAAGGTATTTGTTTAGGTTGCTACTGACACGTTTCTACATCTGCAACCTTCAGTCTGATGTAAGGAGTATGCACTGTGTCTGGCTGTATGCAGGGTCTCCTGGTTTCACAGAAGTTGTGGCATCCCACAAGGGTAGGACACGGAAAGACAGCGTGTATTTTTCATTTTGATTGTGAGAGAAACTATACTTTTATGGTTTTCCATAGATTAACAGGTGATTAATGGAAAAATATTTGCATGGCTTGTATCTATTTGAGTTATGATTCTTCATTTTAAATTGTCAGTGTTACTAAGAATTGTAGTACACCCATGGCAGATCTGGTGTTGCTGTAATTTTTGGTTTGAGACACTGAGGATCAAGGAATAGGAAATGCTTTGAAAACCAAGAATGATTTTTTTTTTAACTTGAGTGTTCCTTTTACTAGATGGAAAAAAAAAAAAAGTCATTATTTTCCCAGTACTTTTAGGATTTCATATTAGAAGGAAAAAAAATTGAAACTCTCAAATATAAAGTCACATCTTTTTGTATATGGTGCAATATTTGCCATGAGTATTTGCCATAAGGTCATTAAGTTGATTGCTTATTTTTCCATTAAAAATACTTTAAAGTTTCCTAGTTTTGTGATGGCATTAAAATTCCCAAAGGAATTCTGTACCCCTTCACTATCTACAACTACCTGAAAGGAGGTTCAGTGAGGGGAATGTTGAAAGGATGAGGAAATGTCTTTAATTTGCACTGGGGAAGTTCAGATTAGATATTAAAAAAAAAAACCAACCAAACACCTGAAAGAGGGGCTAGGCATTGGAATAAGTTGTCCAGGGAGGTGATGGAGTCACCTTCTCTGGAAATGTTCAAGAGGCATCTGTTCAAGTGGCACTTGTGGATATGGTGTAGAGGTGATTATGGTGCTGCTAACTTGGCTGTTGGACTAGATGTTCTTGAAGGTTTCTTCCAACCTTGATGATTCAATGATTCGGTGAAATATTTTTAATCACATGCTGACTTCCTCTTACAGCATGTATGAACTCACTCTGACAAATAGAACAGTTTGTTATTAACCTCAAAAATATATTAATAACACACCTTTGAAAAATTGCTGATAGATCTGTAGTCTGGCTCATTGACAGATTAAAGGCTTAGAGCATATTGTGATTTTTATTTGAAAGACAATTTTACAGAAGAAGGAAGTAGACATTACCAACTTCACTTATCAGAAAAAAGTGTTACAAGTGTAGAAAAATATAGTACTATTAAAGGTGGTTTCTGGTGTTATTTGGAGCCCCAGGGCTGATTCCCACTGCCCTGCTGGAGACAAGCCCAGGTAGATGGGAGCAGTGTGAACTGTAGCTGGGAGCTGAGGAATAAAGTAAAATACCTCTTCCTTTATTGTGATGGATTATGATCAAAGTAGCTCTGTGTATTGCCTTCTGCATCTTTTCAGACTCTATTAGAAAAAATTTTTATAAAGCTCCTCCAGTGATTTAAATGAGCAAGGTCGTCATCTGTCACTTTGCAAATTTTTGTTGCACATAAAAATATTTCTACCCTGAAAGACCTGTGTCCTGCTGGAAAAACATGCTATTACTGGGAAATGAGGCATTAATGTTGCTTAGGATAGCAGAGTAGCACTATCTAGTATCATACCATTTCACCTTGACTTCTGTGCTCAGAAAAAAATCAGAAATTCCTGTAAGTGCTGCGAGCACCAAAGAGTGTCTTTCTGTAGGTGTGTAATAACTGGCACACCTCAGGCCAACCCTTCTTTCAGCCACCTTTTGGTTAAAAATTGTGATTTCACTTCTCATGAAGCTACATGATTATCATCAAGTAAAATCTCCTCTGAGGGATGGATAGTGACTGGTGATTTATTTCACAGACTATGAATACAGTAAAATAGGAAAAGTGAGCAGGTGCTGCAAATGCATCAGGACACTCCAGCAACTGTAACACAGATCACAGCAGTGATGGAAAGTGAAACCTGGAAAGGAGCAGTGCTTTTACTGCAGGGAAAACCTGGTGTTTCTGATGTGAGGAACGTGAAATGCATGTTTCTGTGTGGCAAAAGATTGTAGGTTCATATGAAAGCATACCTGGCCTTTATCTTAAACCGTGAGTGGATCATCAAGGGGCAGGGAGGATTAGGTTAGTGCCAGCCCAGTTGTTTCAGTGATCCTACAGCAGCTTACCCTAAAAAGGAATAGTAAAAATCTCTTTTTCACTTAATATCAGATGCTTACTTGTTAAAGCTGCAGCATTTTTCATATGAATTTACCTTGCTTTTTTCACACAGATGTTTCTCCAGCTATATTAATCAAAAACTGTTTTCAGAATTGCAAGAAGGTCCCAGTTACACTTTTATGTTGGATATTGATACTTAGGGAATATTTCCTGACTCATCATATTCATTATTCTTGCAAAGAAATGGTGAGTTTCTTTGCTGGGATTTAATGTCCATTCACCTTTGTATAGGAGTGAGAAAAGAAAAATTGTTCTCAGTTACTAATGATTTTTAGATCTTAGGTAGGTGTTTCTACCTTCCATCTAATCCACCCATTCAGTGCAAGCTGGCTTGGACGTAACTTAAAGTATTGTCAGGGCAATGTTTCAGATTTTTTAAATCCAAGCAATTAATTAATTCATTGGAGATCTCTATGTTCTTATGGAAGGTAAAGATACGTATCCTGAAAACATCTCTGATGGGGTCTATAGCCTTTAAAGAACTGCAAATTTTAATTCATATTAAAAAATCTCTTTGGGATGATAGGAGGGACACATTGCCCAGGCCATCATCCCACATCCACACTGAGATTTCTTGGTAGTATTCACAGGACTGAGACTGGGGGACTGGTTAGCTAAGTGTCAAAATTCAGGTCTTGTCCATAAATCTTCTGGTATGTATTTAAAGCAAGCACTGAATATGCTTTGGGGAGCAGGGGGAATGGATTGCTTGTATCCCAGTTGGCAATTTTTATGTTGTTTTGTTTAATGGTTCCTCCCCATGTGATTTACTTCCCAGCCCATGATCTTCTGATGTGCCTATAAAATCTGATTTACATAAGAGTGAGACAGAATAGGAAACAGGACTGCACTTTGAAAGGCTTGTGGACCCAAATGTGACATGGATGAAGTCAGGCATGAGGGCTGAAGTTCTGCGAAGAGTTTTTCTCCAATGAAGTCTCAGATGCAGATGATACTGCTGGAGGCCTGTATGCTGCACTGCCCTGGGAGAGCAGGGGATGGTCTCCATGTCTTCCATTCTGCTAAGCCCATCTGTCTTGTGGAATGTTCTCTGTTGCATTTTACTTACTTGATAAAATGTGGTTTTGTTTAGTTGTTGGTTTGATATTGATGTGTATCAAGCCTATTGCATTATGAAAACATGCCTTTAAATAACAATGAATATTGATTCTGCAAAGATGAGATCCTTCCATCTTTGCTTTATTTGTCTTGCACTTTTTTTTCTGCCCTCTGTCTCTGGAGTCAGTGGGTCTGATTGCAGAATAAGGGTCTATTAGAGTAGATAAAGGTAGTAGCATTCAATTCCACTTACAGGTATGTTTATTATTGCTCTAAAGTAGAGCTAAAAATGGAATACAGTTCCTCAGGGTTCAGTAGCTAAGCCTAGTCTTGGAAAAATGACAAATAGCGTCTAATTAGATGAACTATATTTTTTGAAAATGATAAATACTTTCTAATAATCCCTTTTCTCTGTGGGGCTTTACACAGTAGATTCAGTTCTGAACATCTGAGAACATTATGGAATTATAATCAAAAATGATGTATGTTCATGTATTGAGTAAGCTGTGAGAATTATAGTTTGTTTGTTCATTCCATTGAATGAAGCAGAATTAAAAAAAAAAAATTATCTCAATTTTATTTATTCTGGCTACTTCAGGTTTCCTCCAGGGTGTAGTTAGAAGGAAAAGGAATCTGAAAATTATTTCCTGAATATTTAAATTATTCAATATGAAAGTTGATCCGTGTATCCCACTTGGAATTATATAGTAATCTCAATATAACAATTAGGAGGTTTGCAGCGGGGGGGGTGGCGTGGGGGGGTGGGAGGGAGGGAAGAAGTGGGGGTTTTGCATTCTAGGACAAAATAACTTTCCACACACACACTTCCTGAACCTTTCGAATGATATTTAGAAGTAGATAAATTGACCAATAGATGACTTTTAAGATATTTGGTGTAGTCTTAGCACAATTCTTTGACACTGAGATGACTATATGTGTTTAATATAGAAAGGAAAATGCAGTTTGTTCTTTTCTTTCCTCCCCCACAGGACATTAATGTATGTATCCTTGAAAACTACCCTGAATGTTCCAATCCCAGGTTATTTTACATCATACCATATTTCTGTGGACAGCATCCAAGATGCAGGTAAATATATATACAAGGTATTCCAATTTGTTCAGCAATAGCTATTGCCAACATTTTGTCGAAAACTGGTGATAAAGAGGCAATGGTTATTTGAAGTACAAGAGAACAATGTAAGTACAATGAATGTAGCACTGTCTGTGGTAACTGCACGCATAGATTTTGAAGGAAGGAGGGTAATGCAAATGTAGCATTATTCTTTTTTCTTGGTTTATAACATGAATAATTCATCAAATGTGAATGTATTCATGTGGATTTTTTTTTTCTGGGTTGGCAAGGTGAGAACAGTAGTGACTGTTTGTGCTCATTACTCACTTTATCTTCACTGTAATTTTGTAATAGATGTTTCTAATCTGGTCAGATGCTTATATCAGGTCTACATACAGAGAATTACAGATTTCTCTGTCCATGTAAGAAACAGCAATCATGCTTAAATCCTTAAATCTGTGTAAAATGCAGCCTTCTACTAGCTAGCTCATTTTTAACATTTCTTATGTATGCCATTCTCATATTGCTGGGCTACTGATACCATAGTAAACTTTTATGCCATAATATATTAATAATTTTAAATACTTTCTTGTTTTCAAATACTTCCGTATTGTTGGTCACAGCATGTTCTTTATTAGGTTTGTGCAAGGTATTCTATTTCTTTACTGTTCAGGCTTCTCCATAATGAAACAACTGCACGTGTTTTCCAAAATTTCTTTTAAAAGCCATGCTTTTATAGCAGTAACAAGTGAAAATGGGTTCCTTCTTATGTCTTAGTTTCTAAATATCTTTGTTGTAAAATCCTGCCTTATTTTTTTGGCATACATGGAGTTTAAGAAACAAAACAGATTAATGACTTCATTTTCATTTCACTCATTACACACATATTTTTCTTAACATATTTTGGCCTTATTTGCAAATGCTTATGGTTGCATATTTTTGTGCATGAGTAATCCCATTAACAACAGTCACATACCTGAATATTTTCACAACTTATCGCTATGAGGTTCCCAGGCAGTGTATTGCAGGGCTGTTTTGTAGCTTGTTATAGTTCTGCCTTCTATCATGCTCCTGCACTTCCTTCAGCTACTTCTTAGTCTCACAAGGAGCTGCAAAGAGGAGGTTCATAGTGTTTGTTAACACTCTGTGCTCTTCCAGAAAATGGATCAGTGCACGGAAGGTGATAGAGCATGAAAAAACCTGCTGTAAGTCTGCTCTAGTAGGAATGTAAAGCAATAAGCTTTTCCATGTCATCAAAAGAGCTTCAGACAAATGTTGTTAAATTCACTATTGCATACAGTTTGTGATAGCCTAATGAGAGCAGGGAAAAGGTGTGGTTTCCAGCCACTCCCAGGTAGCATATGTGACTCAGATGTTCATCATACCAACTAGATCCTGAAAAAAAGATGATTGCTTTTAGTTTGGACCACTGGCACTATATATCATATCAATATAAATGATGACTGCTACTGCCAGGACATAACTAATATGAATTGTTATAAGGGATTTAGGATTCATGCGGTTATCTAATCAAACTGTTCTTCTGGGAAACTATGAGGGAAACATAAAGATGTACTGGCATCCTGCCAGATTCTCCTGATGGGAGAAGAGATAGAAGAACCCTAAACTGATCTTTAAAACCAGTTATCAGTCAGAGCAAACAAATGCAAATCCTGTAGCAGAACTGCAGGGCAGTTGAGGGTAATGGCAGGGAAAGGGAAGCTCATGGAGACTTTGGCAGATGTTAAAATGAAGAACAAGGTGGAAAACAGACCTGTAGTCTCCTGTGTAGGATTCATGGAGTAACAGCAGGCAGTGGTTTTTCACAATAGTTCTCCTCAAGTGGTCTAGAGAAACCACCATCCCTCAGCACCTTTCACCACCTAGTCATGCCTCCCATCAGAAGGGTTATGCTTCCGAGTTAAAATACCAGAGTTCACAAGTTTGAGCTTATAAGCAAGTTGACAAAAGACGTCCTCAGAATGAAGTACTTTCACACAGTGATAAGCCTCCTCTTAATGTGATCATGTTTTTACATGCCAAACCAAATCTAGATGGTGTGTGGAACAGCTCAGTAAGCTGCTCAGGTGTGCTGGGGTTTCTTTTATGTTCTGTTGGAAGTACAGCACTGATTTTTTTTTTTTAATTCATTTGTGCTCTTGGCTAGAAGATGTAAATGCATATTTAAACTTTTCTCTTTCCCTCCTCCATCTCTCCCTCCATCAATTTCATACAGGGAGCCTGGTGAATGGGCCCTTGAAAGAGCAAAGCTGAACGTTAATGAAAATTTTCTGCTTGTGGGCATTCTGGAGGAGTTGGAGGATGTGCTGCTTTTATTAGAAAGATTCTTACCTCATTATTTCAAGGATGTGCTTAGCATCTACAAAAACCCAGGTAACTTTTTCCATTAAAAAGCTATTCTTACGGAAACTTTGGCAAAATCTGCATGGCTGCTGAAAGGTATGTGTTTCTGTCTTGTTTAGTCAATGAAGAGATTTATCTTCCTTTTAGGAAGCATATTTGATTGATGGGGAAGGTCACTTATTCTGCTTTTATCTTGAGTGTTACTATGTGATTTTCATTCCTGGGCAAGCACTTATTGCTCTGTGATCTTACCATACACCAGAAAGCTTCCCGTTTACCACTGGAGTGGCTTTTTCTTCTTTTAATGCTGTCACATTCAGCTCTCAAATAATATTGTTAAAATATTCTTAAAATGATGTCAGCAATGTCTACCTGAGTGAACCTTCAAAAAATGGTTTGGGAAGCTGGACACTTTAGAGGTTCTGCAGTACCAGAAACATTTATTTTCCCTCAGCCTTGACTAAGACTTTAAATGAAATGAACCTTCAGTTAAATTGAGTTTGGGTAAAGTACAAATAAGAATGTGTATTTACAGCACTGTAAGTACAAAGCATGCAGAGAAAAAAGGATGCTTGAGTAGAGACATGAAAACAGAGAATACTCAATCTACTCCTTAATTTGCACCCACAGTCAATCTGAAAGGGTTCTGTCTGTGTCAATCCCCTCCCAACACTTACTTATTGCTGACTTCTTTAAAAGGTAGTCTTGTGTCTTATGCCTAAGAATAAATACAATGTTTTTGGAGGGCTGTGCATGTCATTCCAGCAGAATTGATTTCCTGCTACATTTGACTGGTGCATCAACACTGTATGAGCCAGGCAGGGATAAAACTTCCCTTCTTGCTTGGTGGCTTGGTTGCATTCATGTCAGTGTGAAATGCCTACAGCCATTAAATGTGTGGTTTTTACCAAGCTGAGTATTAAAAGCACATGGAAATAAGACTGGATTTTATTTGTAATGCATGCAGCTGATGGCTGGCTTCTGACTGAGAGAAGCTTTTATAGTAGTCAGTCACTTTGGAGAAATTGTGTGTGTCCATCCATAACCAAGAGTTATGCATGACTGTCCACCAAACCCTCCTTCTAGGATACTTCTTTGAAAACGTTGTATTTGGCAATGATACAGATACTTCAGGGAAAGTGTGGCATTCCTTGTCTGAACATCATTTCAGTGGTTCATTATCTGCTTGCAATAAGGCAGTCAAGGCAGCTTTTTGGAAGGTGGGACTTTACCTTTCTTGTGGTGCTATATCCAGTCATGGAGCAATTTTGTGGAATAACTGACATAATGAGAGTATAGTATGGTACTGACATGAGAGCAATGCCCAGTTTTAGTTATTTCTCTCTTCTTTATAAATTAAAAAATAAAAATACTTATGTTTGTAGTATATGGAAGCCATCCTAGAGGTTTGAAGGTTTTCATCAGGGTGCTCTAGACATTGTCAGATGGGAAGCAAGCAATCTGCCAGGATCAGTAAGTGCTGGTTAATCTTTCTTTTCTCTGTGTCTATTCCTGGAGGAATGTATCTGCAGGAAATTTATCACCTGTTTCACAACAGTGATTTCCTCCAAGATTTCATGTGTAAGAGTGGTCTTATGTCATACCTAAAGATTCACCACTTTCCTTCAGTATTTCTCATGTGGATTAAACTTTTATCTTTCCCATTAACTTATTGACAATGAAGTTTAGAAAGAAAATGGTTTCTTTGTATTGATCCTCTCCTCTTCTTTTCATAAATGCATATGTTTGGGGCTTTTTTCCAATCACAATTGTTTTCAGGTTATTTCTGAGTTGATGATAAGGTTTATAAAAAAACTTAAGAGAAAAATAAAAAATATCCAAGTGGTGTGTAAGAAATCCCATACTGTCCTCCTCAGGGCATTTAGACTTGTTCTGCAACACCCTCTGCTGTTGCATCGTGAAGTGCTTGGTAGAAGAGATGTTATTCTGCCAACTGTGTGGTCATCCCACAAAGCAACAGATACTTTGGGCCAAAACTGGCCTTTTGTTGCAACTAACACTTGCAGATGAAGTTTACAGTATTGTCTGCTGACCTGCTGCTCCACCTGAGGTTCTCTTATGGCAGTCTTTTCTCTTTCCTTATAAAGAAAGTAAAGGTTTTCCAGAACTTATATTTTGTCAGCTGAATATAATGAGATGAGAAAAACACAGTGAAGGAGGATATACAGAAAGGTGAATCACTTCCAGGTCTGTGAATCTCTGCACCAGAGTCCACTGCAATAAGCAGTTCTGGATTAGACACAATTCAAAAACTGGATTTGTAGAGATGCCTTGAAGCAAAAAGTATCTGAAGCAAGACAATTTCCATCCAGTGTTGCTTTAGTAGATTACATAGATTAGAAATCAGAATAGGAAAATGAGAATTGCTGTCCCATCATCATCATAATCTAAACCAAATTAAAAGCACCTACCTCTTGCTATAGGAAGCAAACTACTGGATGTTATCAGACCTATAAAGTCACATGGGCATTTAAGATATGTCTGTGGGAGTTGTGGCTTAAACCCCTTCTTCCCAAAGCTGGGACCCTCCTTACTTGTTGCAGGTGCTTTGGGTTGTCAGCAGATCAGCACAGCTCAGATTCAAACAAACTTCTCTTTACTGGGATCCTTCAGTGTAGTGGATGCTATAGAAATCAGGAAATCTAGAAACATTTTCTCATCTCTGTTTCTTTCAACCATGCAAGCCATATTCAAAGTTCTTTGTTTCTTCTGTGCCTGTAGTAAAATTTCTCATCTGAGACACTGCAATAACATTTATTAAGAAATTCTTTCTCAGTGTTCCCCTAGCTAGAAAACAAAGCCTGTAGTCATTTTAACTTCAAAAATACTTTGCTATTGTTCTGAAGCAAAAGGTCAGTAAAACCGTGGCTCTATGGTCAGATAGATAGTTGGACATTTTCATCAGAGATTGTGGGTGTATATGTCTGTATATGTAATGACACAGATAACTGCTAGAAGCAATATAACTTGAGGGCTTTTCTCAGTGATGCTAATGATTCATGTATGATGCTCATACATTAGCTGGCAGAAGGAAACTGAATAAAGGTAAAGCATTAAAAAAAAGTTGGCAGTTCTGCATAAGAGAAAATTTTTGAGTCAGAGGACACTAGGAAGGTAACTTTCTTTATTGTTTCATTAAAAGGTTGTATTCAGCTAATCCATACACCAAATATTTTGGTTTCTGTGTTTTATAATGACATGCAACAAAATGTGAAAGGTCTTTGTGGTGCTAAAGTTTTCATTGGAACCAATCTGGTTTTATCTTGTAGAATAATTTAGAGCTACATCCTTCCTGTTTTTCTGTTTCTCTGCTCTCTCCTTGAAATGAAGCATTTTCTTAATGTTGATACCAAGTCAAAAATTAGAAAAGGACTCTCTTTTTTGGATCCCAGTCTTGTCTGAAGTGACAAACTCATCCTGCCTTGACAGCCAGAACTGCCTTTGACCAAAAGGGCCTTTGATCAAAAGGTCAGGGATGGGAGCAGCAGACAGATTGTAAGAATAGATAGATGGTTCAACAGATGGGTAGAATAATTTTTTTTTAAAATACATATTACTGTGTTTCATAGCTTTCTTTGGTAACATAATGAAATTTGCTCAAAATTTTCCCTGCCTTTTTTCCCCAGCACTGAAGCAAACAGGATCTAATTGTGCAGCCTTGGATTATATTTACTTGAAAATTTGGAAGTATTCTTTTAACTCTTTGAGAGACCTGAAATAGCTATAACTAAACTTTGCATGTAAAATCTCTCCTCACTCTCAGGAGCCCAACTGGAGGCGAGGGGGGAATTGTTCGGTCCTGTTCATTTTTGCTGTCTTTAGCTCACTTCAGCCTGGTTCAGCTGGTAGCCAGAAGGCAGAGAATACTTACAGTTTCTTTTGAAATGGGCACATGTGGGTTTCATATATTCGTGTTTTTAAGAGGCAGAAAGTGTGCACTATACTCAGCAAAACAGAATTTACTTCTGCCTTGTCAACTTCTGTGGCATGGGATAGAAGTTAACAGCACCAAATGTGAAAGAATAGGCAATAAAATGGGTTTTTATCACCTCAGAAATAACCCATATCCTCTCACCTCTCTGCAGGAGTTCATAAATTTTCTTTGGTACCAGAAGCCCTATAAAAATACTTTTCTCCCAAAACCAGAAAAAAAAAATCTTTGTTTCCTGAAAGTTGCATTTTGCATGGAGAAGGTGTAGATCTTACTCTACAGCAAGATGACTGACTTAAGCTTTTCAAACTGTGAATTTTATTGAGCGCAGTGAAATAGTTCATGCTGTCAGCTGAAAGAAAATATATTGTTCAGGTAAACTGTAAAAACTAGTTTTTTTAAAAAATGCAGTGAAAATCTGATTCTTGTAAGAATCACATTTTCAGGGAGTGTTTTAAGCTGTAGTGGTAATATTATCCCAAGTATTACAAACCTGCTCATTTTTAATATCCATTCTGTTCATCAATGCTAGCAGCACAATCTTGATGTCTTCTGTTGATAAAATTCCTCTTTTCTTTAAACCCAGTGAGCAGAGAGATGCTGCCATTTGTCTTTATTGTAAGCCTGGAGTCCTGTGAGGCAGGACCTTTTTGATGGAGTTAGGAAAAGTTGGCATCAACCTTAGCAGTCTGCACTGTGCTGAAGATCAGGCACTCCTGTGCCAGGTCAGCACTGAAGGTGGGACATGCCTTCATGGTTCCTGTGTTGGAAGTGGAAAAGAGGATTTTCCCACTCCTTGTCAAAATAAAACTCCTTGCAAGTTGGAGAAGGCTGAGAGGGGCTTTTCTTTCCTTCGTTATACCCACTTCCAGGCCACCATTTTGTTAGCAAGGCTCCCCACAGTCTCATTGATACCTTTAGTACTCAATTCTTGTACAGTGTTTCTCCCACCGTGCTCTTGGGCTGCAAAGATGTGGATGCTCTGCATTTGGAAATGTTCAGGAGGGAAGGTTTTTTACCCTCTGAGGAACTGCAGTGGATGTCTTTGCAGGCACAGCCTCCAAGAGCAGAAACTCTGAGTAAGAAATTATCATAGAATTCTAATGGAAGGAGTCAGTGCTTTTTGTGCAGTGTCTTTAAATAGTGATTATCTTATTTCCAGCCTTTGTTCAGCAAAAAATGAAAGAAGAAATTAGGATATATAATCTGAGACGTCTTAGTCTGCTGGCTTCTTGTGAGCTGTACTTTATGGAAAGGGTTGTGACTGGTGTGTGCAAAGGGAATACATTGGCTAACTCTTGTGCAGAAGTGCACAACCCTTCTCTCTCCTACAAGCATCTGCATTCTTGATGTGAGAATAAAATCATCTTGGATTAGTTTCAGTTTAAATACTGAGTTGTTTGGGGGTTTTTATGTTTGATGGGTTTTTTGCATCACTTCTTTGCATGTGCTACTTTCTTTAGACAGAATTCAGGAAAACTTTGAGCACATTCAAATGTTCAAGAACTTGGGATACTCCAAACATGCTGTGTTTTCTTTTGTCTCACACTCTAAAACAGCTTTGTGCTTTCCCTAAGTAATACTCTGAAGAGGGATTACTGCTATGAAAATTTTCTACAGGTGAGAAAAAATCTAAATTTCACGTGGAGGTAAAACATGAGGTTGGACTTGGGAAATAACTACCTGTGTAACACTTCCATAGCACCTTCCCACCCATGATGTGAAGCACAATGTATGTGCGACCTGAGAAGTTTTGACCAGCAGGTGGTGTGATCTGCCCATTTGTTCAGCATTTCCAGGGCACTCGAGCATCTTGCCAGTGCTAATAGCACATGTGGACTTACATTCTGCCTGGGTGGCGTTTTCTTCTTTATCACCCAACATCCTGTTCTGAAAATAGAAAATGTGAACAGACCATTCTTTTCTTCTCCGCCTGGAGGCTGAACTTTCAAAATTGAACAGAAGAATGCTATAAAACATTGTGTATGCTAAAACAGGCAGTTTAAGATCTAGGAAGAGTGTTTAATTGTAATTTTGTTCATTGTAAAAGTAATTCCCAGTTCTCTGTGTGCAAAACAGGCAGGGAAAGGGGAAGAGTTGCAGTGGATATACCCAAGGATGTTTGTTCCAAATTAGGCTGATAACATCTAGGACATTCTGTACGGCTAATCTGCTCCTTGGTTTGTTTTATAAAGCTGAAGGTAGTATCAAAAGCTTTAGATACATTATCTAGCTCTGCAGCCATGAAAATACAGACTTGGAGAGCAGGGACAAAATCAGACTGCCTAGTCCAGGATGCCTTGAAGTTAGTGGATACACCAATCAGGGATAAGCATAGTCAGTTTAAGTATCCTTTCATTTTCTAGTTCCATAAAAGGAAAATACGTTGTTTTCTGTCTTTCAGAGATTTCAAGTCTCATTGTGAATAAACTAAGCAGTTTTTAGAATAGGAGCTCTTGGAAAGATTGGAGCACTTCTGGGCTTTCTCATGACTGTTTTTCAAAAGATCCGCTAGGTCTTTGGAAGATTTGTCTCATGAGCTAAACTTCTCTGAGGCAAGTTCTGAAGCAAAGATTGACAGCTTATGACAGCTGTGGTTCTTGTGAAGCCACTCCAGACTATGTGTGTGTGGCATGAAAACCATAATAGTGGCACCAAAAGACTTATCCAAAATGGTATCAGTCTCATTGCTAAAATATGATCAGAGTAAAGGTGTGGCAAGAGAGTTTGGTGTGGCTTTCCAAGCCACATGGAGCTTGCATACATACAGGCTGAAAACCATTCTATTTACTCTTCCTTCCCAGCATGTACTTGTTAGATTGGTTTAGCTCATATGTGCATGGTTACACAGCACAACAGTTGTCTATAAGTACATCTTGTGGCCCAAAATGAATGGCATTTTGAAAGGAAAAGAGAGGTAGCTGATAGCCTGACATGACCTTGCCACCCAGTCTGGGTAAATCTACACCCTGAGCTTGCAATGCGGGGAAGTGCAATTAACACACCCATCTGCCAGACTCGCTGCTATGGTTCTGCTTTCTCCTGGAGTCCAGAGGAGTGGTTGACTTTGTAAGTACAGCAGCAACAGCAGTAATCAGGTGAGAAATTTCCATATTTCATATTGGCAGGACAGGATCATGGATATGGTTCATGAACTGAAGAAATGAGCAAAGAAGCCACTGTTGATCCACAGTGCCCCTGCCCAGCACTTCTGACATTCGAGGAGGTTGGCCACCTTCCCAGTGTCACCACTGAATATGGAAAAAAAAAAAAAGGATATGGTTTCTCTGCTTGCTTGTTACAATACTGTTTTTTAAATCCTTATTTTAGGCTTTCACGGGAGTCGCATTTGTAAAAGTTCTATTAAGAAAAAATTGTAGTGGAAGGTGAAGTCCATGTTACCTTAAAGCATTGTATGAAAAACCTAGATCAAATGTTCCTCTTCTGCTAAAGTTTCTGGACACACAAGCTCATAGGCTGGCTCTGACAAACTACAGTGTATTGTAGAGATAGCCTGGGTGTTTTTTTGCAGAATTACTTAATCTTTCCCTTCTTTGAGCTATAATACATGCAGATACAGAGCTTGTGCTCTGCAGTCTGGTACTTGTTTCCTATTCCTCTCCACCACCTTTTTTGTATTCCTATTTCCTGTTAAATGGCAAGGTCTTTTCCTGAAGCCAAACACATTTTACTTTTTTGCATGGTCATCTGAGCCTTTCTATCATGAGCAGAGCTTCCCTTCTCTAAAGTTTCTGTATAATGCATTTATATCTGTAAGATTATGAAGACTAAGACCAGCAAATGCATATCTTAATTTTTAGTGTAATTGTGAGATGTCAGCCTACAGATTTTGCATTTCATCCCACCTGTTCACGTTGCTTAGTTTCAATTTCCTTTCATCAGATCTATTGATGGGCTGTCTGGTTTTGGATTATACCCACAAAGATGTAAGTTCATACTGTTTTGTAGTAAAAAACAGAACTTCTTTGTGATCTAAATCCCAAGGGACCGGTCAGCCAAACACTTACATCCTACATATTAAGTATTCCTGTGGGGGTTTTTTTTGTTTGTTTGGTTGGTTGGGGGGTTTTTGTGTGTGTGTGTAAGGAGATAATTTTGAGGGCTTGGTACTGGTATCTTCCAAGCAACTGTCATATTTATCTAATACACGTATCATTCACTAAAGATGTTATGGTTCATAAGCCTGCTCCTTCTACTCATCTGAGGTTGACTCCCTGGTGCACCTTTTGAATGTTTTCTGTTCCTACTATTGCAAAATGAAAAACCCATAGACAACCAGATTTGTTAAAGCTCTGGCACAGAGGGAAAGCTGCATTCAGATACAGCTTTAATGATATGTCATAAATAATCTAGAGCTTCTGATGGCAAAATACCACAAACATTTTAATGACAGATAGTTAAATCTTGTCAGTTCATTCCTTCTTGACTAACTTACTAAATAAAATCCTAATGCTATTTTAATCAGCATTTCAGCTAAATCTCGTTTACTGCTTCTGCTTTCAAAATAGTATTTCAACAAAAATTATAGCAGTAGCAGATTGTTTCTTTGACAACTTTGACCTCTATCCAGGCAACAGAAGGCATACAGGAGGAGGAAGATAGCCATTAAATCCCATTTAATAGGCCTGCTTCTGTTCCCAGCTGCAGCTCCAGTGTATTTGAACAGGTCTTCATTTCACCTACATGAAAACAAACAAGCTGCACAAGATGGCTGAGGCTGGAATATGAAAAACTTTTATTAATATTAGAACCAAAACAACTGAAAATTTAGTGTGATTATTGTGTCCCACTGTAGGTTTTCTGGGTAGGTGTTTGGGGAGAAACATCTTGTCACTGAAAACTGAGCACACTTGGCATTGAAGACACAAGAACAGTATAGAACATATTGCAGAGCTGACTATTCACTTTGCTGTTAGGAGCATAACCCTATTTTCAGTCTTCAAATAAAGCTATTGTACTTTTCCCTTAGACTAAGTAATTGTATCAGTGATAGAGTGGGCTACAGGTTAAACTGATTATTCTTATCCCCAAGGTATCTTGCAAGAACAGTAAGAGTACCATAAGCCAGTATTTTTGATGGCTTAGAAATGTTTTGAAAAATATTAAAGTAACTACAGAAAAGAAATTTAATTATAAAAAGACTTTTACCTGTAATTTTTGTACAGTAGAGACGAGCAGCCATTCCTAAGGAATTACTTGGGTTTTCACTTAAAAATTGCAATTGAAAATCAAGTTTTTACAGTGATACAAATTAGCTGCTATAATAATTAAAATGGTGTAATAATTAAAATGAGGAAACCATGAAAGAGTATAAATTCTGACAAGTTAGGTGTGAAATTATACCAAGGCACTTTCCAGTATGCAACTGCTAAAGGCATTAAAGCTAACACCAAAAGGTTTTTTCAACCACATCAGAGCTAAGTGGCCCACAAGAGTCAGGCAGACGGAAACGGGGTAGCTGGGAGAGGTGGCAGGGAGGCACTCTCAGCAAAGAGACATCCCCAGGGCACATCTGCAAAGGGACCAGTAACTCACAGGGGACACAGTTTATTTTTCTCTAAGTCACTTAAGAACAGTGTTGCTGCTGTTGGAAAAGAGGAGAAAGAATTAGTAGAATGTATTTCAGCAAAGTGCAGGGGTTGGCCCTTGATGATGAAGTTGTAAGAATTGAAATGAAGTGTAACTCCCAGCTGCTACACAGGAGTCCTCTTGGTGTGTCTCCCAGGCGTCATTCCTGAGAGGATAATCTGCTCATTTGAGCATACCTTCACACCATGACTGTGCTCCTTCCTCCGAGTTCCTTTGCTTTACCTGTCCTGGAGGCAGTTTATGGTGCTGACCCCTTGCTCTTCCAAGAGTCTTTCTTGGAGCTATGTTCCCTACTTCCTTTCCTGGCTGCAATTTCCCATCTTTTTTCATCTGTTCCTCTTGGAAACTTGCTCTCCAAGAAACTATAGCAAGACAGGAGGGTTTTACTAAAGATAGCTGTGAAGAGTCCTTTTTTTATTCTTTTTCTCTGTTCTTGGAGTAGAATCACAAATTTTCAAATGTAGTATGAAAGAGCTTCCTCCTCTCCACTTCTCTCTAGGCTCATCTTTTCTTGTCTCCTGCTCTTCTTCCAAACTGCATTCCCATTGTGTTCTTTTATTAGTAGCTGCTTTCTGGTTGGGCTCCTTTTTCTCTCTCCAGCATTTGCACAATTGTTGCTGCACTTCATAAATTTAATCTGTTGAATTGCACTGTTTGGACTCCATTTGAATACCTTCTCAATTACTTGCAGATGTCATCTATAATACAGGTAGCAGATTTACTGTTAGGGTGTGGAATTTTTTTCCTCCTCAGCTACCTTTACTCCATGGCAGTGTCAGGAGTGCTGCTGTCAGGGCTAGTATTCACCAAGGATCTTTTTGAAGTTGCCAACTCTTATGTGTGTCCTGTGATTCAATCAGCAGCTGTTTTGGAAGAGTAGGAGGTAGTTAAGATGACTGCCAAGCTTTTAAAGGGCTGCAATGGTCACCTGGATAGCAACAGATGAAAGAATCAAATTTGTGTACAGGTAGGAACTGTAATAAAGAGTGGGACTAATAGACAGTTGGGGAAAGTCAGTACAGCATATGTAGAGCCTCACACATCAGCTACTTCCTTGAAGGACTCAGCAAGCACAGGGATATGAGATGGTACAGGTGTGATTTTCAGCAATATCTCTGTCCAAAAGCTCTTTTGAGAAAACAGGTTGTCAGGATAGGAGAAAGAAGGTTCTGCAGGATAAAAGTGTTGAAAGAGGTAGGCATTCATTGTTCAGTAGTGTCTGTTTCCTTTAAATAATCAGGGCAGTCTCACAGGGACCATGCTCCAGCCTGGGATAAATGTTCTGTTAAAAAGATGTGACTGAGGTGATAGAGGTCACTGCCAATGTGATATTGCCAGGAAGCAACAAGAACAACACTAAAGCGGTTTAGTAATTGTAGCAAAGTAAAGCATTAAAATCTGGCTTATGTGCAGTTGAGATGGTCTGCCTTGGCACTCAGGACTGCAGTCCGCAAATGCTCTGGGTCCTGATCTATGTGCAGGTTGGTAGAAAAGTTCACAGACTGTCAGATGGGTGGGTATTTTTTTCTGTGCTGGGAAGCAGTCTCCCCCAAAAGAAATTTTTATACAAATCTAGATCAAGTCATGGTTCAGTTTTTCCAGATGGTGGAAAATGATGATGCAGGACGAAAGGCTAAGTCCTGGCTGAATCTCAAGAGCAGCTGAAGGAAAGATGTTCACATTTGAGGTGCTGCCCTAGCTGCAAAGCAGGGAGCTCACACAGCTGTAGTTCCGATTTACATTTAATTGTAGGTGATTAAGGACCATCAGAATGAATCTCTTTATGTACTGATTTGTCCGTTCCCTTTCAAGTTTTTGTTTTGGGTAGGCAAAAGGTGGCAAGGATGACAGTGAAGCCAAAGAAAGGTAATTTTCTGTAGACACACCAGGCCTCACTTGCCAGCTAGACTTACCAGGGGAAGAAAGAAACTGTTGAGTTGGCTTCTGGTTTTCTAGCAGGGAGCAGCAGCTGTTTTGGTAGCAGTAGCAGCAGCTCATATAACAAATGTTTCATGATGAATGCAAACAAAAGCCAGCCCTGAAATTCCAGCTCCACTATGTACGCATAAAATATAAAGCCAGTTCAAAATAACATAACTACTAAACTTAAGGGGTTTTACTCCCCCTCTAAATAAATTCCATATGAGAATTAGTGTTTGGTCTGCTCAGTTCTGTAGGGCTCACCCAGAAAACATTTTTATCATATTGGCTGAGGGCAAAAAGTGAGCAAAAAAAACAGACCAAGAAAAAATATTTTTAAAAGAAGTGCACGTGCAAAGAGGTGTGTGATTTGGGCCAAGGTTTTGAGAATACCAATCATGCTTGCTGAATTGAAATTACTGCTGATTTTTGTGAGTTTGCTGAATTCACTTGTCTCCAAAACAGGTCTTGGGAGGAATTCTTTATGCACCTCTGTGCAATTTGGTTTCTGAAGATGACTTGTGGTTTTAAAGGCATCTGCATGTTAGAAGAGTGTTATGCCCTCTAGCATGAATTTCTTCCCAGATAGCTAGTGGGAGGATTTCTAGGGAATGCAAGTTGCTGATGATGAGTGCATACTCAGGTGAAATGAGGGTATTGAAGAGAGAGAGAAATACAATAATTGGAGACTCAGGAGAAACAGAAAAGCTATCCAGGGGGCAGTGTCTTAAATTGTTATCTTCCTCCAACTGCTTAAGTTAAAACAGCAAATAAATACCAGTATTTACCCATCTCTTCCTGCTCTACTGTTTGCTGACAGTCTGCAGCAGCATCTGTTTTCTGCCCACGCAAGCACTCCTGCTCTGTTCTCAGGCCCTGAAATACTTGGGAATTGAAGAGAGACTTCACAATCAGTTTGCCTTCACCATGGCTTTTTTTTCTGATCTGGCTTCCCTGTAGCTATGGGATTAATCATCTCTGTTCATCCACCATAGGAAGAAACTTGATTTCTTGGGTTCTGACAAATTAAGGATAGAACAATATAGCCTATTCTTGTGCCTTTTGCAGTATGATTCTACTACTTTTTGTATAATGAAAATCTTAAATGAGGTAATTGTAGTGATCTCTCTTCTTCCATTGTATTTTTTCCACTGAAATTTGAATGGTCTGAGAAGTTGTGTTGCTGTACTTAGGGTACACATGTACCTGATAAGGCATTATGAGTATTCCATCTTTGGTGTATGCAAATGTAGGACTTGGAACAAAGACTTTGTGCTTCTCTTGTCTCATTCCTCCTGCTTCTTGATTGCTTTGATTCATTTACTGACCAACAGCTACATTATTTGATTTCTTGCTTTTTGTGGAATGGAAGGGGGACAAGGAGATGGATAAAGAGCATGTTGGATCTAGCAAGGAAAGAGGACAGAAGGGGTAGGTTCTTTCAGTTTTTGCTTGTTTCCTGCCAGAAAGAAGTGCAGCACAAGTTACTGGGAGAGCCCAGTGGCTGGTGGTGTTGGGCCTGTGTTGAGGGAAGACAGGGACAAGGAGCATAAGGGC
The DNA here is from genome assembly GCA_035583235.1 of Hafferia zeledoni. Lineage (NCBI taxonomy): Eukaryota > Metazoa > Chordata > Aves > Passeriformes > Thamnophilidae > Hafferia > Hafferia zeledoni. The sequence goes on along the minus strand of JAWWEV010000115.1, from coordinate 47,801,276 downwards.
ATTGTCACAGCGAAATATTTGGTGCATGCCTCCCTTGCAGGGACCGTGAGTGTGCACACTAGCCAGAGTCCCCAGTGCTTTGCAGAGCTGTGCTCTCAGGGCTTTCAGGATGTTACCAAGTTTGGAGCCTTACTGCTTGGGCAAAAACACATACTTTCTCTGTTACATAAAATGAGAGTGTGGAATTAATGGGTGACTGATACATAATATACATCTTCTAAAAGCTGGTGGAAATTGGACATGACAGGAATGAGAGCATAGCCAAAGCAAATTTATTTAAAGCATTGAATGAAAATATTCACAGAAAACTTGGTTTTAACCTAAATACCACTAAATATTTCTGGGCATTGAAGTCTTATTTTTATTTTTTAAGTTTTCTTCTGCTCTCCACTGTTCCTACAACTGCTCTGCCAATTTCACAGTAGCTGTGACTGATCTTGGAAGGGCCTTCAGACAACTGATAAATGTAGTTTATTTCACTGGGTATTGACAGTATTTAAAGTCAGTGCTTAAATTATGTACTGGGAAACTGAACTCTCTGCTTGATCACTGAGAAGGGGTAAATGGTCGTTTTTCTCTCTGGGGGTTTCTTGGTACCCTGAGTGGTTATCTGGGTTTCAGCAGCAGGAATATTCCTCTCATGCTGTATACTGGTACACAGTAGGGTAGAGTTGGATGTTGGCAAGAAGCTGACATACAGTAGTGCTTGTAGGAGCAAGGATGAAGTATGTATATAAAAACAAAGTTTATATCATGCCTTCTTAGTGCTTTCCTTTTCTATCCAACAGATAGATCTGAGTGCTATGTGAGTTAAACTTTAGGTGAAATTGTTCGGGATTTTCTTGTGAGATTCACTTGGCGGAGGGTTTTAGCACCCCAGTATTTTTATCTGTAATGATTCCAGGGGCAAAGTCTGTGACCTTAGTTCTCATGTTTAGTGACAAATGATACCCCTCCTGCATCGAAGAACAGTGAAACTGAAAAGCATATTTGTCAGTATATTAAAATTCAGAATTTACTTGACACTGCCTTCTGCTGCAGGTAGAATAAAGTATGGGGTCCTTGGCAGGCCCCAGTATTTTGCAGTTTCAGAATACCTTGTTTAGCCTATTTTAAGGGCAGACTTACCACTTAACCAAAGGTTCTGCTTTGAATCGTTGAAAATTATTTTCCTTGGTGCATGTTTGTGCAAGCTACTTGTAGAAATCAATGGTTTGAGTCCCTGCTTAATTCAGCTGTTCAATTCACAGGCTGCTTCTGTTATCCTTCCAGACCACATCTTGGTGTACATCCCACTAGTTCAACAGGCTTCATTTTAACAGAAATAAAAGTTAGTGCATAGCCACTTTGTATCTCCTGTGCAGAAAGGGAAAGACTCCCAGTCCCACACATCTTTTCCTATTGTATACACACGTGTGAGTAATTTAGTGAAGAAATGGCACATGAGACATTGGTATATTTTATTAGCAATTGGCAATGCCAGACCAATATTTTGATTCTGCAATAGTGGCAGAACTTGCACAAATTGCGATTAAAATCAAAGGATGAATCTAGCACTGTATCCCTGTTTCTGAGTCTTAGCAGGGAAAGAAAAAAAGCAAAAGAGATATAATAAAAGTAGTTTGATAAACAGATGTCACCCACTTTAAAGTGTTGAATCTCAGTTTAATTTTTCCCATGCTACATAAATAGTCCCTTCACTTCCTTTAGCCATGCAGTTTTTCATTTCCTGCTGTTATTCAAACAAAATGAAAAAAAAAAAAAGTGCTTATATTTATGAGGACTTTCTATTTGCTCAGTTTAGTGGTTTTTGTTTTTCAGTAAATGTATTTAATAAAATTAAATGCTCTGGGAATGTGCCAGAAATGTTGTCAGCCACTGTGGCAAGCAGATGGATGAAGTTTCAGCTGAACTTGATGTGCCCAAGTAACCGTGTTTATTTAGAATCTGATGACCATAGTCACAGGACATTAGACTAGAGTAGCCTGTGAGGAATGTGTTTTTAAAGAGCTCGGAGTCACAATTTCATGTTCCCAATACCCATGAGTTTACAGGAGAACTTGGCCTCCATCTAGACACTGAATTGGGTTCTGGGACCCATATACTCAGCACTCAGACTGGCTGTGACATCTGTCACTCCCCTGATTACCAGGATTGATTTGGCTGGTCTGGCTGGCTTGGGCAGGTGTCTCCTTCCTCCCTCAATGTTCCATGCTCCTGAAGCTGCACACTCAGTTGCAGTGGACAACTTCCCCAGTAGATTTTTTGGCTGGAAAGTGGTCCAGCAGAAAAGGGCCTGGGCATGCTGGTTGACAGTAGCCAAATATGAGCCGGCATGTTGAGCAAGAAGGCCAATGGCATCCCGGCCTCTGTGTGTGGAAATAGTGTGGGCAGCAGGACTAACAAGGCGATAAGGTGACTGTGCCCTCCCTGTGCTCAGCACTGGTGAGGTCACACCTCAAATCCCGTGTTCAGTTTTGGGTCCCTCACTACAAGAAAGACATTGAGGTGCTTGAGCATGTCAAGTGGACAGTGGAGCTGGTGAGAGGTCTAAAGGGTAAGCGCTATGAGGAGCAGCTGAGGGAGCTGTGGTTGCTTACCCTGGAGGAGTCTCAGAGGAGACCTTATTGCTCCCTACAATTATGTGAAAGGAGATTGTAGTCAGGTGAGGTACAGCCTCTTTTCCTGGGCAACTGGGAACAAAAGGAAATGGCCTCAAGCTGTGCTAGGGGAGGTTCAGGTTGGACATCAGGAAGAATTTCTTCACTGAAAGAGTGGTTAAGCATTGGAACAAACTTCTCAGGCAAGTGATGGAGTCACCATCCCTGGAAGTGTTCGAGAGGACTGGACATAGCACTTAGTGCTATGGTTTAGCTGTCATGGCGGTGTTCATTCAAAGGCTGAACTTGATGACCTTGGTGGTCTTTTCTAACCTTAATGATTCTATGCTTCTAAGACAAAACCTGCTTGTGTGTATTGGTTACCAGCTGAGCACTGAACCTGGGTCATGCACATGGGTCTTAGCGCCCTGTTGCCATGTGTAAGTGCATATACACATCCAACGTGGTCAGGGTCCCCTCTATATAAATGGACAGCAAGCCTCCCCAAGGTGTTTTTTGGGATTTTGGACAGGCCTATAAAGCTGGCTTGACTATTTATTTTGTCAAATTGAATAGGATTTTGTAGATTCAGAATCAGATTCGTTGTTTTGGGGAATAGCCGTTGAAATCGGGCACTGAAATGTTAACTTTTGGTCCTTAATGGTATTTTCTGTGTTACATTATCAGATAAGTTAAATTTACTTACAGAGCTCACACAGCATTAAGCCTTCTCTGCTTCTCCCTCTGCCCCTCAGTCAGTAGGCTGGGGATGGAAGAGAGGTTGGGAGGGAAGGCAGTTCATACTACATAACGTTGGTCAGCAATTAATAAAAGCAGAGGTGGAAGAAGAGCAAGGTCTTTGGCTTCCAGGTTGGCCATTGCTCAGACACTGACTGGGGGATGTGGTGAGGGATGTCATTTGCATCACTTCCCCCCACCTTTAAACTGTCCTTATCTTTACACACAGGTTTTCTTCCTTTTGTTCTTCCTGTTCTCTCTCTCCTCCCATTGCGGGGCAGGGGAAAGGAGCAAGAGGCCACATGGATGCTTGACCGCTGGCTAGGGTCAACCCACCTCAACAGGGTTTCCCTCTTCATGCTCAGTGCCTTTATTCTACCACTCCAGAAGACTGCAGTGTAGAAAACTGCAATGTTCTTCCACAAAAGCCTGGTTCATTGCAGGTTTAGTGTTCCTTTTAGTAATCTTGCTCCCTCCCAAAACTGATTTATCTTCAAGACCTTTTCCTAATTACTGTCACATCCTTCCTGGTTTCTGTCTCATTTTATCCTCACTCAAAGGTGTTAAGGTTTACATGTGCCCATAAATACTGAAATGGAAAAAGACAGCAGGTAATTTTATCTCCTGTTTTGTTAATCACAAGGGAAAGTTTTGTGCAGTATAACCTTCAAGCACAGTAGTCATTATGTCAGGTCTAGTATTGTCTTTAAACTAATGTGCAGGCTATCCTGGAAACTTTTATACTAACTGGTCTCTAACACTGGCATGAAATTTCTGATTGAAACACTGCAGACATAAGACAATCTGCAGGATTAAGTGCAGAAGCAGTGGCTTTTCATGCCCTCTAAGTCTCTCATTGCAATTCCTGTGTGCTTTTATGGTACTCAGATAAGTCTTTTAAAAAACAATAGTTAAGGCTACAGAGAATATACTTCCTGTAAACAAGGTGATAGATGGCAGAATGATATGCACATATAACTCTTCCCTGTCAGCACAGTAATGTTAAATGTGAGTTGAATTAAAAAAGATTATGGAGCAAACTCTGGTTCCTCAGTGGATTGTTCGTGGTGCTGATGCACAAGTGAGAATGGTCAGGGTGTGCTGGAGCTGATCAAGGCAGTCAGTGAAGACAGATGAGAGGTACTATGGGGCAGCTTTCCTTGTTGCTGGCTGTTACAGATGCATGGGGTACACAGGGAGGCCTTCATCTTCAAAGATCTTAGTTTCATAAGCATGTTAGAAATGCTATTTCCCCCCTCCCTCAGAAGGAAACCTATTGCTTGGAATATAGAGCAAGTACATACATGTGTAAATGTTGATGGTGTTTGAACAGCTTTTAAGTACCTAAAAAATGTCCCATGTTCATTTATATTATCCCAAGCAGATTAAAATCATACTTCTCTTTGAATTGGGGCCTGCTTCCAAAAGCTCTCAGACATATAAAGAACTGCTAGGGGAAGTCTCCTGTCATAGCTCACTGAGATACTGTGTCCTGTCATACACCCTCTGAGGTAGTGCTTTGGTGCTCAGAATCAACCAGGTCACACAAGACCCAGGAATTTTCTTCTGCCTTTTCCAAGCCTCCATCCCTCGCTTGTGGCTGTTCTGCTAAAGAGTGCTGGGGTTGATGTGAAGAGCCACTGTATGACTGTATGACTGCAACAGCATCTGCCTCAGAGATTTCCAGGAGAGGCACAGCCTTTCAAATTGTAGTGAATCCCAAGTGTCCCAGGTTCCTCATCACAGACCAGGGCTACAGGCTCTGCTACAGAGGCAGTGAAAAGCCCAGGCGTGAATTTACCTTGACTTGGGTTTAATGAATTTGTGGAAATCCAGCAGGAGCCTCAGTCACTGTGAAGTCCTGGTATAGCTCTGTGTTTGGCTTATCTATCTGTCAGACTCTTGGAGGTCTGCTAGGTACACAGAAATGTCTGTCTTTTTGTGAGTGAGGATGCTCGCCCTTCTCATGAGCTTATTAGTGCAGGCATGGAGGGCAGAGTGGGTTGCCTGGAGCTTCCTGGGAGGAGGACAGATGCGTTGTTTCTGGTTTGTAGTGACCTCAGGGAACACGAAGACCGTGGCAGCCTTAGGGCATAGTGCTGCTGGGACCTTATACTTTGCCTTCTAGCCTGAAACAGTAGAGAATCAAGACATTCCCTCTCCAGGAAAGGCACGAGGTGAGAATTGCATTAGCCACACTATGAGATTATTCTCTTCTCCCAGGGCTTGCAGTTAATATAATTCCCCTTCTTTTTATTTTTTTTCTCTTGCTGAAACAAGTCTGCCTGTGTTAAACAACAGACCCTTTTCCTCAGTTTTGGCCAGAGGAGGAAGCCTTTGTCCTGATCTCCTGGACGCTGGCCAAGGCAGTCAGGCGGTGGGCCAAGTGGGGGTGAACTTGAAAGGAACAGTGTGTTGTTTCTGCTCTGGTAACATTCTTCCTTCTTCAGCAGTGCCTCAGCCCCTGGCTGCCTTCAGTCACTCATTATACACAAAAGAACCTAAGGGCAAAAGAGACAATTTTCTCTTGACCGCCTGTAACTTGCAATAATAAGAAATAAAATTATTTTGCAGCTTCCAGTTATCTGTGTGCAGACATAGTTGGGAGAAAATCTTCTTAGAACTGGCAACTTTCTCTCAAGGAAGAAAAGAACTGATAGCACCTTTTTTTTTTCATTTTAATGTGAGCTTTTGTACAGTAACATGCATCTTCCCATTCCTGTATAGCCTATCAATCATGGTTTTACCTTGACAATGGATAAATTTTATTATTAGCCATTACTTCAGTCCTAGTTAGTGTTTTTGCTTTAATTTTTCATTTCAGTTGTTATTTTTATATAAAGAAAGAAGCAGTCATATGTATGTTCTGGGAAGACAGGAAGAGGCCACACTTAGAATTAATAATTTTTAAGGCTATGTTCTCAAACACCTTTTTTCAAAAATCTGGGGTTACTTCCCATTCCTGCAAGTCCTGATACTGCAGTGTGGTGACCACAAGGTTTAGGCAGTCAACAACTGGAAATAGCAAATCAGATGTTCAAGCATCTTCCAAAAATGAGATTCACACTGAGGTGTCTCAAAGGTAGTGACAAAAAGGCTTTTGCGTGTGGTGCTCCTGACGTGGAAGCTGACACAAGCAAGACATTCGAAACTTGCATCTAGAAAAGACTTCAGTGGATCATTGGATCATTCTGCTTGGCTCTTTGTGTACTGCAGGCCACACAGTCTCTCTTCTACATAGAGACCAGTATTGGGAGTTCTTTTTGACATGGATGCAAAAATATTAAGCGATAGCAACTCAACTATTTTTGTTTTATTCTAGAGATTAATCACCTTTACCACTTCAAAAAAGCTGTGCCTTACTTCCAGTACACATTTGTCTGGTTTCTCCTTCCAACCCTTCAGTACCCCTAGTTTTCTCACTATGAAAATATGCAGATGCTGTAAACAAGTCACCTCTCAATCTCCTTTTTTTGGTAAGCTGACCAAAATAAATCTATCATCTTTCTCCACAGTGTCCCTTTCAACCCCAGTATTCATTCTGAGGCTGTTTTCATACTCCATCTGATTTAGGATGTGGTTACAAAACTGGATGCTATATGCCAGTGTTTCACTCACCAATACTATATATGGAAATAAAGATACCTCTACCTCTCTCCATCCCTCTTGGACATCTTAGCTTGCACAGCATGCCTCTTCCATCACTTCCTTTTTGTGGACAAAAATCACAGATAGCAGCGTACCGTGACTTGAAGCACAAAGGCAATATGCCTGCCCTGTATTCTGAAGTCCTGGGCTGTATCTCTGCAGATTTTCTGCATGACATAGCTGTGGTGAAGCTTTTCCTGCTCATATGCACTGCTGAAATTTGTCTTGGTCACTGCAACTCTCTCTTCTGTCTGAAAAAAAGTAATAATGCTATTATCTGCATAAGCTACTATGCAACACAGTTCATAAGTGATCTGTAAGAACCTATTTTTAAATTGTGGTTTAGTCAGATCCAGATTTGACTGGATTTATTCAATAACACTTAAACAGTTATTAAAGATACATTAGGAATTGCATATGAACTGCAACCATAGCAGTTCTTTTGACAACTCAAACTAGACAATCCTGGCATTTCCTCTGCAGATGACTTTGGTTTTGGCGCCTCCAACTCTGTCTAGTTCAACTTAGAAGTTACTTAATGGCTATAAAAATACCTGACCACATTCTCATAAGAATCTGCCTCTTCACTCTACCAATGTGGGTTATTTTTTAGCTTTTCTATTTTTTCTATATTAACCTACCTGAAGTGGGAATGCAACATTAAAATGCACCAAATAAAGGAGTCTCTTTCAAGATCCTGTTGAGATTTGTTATCTGATCTTGTGTGAGATGCAGCACATTTCCAGGCTGGGGGCAGCAGCAGAGGCACTGTTGGTACAGGAGGGTCAGCAGAGGTGTCCCATGCAGCTGGAAATCAGTGCTGTTACTGGTAGGAGCAATGACATTACACCATGAAGTTTGCAGGAGGAAATTTAGAGATTTCATGGTAAATACTTACTGGCTGGAGGGGAGAACTCAGAGAATGGTAGCTGTTTACAAAATATGGAAAAAGTAATACGCTTGCATTGCTGAGTGTGTTCTAAGGCAAGTGTTTCACAGTAGTGATATAGTGCCTTTAATAGCTTAAGTAATATGTCAGAGCACTGTAGAATGCATATCATTCTTGCATTGTCCAGTTGATAGCCAGACCAGTGTAGTGTTGACTTCTGCAATATATTCCAAATATATGTTACTTTCATACCATAGAAAGATGTTTCTTTTGTTATTTAAGGCCGTACTGGCCCAAGATACTTCTTGCATTTTTCATTTATCGCTAATTTTTTTTCTTTCTTCTTCATATTTCTTCCTTGTTATGATTTTATGCCATGCCTCCTTGATCTTTACATCCTTGAGCATTAGTAGTTGTTTGATTACATGTCTTTCAGATTATCTCTGTGAGCTCTTCCTGGCTAATCTCTGTTTTGGCATCCCTCCATTTTTCTCTGCCTGGTTATCATTGTCAGAGCTTCCTGCATATTGTCTATGTTAATATAAATAATGAAATTGTATTAGGTTAACAGAGAGATTATTCTTCCCTCTGCTTTCTTTATTCATTGTAGTCATAAGAAAAAAGAACTTGCTGTAACTGCCTCACTTAGTTCAATTTCTGTCATTGACAGACATAATTTTGCAGTGTCTGTGCTAATTACAGTCTGATGTATTTGCTCTTGGCATCCCTGATTGGTAAATACTAGGACATTCCATTTGCCTAGGATTGCAGATCTCTGAAATTCTGGGTGTTTTCTTGACCTCTGGAGAGCTGTCCTTTCAGAGAGATCCATATCTGATGTTTGGGAGGCAGGAAATTGCTGTGTGCCAGTGTGCTACAGTTCTCCTAATCCCCTAGAGTTAGGGGTTGTTCCATGTCAGCAAAGCAGCACAGTAATTCAGGATGAAGTGGTAAAACAAAGCAAGCATTGCTAGTGAGCCTGGTATAACTGTCCTCAGTATGCACGTGAGTGTCTAATTCTTATCTACATGTTGTTAAAACTTACACTGTGTTTTGTTGATGCACGTGGCAGAACAGAGTAAGCTAAAATTAGAGAAGTTAATAACTAGGATTCATGGTATGTCAGATAAAGTTAGTAGATGCTGTGGAGCAAATTACTGCTTGACTTTTCCATCAGCTTGGATTTTTAATACACCTCTGCCTGGTTGGTGAGCTTGTCAGGTTTTCTCCACCATTCCCGCTTCCCTTTAGCAAACATGAGCCTACACAAGGTGTTCCATTGTGCAGTGCAGCTACGGTGCACCATCCCCCTTCCAGCCTAGAACCAGGGACCTGCCCTGGCCTGAGACTCCTGAGCGGCAGCAGCCCTCTGGCCTTCAAAAAGACAACACATGAGCCCAGCACATCAGTGTCTTCCATTCTCCCCAAACCATCCTTTCCCAGATGTCCTTCAACACCCAGGCTGAAAATTTCAAGTTTAAAAAGCCAATCAATAGTTCCAGAAAATTTTTTGCTGAGCTGCAGTTTGATATTCTGTGGGGAGATCACTTCTAGCATAGCCATCAGAGCCCTGTTTAACCCCACAGGAATCATTTGGGGGGCATATCAAGCAGATGCCCTCACCGATGCATACATCACATGTAACCACAGTGACATACATTTATTGCCATTTAAAACTGGAGAGTAGTAGGTATGTGCTGTGCTGTAGCTCAGCTGCATGTGATTGGAACATGGGGCCTCCCTGTGTAGTTCCAGGAAATGAGTTTGCTCTATCTGTGACAGCCATCGTGTTCACACAGCCGTAAGAGCAGCAGAGCTCAGCGTGGAGTTTTACCTCCGTGAGCGTTAGCCAGACAAGCCCACGGCTCTGCTGGCCTGCAGCCATCCTGCACTGCCTCCAGCCTGGCTCACCTCTCTGCACTGGATCCCCAAGGGTGCTGGGCTCCCTGTGGCTTCATCCAGGAGCAGCACTGAGGAGCAGCCTCTGCATTGCACCCACCAAAACAGCAGGGCACTGGAGAGCACGTCATTCAGAAATTCTCTTCTGAAGTGGAGAATGCCTTTTAGATCATTTTGTCTAAATATGGCAATTCAAGGTTTTTTGAGGCACAAAGTATAAAACCCACTTTTCCCTATGGTTTGGAGTGCTGCAGTGAGTAATGTCGATTTCATAGTTCAAAAGTGAGAGTGTGGAAAGTAATAGTAGATGTTCATCGCCTGGTTGCCCTTAAAGAATTTAATTTCCTTCATCCCTATCTGCATACCAATTCAGTCTTAATTCAACGTATGAGCAGGCTGCACTGGGAGATTGCATTACTGTATAGTACGTTCTTTTTAGTAATTTAAAAGAATGCCAAAGCAAACATAGTTTTAAAAAAGTAACCCTAAGAAGTGAATGGTGTAGTTTGTTGCCCTCCATCTGCTTAGCTGTCTCAAAGGTCATAAAGTGGGTGTCCTTTGGTGGGACAACTGGGATTATAGAGCATACGCAGATTGGTATTTTGGCTTTAAGCCAGATTACCTAATTTTTCTTTTTTCTTCTATGATGATGAGGAGAGGTATTTAAGGTGACTTCAACAGGCAGTTTTGTGATTTCATTCATATTTGTATTAAAGGGACTTTTAAGGCTATTTAAGGTTAGAGACCAGTCTAAATAAAACTGAAGTGACAAAAAAAAGAGAAAAAATAATCAGAATTCCTTTATTTTATCAAAAGGCTGAGCCTGCAGCCACGCATAGTCCCAACTCGACCCATCCAACAACGTACACCTCACAACTCTCCATGCACTGCAGTTACCGATTCTGCTGCAGGGCAAATGGCCAAGAGCCAGAAAACTTACCATTGCTCCTGCAGCCTGCCAGAGTACAGGTATTTCTGTCTGCTCATACGTGTACCTCTGTAGACTCAGGTGTGCACACAGAACAAAGAACTGCACACATCCAGGAACTCCCTATGCCATTGCCACAGCAAATTCAGAGGAGGAGTGTACTGTGTTGCGAAGGTCACTTGCTACACCAGGCTGCTCCCTGCCTGGGAGACCACCAGTACACTGCCTTTGGCTGGTCCTGCCCCCACTGACTGTCCCCCCAAGGCTACAGCCTCATGCTTTTCACTTTGTCATCATTGGCAGAGCTTCTGGGCTGAGCACAAGTGCCTTTCTCTGCTGGGAGAAGCAGCCACCAAAGGGAGCTGGAGCTGTGAAAGTGTCTTTTCCCACTTACAGTCCTGGAGGGACTGTATAAGTAAAGAGCTTTTTCCAGTGAGCTAAATGGAGTTTTCTGTAACAGAAATAACTTATGTAAAATAAAAACGAAGTTGGCAAGCAGTATAAAGGCTTAAGCTTAATAAATGCAATATTTAGTAGTGTGTATTTGCTGCTGAGTTTGTGAAGAAAACCAGACTGCAAAGCTGGCAGGACCTAAGCACCAGAAAGAGGAATGTCTTGAAGTGTTTGATAATCATAAGGAGCAGTTTCCTTCTCACCCAAGGACAGACTGAGTACCATGGCCTTCCCAGAGTGTGGTCATCTCATACCCATCAATGGCAACTTGAAGGCAACTTGAACAAACTAAGAATTTAAAAGGATGAGGCATTTATTAGTCTATTCCAGTCTGTTGGTAAAGGTGGTGTAGAAGAGAATAAACTCTTGGAGAACCCAAATATTTTCACCAAAAATATTTCACACTATTCACTAACTGCATGTAGTGCTTTCTATGCTACCGTTGATTTCATGATGCTTCCTCTACACTTTTTTTCTTAGATAAACAACAGGTTAAAGATTGCATCTGTGGTTTTAATTCTGTTTTCATGTGTTTTAATCAGTTTACTCCTATTAAAATGAAACTGAACAAGTTGTTAGTCAGGTGATATAGAGTATATTTCATCGCATATCACTGTAATTAAAGAACAAAGAACTCTGCCTATTAAGTTGTTTATTTACTTAAGTATACAAGTGGAGACGAGATTTCAGTCTAAAGAACTACAGTTTGCTGTAAAAGTTCCACTTAATTACACAGCCACATGCTTTAATTGTTACCAACTAATGAAAACCATTCTTCCTATAGAGAAGGAATTAAAAGTACAAATACAAAATAGAGTTAGTGCTTTAAATAATTATTTTGTGATTTAGAACACTGTTGCATTGGGTAAGCTAGTTAACATATTCTGTCTTTATGTCACATTCTTCTTGCATTTCAAGTTGGTAAGCAACACAGAGAGGGAGAATGGCTATTTCAGATACAATCTTTTTTCTTCTGTGCCAGATGTGTGCATTGCAATGAAGTCCAGCGAATATGAGAATGTCCAGCCCTGCAGCACTTGTCTCATATAGTATTAAAATGTTCTCAGTTGTTTTTCTGTAATTTCTTTAGTCCGAAAGAGGAAAATGTGTGTCCATTGACTACGAACCAAATTTGTTTATAGGTGTGGATACCCTAACCTATATGAATGTGGATCTTTCAAAATTTAAAGAAAGTGATTCATGTTCACATTGCTGTGCTTTATCCATTTGTTGTACTTTTCAAGATTTAAAATCTTGTAGTAAGCTTTTGTCTAAAGATCATTGCTGTTGTGTTTGCTAGATGGACCTACTCATATTTTATCACCCCTTGGAATAAAAGGGTTTGCTTTTGCTTAAGATTTCTCTCTTCCACAAAAAGTTAGTCTTGATTATTTCTCTTGGATAAACATATTGCTTATGGCATCCCAAAAACATCTCACTTTTCCCAGTAGGAACTGTCAGTGCATCCCTTAGCTTTATACGTAAGCAGTTGTGAAAGGGTGTTTCTCTGTAGAGCTGTTAAACATGTATTAAACTTCGCTGGCACGTTCTTCAAAAGACTTCAAATTGTTCTGCTCACATGAGCAAAACTCTGCCTGTGGTAAAATCACATTTTGATTCAGGGACTCCCTCTGAGAGTGGTTGCTGCCACTGGAACATGAGATGTTCTTTGTTGTCTTCTTACTCCTTCTAAGTTTTTGTTTGCCACCCTGCGTGGCCTGACCCTTTTGAATACTTCCATCTTGTAGAATTGATGTTACAATAGGAATTAAGTTTCCATTTTAAAATCCAGCTCTTCTTCAGTGCCATAGTAGTCATGTAGAGTATGGGATTTCTGTGTGGCATTTGAGGGATCACAAATAAAGGACATAAATACCAAGGAAAGAATGAGCAGCAGAAGCCAAGACATTATCCTAAACAAAAAAACACAAACAAACAAGCAAAAGCAGTTCTCATGCAGACCTTGCTATTGTAGCAAAGAGCAAGGAATTAAAAAAAATAAGGACCAACAAGATTAAAATTAATCTCTTGGATTTAGAGTTATAGAAAATAGCCTTAATATTACCCCCTTGGGGCTTCCTTCAAGACAAAATCAATTAATCTGTTCTTAAAATCTTCCAGAGATCCAGCTTTTGTAACTTGTATGTGCTATTGCACTACCTAACTATCCTTGCCATGAAAAAATATCAGTTTAGATTTGAACTATAATAAGACACGACTGAGACAGGTCACCATATGCACATAGGAAATAATTGATTAGTTCAGCTCAGTGGTGTACCTGATATATTTGACATGTATTAAATTTCCAAAGCTAGGCAAGATTGTGGGTTTCTCTACATGTTTATGCTCAAAATTCCTATGACCTAATTTGCATTTTTAGATAACCATTGACAATTTAGATCTTCAGTGACTGCAAACAATACCAAATGCCATGTATGAACTAACCATATTTAAACATGCAAGTCTGACTTCAAACATCTATATTGTGTCATATCTTGTTAAAAGCAAAGTCATTATTAAGGGCACAGCTTGAGCTCATTTATATCACTAATGCAGTAGGGCCATGACTTACTGTTTTAACAAAAAAGTTTAGGTCTGGTCTTATTAATCAACACCCACCATCTTGGTTGTTGTTCTTTCTTCACAGAGCATAGGAAACTTGGCAATCTGACTGTGACAGTGAAAAAAACCGTCCCCTCTCCAGAAGCAATACAGATACTCTACCAACGCATGAGATATGAATATGAGTTTTATTACTATGTCAAAGAACAGTTCCACTTGCTAAAGCGCAAGTTTGGACTGAAGTCTCATATCAGGAAACCACGTCCCAGACCTGAGTTCTTCATTCCTTCTCCCCTGGAAACAGAGGAACCGATAGATGATGAAGAAGAAGATGATGAAAAGTGGCTAGAGGATATCTATAAAAGGTGATGGATGGAAGAGTTATCCTTTCTCTTCTGGTGACCCCTCCAGCTTTCTTAAGATTTTTTTAATTATTATTAAAAGTAATTCCTTAAGGAACTGAGTTAATGCGCAGCGGATTTGAAAGAAGAGACCATTCCCACAAGCTGGAACCATTGGGAGATACCTGGTTTTCAAGGTTTGATTCATTATATGGTGTTGGCTCTATAGCAAGCTTGCTATAGCATAGTTCAAGAGGAAAGTACCTACCATCTATCACAAAATAACTTTTGGAATACACACTAGTTCTCTGAGAATCTGTAAAATATAAAAGAATAGATTAGGCAGGCTTGAAAAGAAATTTTACGGACTCTCATCTCTCTTTGTCCAGAAACAGGTCTCCATTGCACAACACTGTGGCATTAACTACCAGCAATGTGAACTAAAGGCAGTGAGCCATTTGGGGAAGAGTGCCTCTTTCTGTCCAAAGCATGCTGGTACCCCACTGGTACGGTCAGAACCATTGCTTTGTCTGTGAACTTCCATGGATAACAGGCTCAGAAAGGGGCTTGGTAATGGCTTCTTAAATTAACCTGTGTAGGAGGAACAAGGATGGTATTCTGGCAAATAGATACTAGTGGGTGTGAGGCAAGTTACAGGAACCAGATAAACCTACTAGTTCATTGAGTGGTAAAATTTACCAGGCCAGTGAATGGCAACGACAACTCTACCTAAATGGTAGTGTTTTATTTCAGCAGTTGAGTATGTTTCTATTAGACTCTAAAGGAAAAGGTGCAGCATATGGTTTTTATGTTCAGGAATGGTATTTGTAGATTTTTTTTTTCTTCTTATGGATCACAAATCCAAAGATATACAGAAAAAGTTAGTCATTAAAAAACTTAAAAGATCTGGAACTCCTATTAAGCACTACTTGTATTTCTATGACAGCAAAATTTAGTTGTTCACCTTTGAAGCTCAACACAGCTGCCCCACCAGTGCAAACACCCAACTCCTGCTTTTAGCATGGCTAGGAGGAAAATTAACAATATAAGCATACACAGCTTCTCTAGTTGAAATATTTCCGAATCATAAAACAAAGAAAAGAGAATACGCTCTGTGAAACCAAAGCCAGTTCAATGATAGGTTGTTAAGAGAGTTACTGTGAAAGTTGCCCTTGTTAATCACTACAAGTATTATCTGCCAACACTAGAAATGAGGATCAGTGGAAACTGGGAAGGGGAAAGATAAATAGCTCCAGTATGTTGTCTTTAAGGTGGGTGTCCCTGGGATGGGGTTACCTCTGACATGTGTGCTTGCCGGCTGTTCGGCATCCTGCCAGCATTGGTGGTGCAGAAGTGACAGACCTGCAGGCAGTCCTGGGCAGAGCTCTTTGGCCATCTGCTCCATAGCAGAATAGGAGGGAGCTTGGGAGTCTCCATGAGACCTTGGCCTCTTGTGCACCGTTGTTGCCAGAGGAAGCTGAACTAATAGAGGATAATAGCAGTAAATTTCTGTCCCTAGAGCATGGGAAAGAAGCAGGGATGAGGAGTGTCAGCTGCTTGCCAGGATGAGGACAATCCACCTCTGTCTCTCTCACATCCTTTCTCCAACATCTACAGGGCAATTTTGCTTCCTCTTCTGTAGCTCCCATCTGCAAGGTCATATTTCGGTTTGCAATAACAAGCAAAAGTTATTTTGTGATGGACGAATCATATAAACTCAGGATAAGCTCAAATGTGCTTTCCAAGAGTTTCCTCTTCCATGAGCCTGATGACAGCTAATAAATATTATGGCCCATCTTCTTCACCAGTCAGTCTTTACCTACACACAGAGAATGAAAATAAAGAAGTGTAGTCATGTTAAAACAAGACTCTAACTTACAGAAAATGTTAGGAAGAATTTGTTCTTCTTGTTATTAACATCCCAGACTGATGGTAGCAATGCACTGCTGTGGGGGAGCACATTAAAGAAAGCTGAAAATGGCACAGATAATAACTAACATGTTAGCTAAAGTATGAATCTGCTGCATTGTATATTTTAAGTGGTTTCTATGAAATTACATTGAAAGAGTAATGATTAGTGTACACACTGTGGAGTTGTTATATTTTGGAAAGAAAACTAGTATTCTTATCTTTCTGAAATTCTGTTTGAATCCTTTTTTAGCCAACGTTTTGACAGAATATAGTCACTTAACACATTCACCCTTCCTGCAAGTTCACTGCTGCTTACAGTAAAGTCTTTTTTTATCTGTTTATTTAATGGTATCTTCAGCCATCACTACTTATAATCTAAATACAAAACCTGTTTAATGATTTACTTGCTAGGTTTTAATGTTGTATTTTTCATAACAATCAACCTGGCCTCTCCTTGAATGGTACTTCTTAAATTTATCTGGCACATAGCATCTAATATTCCTAGTCCTATGGCCTATTTCACTGTCATTAAATATATTTTACGTAATGTTAAAAGATACATTCTAAGCTGGGTAATCTTTGACTTATTTATTGAAACTTTTCAGCACATTCCAAATTCTAAGTTGCTCAGGAAGAAGTTGATTTAAATGATTATATTTTGATCTGATAAATATTTCTTATTCAAAAAAAAAATCATTGTTTGTAAGCCTTTAGCCCATGACAGCTTTGTGGGAAGTGCCATGCATGTACTCTTAGATCTTTGTGGGGGTAAAAAGATGGGTGCTTGACACTTAAAAAAAAAAAAAAAAGAAAATATATGTGTACATTAGCATAGCTATAAATGAAAGAAAGATATGTTTTGGGATGAAATCTTCTTTAACTTATTCACTACTATCTCCTGAAATATCAGTAAGCCATATGACTCTATTTTTCAGTCCAGTGATGTTTAAAAATAAAACTTGCACATTTCCTCCTGGATCCATAGTCCACTTGCTTGCACTAGCTGTCATGCCTGGGTACAGCAGCTGTGGGTAAGACATTGGAGCTGCATCCAGCAGAGCAGGGTTGGATGCAGCATGGTGTGTCATCTGAAAGTCATACTTTAGCAGTGAGACTGGGGCAGGTTGCTCCTGGATTATCCTGTTTCTCAAACTGTCTGGAGGTGTGAGAGTGAAGTCAGATTTATTTTACCCACCTGAGGTGTACAGTCAGTACCCTGGAGTACATTGCCTGTGTTCTGTGGCTGCTAATCAGAAAGAAGTTTTATGCAGGGGAGAGATAACTTAGTCCCCATATACTGCTTTTTACTAGATGTGATGGCCAGGCATAAAAGTTCCAATAGTCAGAGTGATGTTATAATGTAAGTGAAGCTTCAGTTCTTTCACACTAAAGAGAGAATCAATCATTGTTAAAATGCAGCATTCTGGAAAAAAATAAATTTTAGTCTTACATTTCAAGTGACAGTGACAAATGGTGCCATTTTTTGTTTCTATTTAATTTACTTCTCTTCCACATAAATTGTGTTGGTGATGCAAGGCTAAGTCTGACTATCTGAAATGTTCTCTGCTTGTATATAGAGAAGTCACTCGACTGAACTAAAGGTACGTAAACCTGATGGTTTATTTGAAGCATTTCAGTTTCTTTACAATTCATTGTCATTGACCCTTTGATGAATTGTTTTAATGTTACAATATAGAATGATATGTTGTATCATAAAAACACCTGCAAACCCCACAAAGTTTAAATTTTGGAGAATAGATCTGGGGATTCCAGCTATAAAATTCTTCCTCCTTTCAATATTTGATATAAGAAAATAAATGTAAAGGTACGTTTTTTGACTAACAAGAGTCCACACTGCATGCCAACTTTGGTCCTCTTATCAAATGAACAAACTTTGTCTGCCAAAGGGTAAAACTCTACATCCTCTTATGAAATAAAGGTCTGTAATTCCCAGGTAAGGCTAATGGTGATCTTTCCCTCCATTTTAAGAAAGGGAACATCTGTGACATTAGACCATTAGCCTGAAAAAGCACAGCAACATTTTTGAGATCTAGAATACTATAATACAATACTACAGCATTCCTTCTGTTTTATTTTTAAAGAATTGGCCTTTATTGCAAGGAGTTCAGCAAACATATAAAACACTATTCAGCAGTCTGCTTGCATGAGCCAAGACCAGAGTAAAGAACTGAGCATCTCTACATACAGACCACCATACACAGATTTCATGGGAAAAACAAGGATGTTACTAAACACCTGTCTAGTGGTATTGGAATCACCAGAACCACTTTTGCAGGGTCCCCAAGGGAGGGTTTAGGTGCCCACAGGTATGTTAGGAAGGGTGCTGGAAGGCAGCTCTATGAGAAATGGCCTGGGGGAGGGTGGAGGGCTGAAAAAAATTCCCTGCTTAATATCTGAAGTGGATAGAAGGGATCTTAGTTTAAAGGTGGAAAGTTAAATTGCAACCAGCATAAATCAATTCCCGATGTCTCACAGCTGAAAAACGGTCATATGTTTTCTTTGGTTTGCCCAGAAATGGCATTACATGCCAAGCTGCAGCGTGCAGTGAACTTCAAATCTCAGTTGTAAGCTTTGGGTGGGGGTGGGGGTGGGGGTGTAGCGGGAGCACCAGCACATAGTAACAGTTGTGTCCCAGCATCAAGGTCTGACACTGTTATCTTGGAAGAGCCTGGAGGTGGGGTGGAAGGTTGTTACAGGGGCAATAGGATGGGAAAAGGAAAGGTTTTCTGCAAATACACATTTGGCCTTTCAGACACCATAAGATGACGAGATTTGACCAGTGGTTAATTTGACTGTGGATTTTTGAAAATAGACATGTGGATTTCATTTACTGAGTATGTAAAGGAAGAATGTGAGTTGGTTTTGTATTTAACCGATCACGGCTGAAAGGGCAAGTTAATAACATTGCTGTCAGGCAGGCTCACTAGGAGTGTGCTGTGTGTAGACTTTTGTCATCCTTCTGTTCCTTTTTTGAGTACAATGGGCAGAAAAAAAATCTAAAAATATTCAGCTACACTACAGGGCAATTGGTGCTGTGAAAAGTAAAGATTAGCAGGAATACATGGAGACAATGCTGTTCAGGGTTAAGATTAATGGTCTAAACACAACATGATATAGAGCACCGAGCAGAAATTTTACACAAGCTGCTTAATCTATGGCTTTGGTTTATCAGGAAATCTACAGACTGTGCTTCAAAATCAAATGCTGCTTCAGATTTGTGATTTGTTAGTTTGGTTTTTTTACTTCTTCTGTATGCTTTCAAATTGCCACTCCAGCTCAGAAACCTGGCAGAGTGTACACACACAGCCTATTCCTGTATCTCATGTGTAGGAGCTGATAGAAGACATAGATTTGATCCTTTAGCAAACCTCTCTCCAGGTACAAGTAATGAGCAGGGTGAAAAAAAATTTGGCACAGTGGTGCTGCTAATGAGTGGAGGGAAACAAGTGCAACAAGGGAAAGTATTCCTGCAGATTTCCAGTTTACTACAGGAGACTTTGGATAACCTCAGGGATTGCAGAAGCATTGTCAGGCAGCAAAAGCCAATTACATGTCCCAGTTGAACTCATGATTGTCTCCAGTTTAAGTGCAGGAGAGAAACAAAGCTGGTTACAGTTCGTGGCAGACACAAGAGCGACAGTCCAGGGTATGGCTTCTCACAGCACACAGGGATTTCTCTTCTGGGAGCCTCCTATCTAGTTTGTGTGGTGGGAAGCTCAGGGAGAGGAAATCAGCTGTAGTGGTTAGTCTCTCCTTCCCCATAGAAGATGAGGTTCTCAAGGTCATGCTGGCTAAATGTGCTAGAAGAAGTGACAATGAGGTACCGGTGCTTCATGGAAGACCTGTGAGCCTTTTCCATTTTCACTTTCCCCATTAGTTTAAATTTGAACAAACCATAGGCTGCATGTGCTCTATTTCCCAAGGTCAATCTGTGCAGGGTATTTCTTCACTGACCATATTGCCTGAGCATCTTGGAAAATTATAAATGTCTTTATCCTTTTGATCCACAGTGGAGGTAAAGAAGTGCTGTTATCCCCATTTAATACATTGGAAATGGATACAGCAAGTGGGTAAGTAATATTCCAAATGTCACACAAGGAGGTTGTGAAAAAGCACTGATGATAATTTAGCCAAGTGTCTTAATCCATGAACTTTCTTTTCTGCTCTAAGATTGGTCCTAGATTTTAGAGAGCAAAATAAGTACCATGGAAAATTTTAGTTACATGGAGTCGTTTCTTTATAACTGAAAACTTTTCATTTAACTGTCTAAATATGAATAACCTTTTAGCCCTTCAGCAAACCATTTATATCCTTTTGGGACAAAGATTAATTACAAGTCTTATCTATTCAGTTCCATAATAAACACCTGCAGAAATGGTATGGCTGTCAGGTGGCTTTATGTCTGGGGAAGTAGTAACAGCAGATAAGCAGATAGAATGGTGGCTGAAGTCACATCTTGTAAATTCAGCCATTCACAAGAACATGGTCATGTTTTCTCCTGCGATACTTGAAAAGTCATCAGACCTGTGTTCATATGTGTAGTCTAAGTTGTGTTTTCCTTTGGTTTTCCACAGTGCTTAGAAGGCCAGAACATGATGTGATGCCTTACTGTTGAGCAACCAATACCAACACGGAGTGAGAAGACAGTTCTCTCTTGGCTCACCAAGTAGTCAGTTTTGTCTGGTGTACCTATTAACACAAACTTTTGATAGCTTCTGCTGCTACCAGATAATGGCATATGCCTCTCAGCTGAGAGATCCAGTGCTTTCTTCTCATCTTCTCCACATCCTTTCCTTACCTGGACAGTACACATCATTAAAGCTTTTGCCCATGTCTTCTGAGGAGCATCTTAAGGAAGATTGAGCAGATGTGGATGTAATCCTCTGTCCAAGTGTCTGTGGAGGAGCATAAGCTGTTGAACCTTGCTCTACACTTTGATCCTGGCAGAAGGGGTTTGATTTTGAGCCCACCTTGCAGGTGTCAGCTTCATTCCTGCTCCAGATCTAGTTTCTGCTCGGAGTATTAGGGCGAGTCCTGGCCTGTCTCTGTTGAAATAACTGAGGCTTAGCAATGCCAAATCCGTCCCCTCTGGCTTTGAGCCGGGAGACTGAAATGCACTGGCAGGTGAGCCCATAAGGGTGCAAAGAAGTCTCCGTAGTGTCAGTCCTCTGACATGAGAAGAGACGCTTGGTGTTAGCAGCAGCCCTGGAGGCTGGTGTCAGAGTGGAGTAAGGGAAACAGAGCTGGTTTCTCAGTCATAGCTAGCTGGTGGGCATTTCTGCCAAATCTCCCTACAACAAGTTCGTGCTAGTCCTGTCAGCACTTGCTGTGGGAAAAAGTCTTTCTTCCTGCACTTCTTGGGACAGGAAGCTGGCAAGGAAAGCCCAGCAGTGCCTCTCTTCCAAAGAGGCTGAAGACATCCAGGGGAGGTGTTAGGTACAGGGGAGGGAGGGCAGCAGCCTCCTACCCACCCCACAGAAGCTGAGTTCTGAGCGGTTTCTCACCAGACCCAGGCAGGACAGCGCTGATAGAGGACAGTGCTGCTCCTTAGAGCATGAAAACTCATCTCCTCACAATGGGATTTATTGTTAGAACCTTTGCCATGAAAACTCCCTGGAGTCTGCATAATTGTAGTTTTCCAGCAGGTTTTGCCCCAAAGAACATGATTTGACCCATCAGCTCTGGCTGGAAACTGAGCTTTTTAGTGACTCCACAATCCAGCCCTTGTCAGTCACGCCACTTGTGTCTGTGCATGGGGCTCTTTGTGATAAACCTCAGTGGAATTTGGAAAACGTTCAGCAAATTTGACCTCTACTTTGTCTTATAAATATCACGGTGTCAAGCAGCATCACGCATGTCTTATCACTCCAAAACTGGGAGAAGGAGATGGAATTAGTATGCATTCAGCTCTGATTTTCCAAAACAATATCTGCTGAGTTAATGGGAAAAAGCCTTTTGCTTCTCAGAAAGAAAAGAGAATGTCCTCTTTTTAGCCCAAGGAAAGAGGCTTCTTCTCAAACTTATTCCGAATCCTCATGGGCATGTACTGGTCATTCCAAAGGAGCCTAAAGCGTTTTCGTCTTTTTGTAGGTAAGAGCACCATGGCAGCCAGCTCCAGCAAGAAAGACAAGATGGAAGCCAGCCCATTGCTCTGTTCTCACCACAGGAATGGGAGCAGAGGCATTGGCAAAACCGTGGCAAAGAACAGCTCTGACCAAAGTTGAGAGCTTCCAACTTCTCTGTGAAATAGATGGAAAAGTTCAAAGTAGATAGCAAAGCTTATTGGAGCAATCCAAGGAAAACACATCTCACTGAGGGTCAGCGTCTTTTCAGAAAGCTGCTACTCCAGCTAACACAGGGAAGGTCAGATCCTTTCTTTCCTTAAAAAATGGATGTTGTCCTGCAGTGCCCCCTCGCTGGCCCCCTTGGGTTCCGCCCAGGCTACGGTGGCCGTGCCAGTGCTGTCGAAGGCGGCAGAGGAGGACACAGAGGCATGAATTGCCTTGGAGCCCTGCACAGCTGGCAGCCCGGCTTGCTGCCGAATCGCTGTGTGGCCCAGCCTAATTGCTTAAAGCTTTCCTTTTCCCCTCACCGCGAATGCTGGAGTGTATTTATCTACTCTGCAAAACTTTTATGAGAATTGGTACAGTTTTGTAGAATTCCTGAATAACAGGGATCACAATAGCCGTGGTGGAGCCAGACTTTGCTAAACCAAATGCCTGCACTATTTGCCTTAGTCATGCGCAGTCTCTGCAAGCAGGAGTTGTGCTCCTCTGCCTGTCACTGATCCCAGTAGCAAGTGCCCCATACCCCTCACAATCCAGCTGAGGTGCCACTGCTGAGAGTGCCCCCAGCACTTCAGCATCCAAGTCACTCCTCCTGTGTCAGTTCCAGGCTCAGAAGGAAGCCTGGGCACCATTGGAAAGCAGCTAAATGTAGCTCTCTAAACCACTTGGGGACTTTACATTAATTTGTTTTCCTCTGGAAATAAAAAGGCTCTGAGAATTTCCCTGGGGAAATTTTCCTTGCTTTCCTGCCAGAGAGGGAGCTGGGAAAAGTAAGTTGATACATGACAGGTAATTCCTACCTTCCTCAAAATAGCCCTTCAGGTTTTGGCCAGCCCTTATGTACTGTGAAGCCAGCAGTGACATGTCATATCCTTGAAGACACCTCTTACCAGCAATATTTAAGATCAAATAGTAATTCAAAATAGTAATGATAATAATATTATGTTTACCTCGTGGTGTTAATGTTCAATTGAAACAGTAGATGCTGAAAAAAAATGCTTTGCATGCAGAAGAAGCCTTATGCAGGATGGGGATGGAGTGTAGGTTAAACTGCGAGAACCTTTTGCTGAGGAGGCCTAGAACTGCAGTGCCCTGTGCCTGGGAATAGCTAGCTTTCCCTTCTTCCTTCCTCTGCAGTGCATGCCAGTCATTTCGGTTTAGATGAAACAGCCTTTTAGAAAAAATTAGCAAGACAAACCAAACCCAAATAGCCATTGTTTTTTCCAGCCTGTCCCTCCAAAAGCAGTTTACTTTAGTCCACTGAGACAAAAAAAGCATTGCTCCTTTACTCATCATTCCCATTTGCATTACTCAAGAGGAGATCTGGCAGAGAAATGGTGTGGCCAAGCCCTGAACCTTGTACCAGGACTTGGTAGATCATTCTTGGGGAAGCACTGCATTAGCTGTTGGGACTTCAGGCTTGGAGACTGCATAAATGGTTGTTATTTTGTTCAGGGCCAATGAAGCCTGTGTGAAGGTGCCACCCTAAAAGGATTCACAATCTGAAACAACCAAGTGGAGCCGAACCAGGCTGGCACACACAGCAATGGCAAGCTCACACCATAGCACTGCAGTTACGCAGTCATCATGTGCTTGGTTTGTGCAGTGTATAGGAACATTAGCAGGTATATGTGTATAGTGTCAAAACTCAGGAGCTCCACAGGGCTTTGAGACACAAAAGAGAGAAGGGTTTCACTTCTAAAAAGTTTAAAAGAAGTTTAGAGACCAGAGCAGAGAAACCAGAAAAGAGGTGAAGTTCGTGGCAGGGTGTAAGGAGCAGAAGAACCCTGTACAAGTGGAGGTGAGGAAAGCCACTCCTGGTGCACCTGGATATCCACAAGGGACCTGGCAGAAAGGCCAGTCACAGCCCCTCTGGCTCCACTCTCCCTGCCCCTGATGCTGAGAGCACACTTTGTGAAAACCCCACATATGATAAAAGACAGGAGCACATAGCACAGGGGAAAATTCAGCCTGTATCCAGCTGTAGTGATGGATCCAGGTGAATATGCTTAATAACTCTGGAAGTCACTGGCTTTCAGGTGCTGGAGGCAAACCAAGGGGAAAGGAGTAAGGACGGGATCCTTTCTTCCTTTTGGTTCTGATCAGTGCTGGTGCAGATTAACTAATGCTGTACACTTTTAAAAGGAAGCAAGGCTGCCTATAATACTGTTTCAAGCTTTCTTCTAGCAAACTGCCTGTATCAACTGTGTTTAAATGTTTTCTTCACCTCTCAATCTCAACTTTGTGCCCTCTGCTTCTCAACAAAAAGTGCTAAAGTCAAGGAAAGCTCTGGGCTGACTCACTTTTGTCGGAGGAAGGGCTTTTTCTCCTGCTGCTGTGGTCTCTTGTTCCCACACCTCGTGCGTCTCTGGATTTCCAACGCAGAGCCTGTGCTCCGCAAAAATGCACCACAGGCTTTCAAAGAATGCATCTGTTTATATTACCTCCCCTGGCCCAACATCCTGTTTTGGGAAAAAAGCTTTTATAATGAGAAGCAGGGGAAAGCGAACAAATGATTCTTCAAGGTCTTCCTTTCCCCCAGAGCTTTTTGGGTGGACTCTTGTTTCTTTTTTCGCCTGGGATAACTGGCTTGAAGGAAGCTCGAGTGGATAACCCCAGCCGTGCCCTCCGCGCAGAGACGCGGTGTCCGCTGTCCCCTGCGCCACAGCGGCGCGGAGGAGCTGCCCGGGGGGCGATGCCGCTCCCACCGAGTTTGGGCGCTGCCGGAGCCGGGCGGGCACTAGAGGGAGCCGCGGCCGTGGCCATCCCCGCCCGCCGAGTCCCCGCCGCCACCCGGGCCCCGGCAGGTGGAGCAGCGCCGGGGGTGGCTCCCGGTCGCGATACAGCCCGCGAAGGTCGCAGTCGGGGCTGGCTCCGGGGCTGCACTCGGCGGCAGCGTCCCGGCTTCGCTCCGCATCTGCCGGGCCGCGGGTATCTGCGGGGAAGCGGCGGAGAGGAGGGAGGACTGGCCGAGTGGCAGGGGAAGGGATGCCCGAGAGGGCCTGGCCGGAGCCGGCACTGCAGAACGAACGGTTTTGGCTGGCAGCGAGCACTCGGGCACTGAGAAACGCAAGAGATTACGGGCGGGAGATGGTGTGAGACGTGGCGGGATAGTAGAAGAGGAAAACCAGCGATCTGCCACGTCTGTGGAGATTAGAGCAAAAGTCAGGAGCGCTGGAGAGGAAAGGGAGGGGGATGAAGCGCCTTGCTAAGTACTGAAATGATAATATACAGCTTTCTTTCAAGAATCAACCAAAGAAACCAAGGCTGTGAAAAGTCCTTTCCAGGCTGGGGCTGTAACAACCTTTGATGAACAAACATCAAACCCGCAAAACCGTATTCTCATTGACTTTTGGCATTGGGAAGAACACATTAAACTTCCGCACAGATGGTACTTTTCTTCTGGTGACATCGAAGCCCAGAAAAGATGAATAGTCAAAATCTTACTGCTCTCTTGAGAGATCATTCACTATTATAATTCCAGCTTTGCCAGGCACATTTAGAAGCACGTGACATACCCAGCCTTTGCTTCAGGAACGGGAGCCTGGGTCTCTTCCTTCACTTTGAACAGGAGCCTTCTCCCATATTTACCCCCCTTCCCATTACCTCTCCTCCAGCATGAAGTATGTGCAGTTTTCATTAGGTGAACTCACCCGTGGTTCCTTGTTCACTGTTTTGGTCTAGACAGAACATAGATCCTGGGACATGGGCATAGAGAGAGATTAGGTGGTTTAAATCTTATGCCTCGGGCCCCTCTCCAAGGAAAAGCTGTTGCTAACTTACAGCTGTCTCGTGCTCTCTGTGGAATGAGAGGGAAGTCCATTCAGTCCAGTGAAAATAAACCTACCATCATAGCTGGCATTCTCATTGGTAGTCTCAGTGCAGAGGCCAAGGATTTGAGGGCTGTGACACATGAGGCAGCTCACTCCTAAAGAGCTTGATCTGGGTTGAAATGTGTCATCAGAAAAGCATGAGGAGCCTTGTGCTCCTGCTGTCAATACAGTACTTGCCCTCTTCACATGGACTGGCTTTCCTTTTCTGTTCTGCCAGTCTGGCACATGGCATGGGTACCCTTTACTGTACATTCACTTTAAAGGAGAAGGACACTCAATTTCCTCTCACTAAGCTCCAGGACTCAACCATCCTGTAGCTACCATTTTGCTGTCACTGTTTGCCCTTCTCTTCTCCTTAATAACAGGTTGTGTCCTATCTTCCTGCTACCTGGCAGACACCCCATCATCTCCTCTGCCTGTTCACCCTTCTCTCTTGCTCCCCAGCTGGTACCTGGGTACAGTGGTGGCACATAACTGGACAGACTGTCACATGGATGAGTGGTGAGAAATGGGTTGTTTTACAGACATCATTCTGTTAACAGCCTAGTGAGAAAGGAATTGGGAGTCCTTGCAGATACCACTGCACCATGCTGCATCTCAGGGAAAGCGCAGAGTCTCAGGCAACACCCATGATTTTTGCTGTTAAAGGACTTGAGAAGCTCCCTTGGAATTTGCCAGCCCCTCAGCATCAGTCATTTAGAGCATCCTCTAGCAGGCAGACTTACACAAAGAAAAGTGCCTCTGTTTGTGAAGTACTCTTGGCTGGAGGGCCACAGTGTTCACATGTTTTATTGTCATTCTTCACATCACTTAAAATGAAACTACTATAAGATGTTGCAAAAGGGGACATTAAATAGCGGAATTAAATCTAAGCAGAGAATTTTTCATCTCACCAACTCACCACAGGGGCAGCTCTAAGAATAAAGTAGCTGTCAGGAGCTCTTCCAGGAGCACAGCAGTGGTGTAGCTGTGTACATGCTCTGCTGTTGTCAGCGTTTTCCTCCAGCTGAGGATCAAGAGTGAGTCTAGGGCTGTGCAAGAAGTTATCATGGGCAAGAAGTGGTGACTTTAATAAGGCTATCATATGATACGAGAAAGCAGAAGCTTTCATCATAGATACATGGAGGTTTACTCTTTGCTGTTCTATCAAGAGGTCTGAGAGTTCATACAGCTTCTTACAAGACATGAAATCTTTTTGAAGCTGGTTTCGTAATCTTCCTGACTTAATTCATTTAATATGCTAAACAGAAGTGAAGCATGCAGCAGACAGGCCAGAACAGCTCTGTGAGGCAAGAAGGTACAGCAAGTGAGAAGGACAGGCACAGTGGGGACATACACTACCAGAAGAAAATGAAATGCAAAGCAAAGCTTTCTAGTAGAGTTGTCATCCATCAAAACTGATTTGTCACCTTACATTGCCACTATAATGGTCTCACATTTCACAAGCTTTTTCCTCTTAGAGGCTAATCTTTTGACCACTCCTCCTGTGGATAAAATTAAGGGGATGAATCACCCTGGAGATGACCTATGGGCTTTTGAAGTGAAAGAACAATTTTTTTAAAAGATAAGTTATAAAAGAATATGTCTTAAATCTCCAAGCTTTTCCAGGCTTGGTTTGATCTCTTCTCCTGCATTCACTGACAGGTCTTTTCTTGGTACAGCTTCCACATATTCACTGCCAGCCCTTCTCAAAGCAGAGCATGCTATGTGCTCATTCTCCAACTAAAAAAAAAAAAAAAAAAGACTGGAAAAATGTAAGCAAAGGGTGCTCCAGTGAGGCCATGTGGAGAGATCTGCAGCCTCTATAAAGTGCCCAGCTCCTGCACACCTTTCTCTGATGGCTGTAGAAAGGGTTTTAAATAATACAGTGCCAAGAGAAGGGGAAGCGTGCAACTGGTTTGAGTCCTGGGGTGAGAAAGGTAGAAGAAAAAAAGAATTAGAAGCAGCTCTTTCACATAGGTGATTAGTGCAAAAGAATGTGAGATTCGGCAAAGAAAGTTTGCTTATCAGGCTGCAGATTTATTAAATGCGTTCCAGACTTGCATTGCTTCATTCAAGTTTAAGAGAGCAGTAATACTTAATATGCCCTTTAGCAATTTAATACTCTCTTGTACAAATCATTGGAAAATTTAAAATAGAAAAATATGTCCAGGCTTAACTGTAAGAAGAAGGGGAGCTCTGTACAAAAACAGAGGAGAAAGAATGCATGGGTAAAGCTGAATATTACTGAATATCTTACCACATGTATTATTCTGCTGAGTTATTAGTACGTGCACTCACAGCTGCAGGCTAAAGGAGGAACTTGCAGTAATAACTTACAGAATAACAATTTTCAGCATCAGGACTCAAGACTGGCATGCCCAGAAATTACTCCTTAGGAAATACATTTTATACATATTTTTTTTGCCTTCGGAGTGCATAAAGGTAGGTTTCTTCTTTAAGGAAATGAAAGTAAGTTGTGCGTGCTGCTTATAACAGACAGGAAATACTGCTGTCAGGCATCATACAATTGCTTTCACAATAAAGAGGGATGGAAACATTGAATTGGTACATCACTGAGACATTAAAGGCAATCTTTGTCAAACACAGGGCGAGGACAAGCCTGTAAAATGCCTCACTGCTGCATAATTACGTGTGAATATAAACACATCCATATAAACATATTTCTGTATAAATATTTATGGTCTAATATCCTGTGCAAGAAATTTCCTTCCAGGCTTTATGTGCCCAAGGTGAGCAGGGATCTGTCCCAGTTTGGACAAGAGAATGTTATTCAATATTGACTATGCATGTGGGAAAGAAGGAAAGGGCTTTATTTTGTGGTAGTCAATTAGACTGCTTGGCTTTTGTGGGTTTTGAAGGAGGAAAGGCTCCTAAAGCAGCCTTCCAAACCAGTTAGCTGCATTATGCAAGCATACTCCTGAGTCTCTAACTCAGACAGAGTTGGACCAGAAGATGCAACAGTGCCTATTGCATCCTACAAGGAGATGTTCTCAGGACAGAATGAGAGTTCAGGAAAGGGAAAATTAATAGGTCACATATACAACCATCTTGACCCAGGAGCAACTGATACAACTCTGGATAGTGGCCACTTCTAGTGACACTGAATCACTCTGTCAGTTTGTATATTGTGCTGACCCAGACTGACTGCCAGTAGCCAGCGTGAGTCAATGATACACACAGGTCACACAGACTTACAGAGCTGGGAAGAGACATTGCTCCCAAGGAACAAACTTCTTCAGACCATAAAGGACAGCTATATTAAAGACTAATGATTTCAGTTAAGCTAAAGCTGGGACGAGAGTCTCCCCTCTCCTGCCCTAGTCACACACTTCCAGGCCCTGAGCCATTTTTAACAATTACTGTTGCCTTCTACTGGCAACCTCAGACTAACTCTTTCCATACTATTTAAGGGCTGCAGGACTGGAAGTGACCTCCTGAATCACTGATCCCAATCCTTTCTAATTGGAGGCAACCACATCATATGAGCCTAGTCAGAAATGCCTTGAAGAGAGCAGGGTGGTGGGACATGTGATGATTTAATCCTTCCAGATTCCAGAGGCCACTCCCAAGCAGTTGTGGTAGAGATTGTCTCTTGCTCAGACATTATGGGATATATGGGTGCCTGTTAGCAAAAGGAATTTGCCCCAAAAGGTGTTTGTTTTGCTTTTAATTTTCCTGACATGGCTATGGAAATGCCACAGGGAGGTATGATCTGGCTAGAACAGCCACTCACCTCTCCCACCATGCTAAGCAGCAACGGCACTGAGTGCTAAAATGCAGCTCTCTGGCATCTGAGACCTCAGAAAGTCCTTTTGAAGCAGAAGCTGAGACAATACACTGAATTTATCAGAAAGATGTGGTGTGGGCCCTAACTTAGGTAGGAATGCATTAGCACTGTCTGTCTTTGAAAGGCACATGTTTCATGACCTCTGGGATAAACAGTTTCTTTCCTGAGCAGTAGGAGAGGACTTTGATTGTTCTTCTCCATTAGCCTCTATCTCCAGCTTTTCTGTGTGGCAACCTGTCTCTAGGCCTGCAGGAATGACAGGAGAGCAGTCAGTGGTTCTGTCTCTGTGGAGTGCAGGTTTAGACGAGATTTTTTTTCTGTTTTCTTGTCGTCTAATACATTTGGTGGAAGGAATGTTCCCTGGGACCAGCTCTCTTGTTTGCTGCCATGGCTTTCTTCTGCCCCATTCTTCTGCCAGTCCCTTTGGAGGCCATGAGCTAGGGAGCAGTGTGGAAGCAGCACAGTGTGCCTGAGGCAGAGATAGGGGACCATAAGAAAGAGAGAGGCAATCAGGATTGCTTGGATTTTGAAGACAGGATAGAGAAACTATCACAAGAATTATAGGGCTTCCACACCAGCCTCTCTACAGACCTTAAAGGTGGTTGGGGATCTGGGTCTGCTTAAAAATCTATCTTGGACACAGACAATGTAAGAGGGAGTCTGAATATGGGCCAGAAGCACAGGGGGAAATGGAATGAGAAAAGAACTGTGGAAAGAAGGGCACGGATGAATGCAGCAGCTAGAAAGCCAGAGCTCCTAGGAAGTATTGGATTCACCAGGGCATGGCAAGGCCCAACAGCATCTTCCTCTATGACAGAGCAGAAACAAACAGCAGGAATTCAGACCTTCAGGCCTTCCACAGAAAAAAACCCTTTTGTGCTGGTTTCCAAACAAGCTGCCAAAGTATGATAGCAAACAGCTATGAGTTAAAGGACAAAGGCTCCTTAAATATCACATAGCGTTTTAACTTGCTCCAAAATGCAGGAATGAAACTGTGTTTCATGTCACCACTGAATTGTGACAAGCTACCAACAAAACCTACTTTGGAGCAGCTGGCATGGCTTCCATAGCTGATATCCAACAGCTACATAGAAATATCTGTGCCAACAAAGTGAGGGTAACAGCAAAAGAGATCCTGTTGTCAGGAGCAGGAAAGAGGAATCACATAGCTCAGATGTACAGAGTCAGTTGATCTGAAAAGCTATAGAGGTTTTTTTGAAGTCTCATCTTCAACAAATACCTATCAGAAGAACATGTCAAAGCTGCTGTATTAGGAAGAAGTAGGCAAATTACTTGCTTGCATTGAATGGATCTCATTCGTGTGGCATTAATAAGCTGATAGTATCACTGTAGCTCAATACAGATTATTTTACTTGCCTTTAAATTTAAAAGTAACACTCTTGTGAGTCCTGCTGTTTAGGTTACTATAAATCAATGTAGGCTAGGAGTCAAGATTTGGAATTTGGATTGGGAAAAAGAAGTATTAACCCTTGCAGGACAACGGTGCAGTCCTGCAACTTATGGCTCAGGAGGTTGGTCACTCACAGCAAGTGGGTCATAATTGATCAGTACAGAGAAATTCAACATATTTCCAAGCAGTTAAAGCTGTGATTCACTTTGAGGAGTTGCAGTGGTCAGAGGATTGGGCATGCTTCTTGCATCAGAGTGTGCCCATGGGCAGCAAACACCTTGTGAACTTTCCTCTCTCTTCATCATGTGCTGGAATACCCGTGGGCATTAAGGTCAGAGAAAACCTTTCAAGCCACCAAAAACTACACAGAAAAGTTCATTCCTTTCTGCTGGAGATTTATGTCGTTATTTCTACATGTGGTTGTATGAAATTTCTGGGCAAAGTTTAGCTTATAGGAAGGATATTGTAGAGTAGAGATTGTGCTGTATCAGCATTGTGTAAATAGATAATAAAAAGAGACATAAATAGGAATGGCAGGTGTTGGTAGCATCAGTTTTTAAGCCAATTGCATATGGTTTCCACAAAGTCCTTTCCTTATGAAAATCAATGCTAGGAAAATATGATGACCTCTGCACCTACCCTGGAAACAAGGAGATCACTAAGCAGGGCCTGAGGAAGAGACCTCCTTAGCTGAAAATGATTGACCATACTGGCAGCTCTCTCTGCTCTCCACTGTGTCTTCAGCCTGCTGTTATCCCTGGCACAGTAGCAGTAGCAGAGCAGCACTGCCTCTCACCTGAGCACTTCTCCACTTTATCGAGTGCTTCCTGAATGATGCCTAACAGAAGGGTAAAATTCTGACCTTGTTGAAGTGATCCCATAATCCGCCCTTCAGAAAAATCTGTTTTCTGCCTTGTTGGAAAGAAGACACAAAGTCTTTTCATGCACCAAAGTTGCACACTTCAGGTAATCCAGGAGACAGAACATCAGCTCCTGTTCTTTCTTACCTTGTCATGTTTTTCTGCCAAAGCTGATGACAAAAGACTTCAAAAACAATTTGACATGTGCCCAGCCAGGGGTGGTGGTGCCTGGCAGAGGAGCCTTCACACAACCTGGGCAACTAGTCAGATGGTGGCACTTCACCAGACTATGGAAAGCCCATCCAAAGTAAGGGTGGATTGCCTCCAAGGCGTTAGAGAGAGGAGACTTTCCAAATCTTTAATAAGAATTCTTTACTGCTGTGAGGAAAATATTGAGCCTATATCTCTGAGAAAATACTGTCAGTCCAGAGAGACCTTCCCTGTCTCAATGGATCTATTACAGCTGCATAAAGGGAAAAAGGTTCCCATATGCAAAACTGAGACTCACTAGGCCTGAGAACACTGTCAGAGATATCAGAAGGTGACCATGGACTGCCAGTTTCCTAATGAATAGTTTCATTTATTACAGTATTTGAAATGTGAGATCCTGAGATAGAGCGAGGATTGCTCAAGAGGACAGGATGCAACCTCTCTGAAAAGCCTTTCTGCTCTTTTGCTGGTAAGACAGCTAATAAACATCTTCTGGAATGGGGCGCTGGTGCACATTGCCAAAATTCAATTTGTACATTTGCTCTTCTGAGGCAAAGATGTTGAATTACAAAAACCAAATTGCCAGTGTCAGCTGGGTAAAACAATTTAATGATCTGCAGCCTGGAAAAAAGTTCCCATACCTACATTCCTTCTAGGTGCATTTTACTTAGGCATTCCAAATATCCATTGAGTGAATATTTTGGCGTTTGGAGGTCAGCAGTGGTTAAAACAGAGGTGCTCGTAGGCTAGTTTGCAGTACAAGATTTCTGACTGGAGAAAGTGAGATATACAGCAGCACTTTTTCCTGGGGCATGAAAGAGAGAGGATAACTCAAGCTTGAATGGCTTGCCTTCTGTTAAAATACAGGCGGTTCAGTGGACAGGGCTCAGCAGTGTGCCCAACAAGTGAGTTCCCAAACACAGAACATCTGCAATGTACAGTAGCATAAAAGAGGTCTTCATCTATTGAATGCACTGTGCACCTCACAGTGCCAGCAGTGGTACCACTATACATGACAGAAATAAATAGCCAGTGACAGGATAACTGACCTTGAGCAGTAAGCTAGCCACAGTCAAGTTTTTCAGGGAGGTTTTAGGATTCTGAGACTAAGCATAATGAAAGGGTGTTTTTTTCAATTTAGTGTTTTATATGAGAAGTAAATCCATTTATTAGCAATGAGTGGATGCATGCACATCTCTACACTGGACTAAGGTTTGACCAGGACAGTCCGTGTTTTGAGGTTCCTTTGCATTAGACCGCATATCCTGATTGGATATGAGACACTGTACCCATGGCTTTATCTCTAGCATCATGAAACCTTTCCATTCAGGTGCAGCAAGACAGTATTTCCCCATGAAAGCCCAGCCAAAAGTTCCAGCTGGCACTGACACGGTCATCAGTGGGTGCAAATGCAACGGAGATGGAGGCTCTATTGGCATCCTGTTCCACTGATTTCCACCCTTGGTTCTTGCTGGTATGGGTAAGACCTTGTCCCTCAGACCATAATGCTCCTCAGCCTCCTGAATGGAATGTAGTCAAATCCACTTGGATTGTTGGACTTTCCCATGGATTGTTCAAAAGTTTTTCACACCCGCTTGTAACAAAAATCTACTTAAGACATGTGGCCAATAAATTGGAGAGCAGCAGAGAATCTCATTTGCAAATCTGCTGTTTTAGCTCAGAGGTGACAGTGGTGCTAACATGACTTGTGAGCTTCTTTGTGTAAATAGTGTAAGTTGATTTCTGGAAGTTCCCTGCTGAGACGTTAGTATCTATCACAAACCATCCAGATGGATGTGTTTGCTACTAGCACTTCCTCACGGAGGATGAGAGGGAGGTTGAGAGGGTGAAGATGACAAGTTACTGACCTCCTCTTGCCGTAATCCAATATATTTTTCTCTGATGAAAATGAAAGTGTCTCTCTTCTGAATGTCAGAAAGTTAAACTCAATGAGACAGTAACTACTGACACAAGGACCATCATAAACTTACAGAGCAGATACTATCCAGAGGAAGGAGGTAGTGCTGTCAGGACACCTCCCTGTTTGTGACTATCACTTCCAGTGAGGAACCTCTGACCTAGCAGCTGAAGGAAGGTGAAGACTCATTCTTATCGGGCCCGGCACTCATCCTTGAAGCTCCATGGAGTCCCTGGAGTTACAAATCACCAACATTTGTGTCAGTAGGAGCAAAGTCAGTCCTATGATTTCTTGTACTAAAATACTGAGATATCCACAACAGACATGCTAAGAGAAATAAAAATAGGTCAGTAGGTCAGTGGATCTTTCCACAGGAAGAAGACTTTTCTGTGGGTCCTCCCCAAAAGCCACAGGAAAGATACAGCACCTGGATTAAATGGTCAGAGAACAAATGAGAACTTTCAGCCTGTGAATTTGACAACCCGAGCTGATGTGAGATATTATGAAAGGCATTCATCAGCTTTAACTAGTTCATTAGCAGGCTGAAACCCTGCCTATCCATCTGCATAATTCCACTCCAGGTTCCCTGGCACAACACAACAGCAAGGGGAGGACCATGCTATTGACCAGAGTGAAAACAACAGAGCATTTGACCTACAATATAGAGATGCTGGTTCCTGTAAGCTCTCTCTCTCTGCTCTGTAAATTGGTTTTGAACCCACAAGAGGTTTGAGAAGTGACCCAGAAGTAACATGAAATGTTGAAACATTCAAAAGCAAAAGAAAATTGCACGCAGTAAGTGCCTCTCCCTGCAAAGCTTGCCTGGCTTTTATCCTTCCCCGGTCACTGCTAGAGCTACTCCAAGAACCACCTTCCTCTTCTTTCAAGTGAATAAACCTTGACCATGTTCAGGTGAAGATAATGTGGTTCAAACCATAAATAAAGGTGCAAGTCTACAGGTCAGGCAAGCCAAAGTGATGTTTCAGCTCCAAGTTCATACTGGGCTCTGCACTCAGTTGCACTCTCTGTTCAGTAGATATTTATAAAAATCTACCTCAATTAGTCCATCTAACTCCTTTTGCACTTAGCAGTGTACAACATAAGAAGATGTTAACTCCAGTGTTGCTGCTGTATTTTGCATCTCATTTGCAGACCTTAAGCTTATATTCACATGCACACACAGAGAAATGCACCCCTGAGACAGATCAATCTTGTTATCCCTATTTTATAGCTGGACTTCAGAGTCAAGGTAGGGTGCCAAGCTCACACCCAAGGTCAGTGAAAGTTTCCCAGGTAAGTGTTAACGCTTTGACCCTTGGCACAGTGTTCTCCAATTTGTCAGGGGTTACTGGAACCGTTGAGGAAGGTGGCTATAAGGTTATGATGGGCAAACATGCAATCATGTGAAATATTTTTGTTTCCTTAATTCTTGGTCAGCCCACCCATGATCATGGGAAACAGGAGCAGAGACGTGCCAATGCAGAAACTGAAGTGTTTGTAATTTTGTGCCGAAGCAACCTTGAAGCCTTGTGGTTTATTTTGAAGGGTAGGCATTACACTCATTGAGTTGGGCACAAAGTATCTCTAGGTTGGAATCTGTTCTGTGGGATTAGAGTCCTGGATTTGGAGCCAATCAGCCTGTTATTTGTGGAGGGTGAGGAGGTGACTGTTTCTGAACTGCCCACTCGATCTTGCCAACCCTTCAGTGACCTTTCTTTAGATGTGGAGAGCTGGAGTCCAGTGGGAGCACCACCGTCGCTTTAGAAATGAAAGAAGTGGAATCAGCTTCTGATTTTGGCAGCATAAGCTTGTCTGTTTCAGGGATGCATCAGCCTCAGACTTCACAGCATTAACACTGAGTCTGGATGTGGTTTTCCCTTTTCAGGGAAAACAAGTTTGGGTCATATCAATAAATGTCTAAGGAGACCCATGGGGATATATGTATGTATGTATGTATGTATGTATGTATGTATGTATGTATGTCTTTAATTGCTGGAGAGCTATGGCCTAGAATGCCAACGTGTCCAAGCACTTTGCTCCCTTAATCATTTAAAGTGCTGTGCATGCTGCTTGGATACCTCCTAACACTGTTTGCTAGATCAGATATCAAACAGGAATGTTAAACTTTGGAAGCGGGACAGTGGTATGCCTTCGTAATTGCCCTTCTCTATGAATAATGGAAGCCCACTGGACAGGACAATGATTTATTAACATTACCTCTCTTGCCTTTCCCCTTCTCCATGTGCCATCTCGAGCGATTCAGTCAGTAATTTCTTATTGCTATATTTTATTGTGGCATCCTAGAGGAGGTAACAAATTTGTGCCCATAGAAAACTTGTACACTAACAGTTGAAGCTGACATACAAAATAATTTTTTACCATTCTTGTGGGAACATTTTCCTCGTTCTCAAAGTCACAATGGTTTGTATTGCTGCTCTGGCTCCTATTCCCTTTACTTCCATCAACAACAAGAAATTGCTGGAAGTTAGAAGCAATTCTAGGGCTGAGATCTGGCCTGTGAGCTCTTCACGGCTGTGAAGGTTAGGACATCTCAGACATGCCAGTAAACCCTGGTTTGACAGAGCAGGGGTTGGACTGCAGCCCTCCAAATGCTAACCAAGTTGCAGGAGCTGCTACAACAGAGGGCTGCTTCCTATCTCACAGACACACTGCTTGCATTTCATTTCTAGCCAGTCTAGGAAATTCACCATATTTCACCTGCTCGTTTACTTCATGTTTGCTGAGTTGTTAGATTAGTATCAGGAAAAAAATCTCACTGTGAGCAATGGTTGAAAGCAAACTTCTAATACCCACTGAAGCTTTTCCTTCTATTGCTTCAGGGACTGTTTGCCTGACAGCACCATGTTTAGCTCAGAAAAACCCAATTAGCAGGAGAGACAGACTGATACCAGCCCATGGTCATACGCAGCTGATCTCTGCTGAGCAGATAGAGGTGTGTGTCCTTCCCATTGTGGGTGGTGTACCCTTTTGGCACTCATGCTCCAGTGTCTGCACCTCCTCTCCTCTGGTGTCTCCAGCAGCACGTGACCTGCTGTACCTGCCCAACCTACATCACTCCCACCATGCGCTCCTGACGGATACTCCGTACCAGCAGGCACTTGCTGTCCCCTCAAAGCTATTATCTCAGAATCTGGAAATGATATCCCAGTAGGACTTCTTGGATGTGCCTGCCAGACTGAGTGACAAATCTTGTAAGAATCATGAAAATTGCTGCTCTTTGTAATGGCAATTTTAGCCCGTTCTTCGCTACCAATGGGACTTAACAGGCCTTATTAACCCACCTGCCACTCTTCTCAAGAGTGCAATAAAACCTCCTAGACCAGAATAGAAGCAAATAACATTTGCCAAGTTTATGTGTAAATGATCGGTTTTTATAGCAAGCCAAATAATCCAATGGAGCAAACTAGCCTAACAACATTTTGAGAAATAGCTGACTCCTGATGAGGCAGGTCAAATCTATTTCTTTCTACTTGAAGTTATTGTGAAACATAAGAAAGCACTCAAATAGCTCTTCTTTCACTGCAAACAAGATGTGAAAGACACAAAAGATATATAACCACAGTCATTCTCGCTGTTAGCATACACCAATTAAATCTCTGTCCTTAAAGTCTGAAAAGAGATTTTTAAGGGGTTTTTTCCACATGATAACTGAGCTGTGAGAAGGAAACTGGCATTTCATTTCTATCCAGTCTAGGAAATTCACCATCTTTCATCTGCTTGTTTGCTTCATGTTTGCTGAGTTGTTAGATTAGTATCAGGAAAAATAATGTTTAACAAACTCCTGAAAATGTGATAGATGTATCCCAAATGGTCCTATGGAAATTGTTAGCAAGAGAAACTGAGTTCATGTTTTGCAAAGCAGTGAGCCTTGCTTTGTTCAAAACATAATCTTTTTACCCATACTTTGCAAACGAGAGTCAGTATTTTATCCTCAAAGAGCAGACAAACATTTTTTTTCACTCCCCTACTGTGCAAATGTCTTTCTTTCCCTGTGGATGGTATCTTGCAGGTGAACCATGCACCCACAGGAATGGCTGGATTTGGCCAGTGAATGAGGGCACTGGTATTCTCTTTGGGATTCAGCCACAGCACACACAGGAGGAAGCTAATGTGGTGCCCATGAGGCAGTCACTCCACAAAGAGCACTGTGTATGGGTCCCAGCCATGTGCCCAGTGTGTGACTGTCTCTACAAGCACAGCCAGGGCTCGCCAGCTCACCCAGACAAGGTGGAAGTAAAAACTGAAAGTGGTTATGCTGCCTCGCTTTGTAGGCAGCCTAGATATATCTGTGTGCCAGCCTGCGTGTTTCTTCTCTCCATACTTATCTTGGCTAGCGATTGTTTACACTTGTCTGAGGGACTGGCTAACTTAAAACAACAAGGAAAGGTGTGCCTGCCCATCCTTCTTACCTCCCTATTGAATGGGCCAAATTCTGCCCACAATGCAGCATGGAGAGATCTTCTCACTGAGATCTGGCTGGGACCACCCTGTGCCTGGGGTCTAGATCAGTGAGCAGCTTCATGTGAAACCAGGAGAGAGAGTGGATGTTCTCGCATTGGTTTTATGTTGGGGTGCGATGAAGAGCTTTATGTTGAGAAAAACCTAACAAAATAGGCTAGAAACATTCATGACACCGGTCTTTCTAGTGTCACTTATGCTTACTGTGCCTTCCTAGATACTTTTACAAAGCAGCCTGTATCTATGGAAAATAGCTCCCTTGTATCAGAGGCCTGACCTTGATTGTTTTCATGGAGCTGGGCATTCAGTCCAGTCACTTGTCCAGAACTGCTCGGTAGAAAATACGGTATCACGTCAGAAAGTTATTTCCTGGTAACGTGGCATCTTCTTTGGCAAATGCTTCTTAAAACAAACAAAAGCACAATAGATAAATTTCTCAATTCCAGGCATGTTTTAGACCATATCTGCCAGACAGAAAACACTGTTGATCCCACAGTAAGTGACTTTCCCTTCCTTCCTTATTCCTGCTCCAAGGCCCTGCAGACACTCTATGTGTGTTTATGGATACAGCTCTGTGATTACTTTGGAAGTGCAAAAGACTTGGCATTAGGGTTTGTGACAGGGTTTCATTGGCTCTGACAAGTCTCCTCATTACCTTCAACTTTGGCTAGCCGAATCTTTGCTTCAAAATACCATTTAGTTTTTGAGCAATAAAACAACCATCTCAAATGGCAGTCTCTGGTATCACCTGATTATCCTGCTGCCTTCAGGATTTAGAAAGGAGGCTGGGGGAAGAATGCAAATGTACATCTGCAATTGGCATTGGGATTCCTGGCTTTGATTCCTCTTTTATGGAGTCCTGTCAACCAGACAGTTGTCTGACTGTGAGTATTTGAGTGTTATTCTCTGACCTTTTCAGCATGAACGGTTAATCAGTAATTGTGTGGGACGCAGTCCCCTCCTTTGGAGATGGCCTTGTGCTGAGGTTAAAGGTTATTTGTTGCTTTGGCTTTGCTACAGGCTCTTTACTTTCAGCTATCTTGTACCTGAATCTACCTTTTGTCCTGTCTCCCCTCCTTTTCCTTCTGCCTACCCACTTCTGCTTCTTCTGTCTCCAGTTAAACCTGCATCAGGCGACTCAAGCTTATGCTTGTTACTGAGCTCAGGACTGCTCAGGAGTTTTGCAAGAGCTGCTCATATGCATGGCATTGGTGAATGAGGAGTTTTGTATTGGAACATAATTACTCAGGGGCCTTGCTCAGAACAAGAATTACAAGTCCTTTTCTTACATAAACATTTGCAGTTTGAGTTGGCTGAATACCTGGATACCAGTTCTTTATGAGTTGGGATCCCATAGGTTTAGTTATCCAGTTATGTTCCTGTTTTCGAATTTAATGACTCCCTAACTATCATCACCATGGTAGAAAAAATACTGATATGCAAGGTATAGAAGAAAATTTTATGTTTAATTTCACCAGCAACATGGAAAACTATTTAGCCAGAGGCATCACAGAATAGTTGTATTTACACAAAAAATTGGATGAACTACATTATATTTTCTATTTCTTCTTCGTTCAAAAATGGGGGCTTGAAACTCAGACACAAGTAAACAACAACTTTCTTTTAAGCTCTCCCCTTTCTGATAAGAATACTTCATTACAGGAAACACAAACCCAAAAGTAGAATCACAGAATCACAGAATATGCTGAGTTGGAAGGGAGTCATAAGGATCACTGAGTCCAGCTACTGGCCCTGCACAGAACCATCCCCAAGAGTCACACCATGTGCCTGAGAGTATCATCCAAACACTTCCTGAACTCTGTCAGGTTTGGTGCTGTGACCACTGCCATGGGGAGGCTGTTCCAGGGCCCAACCACCCTCTGGGTGAAGAACCTTTTTCTCCCTGACACAACTTCAGGCCATTCCCTCAGGTTCTGTCACTGGTCACCATGGAGGAAAGATCAGTGCCTGCCCCTCCTCTTCCCCTCTGCCTGTTCCTATCAGTATTATTCCTTGTTATCAGAAGAATCAAGGAAATCACTACCTGTGCTCATGATCCCTCTACCAATTGTCCCAGGGCCCTGAAGTCTCTTTTCATTGCTCTCAGTTCACTAATATGTCTACCTCTTAGTCAGCCTTATTCCATCTGCATCTACCCCTCCTCCCATTTTGCTCTTTATTCCAGCACAAGCCACAGAGGGAAAATTTGAGAGAGCTAAGGAGGAGCAGATATGATTAATTGCTTTATTTAAAAAAAAAAATCTGGAGAGGTAAGATTTCCTTAAAAGACAATCCTTCTCTGAAAAGAACTTCTAACAAAAGGACATTGTGTCTATAGAGGTAAATCTTTCAGTATCCTTACACTAGATAAAGATAATTACTCACTGGACTGAAACTTGGTAGTAGCCTGCCTGTAGCAGCATGAGAGTCAGTAGAGGCAAATGAAGGTATAACTGATGAGTTATAGACATATTTTCATTAAAAAAACCCAAACATTTCCTGTAACTGAAAGGAGTTGGGGGGAAAATGTAGGCAGAAGACTGACTTGGAGACAAATTCATTCAACATTCAAATAAAACTGATTTAGTAATTTGGTAAAATTGAAGAGAGAAAGAAAGTTTAAATTAAAAGGAAGTAAACTAGGACCAAAAACTGATTTAAAGTGATTCACTTAGTTGTAACTTTCACTGCCATTTAAGTTTTCAAAATTTAGTGAAATTCAAAGCACATCACAAGAACCTGAATGAATATTTTAGTATCTATCAGAAAATTCTCTCCATTAATCAGCAATATTCAAATGAAATCAACTACGCATCAGTAAGAGAAAGAGAAAAGTTTGGAGGTTGGGTAACATGGAAGATACAAAAAGAAGATGAAGGCAGGTAAAAATGGGGCAGCCTTATTTGTGTCATAAGCAACAATATGACTACTTTGCAAGAATGCAAGGAATACTACACGAAGTAAATGGCCCTTTGATAGATAAAAATTATAATATTATCAATGGTCACATAGAAAAGATAGGCTTTTTCTGTTCTTATCTGTATTTGGAAGTCAGAAAGGTAATGAGCATGAATGCCTTCTTGCCTCTCATAAAGCAGAACTATATTAAAAAACACTGACTCAGATAAATATTTTGAAAGAGCAGACCTAGGAAACTTGCAGTCGAGAGACCTACAGAGATGATGTAGAAGATCCTGGCCTAGAAACACCCATTTTTTGTGAATCCTGAAACACCAGAAGGACACTAGAACAATGCAGACTGTTCAGCCAACATCACAGTAGGTCACCAGCACACTTGACAGCATTGCAGCTTAGTCTGTCTGACAAGGGATCCCAAGGAGCAGAAAAATGAATTGTTAATGAAATTAGATGGCAACACAGTCACTAGAAGTCTACACTGGTTTACAAGATAGCATTCTTGTAAGAAACAAATGATACACAATGTCTGTGTGGTTTCTTCCAAAGGGATTAACATAGTACTTGAAGCCACTTCAAAGAGCTTGTTAGCTGGTTCCCTTCAGATAGCCATCCATATGCAACAGGTTCTTCAGTGCTGCTTAGCTATAACCAGACTGAGCCAAGAAGCAGTTAGATTGCAGTTTGACTGCAGTGTCTCAGTCATCAGCAGTAGGGCACAGGTAAGGAATCAATCTTGCTATATTGGCAAGGAACTGTTCAGGTGACAGATGTATGACTGATCTCTGCTGTAAAAAGAGGTGAAAGTTTCACAAATGTCCTTGGTGATTCAGCCTTTAAAACAGAGTCAAGT
Source organism: Hafferia zeledoni (assembly GCA_035583235.1). Classification (NCBI taxonomy): domain Eukaryota; kingdom Metazoa; phylum Chordata; class Aves; order Passeriformes; family Thamnophilidae; genus Hafferia; species Hafferia zeledoni. The sequence goes on along the minus strand of JAWWEV010000115.1, from coordinate 47,758,729 downwards.
TATCAGTATGACTTTGAACATGTGAGCAAGAGACAACTTCAAAGCCCCTAAGAGATTGGGACATCATTAGTGACTGGAATCCAGGTCAGCTTCTGATAGCAATTAAAAAATCACAGCAACAGAAGAATTTACTACTGCTATCAAGTCTGAACAGGGATGTGCTTTTATTCATGTGTACAGTGTTAGGGAGCCTGTTTCAATGCCCACAGTTTTAGAAGGTTGTTGAAATATTGAAATGGATGTGGAAAACAGCCCAAAAATTGTGCGAAGTCTAGTGAAAAAGACCACAGCAAAAACTTGGAGAACTCCATCTGTTGAGTTAAGACTTGAAAAACCCGAGAAATAACTTGATTACAGAGGATGTTTCCCTCCTGGCAGAAAATGTCATGGACAGAGGAGCTCCTTATCTGGCAGAGAAATGTGCAACAAAAGGCAGTAGCTGAAAGTGGAAGCCTGGCAAATTCAAATGAGAAAATAATCAGAAATATTTAACAATGATAGTAAGCATTAAGACAAATTACCAAAGAAAGTGGTCAGTTCTTCATGTCAAGCTATCATCACATCAAAGGTCTAGGCATTTCTATTTGATGAGCTTCTGTTAGTCAAGTCATTGGGCTCCTTATGAGAAAGACTGTCCCAAACCTAATGACCCATCCCAAGGACTGAAACTCAGCTGGCTTCAGGAAACTCAGATCAGATGGGTTATTGACCTCTCTAGCCCTCATTTTGTGGGTCTGAGTGGTACAGGTTAGTTTAATTTTTTTAATTTTTATCTACCAGCCTTATTTGTCATCTCTCTTGTAAACAAAGACTTCCTCCAGCTTTTGCCTGCTTGAACTCCACGGGTGGGCAAAGAACTGTCTCTGCATCTCTGTAAATGCAAACAGAATTTCTACTTGTGGCTAAATACCCTGAAACAGCAAGGGCTTGTCTTTTCTTAGACTTCTCCATTTTTCCTGGAAAAAGGGAGGTTTCTCTCTATCCATCGCTCTCTTTCTTGATTTCTCCATCTCAAGCCGCAATTGCCATGTCTCCTGGAAAATATTTTCTAGCTTCTGGAACAGATTACTATCCCTCCTTGGTGCAGAACTTCTGCAGTGTATTTCTCTGGGTGGTTTTCAGAGCCTCTTGGGGCCCACTACTTCCCATGGTCTGGCAAAATCCCTGACCACCACTTGGGACCTTGGTTTGTTTATTTTAACATTTATAGTGAAAAACCCTGAAACCAATCAATGCCAGCCATTGGTAGAGAACAAAAAATTAATATAGGCTGAACACATTTTTATCTGCTAAAGAAAAATGTACAATAAAGCCCTCACCCAGTGTCAAATTAAATAATGGCCAGAGTTAAAAGTTTTGTCTTGCAACACATTCTACAACTGTTTAAACTGCGTGGCAAGAAGCAATAAATGATGGAGCCAAGGGCTGGCGGGGGGCAAGTCCTGCCTGGCCACAGAAGCTCAGGCCCAGAGACAGACATCAGGAGCATTCTGGTTCATTCCAACTATTGTAAAAACTGGACAACCCCAGGACAGATACCGGGGCCTGTTGGAGAGGATGGGCCAGACAAGGGGCTCAGCTTCAGGAGAGCTGGTGTCTTCAACAAGCACATCTGACATAGGACTGAAAGGAGCACTTGCCTCTCACCTCAGGCCCCAGCTCTCTGATACTCTGGTTTTGTGTTGCTCTCGTGCCCTATGCAGGAGTTGGGACTGACTTACGCCATGGTCTATACTTTGATATTTGCACTTCTGTTCATAGTCTTTCCCAGTTTGGGAGATTTTTCTGCTCTGTTATAAAACAGGAGGCAAAGGAATTAAGTGTCACTGAGGCACCTGGGAAAAGCCACCTTACACTTCACTGTGGCACACATGCCCAGGCTGAAAGTGGTGATCTGCCTCGACTCCCCTTCCTGGGTCTCTGGTGCTGCTGCTCGCCTGGGTTTCTAGCCCTTAGTTCCTTGCCTCAAGAGTTCCAAAGCCATTGTTTTTGTGCTGGAGCTATGTGGTTTCTGTGCCAGAATTATAAGTAAACCATGAAAAAATATTAATGTTTTTGTGTGGACTTATGCAACTATTTCCACGAAGACCCTCAAAAATGGCAAAAGTCTTGCCACGTCATTAACCGTAGGGAAGCATATGGTACACGTGTGTCTTCTTAAAGCAGCAAATATTTGTCCAGGAAGAGCATGCTTGCAGACCAGAGATATTATGAAGGACATCACTTCTAAAATTCCTACCAAAAGACCTCTGCAAAGGTCTCACTAAGCAGACATTTATGAAATCTGCTTTCCAGGCAAACTTTGGTCTACAAACACAGCTGCTACTGCTCTTGAGCAGTCTTAAGGCATGGCTGCAATGCCCATTAGGCTGGGGCAAAGTATCAGCACGGTGTCACTTTTTACCAGGAGTGGTTGTCTTTTCCATCCTGGAGCAAGAACAGTGGTCACCACCAGGGGACCATTGACATCACCACTGTCTCACCTAGGGTGCCTGCAATGCTTCCTGTGCTCTCCTACCAGGAAACACTATTGTACGTGAGATCCCAAACACTTTATAAAATGCTTTCAGCCTTAGTATGCATATCAGCACTTTGTAAAACACATGGGGATGGAAACACACATGCCAAATTTTTGGAGCAGTGAGACTAATTAGTGATTCAAGGTTGGTCCCAAGGAAATGCTTGCTCTTATAAAATAGTGGGCTGCTGTCACTCATGTTTGAGCAACCTTCATTGCTCAGGGGCTCAGATATATCCTGCGAAATCTGGACATACTACCATGTATTTTTGAGGTTGGTGGGTGGATGTATGCCCATTGCAGAGACTAGTCATGCAGATGCTCAATAATTAAGCAGTTAGAGCACTCCTACACACATGTAAGGTACACAAGGCTCATGGAGCGCCTGCCAAGTTCCTCAAGTTGTAATAGTTCATAACACTCTTGAGATATCTGCCAGATGCCGACACAGTGTTCTGAAGTTCCTATTTCAGGACATAATTTTAAAAATACTTCTAGCTCAGGATTTAGATGCCAAGAAGCATTTGTATATGAATTGTAATGTAAACCATAAACGCAACAGGAAACATAAGAGCCTTCTCCTTTTGTAGATACCTTGTGCCTAAGGAGAGTTAGGAAAATGTTCCTTCATTGGCAAGAAAACAAATACATTTTACTGTCCCATATGTGCAAAATGAAACAACCAATTAACATATATCTGGCAAAGAAAGAATATTTTTACCTTCCAGCACTGCCCACACATCCCAAAATTTATATTGATTGGAACATTTATGAGTATTGCACAGAGGGCAGATGGCGAACACTCTGCTGAGCACTGACTTTGGCTGACAAGAAGGCATAGTAGTTTTAACAACGGAATCAGCAATTCAGCTTAGCCTGAATTTTCTCACATTTCTGGAGCTAACACCAGGAATGATCAGTGGCCTAGCAAAACTTCAACGTAGTTACTTTCATATCATCAACTGGTTGGCATAAAGACTCTCACAGTACTAACATAATCTTAATCTTTCTGTGGACACTGAAAAGCAGTCCGAAGAAGAGACCCTTCTCTGCTTTGCCTCACACAGCATCTGTATTTGTATATCTAAGTTCAATAAGAAGTGGGTGCATGTGTTTGTTGTACATATGTGTTTACAGCATATTAGCCCTTTGAAATGGGCTTCTTTGTTTTCATTTTTTCTCAATTAAGACTCAGATAAGTCGAAGAAAGTCTTGAAGCTAACAAGATGCTAGGCCTGCTTCTCCCCATATGTTTTTATGAGGAAAGGCAAAGACAACAGCATGAGCAAGAGAATGGAACTCCTACCCCTGCAGTAAAACATCCTCAGTGCATGTTTTCAGTCTAGCCACACCATCCTCTGGGCCAGAATGAAGCATGTATTTGTTGTTTCTGGGGTATTATCACAGGCATTTTTTTTTAGTTGCTGAGTAGATTCAAATGCCCCATTCCACCATTTTGAACCACGTCCCATCTTCTTCATCAAGTGTGAATATGTTGGGCCCCTGAGTGCACTGATCACTGAGCCTTGATCAGCCTCAGCTGGGGCTTCCAGCCACACCCACATCCACAGGGCCAAGCAGCCCCATTTTCAGGTAAAGCCAGGCTTTGGCTTGTCCTTGGCTGAGCTGTGTTGGAGGAATGCTACTCTCCAGTTTGTCCCTGTTTGTGGCCACACCCTTATTTCTTTATGGGTCTTGTTCATCCAGATGTCAAGCTGCAGATTGGCATCTTGCCTTAGTCCAGTGTGGTTGTTGTGAACCTCCCTGGCCATTGCTAGACCTGGTCTTAATCCTGGCCAACAGACTGAATTTCCAACCTGACCTTGGAGCTGTTTCATCATCATGGTATCGCTTCATGATCTGGGCTCTTGGCTGGTTCTGGCCATTGTCTCCAGGTTTGTCTTGCTCACCTCATTTGGATTCTATGGATTGGCCCTGGTTGGGGAGGCTGGGTCCTGCTGGCCAGGTTTCCATTGCCTCCTGGTCCCCTTGCTCTAGGGAGCAGCTGGCCCATGTGATACCATGTTAGTGGGACCTGCATTTAGGTTTACAGGAACATAAAATTGTCAAAAGGGCCTGGACAAGAGTCCCCCTTGTCACATAGTAACTGGGAGACCATGTGGTTAGTTGAAGTTGGACAATGCAGTGTGGTGGGGTGGAGAACTACAGCTCAGGCCATTTGGTCTGGTTAAAAGTAATACCAAGGCCAAGCCCCTATATCAGTGTAGTCATACGTTTAGGTGTAGCTTTGAAATCCGTCCCATTTCTAATACAGTGAAATGCCATGTGTGAAAAAATTATTCCTTTCTACTCGTAGCTTTGGACTTTATGAAAGTAACCTCTGTGCATGTCAGTACACCCTACTGACCTGTAAGAGCCATAAATATGGAGCTCTGGTTTCTCACATATCTGCAACCCCTGTCTGCTGTGGTCTTCCCCAAAATAACCTATCTTCTTTTTGGCCTCTTAAGACTTCCCCATAACAAAATACCCAGACTCTTCCCATGTCCCCAGAATGATTCCTTCTTTAGTTCTTCTAAGCCTCTGCTTCATTCTGTGTCCTCATTTTCCCTTATAGTGATAACTTCCCTTTATCCTGCTCCTCAACCCAAATATAGGTGAGCAAGAGGATATGTGTGCAAGGACAAAGCTAGAACTGCATGCCCACCAAAGACTTAGGTAACGGCTGGCTTCTTCTTGCCTCTTCCCATATGGATTGCTGTGAAATTAGTTTGAAGAGGCTGCTGCTCTCTCAAACATGATTGAAACTGACTCCAGGGCTCAAAAGTACCTGGGTAAAGGGCTGATAGACAGAAGGGCTCTGCATAAATCCTTGTTCCTCTTCTCTCTTGAACTGTAAAGTAAGATTCAAGTGCTAAGAGAGTGGACTTATTGTACCTCCCTCATACTTTAAATTCATCCAACAACTGCAATAGTGTATTACATGTATTTAAAAATATATTTAAACTTGTTATCTCTGTTTTCAGAACTGCTGTGCAAGATCAACATTTTACCCTGAGTTGGAATAAGAAAGAGCTTTTGAACACCATTACACTATACAAGTATAGGAGGAACTGCTCATCATTACTTTAGAAGAGAGGGATTTTTTTATTTGGGGAAGACAGACTATTAATTGCAGTTTGAATGTGCCTCTCTCCTTTTCTCTTTTCACTGTTTTTGTGTCAGCCTGATATGCAACTAGATAGTTTTCTGACAATTCTATTAGCAAGCAGAGTTTAGTGTGCAAACACCAATCCAAATATTATGCGAGCAGAAAAAATTGATTTTAAAAGCAATAGGAATTGCTAGAAGGATCGTATTACAATAATAGATCTGAAAGCTCATACTGTGTGTGATGCAGCGGAAGAGAGCTGATGATAAGGATGAAGTACTTTGTGAGCTGCAGGGAGCAAACCAGGCCCCAATTATTGCATTGACAGAGGTGGGTTGTGGAGGCAGCTGACACCTCATTAAAGTCAGGACTTTCAATCTATCCATGATTACCGTGAGACTTGGGAAGAGTGCTGCAGCAGCACTGTCATTCACAGGCTGGATGAGGGAGGGAGAAGAGCCTTTATCTGTGTATGCAATAGAGCATTGCACTGACTAACTTAAATGCTGCTGTGATAAATATAATAGTAATTAACTCAAATGGGAAAATAAGGGGAAAGGAAAGGAAAAGGAAAGGAGAAAGAAAGGAAAAGGAAAGGTAGAGCCCTGAATAAAAGGAACTGTAAAGATATCTGCATGATCCTGACAGAAGACACCAAGCCCCAAACCCCCAGACCTGTTCAAACGAGAGGCAGGTGACTGAGTAACTTTTAAGACCTCAGCCATAGTCTGGAGAGACAGATAAGGAGCTGGCAGTCTACTAAGCTGCTTCTTGACAGACTGCTTTTCTTTCATTTTGAGAGGAAGCATGAAAGGTTGAGCTGTCAATATCTTTCAGGATGTTCATGTTATTGGGAATTCCTAATGCTTTTATTTATTGTATCATGTTGCTTGCATTCTGGTTTACATGTGGTTTATGCACTGAAAGTAACTTGAAATTCCAGAGGTTTCCTTGCCTGGTTGTCCAAATACAGCAACATCTTGTTTGCCAGATTGAAGAAAAAATTAAAAGTATTTTGGCTGTAACTCCTTGCCATAATCAAATCAAGACCTTGACTTCCTCAAATTCAAACTCCTTGTTAGGACCACACTTTAGCAGCAATAGTTTATGTCTCTAAAACAGAATAGTTATTATTAGCTAAAGCCAAAACATATTCAGTCAATCAGATTCTGGTTTGGAGATGTTATGGATGGCATGTAAAATGAAGTACTGACAACTGACAAAATAGCACAGCAATGAAATTCTATTCATAAATTCATGCTGACTAGTTTCCAAACTATTGTTAATGGCAACTTCTTTATGGATGTCAACAAGGGAGGAGTGGGAAGGCAGAAAAACAATAAGCACTACTAAACTTGAATGTGCATACACATAGAAGCATATACATGTGTTTATTTTTACTAGTGAGGTAATGCCATGTCCATTCTAAGTGTTGCTTTTCTGCTGTTCCATTTTTACAATGGGCTCTGAAAGCAATTACGAAAAAAATACAGGAGATGAAGGGAGGCGAAAGGCAGTATATGACCCAAGAGAAGCAAATAATCATGTGGACACATACTGTGTGGGTAGTTTGAGCTGGCTCCCAAGCAGCACAAGATGAGTCTGTCCAGCAGAAGATGCTACTTTGTGCTCTATCCCCTGGCTTTAATGTTCCACAAACATCCTGCTGGCCCTCAAATGGCTGTAAGGATGATTTTGAAAGCGTAAGCCAAAGATAAGCAATGCAACGGTGTCCACAAGCAGGCAGAGCAAGATCTTAAAGGATCTGAACTTTTGCCATTCACCTTAATGCCATTTTTTTACCCAAATCATGCAGCAATATACAGTTTAGTGTTGCTAACTATTTCATTGCTGGGTAAAACTTGCAAGATAAAACTGGACTGACAAGTAACAGGAAGATATACACTAGTCATTCTCACTAGCATCTCACTTTGGCCTTGCATTACAGTAACATTTATATTAGTTTCATAGTTGCATTATAAAGGATTGTCTTGACTCGCTTTTCTATGAAATAAGCTGCTATTCTGACTATTCTGCTCTTTAGCTGGCAACATGCCTTTACTTACAATTTGACGTTACTGTGGCCATGGACAATAAAATTTAAACCCTTAAGGAAAGAAAAGAAGGCAGGGTCATAATACTGGTCTTTAGGAGAGCAGATTTCATCTTCTTCAGGATACGAGGGGAGGCTGCCATAGAGCACTGTAAAGGAGCGTCACATTTTTTGATCTTCAAGAAGAGTCTTCTCAGAGCAGGAGTACTCAGAAGTTATGGTCCTGGCAGGGGACTGGCTTGGGAATGGGGAAGTCCTGACTGAAATGAAATGCATTCTTTGAGGTTTTCCAAACTTAACTGAATGAAGCTTTGAGCAGCCTGGAAGTTACCCCTACTTTGTGCAGCAGAGATGCAGTGATCCAAAGATCCCTTCCAACCTAAATTAGTTTTATGTTTACGCTGTGCCTTAATGGGAATGCTTTAAAAAGGCATATTCTTTTCAATTAACAAATGGAAGACTCCCAGACATTCTTTGAATTGGATCTGCTGCTGCCAAGTAAAAAAGTCTGTCTGACAGTCACATATGATGGTGATGAGACCAGTAGAAATGACTCCATGTTTGCAAACTGAATAATTGTGTAGTGTATCAGGCAACGGGAATCATCACTTTGCCCTTCTGTGCAAAAAGGGTATTACAAGACTCAGTCCCATCATCTTTAACTGTGAAGAAGCCATTTGACTATCTGTCCATTCTTCCAATGACCTTTTTCCCTATTCTGCTTGTTCTGATTCCCCACTGTAATACAATCAAGATATAAATCTCCTCTGGGATATCAGGAAGAGTCACACAAATAAATGCAGACAAAAAGGCTGTGTGCTTTGTACAGCCTTGTATCTTTGTTATTCTGCAACTTTTGAGGCAGATTATGTGTTCTGTTTTGCTAGAGGAAGCACATGTCTCTTGCCCAAGTGAAAACACCATGCAGATCTCTGAAGGCAGGACATAGGCATCTGTCACAATGTTGCAAGGCATTTTCACAAAGCCTGGAGGCTAGAAATTCTTGTTTCTTGTTGCTCTTTACTGAAAACAGGTGTGTTGCTCACAGCCTAAGGTAGTGTGAAGGGACTCCAAGTCGGATAGAATGTTGAGACGGATCTAACTAAAACTTTTCTTAAATTGAGCATTCCCAAGACCGCAAAAGAGCTTTTAAACTGAAACCCAAGTTTTATTTTAACAAAAATTAGATTCCATAGCTTTAAAAACAGATAAAACTAAAAGTGAGACAAAACAGAAATGACAGCACTTGGAAACGGAATTCCTTCTTGCCCACTATGTCCTGGCAGAAAGTGTCCTTTCTTTCAGGCTTCCTCTCAGTTTAGCAGCTCAGGAACTTTCTGTTTTGCAACAAAATCTCCTCTGAGAAAATCTTTGAAACTGTAGAAAATATCATTCACCCCATCACTGAGGCCTTTCTGAGCACATTGCCAGTGTCTGAGTTCTCACACCCTCATATTAGGCTCTTACACACCTTATTCAACGTTGAAGTATTTTAATTTGATTGTCACCTAATTGGATTTCTATATTTTACATTATCTAAAAACACTCACCTGAAGAATGAAAGCAGCTGATAAGAGGGGAATTATCTGGCAGGAGGGTAGAGAATATAAACCATCAAAGGAATGTGGTGAAAGAGCACTATGTAAAGAAAAATCTCTGGCCAAGTTTTTAGGGTTCATTTCTTCATTATTTTGTTTTTATTTATCTTTAATATTTAATGTATTATAAATTGCACAGAGCATGATTGGAAGAACTGACTGAAGAGGAGATGGTTGTGGTTGTCAGAGAAGGACAGAATAATGAAGTTCTTCAGAAAAGGCTACTGGAGACAAGAGTAAAGAAGCATCGAGCACCAGCAGAAAGAAATGGAAACAGAGAGGTGATCTTACCATATATGATATGATCTTCTGTAGCAATTTTGTAAACACTCTAAGAAATTTCAATCTATATCTTACATAGACTCTTCTAGACAGGTAAGTTTCATGGAGGAAATTATTTGATAAATATTTGTTAACATGTGATAGTAGTTTTGTTCATGGGCACTTTTTAGTGAAAAACTGCAGGAGACATACAGATGTTTTTCAAAGATGTAGTTCATTCAGTTTGATGCCATGTAATGCCACTGGTTGTTGTAAGTCTTTTCTAGTCCCCAGCATTGGCTCTTGCCTATTTATAATCTGGAAAGGACTAGAGTCTATCAGTACCTATTTTTAGCAATGGACAAGAGAGGGAAAAGTACACAAATACTTTTCTTTTGCTTTTGAAAGGACTGATAGAAAATGGTGCAGATATTTTGGTCATTGCACTCTAAGCCACAGGCAGCTGTGCAAAGAGGAACCCAGGCCCATCTTTGGGTCTGCTAGAAGAACAGATCTGTAACTGTACAGCTCACCAGAATAGATGCTCCTCCACCAGTGGTTGTGGCAGCAAGACAGAGACTTGGTCAAGCTGGGGACATGGTGATTTCCTGGCAGTTTATACGGGCAGGTGGAAGGTCTGGGTGTGAGACAAGAACACGGTACCCATCTACGAGTCACAGAGGCAGATTGGGAGTCCCAAAAATGGCAGTGTCACACACAATAAGTATGTTCATAGGAAGCTCAAAGAGCTATTCCTTAATGATTTTGCAGCATGCCAGACCTTAGATTGACATGAGTCAACCATTTGATTTTTAACCTGTTCCTCTGCATGCAAAGTGACTATTCATGAGAGGATTACTGTGAAGTGCTCTGAAACTACATGGCATATTTAGGTTCTCTCCCGGCTACAGGAATAAAAATCACAGGCAAGCTTGGATAGCACAAACAATATGCAGCCTCATTCATTTTTTCCAAAAAGAAACCTAAAAGATCAGATACTCAGTGTCACACTCTTACTCACTCACATAAAATCATAACTCATAGTGCAGCATCAGCTCTAAAAGTTCGACTGCTGTTGCCAGTACATGAGTGAAATACATCACATGGGTGTTACCTCTTCAGGATCACCTTGTTCTTACTGCTCAAGAATATCAAGTAATGGGAGCAGGTGATCACATCAGCTGGGAAAGTGGACAAGTCAGTATCTTGTGCAGATCTAATGTTTTAAAATGCTCTAAACAAGCATGTGCTTGTCTAAATTTACCCTGTAAGACAATATAATACCTAGCTGTGTAACTGCAGTTACTGCTTGTCAAAACAAGACTCCTGTGAAGCTGAAGTTTTGTGTAGATCCAGGTATTTCAGGCTCACCCTCCTCTCCTGAACACATTTTGCAATGCTTCATATTAAAGCTACACACATATGCTCAGCAAAACAAGACCCCTTCCTCTGGGGGTGAGGGGAATGGGGGCATGGCAGCTAACTACTAGCCTAAAGAGGGAGGGAAATGAGTCACAGTAATTAAGTGGGTCACTTCCACTTTGTGTAAAAGTGCTCTTCGAGCACTCAGGCTGATCTCTGAAATAAGGAACTGTCTGGGCTCAAGTTTCTTGCTGTTTCAGCTTCAGATAAGTGGGGGAAGTAAGGAAAAATTCCCTGTAAAAAAATTGGTGTTTTCAGCAGATGAATGGATGATTGTGGATTCTAGTGAAACTATTCTAACTCCCACTGATTGAACATGTGGTTTAGTTTTGTTCCATGCATCTCTGTAGCTTCTTTAAAAAAAGTAAAAAACAAACCAATCCTCTATAGCAGCTGCATTGGCTTCTGCTAATGTTTGCTTCCCTTACAGTAAAACCTAAGTAGTTCAGCAAAGGTTGCAAATCTTTTCTTTACTTTTATTTCAGATCGTGTCTTTGAAATGGTGAGTTGCTGTTGGAAGGCAGAACACAAGCTTATCTGTAGTGAGTGGGAGTTTGTAGTATTAGATCTTATTTCAGGAAGCCTCTTTGACCCCAAACAGAAGGTCAAAACATTTTGGCCATCAAAGCCCTCAGACAAGGATGGTTTAGATACAACAATTTTTTTTCCAACTAAATTCTCAAATAAGAGGGAGGAATATTGTCATTTTTATGATGTAGCAGATAGACTGCTGGCTGGCAACACTGTCCCTGCTGGAAAATTGATTATGGTTCAGTTTTGAAAAGTGGGTGTTTCGTCTGCTTTTAGTTACCATATTAGGTTTTCATAAGGAAAAAACGAAGCCACCCTTAATTCTCATGTTTCTGTTGCTTCCCTGAGAGTTCTGTGTGACAACAACTTACTGAATGTGAAGCAAGCTGTTACTTCATTTTTTTATCCTTCCCTTCTAGAAAACAGTTGCTTTAGGACTGATTCTGGTAACATGATACCACTTGATGTATTTTTGCTGGAATATGGAGCTTGCATAAATTGCACCATAAGCAAATTTCTTTATAATGGAAGGATTGGGAAGCTGCAGCTTGGCAGGCCATTTCATTGGTGTGTGTTTTTTAAGGTGGATTTTCCAGATGCTTTTTAACAGATGATACTGTAGACTTTTGTAAAGGGTATTAGGAATATGCTGTTGCCACTCTTTTTCAAGCATCCTACCTGTAGTCAAAATGCTCTACATTTGAAAAATCTCCTGCCTGCCTGACTAATACCACTCTAACCTGAAAGAAAAACTGCTATTATTTACACTTTCCAGGATGCCCAATTATTGATTATCAATATTGCATGAGCCCACAGGCTCCTGCTGAAATCAAGGCCAATCTTTGCAGTCTCAAATACAGATGAAAAGTTAGGCCTCCCTTCTCACAGAAATGAACTCAAAAAAATCCACAAAGAGTAGTTAAAAATTTATGCATTCATAAAACCGAAACATCATTCCTTTTTTGCTGGGACACAGTAGTTGATACAGGGATTTATTTAGAAACAGGATGGGCAGACATAAGTAACCCTGTGGCATAGCATGATGCAGGCAGGGACTCTTCCAGTGCTGGTCACAAAAGGAGCTGGAACAGAACTTTGTGTAGCAGAATTTTCTCCCAGCTAAGCAAAAGCTTGTGTAGATTATGCTTAAAGTTAGATCAACCCGCTGGATCCACTGTACACAGAGTGCATCCCAGGACTCTGGGCTGGTGAGAGCTCTCCTGTCCTCTTACTGATGGTCTGAGATATGCAGAGTCTCCTGCACTGTGAGGGGCTGGTGTTGTCTGTCTGTCATGTCCTTTGCCTCAGACCTTTCCAGGGTGCCGATGTCTTTGCTAGGATTTCCTGACATCTCTGAGAAAAACAATTCCTCATAAGGCCAAGACTTATTCCTGCTATCAGTAGAAGTTGCCATCTTTTCCTGCACTCAAACAACAGAGTGGGAAACCCTGGCCAGTGACTTTGACATGGACAGCACTTTCCAGAGAGTTTAAAACTTGCATTGTTTGCCTAGCACAAGCTGAGGTACTGGGGAATGCTCTGGACTATGAGGACCATGCAACCTCTGTCACCGCATCGTTCCAGCTGGAAAGCTCTGTTGCAACTCATTAAAGCTCCCAGACCATTCAGTCTTGATTGTGTTATCATTACAGTATTATCTGTCCCTAAGATATTGCAGAGTAGTGCACCTTCCACCAGCTCTTCCTCTCAGTGCAGCACATGAATGCACGTTGCACATGGCTGAGCTGTTTGTCAGGCTGTGCCGCATGGGAATTTCTCCTGATAAGGTAAACCCTCATGTGTTGCCTGGAAATAGAGCCTTAGCCCTTCAGAATGAAGGAAAGAAGGGCATTCACACTTTATTCCTTCCACTGGAAAGAATGCTGCCCAGTGGACAGATTGAAGTAAACATGAGATAGGAGGCTGGAATGCAACTCTTGCCTTATCAGCTCCTGGTCCCTGCCTCAGGAACCCTCTGTCCTCTCATAACATTTATTATGGGCTTACCAAACATCAGAAAGCCTTCTGGGTTTTGGTCTCCTGCTACTAAATAGTCTGTGTGATGATGAATGAGTAATTTAAACTTATAGCACCTTGCTTCCTTCATCTCCAAAAAACTCTTAATAGGAATTCCACTGGCCTCCCTGGAAACTCATTGCTGGTTTAAGAGTCTTTCCTGAGAGGCTGTAAAGACACAAAACATATCTTCCTGTTATGTACAAATAGTGTAATAACCTAAATTCAGATTATAATTTCGCGGCCAAGTGGTAAACAGCAGTTCAAATTCACATTCCTCAGGGTTTGTCTGCCCTGGAATAGGGTGGCTACATTCATGCTGTGCTACTGCCTTTTTGCTTGTGTTTCCTCTAGGTCCCATGTAGCATAAACAAAACTGTGAAAATTAGCTTTTCTTCTAGGAGTAACTTTTTGGGTTCATAGTCTCTGAAATAACCTGATCCCATGGTAAATTACTCAATGAAAAGTCTTTTTAAAACTGTCCCAGAGGCTCCTGATCTAGGAAACATGTTACAAAAAACTAAGCCATGAATCTTCATATAATAATTAGGAAAATTAGATCCTATCGCTTAGTCTTATGCTTTAACTATTTGAAAATGAGGGTATAGCCTTTAAAAAGCTCTTTTTAAAATATGTGTTAAGAATATGTGGCAACCTGTTTTCCCCAGGCCAAAGATCATCTCTGCTGCTTGCTGACTGCTAAGGGGGAGCTGGTCTGAACCTTCAGGAGGCATTTCCCCAAAATTCAGCACCTGGGGATCTCAGCCCTCAGTCACTGACACTTTGTTCTATGGGTTACCCAAACACCTTCAGCTCTGTGGGTTGCCCCAGGTCATCTCAGCTTGCAGTTGTCCATAGCCACTAGGTTTGGGAATAAGTCTTTTTATATTTTATTTATGTTTTCATAATGTGTAACAAAAGAGGGGGGGTGGTTTTGAAAAAAAGTTTTCAGATAATTTTCATTTGTCTCCCAAGTTCTTAAGCAGTGGCTGCTGAGATCATATTTTCAGCACAGTTGCCTTACCCTCTACAAGGACCAAAAACTAGGTGTGAGCCAAGAGGGATGAAATGTGTCATTTTCCTGTAGCTGTGCAGAAAACAGTGAGGAAAGAGAGATGGGATACTCAGAGGTAGGGAATGAGAGCTGAAACTACAGAGGTTGCTGGTCTTTTAGCCTGAAAAAAAAAGATATAATTGTGAGGAGACATGATAACAGGGGAAGAGATACACAGGAAACGTTTTTCTTACATCTTATATCAGAAAAACTCGGTGTCATCTGTATGATGAGGCATCAGGTTTAAGTCAATACACACAAAGCACAATTATTCTGTGGAATTCACTTGTTCAGGGCACCATGGCAGCCAAAAGAATAAATTAATTCATAGCAAAATATTGGGCAATTTATAGATAATATCTCAATCAAAACCTCTTAAGGCAACAATCCAAATGCCACCTCCTCCAGAAATCCCCTACCTGCTGAGTGCTGGAAGCTGGAATGATGTACCAGAGAAAGGATACATACACCATTTCTGCTCTGTCTCCAGGCATCTTCTACAGTCTATGACAAGAAACAGGATACAGGATCAGACCAAACATTACAGATATTCATACTCTCTGAGCTTGTACTAATTATTTAAGCTAAGTACCACTCCACAGTGTAATCAAAAAGTGAACATTATTTATAAGAACTAAGTTTTCCAAAGAATCATCAGGCCTTAACATTGCATTAAGTTGACCAGAAGTGTCAGTAATAATAAAATTAAATACAGAAGGGCAATTCAAGTTTTTTAAAGTCTATAGAAAAAATAGTAACCTCATCCAATCAACAGAGGAGTGATTAATTGTATACCTGTTTTCCTTACCAGGATCCTTTTTTACCTTTGGGGTTGCAGAACAAATATTAGAAACTAATCATCAAGGTCCTTAATTTTGACCCAAATTACCATGACATTATTTATAAAAAGCAAAAGTTATTGCTTCACTTAAGGTGGGAATGGGAAACTTCTTAAAGCTTGTACCTTATTGCACTTCAGAAGAAAAGGCACCACTCTCACAGAGCAGAACCTGCCTGGTGGGTGGCCTTCACAGGGTTTTGCTGCTAGAAAAGATGCAAACTGGGTCACTTTCAGAAACAAAGTGGAAAACCAGTAGCTTTTATTTCAGTGTAGCAAAGCATTTCCTATTTCCATTTCTAGACAGATGAACTTTTGACAAATAACAACCCATCTGGGCTCTGTATACCCTTTGATAGCCAGAGTGTGAGTGCCTGGCAGGTACTGTCTTTCCAGAAACTTTGCTTCAGGACCAGGGCAGTAAACGTTGGCATCTGAAAGGTTCATGACATTTTTCTAAGGCCATGAAAGAGTTAAGCACATAAAAGTATTTTTATGTTTTTATACACATGTAAGAATACATGCACACACAGTTATATATTTAATATATTCAAACATGTTGCAAATTTTTAGCAAAAGTTGTGCAATTGGATCTGTGCAACAGTATACAAAATCATTAATTTTTGAGGTTTCTTCATTTTTAATGTTTGCATTTTACTAAAATGGTTTGTTTCAGTGAATTAACATATATGTGGGTTGACTAAGTTTGACTGTGGTGGTGTAGAAACATTTGTGTTTCTGTTGCTGAGTTATCACTCTTGGGGAGCAAAAAGAGGCATTTTCTGCTGGAAAATATTCCTTATATACAGATTTTTTACTAACTTTAATAAAAAGTCAAAGAAAAGAAAACATTCAAGTCTCTTGGCTCTTGCCAGCTCCTGCTGCTGCTATTTGTTTATAGTTTATTCCTCTATTTTTATTATTACCGACCATTTATTAGTACTGTAGTGGTGCCCAGATCTTCCCCATGACGATCATAACTACATGTTGCAGCATGATTTACAAACAGAGGAGCTGATACCATTTCTTCCACTGAGGCTCTCAGCACACAGTCAGCCAACCTGGAGCCAGGAAGAGTGATACAATAAAATCCCATCCAGGCTTTGGGGTATATGTTATGAGCAAACAAAACCAGGGAGGGTTTGAACAGCTGCTGCCAAAGACTCAGACCTGTGTGAACACCATTTTATCCATCCTTCTTAGAAGAGGAAGGGGCATTCCTCACATAAAATAAAGACTTTTTTTCATCCTTCAGAAATGGCCACTAACTGGATTCTGGAGAAGGTGTATCCTGTACCTTCAGACTGCCTGGGTGTGTGAGATGAGTCTGGGGTGTGTGAGCTGCTCTCCAGCAGTCCAGCTGGGCATGATATTTGGAGCCTGGCATCTGCAGGTGCTGAGTTTGGTGGCCACCCCACAGTGTGTCACCCCCTCTCCAGGGACAAGGGGGACCTAGGCTGGCAGGGCAACGTACAGCCACAGTTCTGGGAGCATGGGTGCATTTCTTCCCTACTGAGGGCTTCAGTAGCAGTCAGGAACACAGGGCCCTAGATAAGGGAGACAGTTTGTGAAGGCAAGAACTCCTGTGGATTTGAAACTTAAAACAAACCAATTTAAAGAAAAAAAAAAAAAAGAGCTAGATAACCTAGATAACCAGTCAAAGCAGTGGATGAAATCTGGGAGGGCTTTGGGAAGGAGAGAAGTGCATGATTTTGTACAGTTTTGAGAGTGTGGAGGATTGAGAAAAAATTGATGGAATTTAGTGAAAGAAGGGACAACATCAGGTCCACTGAGGCTGGGAAGAGGTTTCCTCACCTATTCACTCCTTCTGTGTAAGACAGTCCAGTTACTTGGAGGGAAAATAATCTGAGATAGTGCAGCAGAAATTAAATCTATGCTTTTATAAATAAACAGAGGCTGGGAGGAAGGTTTTACGAGGCTGCAGACACTCTCTATTAGAATGCAGTGACTATAAATGTTATAAAGTTGTTGAGCAGAAGGGATGCAGGTGGAAATGGCAGGACTGAATAGCACAAAGATCAATGGCTTTGCAGTAAAAGAAGCACTGGGCAGGACTGTGAGAGCTTAGCTGTTACAACAAGGGGAGAAAACCAGAAGCAAGCCTGAAGCAGAGGAAAATGATGGAGTAAAGAAACTAAGGCTGCTGGGGCACTGGAGTGAGCCATGTCTGTTGGGATGCGGCAGGAGGATAGAGCTCGGTAAGCCCAAACTTCTCCCACTATAAATAAAAGTAATTCCCTCGAAGCTAATGGACTCAGTCTGACATTTGCTAGGTGAGGACAGCAAGGGGATGAAAAAAGAAGATGATGATGATGAAAAACCAATCTCTGGAACATAACTCATCTTTAAACCTACTGGATAACGTTTGCCTTGGGCAAGGCTGTGCAGTCAGGGGCACCAAAAGCAGGAGAATAACTCCATGCCTGCCGTGGTGGTGAGGCTGAAGGGAACAAAGTGAATTATTAGCTGTAGTTTTATGTCAACAGTGGCATAAACATAATCCTGTGTGAGCTAAACTGATAGTAACTGGTAAGAAATGTTTATGGCTTATTCAACTTAAATTAAGCCAACAATGAGTAAAATATAATCAGATAGTGAATAAATATTAATTAACAAATTAGAAACGTGGAGACAATCATTGACCATAAATGTTCAAATAATGCAGTAGTTGCAGAGCAAGATGTAAATTAAGTTCAATGGACAGACTCAGTGACAGAAAAGATATATTTAACAGGTAATAAAATCAACAAGCAAAACTGCATCTTGCAGTGGACTTGAAGGGTAGTACAAGGACTAAGAGAGCAGTCCTGCCATATATCAGATGTTTTGTTTATAACAAACAGTGATTTCTGCTTCTTTATGAGAAAACAAAAAATGAAACATCCATACCTAGTTCATGTGAGAAACCATATCAGTAGAATTCACCAAGGCAAATCTGAAAGAACATGGAAAGTTATCATTCTCTTTGATTCAATAATCTGGAGACACCTGCCTTGGGAAGGTATTAAACACATTATTTGCAACAACTACTTCTACTATATTAAGGATGAAATCCAAGTAAGCTCAGCAATTTATTGCAAGCAAGGGCAAATTGACATATTAAACCTATAGTTTGTTTACAGTGGTTATATAGCAGCCCCATAGCATGAAAAATGTGATTTGTTGGAATACATTTCATTATGGTATGTTTCTTTTGGCTGTTGGGAATTGTCCCGTAACTCAGATCATGCCCAATAAAGAAAAAGGCTTCACCTGAAGTATTGCTGTTGTCACAAAGTATTTGTGTTGCTGAATAAACAGGAAAATGTTTGCTCAGCATCTTATTTTAAAGCTATTGTGAAGGAATAAGCAGTTTCTGAAACAGAACTAAGTGACTGTAGCCTATATTTTAAGGCTAAAATCTGAAAAATTATGTGTGAGATAGGATTCTTTTTGTTCTTTTTAGTAGGTTCACTCTTTTATCCCTTCCTAGCAGAACTAGGTCTCTGTGTTGGGGCTGCAATGCTGAAGTCAGAAGCTGCATTCTTAGCACAGTCTTTGGCTGGGCAGAGCTGTACTCTTTCACTCACAAGTCAGGTTTTCATGTGGCCTCTGCAAATCTATTGTCTTGTCTTTCTGCTGTCTCCCATATCCTAATATTTAATTCCTAGATTCTATGCTCAAGGAGCATCTGTCAGTGTATTCTTTAAAAACCCCATTGGGAAAGGATGAAGAGTTTTCTTCCTTTCTTACAACAGGGCATATTCATTCTCCAGAACAAGGTCTTTCTGTGTATAATTTTGTTTAAAAATAAATAAATAAATAAATAAATAAATAAATAAATAAACAAACAAACAAACAAACAAACAAATAAATAAAGATAAAAGAAAAAGAAAAGCTGAAGATAGAATGAGTGAAGGTTCCTAGTTTGAAAAATGCATTTTGTATTCTGTATTTTGGAAGAGAATTTTATTGTACTTTTTTTCTGTTTAATTGTTTTGGTTCTGTTAGTGGAGAGGAATTCCAAAGAATGAAGTTAAGCCTATGAACTAGTACCAGTAATCACATTAAACATGGGAGAATTGAACCAGCAATTTCCCCCAGCTGTAGGCAGTTTGTGAACTGCCAGGCAATAAACTCGCTGCCATCTACCACAGAAAGTACTGTTGTTGGTTTCCCTTCCCTTTGCCTTGGGATTTACTTTACATTCAGTGGATTGTTTCAAATCCTTGCCTGCATTCAGCACGAAGGCTGCAGTCCAAGCACAGCCAAGGGTTTCTTCCTTTGCAATCACTGACCAAAGCCAGGCTTTTCAGTATTAAACATGCTTCAGGGGACAGACACAAAGAAGTGATCAGATGCTGGAGAGCCTCCTGTGTTGCTGAACTCAGAAAATAGGTCAGTTGTCCTTCAGCTGTCTTGAAAAAAATTATAAAGTGGGTGAGGAATAACTTGTTTTTCTTTCTTTCCTATCAACATTGTTCCAAACCCAGAAGGAGGCGGGGGGAGGGGGCAGAGAGAGGGTGTGTGTGTGTGTGTATAATATCCATCTCCTACAAGCTGTACAAATACTGATGTTCAGATTATAGGTTGTTTAATCTTTCTTTTGCTATGAGTTCTCCACTCCTTGGGTTGTTAAGGGATGTGGGTCGTTGAGCAGTGCTGGGGCAAGCAAGAATGCTCTTGAAGCAGATCTCCTGGTAATCCCTTGGACATGATGGTGTCAGGGCACTGCACTGCTGTGCTCCTACTGCCTTCTTAAGCAAAATCACAACTCTGTAGAAAGGCCTCCTTTAACCACCCTGGCTTTAATTTCCTCACTAATCCTGCAAACAGGGGGCAAGGGATGGGGAGCGTTTCCCCCCTTTTTCCCCCCCACTCTGTACAAAGAAAAACCTCTCTGTGAAAAAGTGGGCCTGTACTTGGCATGTAGTGTAGTAACATGAGCATAATAAACAAGAGTGGCTGTCCCCATAAATAATAAATGTTTCTCCTCACATGGCAGCTTTTCAGAGGAGAAAAGGCAGGGAATAGGTAGTCCTGCTCTAACGTGCAATGTTGCAAGCTCTAATCCCCACTTCTGTTGTTTTCTTTGGCAAGCCACCAGCTGGTGAAGAAAGTGGTACCTCTCTGCTCTGCACTCCCTTCTAAATTTTATTCTCTTTCTTGTCTCTCATGCTTTGTTCCTGCTGGAAACTAGAAGGCTCCCTACAATCACTGTTGCACTTCTCTCCTCTGCCTGTGCGGCATTTCACGTTCTCATGATGATGGAGCCACGCTCTGCTGGCAATGAACTTGGACTCAATACCGGCATGGAGGTGAAAATAGACCATTCTCAGTTTAACATATTCCTGATTTATGTTCCTGCAGCAAAGGTGATGAGCTCTTGATACAAGTGAATAACTGTATCATTGGAAAACGTTTCTGATGTTGTTTCAGCTGCTTATGTAAAAATGTTAAGCTTTCTCACTATTAGGTATATGATTTACTGACACATCAAAATTTCCCTTTTCTGGCCACTCAGTTCAAACTTTGAATGTATTGTAGTTGGCTTCAGTTTTCAGAGCCATGTGTTAGCTACTGCAGTAGCTGAAAACACATGCAAATTATCCTTTTATTCTGGCTGAGATTACAACATTAAAACAACAACAACAGAGAGAAGCCTGTGCAGAGAGTATCATAAATAATTTAGCTTAAGTGAATGCTGAAATTAGTCAAGGCACCGCATTGCTTGGCTCCAAGCAGTCTATTTACAGCCAGATATGTAGAGTGCCCTCTGGCCAAAGCCTAGCCTTTCAAAAATGGAAAGCAGGAAAAACAATATGATCTTCTTTTAAAGAAGCATGTTGGAATGATCCCCAGGGTTAAATATACCTAGACAGTGATCTGTGCCATAGCTCCACTGATCTTGGGAGAAAACAAACTGTTTATAAAGAGCCCTGAGCTGAGGAAGGAGATAGTGAAATGTGCTCGTGTATTATTGGCAAGTGCTGTGAACCAAACAGGCAAGCTAAGTGCATACAGTATTATCTTGCATAATTATTGGGTCACTGTACTGTAAACTAAGTGGCTACTATACTTAGCCATACTACTGCACTCGCTGCCTGATTAAGGACTAGATCCAGCTCTTACTCCAACCAGGCTGTATTTACACTGAGCTCAAAGGATTGAATCGAGGCCTACTAATTCTTCTTGGGGTGGCCTTCATTTCAGAATAGCTGAGATGAATAGGGGGATGAAATAGTGAGCAGCAATTCTAATGATAGCAGCGGGGATGCTCCTGCTGCAGCCAGGCGCTACACGGCCTTTCCAAGGAGTCCAGGGGGCTTGAAGACACAGCAAGGCAGCCAGTGGACAAACACAAAGAGATGACTTTGCAGCATTTCAGAGAGAGACAGAGAACCGAAGTGAACTATGGACAACACTATTTCAGAGCTACTGCTGTCAGAAACACCAGATAATCTTAGCTGGGAAGAAGGAACGTGTTTCTCATACATTCCTTTGAATGTGTGTATTATGTGCAAGGTAGCACTTGAGGAGAGACTTTTGCCAGCACAATACAACAGAGCAGGGAGTAGATTACCTGTGGACCCACAGAATGAAAGATGACTGTGACAGGCACAAACTGCATTCTGAGGAAGGGAAAAAGTTGAAAGAGTTTTTTATTACGGGTGCTTTCAGAACTAGCCTCCTTAGCATATTCAGGAGTCCCAAAATGACTGTTGAGTTGAAATAGTCTTCAAGAATGGGGAGAAAACCCTAGACAGCCAATGGCAATTAGGTATGCAAAAAAGTATGGGAGTATGTGTGTGTGTATATGTGTATTGCCATGCAAAACCACAGAGCTACAGAGAATTTAGCAGGCTAGCAACACAGGATTATGCTAAAGTTGGGAGGAGAGGCTGTGAAAGCAAGAAGTGAGAGAAGAAAAAGCAGCTAAGATTATAGACTGAGATGAAATGGAAACAAAGGCCAGGAACTGAGCTAGAGAAATGGGAAGTAGAAAATGCAGGATCAATAAATGAAGTTGTAAATAGAAGACAAATGGAGAGAGAAGGGAAAATTAAAATAAAATTAATATTTTTATTGGTTAAAGGAATAATAAACAGCTTGATCCTTGGGAAATACGCAAGGTGTTGAAATAAACAAAACAGAAAATTTATGTGAAGAAAGTAGTGCAAGAAATCATTGAACAACACTAACATGGCAAAGGAGATGAAAAATCTGTCTCAAGATACTGATGGCAGTATTTTTTCTTAGCTGACAGCCAAAAACTGGGTTATATCTTAAATCCTTATCTCTTAAGCAACAATACCACCACTTCTGAATGGCTGTACTGTGTTATGGCAGGTGCCCATCAGTCTTTATTCTGAAAAGCCTGCAGTATAGGAGTGAATATAGAGATAATTGAACATGTAGGATTTATTTATATACCTGTATTACCTGACATATTACTAATTCTTTTCAAGTCCCACAGTAACACTCTGAATCTCTAAATCATAAGGCTAAGTTAAAAAGCTTCTTTATAACTAGGGTTTCTTTCAGTTTTGATTTCATGGGAAAATGAACCCTAAACACTAAGGATTTCCTGTGCACGCAGCCACTCTCTCCAAGGCAATCATTGGGTATATTGCATTGTGTGAAACAGAGAATTTCCTTTGACAGTCATGCCTGCCCTGTCAGTGATGTCCACCATCCAACTGGACATGAAGAGAGAATGTTCTCTTGGAGAAAGAAGAGATGGTGAATGTACTTTAGGTAGTAGACCAAGGATCTTTGACACCTCTTCACATCTAATGAATCCGTAATGCCACTTTCACAGAAGGAAGAAAAGGGAAAAAGAGTCTGGTTGTATCAATTCCAAATGAAATGTTAAATTCTGGGTCACATTCTTCTTACCATGTGTGTTTTAAGCTCTATAAAAATTTCTTTTCCAAAGATTTAATTCTGATTGTAGACAATGTTAAAAAGAAGTGAAAATGTGACATAAAACCTTAGAAAAACTTCATTAAGACCTTCAGTTTTCATATAACCTGTTGAGTAGCACTGGAAACAGAGGCTTAACCCATTCACCCCTTTATCTGTGCAAGCTGAAACAGGGCTGCAGGCATGCACACAGGGAAGCGGCTTTTGCTGCATGACAATGCAGAGTGTGCTACAGCTCAGCTCTTAGCACTGGACTTGAACTGGCTATGAACTTTGGGTATGGATATAGTGTTGTGGAATACTGTGGTAATGATGCCTCTATATCTTTCCTTCTCTCTCTCTCTCTGTGTTTTTTTGTTTGGTGTTTTGTTTTGTTTTGTTTTGTTTTAAACTAAAGACTGCTAGTGTAGTCCTTGGGAACCCAAAAGTAATATGGCACAAAAATTCATCTTTCTACTAGAGTGAACCAGTCCACCTATGGTAAGTGGCAGGTGGTTTGAATTCCTTGGATGTTTACCTGCTTCAGAGATGGCTAGTTATGAAAAAGGTAGCTCAGTTTTTGAGACTGAGAGGTGTGACTTTGTAACACTGTAAGTGAAGAATGATTTACACCAGCAGAAAGCATGTCCAAAGCTACTTTTTCGTAAGAACTATGTGAGTTTCCATTTTTAAACAGATGAAGTCTGCCTTACGTATTTAAAATTAGGAAAGAAACCTTACCTTATTGCACAGGACTATTTGCCTTAAGTCATGTTCACCCCGGAGATAAAACCAGAGCACTGAACAAGATGCCATTAGGGTTAGGTACAATTGTTAGAAATTTGCTGCAAGTTTGAAAATCTCACAAGAAGATGAACTTGGTCTTTCCATGAGCAATCTTCCCATCTTTCCCTGTGGAAGGGTCAGGATGCACAGGTGTTCCTTGTGAACATTAAGGTGAGGTCTAAATGAATGTTTCACCAAATAGAAATTATTTCTGGAGCTTTCAGATCTGAAGTAAGCTCATACATGAAACAAGTTGCTATGAGTCAACAGTATTTTTTTCCCTGAATCTTTGCAGGATTTGCTAGTTTTGTTTTGAGGAAATTAAATTATGCTTGCAATTCAAACCTGCAGTGTGTGCATGCAATGTAGAAGGAGGTTGATTGGAGGAAAAGTGTTATACATTCAATAACCTTTCTGTATTTATTTGTTCAGCATGCTAGCACTTGTGCTATTTGCTGTGAAGGAATGCCTGCACAAAAAGCTACTAGGTGGCTCAAATAAAAAAGCCTAGAATGTTATGAAAGCCTCCCCTTTGAATTCTGATTGAAGGGATCTGTAGATTTTTTGGCATATTATAAATCTGTGTTTACTGAAAAAAGGGAAAAAATCCAACCCAACAGCCTCACTCTGATTCTGGGTTTACACCTATGAAAGTCTATGCCAGTCCCAGTTTACAGAATGTCAAGTGCTAATAATTCACAATAGATTCAAGACAAAAGAAGACTTGAACTACATTTTGGGTCAAAACATGTACAGTTTTAAAGTCTAAAAATAGTATGAAATTTTACCTTAAGAGAATGAAAAGATCCAAACTTACTCCACATTGTTCCAAATCTTCTCCTTGAAGAAACTTGAATATAAACTTTGTGTTTAAATATAAACCCACCTCTGGGACTGGCCTATTCTCTTTATTTCATTTGCTGCTGAAAAGGTCACATGCACAAAAAGAATGCCCCACTCCTAATCTTTTTAAGCTATTGAGAGGGTAGCTCATGCAAAGCTCTTAGTTTCCTTGTGCCTCTAGAAATGGAAAGCAAACTAACTTCCTTATTCTCCCACCCTTTTCTTTCACATTGCTGTGTTTATGTTTTTCTCTCAAATACTCATTCTGGCTTTTGGTTACAGACACACAAATTCTGTATGGAATATAGATATATTACACAGTCTAGAAGTAACTTGGGCACATAAACTCTTTTTCTGACAAGATACAATCTTTCTTTACAAAGTCCTTGTTAATATCAACAGAAGTCGGCATGTTGTAACATATGACTTGTTTTAGTCCTATCTGCTGGTTGTTCAAATGCTTCCTGAGAGCTTGGGTAGTAGAACTTTGGGAATAATAGATTGTGTTGTTACCTAAAGTATCACCAAACTTGTAGCCTTAATCACAGGTCTGAAGATGAAATCTAGCACTCAGGTGCATGAATTTGTGTCATTTTCTCCAAGAGGCCTTCTCATTTTTCCTGAAATGTCTTCTGAATTTTCTTTGACATTTCCACACCTCACATTGCATATGTGTCCCTCATCACTTGCATCCTGGAAGAGGTAGAGCTGTCTGCTTATAATGGGGATGCTTGACTACACTGTGGTGAACACCTTTAATGAGACCCTGGATGAATCAAGAAGTTCAACCTTTTTCTTTCATCCCCTCTCCCAAATATTAAAAACTCACATTTGGTCACTCCAATTAAGAGCAAAAATATAATGATCAGATGCTTTGTTATGTTATATAAGCATATGGGCAGAATAAAGCCTTTAAAGCCAGTTTCTCTCACAATTTGAGGAAGGTTTATTTTAGAAAGAGGAAGGTTTTCCATCAATGTCAGCATCAGAATACAACTACTGTTACAGACTTTAGAGCCTCTGAGACAAGTTTATTGGCATTACAAATGATGATGATTTCTTGTAGGCACTCAGAGATCAGCAGAGGCACTGATGTCTGAGACATCTGACCTCACTGAGGCATCTCGATGTGTTCTGCTCACATTGCTGCCTCTGTAGCCATGGTTACACCAAAGTACCAATGATAGCTTTAATATCACCTGCCAGGTTTATGCTTGTTCTGGTTATTCACTTAGCTGTGGATCAGAACTGAAGTATCCAGTTGCTCTTTGGAAGAGCTGAGTTTAGGGTATCCACTGGGGACTTGTCCTAGTTCAGCAGGTGGGACCAGTATATCACTGTGTGGGGGAGATCCAAGCTATGTATTCTACCCCCTCTATTCTTTTCCCAAGAGCAATGAACCATCTGCAGCAGCTGCCCAGGGAGTCATTAGCACCTTCACACCCAGCCTGAGTGGGCCAATGGGCCAGCAACGGTTCAACAATAGCCCATGACTCACAGAGTTAATCACCCATTGTGTGAGTCCCCGTCCTGGGGGAGGGACTGGGTGCTCCCTGAGGGTACATAAGCAGAGGGTAAGGAGACCCTGGGGACCACTTGTTGGATCCAGAGGAGCAGCAGGACCTCGACAGGAGGAGACCATCACTTTCAACCAGCTTGCGGCCACCACTCTCGACCAGACTGGGACCAACAGGTTTTTTCGCTTCTTTCTATTTCGGCACTTGGGGGAACCATGTGGGGTTTGTACCCCAGGGTGGTGGGTCATACTGGGTTTTGTGGGTTAGAACCAATTTCTCCTTGTGCCATTGTATTTATTGTAATATTGTTATTAAATTGTCACTCTGACTTATAATCTCTTTTGTGTAGAGTTCATTTCTCCTGCCAGTTTACCTCTAAACCAGCACAGGACTGAACTCCTGCACTTGAGGCACCACCAGTGGCTAAAATCCCTGCTGCATGCACAACTGTAAATAACCTGGAAGGCAGAAGCCAGGGTGGTGCTACCACATTCTATCTCACCTCTTTCCTGCAGTTCCCAAACAAAGTGAAAACTGCTGCTTCTTTGGAACAGAGCCACATACAAAAAGAAAAGTATAAAACATTACTGAAGTGGAATTTAATGAGACATCCACAAAACACACCTTGCTTTTTAGCACCTGAGGAGGCCTAGGCATTTCTAGTGTTCTGGTTCTGCTGTTACCTGCTCAGCACAGCTGAGCTTCTCCACTGCTGCTTACCCATAAGTCCAATCTGAATTCAACAAATAGGTATCCCTGGTCATCCGAGAGTCTTGATTTCATAAGGGTATACTGAATTCAGCACAGCAGTGCCCAGTCAATTTTTCTTGAGGATCTTCTGGTCTGTGTATCTTCTGGTATGGACTGCCAGTGACCACTTTCTAGTGA
This sequence comes from Hafferia zeledoni, assembly GCA_035583235.1. Taxonomy (NCBI): domain Eukaryota; kingdom Metazoa; phylum Chordata; class Aves; order Passeriformes; family Thamnophilidae; genus Hafferia; species Hafferia zeledoni. The sequence goes on along the minus strand of JAWWEV010000115.1, from coordinate 47,731,387 downwards.
GGTGAATGGAGCTCTTCCTCTCTTCTTTTATCTTTAGATACAGATCATTTTGGAGCAGATAGAGCTATTGACAGGTGCCAAGTTGAACTCTGTCATGTTGTGAGGAAACACCCAGAAAGCTGCTTCTGCAAGCAGTAACAGGAAGAGGGCACACATTAACGGAGGGATTGGGGAGATTAGGGATTGGAGACCTGTAAAAAAGCATAATGGTAGTAACAAAAATTCCCAGATTCAGAAATTTGGAAGCCTCTCTAGTAACCAGAGTGTCACCAAGTTGCTTAAACAGAAAGCCTCTGAGCTGCTTTATTTTTCTCTAGTGGAATACAGAGGCTTATTTTGTGCTTGCTGGCCTATTTTATACTTATTTTGTGTGGATCAGGCACAGAAAATGCTCCAATGCAGAGCAGGGTTGAGTCTTTAAGCATGCTACGATTTTTTGGTTATTCCTGCACTTTATCACTGCAAACTCAATCATCTTTGCTGGGATTTAGAGACTCCACAGTTGCTCTACTGTCAGAACTGCCTGATAACAGGAGATTTGTGAAAATGTCTCTGTGCAAAAGAGAAGGGAGTGGACAGAAACAAACTTTTCACAGTAACTCAAATTATCTCAGTGGTAAGTTTAGTGAGAAACGGATTTTAAAATCTTCTGTTGCCTTTTGAACAAATTGGGAGAGGGAGGAAACAGTATTCATTTACTTTGTAAAGCCTTAATTTTTTGAACAGACTAAAAGAAAGAGGTATTTAAGGAGTGAGAATCATGTTTTTTCATAGCAACACTTTGCTTTCTACCAGCAGTTCTAGAATTTCCATTAGAGAGAAAAACAAATAACAAGGCTGCCAACCACAGAGATGAAAGAAGAAGCCAATGGAGAGAAACAGATTTTTTTCAAATAGTACAGCGATGACAAAATACTAAGGCTCACTGACAGCATTGTCAAAGCTTGAAATTATAGCTAATGATATGATAGTGGCTCTCTGACATTTTAAAACACCACAGCACATGGATTTCTCACTGCATTTGCAGTTTCCCTCTTCTCTAGAGAGCAACAAACTTAAGGTGATTCTGCTGCTAGGTAATAACAGCCAGTGTAAAATAATTATTGTCTCAGGATATATCATAAATTGGATCAGGCGATCCTCTGTACACTTTGTTATCAGCCTGCTGGGAGCAAATATAGCCTGGTAGTATCAAAAGTCGTTAGTTCAAGTCAGGACTTGGGTGACTGAGCAGGTGGAAGTTTTACATGTCAGATGGAGGAAGCTTAATGCAATATTGAGTAGCAGTTACATAAACTCTGCTAGGGTGTTACTGCTCCTTTACAGACAGGCAAGCTGCAGAGGTTAGGAAGTTTGAAGTGGTCAGAAAAGTCATGTAGTCCACAGCCATAAAGCTTCTAAGTTCTGTTGACTTGGGTTTTATCAGCAAATTGTTGCTAAAGAAGTAATTTTGTAAGCTTCCTTGCCTGCCTCTCTACCTGAAGGCAGGCTAATTTTCACCACAGTGAAGGGTTTCGCTCTCCCACACTGTCAGTTGGCACTGAACTGTGAAGGGGACACAAGACTGACCATTCATTCAGGGTAGTTTTGTTGTGAATCTCATCTTGCAGTGACCATCTCTCTGCATGTGATCCACAAAGATCTGGTCCAGACAGCCAGTGCCATGCACTGCACTCCCTCTGACAGAAATGCACTAACAGCCTGGGGACTACACCTCAGGCATCACCTCTGCCCCAAACCCTGACACTGGGCTGTAAACACAAGCTCTTCCTTCCTCCTTTCACTTTTGGTCCCAAGAAGAGGGTTTTTTGTTTGAACTCTGCAGTAACTCAGGCATCAGATGGGATGCAGGAGGCCCTATGTGAGAATTGCCTGTAGCACTATGGGTGAGCAGAGAATGCATGTAGGAATGACCTGGACCCTCTCTGGTTGAAGAGGACTCCACATCCTAGTTGTCCTTTATGGAGAGTGCTGTAGGCTACTACACAAAATGTAGCTAGTGTGAATTTTGGCTCATGTCCCTGATTCAAATAAATGCCAATAACCAACAGCTTGAGGAAAGATAGAGCATGGAAACAAGTAAAGGGAGTAAAACTATAGGTTAAAAAATTGTATTGCCTCTAAGTTACTGAGGAATACACAGTTTCAGAACACCGAGAAATGAAAATGAGCACACCTGAGATGGCCATAAAGTCAAAAGAACTGAATATGCTCATTTGAAGGGTGGGACAGAGATAATACATTAAAATAACTGCTATATTTGAAGAACTTGCATGTGAAATTGAACCCAGTAGTAAAGATTTTGAATAAATGTCTGTGACTTGGTCTGATAATAAGGAAAGGATATAAATATCAGCTATTGTGCCTATGGTTAGAATGAAGCAAAACTACAAGATAAGCAGTTGGATCCATTGATCATATCTCAACTCTTTGCAAGACTTTCAAAAATTGAAGGAAATACAAGCAAAGATAATGGGGAAAAATTATATAACACAGCATAATGCAATATTTTATGAGTAGATTATGCCATACTGATGAAGTATACGTCTTTACCAATGGATCTTCTTGCTGACAAGAAAAGCGTTAGACCCAGTCCATCTGGATATCAAAGAAACACATAAAGAAAGACAAGAGTTAAGGTAGCAAAAATGAAAATTAGTAGCAGAAAATGAAAGGTGGCTAAGAGACCAGCTAAAGAAGAAGCAAAAAAAAAGTTAACCTAAAACCAGAGAGAGGATAGGATTGCTATCCCTCCTATCTGGGGGGACAGAATGGAGATACTTAATGCAAAAATCTGTGTTGGCATAAGAGTGAAATAGTAAAAACTGCCCTGACTAAATTTACATTTAAAATTTCAGAAATTTTGAAAAATCACAAGAGAGGGGTCTGGAACAGCCATCCAGTCAGTATAACAGATGCAGCATTTTAAGACAGAACTTTGCAAACAAATTTAAGCTTGATAAATTATAGACTGCAGAGTTGACTCTGATAACAGAGACCCTGTCTTGATGACTCAGGAGAACCTTTCTGAATCTTTTTACATACAAGACCTGGAACACTTGTAGACCAGATGTCTTACTGACAACACATGAGAAGATAATTTCTAACACCAAATAGCATCAAAGAATAAAGTAAATTGTTCCCCTTAGTACCTTTAGTCTGAGGAAAGAGGTAGACAAGAGAGGTATAGCCTTTTGTGAACCATAAGACTTTGGAAAAACGCAGTTCCTTTTTCTGTTTAGATTGAACGATATTTTTTGCAAACATCTAAAGGGGTGGTGGCTTACATTTATAAAGGAGTTGATCACAATTGTGATAAGCTAAAAAAATTTTGCATTTTAATAACAATTTTTTATTGTTTAACCAGAATCTCATATAATAGAATTATTCCTGGAGATGGACTTTCAGAAGCAGTGTAATCTATTCCCTGTGATATGAACTATACCCTACAGCATTCCTGGTGGGTATTCATACATTAACTTGTTAGTAGATATCTCCAAAGATGGAACTGTGTGAACTCCCTCAAACATTACAATGCTTATGTTGCACTCACAGTTTCGAAGGTCTAGCCACAAACCTTGCAGCAATTGATACCTTTTTTTTTTTTAAACAACTGTTCCATATTTGAAGACTGTTATTTTATCTGCCTTCAGCCTTTTCTTCCCTTAATTGAACAGCCACAGTTCTTTCAATCTTTTCCTCGTATGTTGCATTTTTCCCATTTCTAATCCTTCCTTGTTGCTCTTATCTGATTTCAGTAAAACTGATCTAAAGCCACACTGAATTCTGAAAGCCAGTGCTGAGTAGGGCAAGATTACTTTCTGCATCTTGCTAACTTTACTTTCCTTTATAAAGCCTAATATGACATTGTTTACTCTGAAGTTCTTCCTGTTTTAGAAAAGGATCATTTCATGAAGGTGAGAACATGTGTCAGCAAGGCACTTTCAACAAAAAGGAACTGAAACAAACTAATGTGAATGATAACCAAGAACTGGCCCTTTGTAGAAATGTTTTTTATAAGCTTTGAACAAGAAAAACCCACACACAATTAAAAGGCAGAAGTTTTGAGTTTTAGAAGGAGACAGAGAAGCACAAATGACAAGGACAGTTACTTGTTCATAAATTTAAATCTAAGAATTGTGGAACTTTGTCAGGGAAGAGTACACTGATAGAAATAAGCCAGAAAACATCAGTAGAATTCTTACTTGCCTTTGTTTTCTGCATATTGGAAACTAAATGAATTCTAGTAATAGCTATAATTTCATCTAACAGAAGAGAGAAGTGTTATGTTGAGAGTATCATGGAAGAGAAAAATGTTCATATAGTGTTACTGTTCTGTATTTTGAAATAATTCAGTGCTGCATTTGACCTACTTCCCAGCTTTTGCTGTTGTCTGGGTGAGGGGGTTCTGTGTTTTCAGGGGTTTTTGTGCTGTATGCATGCCAAAAGCCAATGGCTCCATGCTCCCAGTCTGCTTCCATTCAGATCAGGTTTCCTTCATGCATGCCAAGAAACATGTTTTGCATGAGGGGAAAGGACTCAGCCTTTGTTCAGGTAATTCTGCTGCTCTTTGTGGTTTTGAAGAGGTTTTTCTACATGTTTGTTTGTAACAAATCTGTTTGTTCCCTTACTGTCCTACATGTTTGCTTTTTAATTAAGACATTTGTAATGTCTCTGAATTAGGTGGATGGCACTTTTCTTACCACAGAAATAAATAGATACTTTAAAAGTAAGCATCTTCCTACAAACTTAAAAAGCTAGGAATTACAATGATCAACAAATGACATTATTAACACTGTTTCAGGCATTTAACACTGTCCAGGTCCTGTGTGTTGAGTAGAAACATGAAAAAACTATGCTCATAAAATTATTTTGATTAATAAGAACTCTATTTTGAGGTGGGCTGCAGAGGCAGCTCTGGTTGTAGCTGTGCTGGGACTTCCTGCAGCTTTGTGTTCCTCCCTCTACTTCTGCATAGGCTGTTAGAAGCCAGATGGGAGAGTTCCTGCTTGCATTGAGTGATCTGACACAGCACACATTGCAACTGATACGATGCTTTGAAAAATTTTGCCCAGTACTACCTGGAGTTATGCCACGAACACAAGACCTCACTACAATTCACACTGGTCAGTTCTACAAGGTCAAAGACCAAAAGCCTTCAGATTTACATTTGAAATGGTTTCCTAGCTAGCACTAACCCAGGAATTAATGCTCACAGTACCACAGATTTTGTAGAGTTTAAAAAGTTTATTTTTGCTCAAAAACACAGTAATGAGGCCTCTCATATATATATAACTTATGTCTTAAACAAGTTCTTTTAAACTATGATCTTTTTGTAAAGTACAGAGCTAAAAGCTCTATGAACTTAATGCTTGGCCAGGCAAGCAGAACAGAAATTCTCTCTGTTAGCTACGTCACAGTGACACTGGAGCTCTGCTCAGCAAAACGTTTTAAGAGCACATTTGAACACAGTTATTACCTGATCTGCATATTTAAAGGCAGAGCACTGGATTATCTGAGGAAGACGCAAACTGATATGGATACTGCAACTCTTCTGTATTTCAACAGTTATTTTCAGACTAATTTCAGTGCCTAGAAGTTGGACCATCACAATATTGTTAAAAGTTCTTTCCAGTGTAATAGACAGATTTTTTTCTTAAAAGTTTCATCAGATTATTGCTGTTTCAAAATTATCCACTTTTTCTCTAAGATGGTTAGAGCAGTTTCTATGAATTGTTACAAATCAACATGAATAAAATGCAATGTTTCTCCCAAGATACCCACAAAAGAGTTCTTGTGAGAGAGACAACTGCAATACGAAACACCTTACAGGAAATGTAGGTGTACTTCTGCACGCCAACTCCTTCATTGCAATGCACAGTGTTTTAATGTTGCACACTATCATTTTATTGCATCATCTATGATGGCATGTCGTTGCTTTTCAGCAGAAAGTTACGCACCATACTGCAAATTTTTCTCCTCCCTTTTGCTACATTGCTGTTTGATTCCATTCTGAAATTATACCAGTGGTTACTGGTTTTGCATTACTGTGTTTCTTCAGGGTGACTCACATATAATTTTCCTTTACCATTCATCACACCTCTAAAAGAAACAGGAAGCACTTGTAGTTATATTGCCATTGTATGGCTATGTGGTCTATGTAATTCTTTTTTTGAAATTGCATTATCCAAGCTGGAGACTCCAAATGTACTCATGCTGCAGGTACAAGAAATTAAGGCTGTAGATTAAGTCATATTAAATCACAACTCAAAATTAAAGGCTTATACATTCTTAAACTAAAAGTTGTATAGATTAAATTAAGGATTTATCACAGACGAACAACCAAAAGGAAACCTGTTAATCAAAATATCTTGACTTGGACACTTTAAAAATCAACTTTTGTGCAATGCATTCTTTATACAGGCACCTTAGGAACCTCAGCAGCAGCATAACACCATCTCTTCGTTGTTTTCCACGTCTGTTTCTATTTCACTGTGATCTTCCTTTGTTGTTTTTTTTCAGGGCTAGGATAATCATAATCAAAATAATAAGTGAAAACCTAACTTTCTCTTCTGAGTCCTTTGTTGTGTGCTATTTTGGGGAGTTTTCTCTCCTGTGTAAGTTGATGTATAGAAGCTAGTTTAGATTTGTAAAATTCCAGTTCCTATGAGCACTAATCATAATTGAACATACATATTACCTGAGTACTTATTGCCTCAGAAATGCACAGTTTCTTCAGCAATTTAATACATGAATTGCCTTTGTAGACATTCATTACTTAGAACAAAAATTTGTGCATAATACTATAGCAAGATTTCTGGATAGAAATATTACTCCTAAAAATTAAACTGAAGCTTTCCATATTAAAAAAAAGTCTGTTTATGCTGCCAGGCATGAAGTATTTATAAGTGAGCTGAAAAATTACTTATGAAAAACCAGTTACTAACAGTGGTTTATATCTCCTTTTTTTTTTTTTAAGGATGATTGTCTCACTAAAATAAATAATGACAATTATTTTAAACAGTAACAGTTCAATGAATGCACAAATTTCAGATTACTATTAGCTGTTGGATTTTGCTAGCTAGGAAATTGAACCAGTTGAGACCTCTATGGTTCATTGAACATAGTTCCATGAAGCTGCAATAATACAAGTTTATTACATTATATTACATTTTTAAACTGGTTTTCACTCACCATTACTGTTGAAAGACTATTTCAGAACTTCATTTCTGTGATTAGAAACTTATTTTTACTTTAACTGCAGACAGTTACCCAGTATCAGTACTGATTCTGACAAAGATTAACTAAAATGAGTAGGAGTTTTGCTTAGAGAAGGGCTGATGATTAAACTTTAAAATATGTAATGCATTAGGGAAAAGCTCCCAAACGGGAGATCTCAACCTGGTGGGAGTTTTTATGGTTCCATTACTACATCTCTTTAAACACACAGGGCTGAGTTAACTGTTGGTGAACCTGAGCTGTCATTCTGGCTGTCTCATACGTCAGCTTGATACATGAGACTGGTTTCTGCATTAGCACAACTTAGCTTAGCGGGCCAGCTTCACTTAGCCCCAACCTTGCTGCTATTGCCAATAAATCGAACTTCCCTTTCTCCCACATATCTGGTCAATGCACAGGTGAGTGCTAAGGCTTCTTTTCAGTCCTGCCTCAACAAAAAACCTGCACACATGCAGCACAACACAATTTCAATTTGTGCTCAGTTCTCCTGCCCATCAGTAGAAGATGACATACAGTGGAAGGAAGATGTGACTGGTATGTGTTATGGATTCCACAGTGCTTATTTCCAGCTGAACAGGTGGCACTGGAGTTTACTAGAAGGGTGAAATTTTAAAAACAATTGAAAACTTTAACCTGATTAAGGGTATCCATCACTGCAGAAATCAACATGGGACCTAAGAAGTATTGGTAAAGGGGTGAATTTTGAGGAAAAGCCAACCTCTGACATGAGATAGGAAGAAGAATGGATTTTTTATTTTTGTTTTTACAAACCCTGCTAATTAGACTCCCATAACTCTGTAGGGATTATTGGAGAAATCTTTCCCTTGGAGCCATTTTTCTTCACATCAGTGATCTCATCTTATACAATCAATACATTTACTGTTTAATATTTGTTTGTTTGTTCTTAGGTCATTGGGACTGTGACCACATCTTCACTAAGCAGTGGACCATGCAAATAAGATATGAAAAGAGGATTGTGGATACTGACCTTTGAAACCCAGTGAAATAAGGAATTTATTAACAGGGGAGTACTGAAACCTGTTTCTCCTGTGTCTCAAGGCTGGTGTTTCCAGTGGATTGTATCATGTGTCATAAGGGTAAGGAAAGATCCACCTTCATTCTTCCCTTTTGTAGGGACACTGCTGTCAGCTCAGACACTTATTTTCTGAAAAAACTTCAGAATTAGAAACATATCTGCCTGAAACTCTTCAATGGGTTCAGGGGCTGTAGCTGGGAATGCAGAATGAGCAAAAACACCTGCAGGCTGTGTACTCAGCAACCTTGCCCCTTTAGAAGATCGGCTATAAAGGAGAGGGTTACTAAAGATCAGAGAAAAATCTACCTTGAAAACAAATTACGATATCTTGTCTTTTGAATGAAGGTGCACCTGCACAGTAGGGTTCTCCCTCATATTCAGATGGAACCTCCATGCATCTATTTCTGCAAATGAAGCTGGTGAAGGGTCTGGAGCACAAGCCCTATGGAGTGGCTGAGGGAGCTGGGGTTATTTAGTTTGGAGAAACAGAGGCTTAGGGGGACCTTAAAACTCTTTACAATTACCTGAAAGGAGACTGTAGACAGGTGGGGGTTAAGTCTCTTCTCCCTAACAAGTGACAGGACAGCCAGAAATGGCCTTAAGTTGCACCAGTGGAGGTTTAGACTGGATATCAGGAAAAATTTCTTCACTGAAAGGGGAGTCAAGGACAAGGTTTAGAGGTGGACTTGACAGTGATGGGTTAACAGCTGGACTCAATGATCTTAGAGGTCTTTTCCAACCTGTATGAGTCAATGGTTCTTGTTCCTAGGGATGCACAGTTCTTGAGCCTTGGAAAGTGATACCTGAATATTAACCAGCTTTCCTGTACCCTCTTCCCTTCAGGGCCTATTCCCATGGGATTCTTCCAAGAAGGTCACTAAAGAGGTGAACGTTAGCTCTCCTGAACTGCACTCACTGTAGCCAAGACTGCCCCCAACCTTCAGATCTTCAACAAAGCCTTCCCTGTTTGTTAGTATGTGGTCAAACAGCTCACCATTACTCATTTTTTCCTCCACCATCTGTGTCAGGAAGTTGTGGTCAATGCTTTCCAGAAACCTCCTGGACTGTTTGTACTTTGCCATGTTGTTCCTCCAGCAGGTGTCAGAGTGGCTGAAGTCCCCCACAAGAACCAGTGCCTGTGACTTTGAGGCTGCTTCCAGTGGTCTGTAAAAGGCCTTCTCATCTGCTTTCTCCCCATGATCAGATGACCTGTAAGAAACACCCACAACAGTGTCACACTTATTAGTCTGCTCTTTAATCCCAACCAATAAGCTCTTGATGTGCTCATCATCCATCTCAAGACAGAGATTGGTACATCCCAAGTGCTGCCTTGTGGTATAGAAAGCAACTCCACCACTGTGGCTCCCTGGTCTGTCTTTCCTAAGCGGTGTGTAGCCCTTCACACAAGATAGAGCTGTATCTGAATAGGGACAGATAGCACTGTGCTTTAAATGCCAAAGGAGCTATATCTACACTAGAATTCATACTTTGCTGCACTGTTGTTAGCAACAGAAAAGTTTTGCTGGAAAAAAATAAAATTAACACGGACACAGTCTAGTAGAATTGTATCCATTCTGGTTTTGCAAATGATGTAAGTTCTCTTTAAAGGATAGACGTAGAGCACCAAATATTTAGAGAGATTCTTAGCATTAAAAATAAATACACATCAGTGCACAATACATACAAGAAAATTAGTTAGCTGACATTTACTGTATATATGCAATTATATACACTCAAATGAGGAAATTCAGGTGCATGTGTGTAATGAAAATCTGTGTTTAAAAAGCTTGGCCTCCTGTCTGTTCCCCTCTTCAGAGAATGCAATTGTATGTCTGGAACAGCCAGCCTGTTACTAAACAGTGAGAAAATTGCTTTTGAAGCTTGTGCTTGCAAAACACTTCTTTTCTTGATGTGTAAATTAATTTGCTTTTTGAGATGCAAGGATGCAAAATATTTTTTCCATCAAATTAAAAAAAAAAAAATGTGCTTCTGTAGGAGATTAATTAGTTAGCTATCAAAAATGTTTTGTTTAATGCCTGATTTCTTCTCTAAATATATAAATACCAGCTAGTGTTTTAAAGCTTCTGTAGCTGTGAATGGCTCTGCTGTCCCTCACTGCAAGCTACATTTTTATTACTTCTTCCCAAGATATTTATTTTGCTGACATGGGCCCTAATCCAGTAAAGTGTTAAAACATATGCTTAATTTTGAGCGGGTGAGTAAAGCCAACAGAACTTTCCTATGCCTAAATCTGAGTACAAATTTGTGTTTGGCTTAGCTGTGGTTATAGTTTCTGGGTTATGATCTAGAAGCCTGTGTGTATTTCACAGAATGAGTGCCCTCCTGATGGAAGAACAGTGTTTTATGGGGTTTTAAGGTATTTTGTTATTTATCAGAAGAACTCAAGAAGAAAAAAGTACCAACAAGTGACCACTAAAAATTCTGGACATTAATGCATTCCTTTAAATACATACATCACATATCTCCTAACAAACTTGCCACAATTTCCTCTTCTACCTCTCTGTGACATTGCAGTAGCTGAAAACAGCTGTGATGTTAGCTGATTGTTTTCATGAATGACCACCTTATTTTCTGTATGGTCTTCCTAGTTGTATCACTAATTTTACCTTGGCAAAGAGACGACCCTTCTTAATTCTAGTGAGCTGATGAGTTGAAAGTTCAGTATTTCTTAATATTTTGCTCCGTGATACTGAAACATTTTTAACTGTGTGTACATACAAGTGATCTCTTCCCACAGGAAAGTAAACCCATCAGAGATTATGGCTGAAACACAGTTTAAATTGGAACCTGTGGAACAGGAACCTGATGATTCTGATGCTGTAGCTAGAGCACAACTGGTTACACAGTGAAATGCATTCCTGCAATTTTCACTTTTGCTGGCAATCTCAGACAGACCTAGGACAGAGTGGACCTGAAATCTGAGCTGCCTTCTCCTTACAAGGACTTGCATAAAACCCAGAAGAAAACAAGCCAGTACAGTGCATATATAAGCTCACATGACTGATTCTGTTTCCTTATATCACTGAGTTTTCTACAGCAATGGAGGATCCTGTACCCCTCTTCTTCAAAATTTACTCTGTCTAGTGCATATCAGCATTAGAAAGCTCTGAGTTACCTTATTTTAAAAGGTATGGGATGGCTTAAAGGTTTTGTTTGTTTCATTTGTACCATGCAAGATGTCAAGTGCTGCAGCTGAAGAGAAGAAAGAATGCAGAGAATCTGTACTAAGCTTTAATTTTACTTAATAGTAGGCCCAGGATTTGTTCAGAGAGTTTTATTACTGGGTGAGGAGTTGAGGTAATTACAGCAGTGGGGCAGAAGGCCAGGAGAAGACGGAGAAATCTAACACCATGAAACATTTAGTTTTAGAGAGTACTTTGGATTATTTTTTAAAATGTATTAGCCACCTACCAATAATCTCCTACACGTTTGGGGAAATTTAAACACAATATAATTATTGTGCCTTGTGTGTTAACATATATGATAAGATTAAGTATATTGCAGTTTGCACTCTCACTCTCACATTTACAAAATGTGTAAAGGAAAGGGATTTGGCTGAAGTCACTGAGACAGAAGAGGTTAAAATCAGTAGCTGGAAAAAGAAAGAGCTGTTAAGACATTCTGCAAGGGGTTTTACTATGAAAACATTCATGCCTGATTTGTGTCTGGAACAGGGAAGTCATTTGTTTGGACTTCAAGGTAGGTTTCCTGTCTCAAATCAGCAAGTTATACCTGTCCAGAAACACTTAAGTCCATTCTTTGCCTCGGGTTTCAACATAGCATAAAGTTTAGGCAAGTGATTGAAAGGTATCCCGAATAAAGACGGACTTTAGCAATAGACTAAAAGTGTTTTCTGCTCCTAAAGACAGGCAGCAACTACATACCAGTATTATATAAATCTCAAGAAAAGTGGAAATTAATTTTTATCATTGCTTTGTACTCAATTTCCCACAAAGCATAGGAAACAGTGAATTTGGGAAGATCATTACCTTGTATTTCTTCTGAAGTAACTTGAAGCCTCTTGGTTGTCTATATTTGATGTCACTGAGTTATAAAAGTTTCATAAAAAAGGTGTATGATAGCATTAAAAAATGCTAAATATGTCTCTCTCATAGATATTGACTCAACTGCATGTTATATGAACCTATATGAGCTTTTATTAATTTTTAATTCTCTTATTAAGAGCACTGAAAGATCTGTAAATTGCTGATGCTGTGAAGGATGCACTTTTTTAGTCAAAAGATAGATTTAATATGGCAGTTTTTCCCAGCTTTAAAACAATTGTTGAAAAAGCTTCACAATTGCTTTGGCTAGGCTAAGATATTTTCCTTCAAGTGTAAACATTCCTCTAAGACACTCACAATCAATATAAATGAATGTGGGGTTTTTAAGATATTAAAAAAAATCTTACCAAGCCTCCAAAAACATACTATTTTTGTATGCCAGATTAATACGTAGCCTACAATAATGTTCCACTGTAACACAGGTCACTATGCTTTTAAAATTGAAAAGCCGGGGTAGGCTGGCTGTCTCGATGGATTTTCCTTCAACAAAGGCCTTATCCAAATCTTGTGAAGCTGCTAGAACTCATGAACCTCTAAGGCACCTCTTAATCACATCCTTATCTCAAATGTCATGTTTGCGCTCTACTCCTAAATAGGTGAGCTGCTAAGAAGTGAAAAAGCTGGTGCTATCTTGAAGAAAGCACAGCAACAACCTGGAAAACCAGGGAGTCTCAACAGTGATAACAGAGCTGTTTATGTACTGTGGATTGTAAGGAAAAACATGGGGGCACGACAGTTTTTCGTAAAGGCGCCCATGAGCAATTTAGGTAACTGGAATTCACTATAGGATTTGAATAATTTGTTCTGAAACCCACTTCTTTGCCAAAACATCTCTTCTACCTGAAGGATTATACGTGTTTGTTATTTTAATATTGTTCATAAATTCTGAGTGTCTAGAACTAATGTTTCTGATTAAAGAAGAGTTTGGAATTCAGTTTGCTTTTTAAAGCAGAATTACACTGGCATTTAAAACAGAAAGAAAAAATGGTAAACTAGAATATTGACAACACAGTTTTCAACAGACCCCCTCCAAACAAACATCAATAGCTGGATTATTCCTACACTGGAAACAAAAGGGGTTTTTTAATAGCTATTAAACAGTATAAGTCCTCATAGTGGGGTGGGGGAGACAAGTGCTGAGAACCTTCCTTTGAGCAAAGCTATGCATTGATCCCCACTTTGGCTTTATGCTGAGATGCTGCACTTGAATTTACTTCCAAACCCAGCATTGTCCACTTCTCTACACCAGGCTGGACAAATTACTGCACAATGGCACATAGCTGACAACTTCTACATAGAACAGAAGCACAATGCATGGAATTTCTTGTGAAATAAGGTGAATTTCTGTATTTCCTTGGCCCTTTATTAATCTAAATTCTAATTGTTTTTATTGGAGAAGCTGTAGTTGTAACCTCAGACTGAGAGCTTCCAAGGACTGTCCTTGGCCAGTGAATGCTACCTCTGCTTTTATCACCCCGAAGACTGACAGGCCTTCTGTCTAGAAGAACAAAATTTAAATTGCCAGTTGAATGTTTCAAGGGAAAGTGTCTTTAAAGCTGCCAATGCCACATTTTTCCACTGTGGAAAAATAATTTTAAAGTCAATTTCAGAAATAATTATGCTAGTTGTGGTCGATTGGTTTTAGCAGGACTTGTGCTCTTACCTTCTCTAAAAAGCATTCTCAGGAAATTCAGCTTTAGAAATGTCAGTACCAAGCTGAAAAAAATTGACTGTACCTTGTAGAAATGGTTTTCCTGTACCATATGTTTAGAATAATTCCCCAATCCTATTTAAAATTTTCTAGCAGTGAAGAATATAAACAATCTGATGTAGGTTTAAAAAATATGAACTCATACCTTGTTTGGCAAAAAATATGGGTAATACCTAAAATTTTCAGGGAAAGAAGTAAGGCTCTGATTCCTGTGCCTCACTAGTGACTGAACTTTGATTTGCACCACGATAAGAATTACAGCTAGAATTTCTTATTAGATAGATCTGCTCAATTCTTGTTTCAGATACATAGAGAAATTATTCATTTCTGAATCTCGGTACAAAGAATTAATTTCCTAAATAGTTTTTCTTTGATTTTGGAAAGGTGTTAAAAACTGACTCAAACTTAGCAGAGAGAAGAGCAACTTTAGCAATGGGCTCAGACACAGATGCAGTGTGGGGAGCCTGGAAGAGTGGGCAGGGGACAGTGCAGCTCACTCACATGATCCCAGTGCTAAGCATTGCAGTAAATACTGGTGATGGCACAGGGAGAGATGGTCTTTCACTTTCCTGTGCCAAATCCCTGTTTTAGCAACTGTAGGCAAAAGAGCCAAATATTTAACTTGGTATTAAACTTAGCAAAATAAACTCAGTTTCTTGCTCACAAAAAATATTCATGTCATTATACCATCCTATCCATCTGGAAGGTCAGGTATGGCTTAGCAAAGTTTGAAACAGTTGTGCTGGAAGAGCTGAAGGGCAGTGTGCTTGAGCAGTGACTGGGCAGACCATGAATTGTCTACAGCACAGGTCGCAAAAGAGAAAGGTTTGATTAATGCAGCTGAAGACTTACAGTGGAGCAACCACAGTACAGTTCACTGTGATCTGATGTTTCCATTGTATCTTCTTTCTAGATGCCCCATTACTCATCTTTGTAAGGCACTATAATGATTTCTGGCTGCGTTTGGGGAAATACTATTTTGTTTACAGTGAACAAACAAATTTCAGTGATTCTCAGCCCCATATAACCTTGGCTCAAGACAGGCTGAATAATAAACTCATTTATGAGACTCATGGCGTTTCATGTGCCACGCTGCTGATGTACAAAAGAAGTGCAGTCTGTCATTGTTTATGAAAACAACAGATTCCCCCAGGGATTCCCCCAGGGATTCAGGACACAGCACATGGGCCCTGCTGGCCAGACGGCATTTTGGAGATTAGTACAAGCTATACCTGAGAGGGATGATGAAAATCCCACACTCCAGGTAAAGCATGAAGGAATGTAGAGGAAGCACCGCTACTTCACAGAAGAATCAGGGCCTATTCTGAGTGGGAAGGGACCCACAGGGATCATCGAGTCCAACTTTTAAGTCAATAGCCCACATAGGGGATCGAACCCATGACCTTGGCATTATTACAACCAAGTTTCAACCAAGTGAGCATCTGACAATTCCCTGAGAACAACTCCTTCAGATACAAGGTGGGGGTTTTTAAATTTTTTTTTCTTTGAGTTTTAAAACTTTTTAATGAATACTGATTTTCTCAGTTTCTTCTTCCCCTTGCATATGCTGCCCTTCCTCCTCCCTCTCCGCTCCTTCACACCCTGCGGATCGGCTGCCGTTCCCGGCGGATCGGCCCACCCCGCCGCCTCCTCCCTCCCTCCCCTGGCGGAGCGGTGGCCGCAGCGGGCGGGGGCGCGGCGGGAGGCGGTGGGGCGAGGCGGGGGCGCCAGCCCGTGCATCCCTGTATCCCCACAGTCCCGCATCCCTGTATCTCCACATTCCCGCATCCCGGTATCCCCACATTCCCGCATCCCGGTATCTCCACATTCCCGCACCCCTGTATCCCCACATTCCCGCATCTCTGTATCTCCACATTCCCGCATCTCTGTATCCCCACACTCCCGCATCCCTGTATCCCCACATTCCCGCATCCCTGTATCCCCACATTCCCGCAGCCCTGTATCTCCACATTCCCGCATCCCGGTATCCCCACATTCCCGCATCCCTGTATCCCCACATTCCCGCATCCCTGTATCCCGGTGCCCCGGGCGCGGGGAGGGGGCGGCCCCACCCTGTGGGCGTGGCTGTTGAGGCCCCGCCCCTCCGCCCCGGCGCCCATTGGCGCGCGCCCGCCCCGCCGTTAGCGCTCGCGGCGCGGGTCTCGCGATGCTGCGGTCGCCGCCGCCATATTGTGGCTCTATTTTGATTCGGAGCGCAGCGAGCGCGGGGGGGGAGGGGGCCGGGAGCGGCGCGCGGCCCCGGAGCGGGAGCGGGATCGGGAACAGGAGCGGGAGCGGCGCCGCCACAGCCACCGCCCGCACACACCCCCCCCGCCCCGCACACCGACCCGCCCCGCCGCGGCAGCACGGACACCCCTGTCCTCCTTTCTCCCTCCTCTTCCTCCTCCTCCGCCCCCTCCTCCCCAGCGGAGCGGAACGGCGGCGGGAGGCGGCGGAGCGGCGCGGGGCGGGTCGGCGGGGTCCCCCCTGCCGGGCGGAGGCGGCGGCGGCGCTGGTGGCCGTAGCGGCGGCTGCCGCCGTGGTGGTGGGGGAGGCGGCGGAGGAGGAGGAGGCGGAGGAGGAGGAGAAGCGGCAGCGGCAGCAGGGTAAGGCTGACCCCGCCGAGGCGGGCCCGGCGGCGGCTCCCCGGGCTGGTTTCCTGGTCCCGTCCCGGGGGGCTGCGGGGAGAGGCGCGGGGGCGGCGGGCCGGGGCTCCCTTGGCCGCTGTGCGCGCCCCGGGCTGTGCCGGGGCAGGAAGGCAGGGAAGGCCGCGCGGGGCGGGAGCAGCCCCGGCACCCGCTCATCCCGGAGCGCTGGGCCGGGGGGTAGAGCGGGGACGGGAAGGGAAGGGAAGCGAAGCCGCCGCGCAGCGGGACGTCCAGCGAGAGATGGAAACTTATTTTCCTTCGCGAGTCCCTGGAGCTTCCCGGCGCGGGGAGGGATCGGGGGGCTGCGGCGGCCCGTGGAGGGGCGGGAGTGCCAGCGGGCTCGCCTGGCTGCGGGAGGGAGGGAAGGAGGGAGCGGGGCTGGCCCGGCGCCTGGCAGGTGACAGGTGTGACTGCGCCGGGCGAGACTCCGCCATTTGAGGATGAGTGTCCGAGTGTCTGAGGTGCGATTTTTTGGTGCCCGGTGCCTTTGCGGGGGCTGGCTGGGCTCGATTCCATATATAGTATATTTGGGACTTCGGTTTCCATTATTCGAGTCAGTTTAATTGTTGAGTAGAAATTCTTGAAATGGTTCTGATAAGAGGGTTTTTGCAGGGAGGAGATGTGTTCTGTTTCTCATTTTCTTCTCTTTTTCTGTTTTGTCCCTCTGAGAGACCTGGGAATGCTTTGCGGATGAGTGCAGTGCTTTGTCTCATTCATTGAAAGGCTCGTACTAAAAGTCTGAATGCTCAGTCCTGTTAGATGTAGCAAGGCCTTCAGGGCAGAAGCTTTGAGTTCTTTGTACTGTACCTGGTGGATCAGCAGGGCCTGGTTCGTGCCCAGTACCTGTGGGTGTTTCTGTATTAATGACTGTAAGTACATACATAAAAAAGGAATCCAAGGAGTGCGTTTCAAATGTGGTTTTCTAGTCATCATTAGTTTAGGGTGTTTGATATAGACTGAATAAAGCAGTTTCTGTAGTTCAACTGGAGAATGCTGAAAATGGTGCTGGATATAATTTCCAGAACTCTGATGTATGTCTTCTGAATGGCAGCATAAGGCAGATAAATTCTTTCTCTTTGACTGTTTGAATTCATTTGAGGCATAATTTTAGCCACCAAAATGATATTGCACATTTGCTGCTTTATATGGAGAGCTAATGATGCTGTAACAATGGCTTTATATTCATGATTGGCCAGAATTTGCTGAAATGGGGAATAATTTTCAGCTTGTGAATTTGCCAGATAACCAGGCATTTGCATTTCATGCCTATATTTCAATTGTTTGTTCTTTATCTATTCTGTTGTAATTGGGTTTTGTGAAGCCCCAGAACTCTGGTACCTGCTTTTGGCAAGAGGGAAGTTCCACTGACACATTAGGACACACATGTCATCAGCTTCAGTCATTTGTGGCTGTTAAACTTCGGGATGCTCATCTGTAGGTAGTACCTTGGTTTGTGCTGCACCAGAACGGACACTGAGTTGAGTCTCAGTTTCTTTCAGAAACTGAGAAGACCTGGGTACTTTTGCTCATGTTGCTTCATAGGAGAGTCTGCAAAGGGGGGGCAGAGGTAAGGAAGGCAGGTGGAGGAGAGCTCAGTCTGTGTGATCCCAGTGTTGTGTTTGAGATGCTTGATGAGCGTCATCCCTGTCATTACGTGTGGGGGCAGTGCCATCTTGCTATGCCGTGCTAGTCTTGCTTACACCAGTTTTCCAGGACTGTGAAATGTGAACCATTTGCCTTCCCAGTGTAAGAGAAATCAAAGAGTTCTACTCTGTTCCCTTATATTTGCTGGTACAATAATAGAATTCTTGAAAATGGACATCCTTCCTATGACAGTGTCCTGGTAGAAACTTCTCTTTTCCACCAGGGACAGAGTGGAAGAAGATGGTGGTTTTCCTCCCTTGCTTTGAGGGCCAAGGTCTTGCCTTGTTTTGTAATGGTCTCTGGCTTTATAGGTAACTGGTATGTTTTTCAAGCTGGGTAGAATTAAACGTGTCATCTGTTGAAGAGATTATTCTCAGCAAACTTTCATATGTATTTTATTTTTTTTTGTTTGCTGGGCAGCCTAAAGAGCTATTGGCAGACAATTTCTTTGTGAGAGAGTGTACTTTGAAACATAAAACTAAGTTACTCTTCGTCCTGTTGCAAGTGCTGCCTCCTTATCATGATCTCCATGGCTGGAAACACTGGAAGAAAGAAGCTGATCATACGTGACCTCAAGTTTATGAAATGACTGTAAATTCAGGACTGTGGGATCAGACTGATCTTTTCTGAACTGCTGCAAGCGGAATGCTGAACGATGTTGCTGTTGGTGCTTTTACAGGAAATAGAACAAAAATTCCAGTGATTCAGAACTGGATTTTTTTAAAGCTATACCCCAAACTCAAATATTTAAATGTTCGAAATGAAAGTTAACTTTTGTTACCACGAATGTATGCAGTGATTCAAGTTGGTGGGGTTTTTTTTCCTTTTAATTGCAGAGTAGGTTATCACAACTGGGCAAGGGTAGGTTTTCTGTTTCAAACGGGAGAAATGCTGGGGGATAACTCTGAGACATCTTGAACCCTGTTTAACAAATTGGTCTGGTTTGGAGTCCATGTATTTAAATGCAACTATGAAAGCAAGAAAGCTGTCGGATTTACAACTGGATAATATTGTTTTACAAACTCTTAATTGTAGTCAGGGGTTTCAGTGCAATTGTTGTTTCAGTTTCACCTTCTCCTGAGAATGCTTACCAGAAAATCACTGACATAATATTGATGCTTTCCCTGACAGACATTTTTGTAGACCTTTATCCTAGTAAAATTAGGGATTTGTTTTTACTGAACTGATGAGCAGGCTCAGCTCCCATTCAGGGGAGTGCTCCAAACACTGTACAGATGTTTACTGAGTTTTCTAGTTTTGCCTTATGCAGCCTTTGGATTTTGGTGTTCCTTAATTGGCTGTAATGGGGTTCTAGTGAAACCAAGTGAAATAGCTTGACACAATTAAAGTTAAAAGATCTCTGATATCTCTGTGTAGTATCCTGATGTCCTTGGATATTCAAGTCTGTTGCTCAATGAATGGTATCACTCAGGATATTCTTGTTGCCAGAGGTGCAGTTACAGTGTAGTTAAATAGTTAATATACTTAGAATGGGTTTGATTTTTTTTGTGTTGGTTGCAAGAAGTTAAGTGTAACTTGGTAATGTGCTAAATAAACTGTAAGCTAATATCTAGTCACAGAATTTAACAAGAAAAAGACTTTTGTTTAAAATATGCATTATGTTCTTAGAAAAATGCTATGTGTAATTGATTTTTGTAGCAATATGGAAAATGTGTAGCTCTTTCCTATTCAGAGCAGAGATGAAGATCAAGTTTCACTGTCTTTAATGATGAGTAGTTTAAAACTCATTCAGATCATGGTTGTACTCTGAGCAGGATTTAATTTTTCCATTATTTAAAAATCAGTTCTTCAGAATGGATGTAAACCTTGTGCTCCCTTCAGTGTTTAGATAAGCACTAACCCAGGAACACCCAGCAGCAGGAGAAAATGGTAGGTTGTGTATATAAGTTTTTAAGAAGTAAAAAAGTCACCCAAGAACTGTGCACCTATTAGTCAGCATATTGTGGCTTGCTAAAATTACCAGAAGTGGAACAAAGCTACTATATGTGCTCACTATTTTGGTTATGTTGAGCTAAATGAACATTAAATGCAAAGTATCTTAAGCTTGTTCCAAAATTAGTAAAATCTGGTGCTGTGTGGTGCTGGCTGGCTGGTCTGCTGGGGCTGCCAGTGGAGAAGGGAGAATCACACCTGCTTTTCCTCTCATGAAAAACAAAAATTCAAGTTTCTTTTTTCTTACAAAGCTGCCAGTTTTCACAAAATTTGTAAAGCCTCTTAATCTGTGAGACTTTTATGTATCCTTTAAAATGCATTTGAAAACGATCAGAGGATGCAAATACTTATTTAAAGGACAAATAAAGTATTTAAATGCAATTGCTTTAAGAAACCTTAGTTAGACATGCTAGAAGATACATTTTTGCAGTTTTTGGGGGAGTTCAAAATCAGCTGTTCTCATATGGATAAGATGCTGAGATGCACCTATTTTATGTGTTTTGTTGTGAGTGTTTTTTGTACAAAATAGTTGCTGTTGATTTTTGTCTAATTGTGTAGTGTATAAACTGTCTAATTTGCCTTTGTGAACCCACAAATCTTGAGCAGTTATGTTTCCTTTGATCCTTTATTGCAGTAAATATTGAGCTCATCTGCTAATTTTCATCACAGAGATTAGCCAAGGGGCAAGGTTGAAAAGTTTTACATTTTAATAACATTGAACCAAAGTTAAACTTGTTAAATTTAGTGGCTTCATTAAGATATTCTCTTTAGGGGAATGTTTTGCATGAACTCAGCAGTTACCTGTATTGAGCCACCAGACAGACAGTTGTCCGTGGGGTAAGAACTGGGTATGAAGGGCAGTGATCTTTTCTTCAGTCAGGAGTTCCAGGACTTGAGAGGTTAAGTGTATTGTGGCTTGAAAGAGAGGGTTAAGATAATTGGCATCTGGGATAGAGGTGGAATGTGACTAATTGAAACACGGGAGCATGGCTGAGACAGAATGCACATCTGTGGGAAACGGGGCATTGTTCATTTCATGGGACAGGGCCTTTAGAGAGGAAGGTTAGCATGGCTGGCAGTTTGGGTTTGCTAAACAAAACCATGTTGAAATAGGTTCTTAAGAAGATGAAGACAGGAAAAAGGTGGGGGACCATATGTAAGGTCCTGATCAGACTCCTGGGCTGCTAAGATTGCCTTTCAACAGTGGCGCAGTTTTGGCTGCAGTGGTAGAAAGTGCTGTTGTTGTGAGGTGGCTGTGGCTGTTTGGTGACACAGAACCCCTTGGGCTGGGCCTGCGGGTGTGTTGGTGGGGCTGATCCAGCAGGATGGCCTGGACTGGCACAGGGCAAGGATGTGCATGAGTAGGGAGGAGTTACTGAACTGCGTTAGACAGACATGTTGTTCGCAAAGTCCACTGTCAAAAGCATTATTTTATTGCTACATTATTATAGTTACAGTTTCTTTGCACAGTGTGAGTGACGTGTTTGTTGCTTGCTGATAGTACAGCTCAGTCCTGTCTGTCTCTGTGGGCTGTGCATGCAGTGTCATATTAGTGTACTCCCATGTCTAACTGATTTATCTGTGGAGATGAGCTGTACTAGTAACTAATTGTTTAGTAAGCCTGAAATTATTTGCTTTTTAATACAGACTTATTATGGACTAAAGATTTTATGGAGTTTTTTGAGTCTTGAAGTATCTACCTGGCACATCTTCATTTTGTAGGTAATGCTAGTAGAAATGTGTAAGAAATCACTGGCAGATGAGAAGTACTCTTAAGAGCAACCTTTTAGCTTTATTTGCTGCAGCCTGTCTTTATTGTTCAAGAATACTTTGCTGTTATCAGGTATTTCATAGATGACTTGTAGAAAGATCAAGTATAAATACCCTTAGGTAGCAATTCTTAAGAGACTGTCAAAACTAGGGCTTTAGAATGCATTTGTCAAAGGAAATTGCATTGTCTGTAAAAACCTTTTGTTGATCCATCTGTTTGTCAATGTTCTTAGAATGTCTTTTTCAACAGTGTAAAGTAACTAAGAAGTGCAGTAAGTTTCAGAATTTAACTGCCCCACAAGACGTTAGTACCTTTTACTGATCCAGTGCCAGAGAAGGTGTGACCAACGTGTATATTCAGATAAATCATCTGTTTTCCTGAAGCTATTTGGGTTTTGGAAATCGATTTCTGCTTTACACTGAAGGCTAGAAATGTAGACAAGTTTTTTTGCCATTGAGTCCTAAGCCTGATTTCCCAAGGTGGAAAAAAGAACTATTTCACCTACGGGGGGAGGAGCACACAGTTAAAAAAAAATGGTTGTATGGTATGGCTTGTAATTATATCACTGGTCGATTCATGTTGTGTTCAAACCCTTAAGGAAAGTCTCTCCCCTGTATCCATGCTATGCTATGTCTCTTTTTACTGTACTCACATCTTTCTACAGCATGCATTTTTTTTTCTGGTTTCTTTCTTTGCTTTTTGAAAAATCGATCCCATGCAGAATTTATCCTCCAACTGTCTTTTTACTGACACTCCATTATATTTGTAGGTGAGCTGGAAAAGAGGAAATCGTGTCCTTCATATCCCTGCTTCACTGTCCCTTTGCCTTGCTTAAGCAATATATGATTTATACTTTACATTTGAAGCCTTAGTGCCCTCTTGTTTATGCTTCCCTTTGTCATTCTGTCTTGTTTTAATCTTTCTCAGAAACTTCTTTCTTAAGACACCCATCCAGCACTTGTCATTTAATTCTTGGTTTGTTTCTCCTTCAGGGTATCAATTGCTAAGTTTGCCACTCCGCCATTTAGGCTTTCCTGAGAGAATGAGAAGGGGAAAAAAAAGGAGGTCATGAGTTCTGTACTTGGATTTTTTTCAATTCATTCAGCTGGTTCAAACTGCTGCTTTCCATTTGTTGAACAAGCATTTGTTTTTTCAGAGAGAATGTTAGGTTATCTTTCTTAAAGAGCCTTCTTAAGTCTAACAGGCTTAAGCCTGGGAGCAGACAATCTCCAGGAGCTCAGCAAAAGCGAGCTCCGAAAGGCATTTATGTTGCTGATAAGTATGAAGCAGTATGACTTGGGGGGCTGTTTCAGTTAAAAAATTTGATGTCTTGCTCCCTTTTTTTTTTTTTTTCATATTACTCTTGCCTTTGATAAATGGGGATAAGATTATTTCTCTGTGTATCCCAAACTCTGTGTTTAAAACTGTCATACTGGAATAATTGACAATATCGAATTACTGTGTGTTACTTATGCTTTGGTATTTGCTAGAGAGTTTGACTTGAATTAGGTCCTTCTGTGCAAGGCATTGTATAAATACTCATGAAATAAGTCAACCCTAGAACAGTTTGCAGTCCCATGAAAAATAAATTTGTTTACCAAGATGCAGATACTGGGTTAGACAAGATATTTAGCAAAGTATTTGTTATCTTTCATCTATTATGCTGTGAGTTCTCTAGTCATTTTGAATTGTTCTAGTCTTTTAAAATTAATTAAAATTGTTTTTAATAGCTATAATTTGTTTAGTGATGCTTTAACATGTCTTTTAATGTTTGCCTGAAATTTCTGCAAGAATTATGAAATTAATGAGTTAGACCCTCACCAGCTTGTATTCATTGGTAGGTGTATCAGAGCTGGGAGTTGAAGGTTATCAACAGTGGATCGTGTCTGATACACTCAGGACTTGAGTCAGAATGAGAACTTTTTGTTCTTTGTGAAATGACTTGAATATAAGGAAAATTTAACCACTAACAATTTTTTAAGAAATATAATGAGGACTTAGTATGAACGTATGTGTAGAAGGGATTAGTAAGGGATTAGTTTTTGCTCATGTACAAGATTTCGATTTTCCTTTTCCATACCTAAAGTGCAACACTTTTTTGATTCTTCTTCCACAGTATCGGGTGAAGGAGAATTAAATAAATCGTATGCAGCAGGAGTGTCTAGCAGGTGATGTGATAAGCAGAAAGGATCAGAGAAAATGCTTATTAACTTGGGTTTTTTTCCCTTGCGTGAGGCTGAAAACCCCTGTGGTTTCCAGACTGAAAGGAAAATTTGTCCCAGTATTGCTTTCATACACACACTGTGGAGGAAAAATTCCAATTTGATATGTTACCTTCACTATTTTGATGATACAGGTCTTGTCAAAGCTGTGAAAGATGGCAACATGACTGTATCCTTCTGAATTAAGGAAAGAGTGTTACGCTTGGATAATGTAACAGTCTGCATAGGGAGGTTGCTGGTGCAGCTGCACTTGCATGTGCAGAATGGTGGTGGTGCTTTTGTGAAAAAGCTTCAATATTGACTTGAGGGAGTAGTTTTGGTGTATTGGTGCACAAACATGCCTTTGCTGCCATGAAAGGAATGCTCTAGCTATTTTGTCAGTATTTCTGCAAATATTCTTGGAGTAATGCAACACAATGGCCTCAAGATAGCTGGTTTCAAGCAAAATTATGGAAGAAGGCAAGTTTTTGTGAGCATCAGGGACCAGTCTGAGTGGGACAAACCCCTTGGTGCTGAGGAGCTGTCAGATCAGTTTGATACTCTCCTTTAACTTCATGCTGAGGAGGTGAGGTGGTTTTCCACATCAGTGATGGGGTATGGATTTGCCATCCTTTCCCCTGAGTTCACTGATGTGATTTTAGTATGAGCTCAGAAAGAGGTTTTTCTGCAAAACTGAGGTATGGTGAAGAAATAAGAGTTAATTCAGCTGGTACTGTTGTTCAGGAAAGCCCCTCAGGGAACCACAGACCCCAGAGTGGTGTTAGAGCTGACAAACGTGAAGAGCAGTGTTCACCTCTGCCCACTGTGGCACTGCATCTGTGCACAGGATAACCACCTGAATACTGACAGGGTGCAAATGAAACCTCGCCTTTCAAGGAGCAGGATAGGAACTAGTTAAATTAACTTAACCACAGAACTCACGTGGATTTTGCCACTGTGTAAAATCTGTGATCTGGCCGGACGAAAGATGGCAGCAGTAATTTTTCTTCTGTGATGTGAACATAATCAAGGAGCCTTAAATGCTTTTAACAGATGTGTTTTAATTAGTGAGCTTCAAGTGATGGTGCTTGCAAGAATCCTAGCAGTCTTCTCTTTGCCAGTAAGAATGGCTGTGTTTTTCTAATGTGTTAAGTCTTTAAATGTTGTGGTCTAGTTTTGCAGTGGAGTAGGAAATTCGGTCCCATTGAAACCTGTGGAAGTGTGGCTAATAGATAACTGCAGTGAGTTGGGTAAACTGGAAAGAAAGACTGAGAGAATTGTATAGAAAAGAGGTGCTGCACCTGCCGTCACTTGAGGAAAGATGTGATTAAAATGGGATAGCAAAACATGTTTTGTAAAGATATTCATGTTTCACCTCTGTACTACTACATCTGATGTGGCCTTCTGTAACCTTTAATAATTGCAAGAGAAAACTAGTAAATCTATTAAAGTATTGTGTGCTATTCAGACATGTGCATGAATATAAAGCTTCATCTAAAGATGAATAGATTAAAATAATGTGTAGGTATAGTCTTTCTTTAAATTGCAAGTTTGGATGGACTTGGGAACATAACAATAGTTGCTAATCTGGCCTGCATGTTCAGATTCTGGGCTGGCAGATACAAACAACTTGTTCAAGCAAAAGCGTAATGGAAATGTCCACCAGTGCACAAACAAAATGCTGTACAAAACACAAGTGTATAAACCTTACCAAGGTGCTGAAGCTTGATGTGTTTTCTTTCTTGTTTTGTTGATTGTGGTTGTTATATTTGTTTTACTTCATTTCTTGTGGGTTTAGGTTGCAAGTAGTTTCACTGTGACAGAGAGTGTCTTAAAGTCAAAGTACCACCTAATGTTGTTAGCAGAGTCGAAGGAGCTCCAGGCTTCCTTCCTGTTGAAACTGGCCAAAAGAACAGGCCAAACTGGAGTTTGTTTCTTCAGTGCAGAGCCAATGACAGCTGTCTGGAATGTTTTTTCCACTCCCCATCAATGAGTGGGGAAGTTCTTGCCAACGCAAGTGAGATTGAGACCTGCAACATGCCTCAACGTAATATAGTTTGCACTGAAAAGAATACTTTAGCTACAAAAATATTCAGTTATACTGGCATGGGATCTTGGTAATTAAAAACCAGTCTTCATGTTTGAAGCTTTTAAGAGTCTTGGAGCAAAATAATATTTCAGCTTTGTCTGTGTGACTTCAAGCTGCTGCCTGTTTGTGATAAGGGCAAGTCATCACCTTACACTGTCATATCAGTGAATGCTGCAGAGTGCCTACACTGACTGTGTGCACTCTCAGAATTCATTGATTTCAAAAGCATTTTCTCATTTCATATTTTACTGTTAACAACCCTTTTTGTTAACTACTGGCATGGACAGTTAATGGCAGAGGAGAGAATTTACATAATAATTCCAAACTACAACATGCAGTGTAGCTTCTGTGACTCTTGTAGCTTTGTTTTCGGGTATACTTGGAATGACTAGAATTTTTAATTGATTTAGGAGAAACCTGACAGTGCAGCTTTGTTTGCCTTCTGAAATGAAGAATTTATTGTCATTGCTTTGTCATCCTTTTTTGAACCTATTGTGAAAATGAAACTATATGTAATTGGAAGGAATAGTACTTACTTTACTTACTGATGATATCTCAAAATTAAAGCACAAGAGTTTGGGGTGGTTTTTATAGCTTTGTTCTTGGCAGCTTCTGTGAAAAGTCCTCACCTGCATTTGTAAATTGTACCTGCCTGTAACCCATGGCTTAGTATGCAGAACAAGCATTAGAAAATTGGGATGGGTGAAAAACTGAATTCTTGTGAAATACAGACCCACAAATCCCTTGCCACTTTATCTACATGACACAGTTCATCTTATCTTTCCGAAGCTGGTCTACTTCTATTAACAGGCCTCTTATCTTTGTTGCAAATGCAAGAAATGTATTATTATGTCTAAGTTGTGAAGAGCTGTCAAGACAAGCAGAGTTATTTTTTCTCCATGGACCTGTTTAATACTTACTTTTATTAAAGGGGTTCACAGCTCTCTGTAGTTTCCTGTTACCCAATATCTGGCTATATCTGTGATTAGAAGATAAACACTGAGGCTTAACAATTCTTTTTAGTTGTATGAACTTTCTCTATTTTCAATGTTTAGCTCCAGTTAGACAGAAAAAAACCAGCTAATTTCTTAATACAAGGCTATAAAATGATACAATATCAAAAAAAGAACCCACCATGGAAGGTCAAAATCTGAGTGAAAATAGTTTATTTCTGCACTTTTACTCTGCTCCTCTCTCCATAGTTTGCAAGAGAGGGCCTGGAATAGGGATAATATAAGGACAGAATCTTGGTCTGGAAATGTTCTGGATTTTGTTAAGTGAATTTTAATCTTCTGTAAATCTTAATGCTGTTGTGGGAGTCTCTTCCCAAGTGATGTGACAAAGTGGAGAACCTTAGAAGGGTAAAAGCTCTTTACTTGCTTGGTGCCGTGAGGCGTCTTTGCTATTCTTTCTAGACTTCCCTCAATTGCTTTCACTATCTGTCTTTTTTGGAGCAAGTTATTTATAATTTTTCCTTTTGAGTATCTCGTTGCCATGTTAGTCTGGATCTGGTGTCAGGGCCTTTGTGAGGATTTATAGTTTAAGGTAGAAAAAGTAGAAGAAAGGTTAATTTTTGAAAGGTTTAGTGGTCATCTTTTAAGGGTTATGACAGCAGGAAACAGTGGGTATTGAGAAGCCATTAATACTGGAGGATTTCAGTCCTTCGCTGCTTTCCTCTCCCCTTCGTTGGTTAATCCTTCCCCAAATTCTGTGTGGAATAAAATGCAGAAAGGATTGGTGTGTTAGTCCCTTGCATAACAGCAAGTGCAGTTGATCACATCTTGCTTTCCTTAACAGAAGGTTGGAGAGTGACTTAACATTCTTCTCTTCTTTGAAGACAGTTCATAGTGAAACCTGGGAAACCTAGAGAGAAAATAGCAAATTCTAGAATTACGTATTTTCAGTTTCTAGGTAGGAAATGTGTTTTATTCTAGAAGAAGATAAGTACAGCACAATACATGGGGGCTGAAGGAATAGCTGTTTAGACATCTGTCTGTTACATTTCCCTCCTTATGTATAAAATATAAAATATGGTCTTGGAAAAAAAGCAACAGGAAAACAAAGTTGTACTGGCACCACCGTGAGGATTTGTATTTGATTCTTGCCTATCAACATCTGTTACCTCGTGTTGGTGTAGGGTTTTTTTCCAGGTTAATGAATGGATTTTTGTTTATTATTCTCTACTACTACGAATGTGGCAGAAAGTAAGTGGAAACTAGAGGCTTCCTCCCAAATGTCGTAGCGGTGGTCTTGGATTTGTTTGGGAACTAAGAGAGAAAAAAGAGAAGAGAAAACAATAGGTAGTTCCAGTGACCATGCTTCTCCCTTTCTTTTCCCCTTTTCCCTGGCAGCTCATCTGTCACAAGTCCTCCACCATTGCCCCAGGGCGTTCTGCCGGTGTTGCTTGCACAGGTGAAGATAAACGCAGATACAAAGTAAACAATATTTAAATGCAGAGGAATAAGGACAGCACGCACAGACCAATGTGATCAAGTGAATGCCATTTATTACACACTGCACATGGTTTATATAGGGTTAAGGAAACGTTCTGTTGGCTAAATTGAACCTCACACCATCTAACTGCAAATCCCAATTGGTTATAATCCATATCTCACAAGTCCAGTGTTTTGGTGAACTCATCCTGACTGTTTTCAGGTACACCTCCGGAGTCCAGTGGGAAATTTGGGGAGTTCTCATGAGAAACTTCTGGGGAGTTGCTGAGAACTCCTAGGGAGTGATTTCTCCTTTACTGGTCTGCAGCAGCTGCGGCCGTGTTGATTCTTAGCTGCTTTCAGTCTCACAAGGTCCATATAGATCTGATTGCCTTTGATTTTTCTGTACCTACACTGATACAAAGTAAAGCTCTGTTAGCCTGAACCTGTGGCAGCCCAGCTGTGAGCCTCATCCTAATATGGACACCCTTCATATCCAAGGGCCTCAATTCCCCTTCTGGAGAGGAGTGACAGAAAAAGGGACTTACATGGCTGTTCTTTTCATTATGGTACTGTGTTAAACAAATAGCTGGAGGTCTTTTATTCCCTACCTCTAGTGGGAGGTTCTCTCTTGGGGTTGTCCTATCAGTCTTTCTGAAACTTCACCACTGGCTCTTACTTCAGGTACTGTCTTTTAACACAGTAGTTTCCAATTTGCTGCCAGCAACTCAAGGCGTTGGTTTGCTGTTATTAACCCTTTTGCATTCCTTCTGTAGGACTTGTATGACTCCTCCTTCCTCTTATGCTGCAGGCCCACATTATTGCTGCTTTGTAACAGCTGCCTTGTGTGGTTGAGCAAGCTCTTTGACTCCCTAAATGTTTATTCTAGTGCTAAGGCAATGTAAGATCAGAAGGCTGTTTTAGTGTTGAGGAAACATTAAGGATGTAATTTGTAAGTCAGTGTAAGTTGGCTTTGCTTCTTTCCCTGTGTTCACTCTGGTGTTCACCTGACTCGAAGCTCAACTAGCAGAAAATTAACAGGACCTTGTGCCCTGCCCCGATTTCCTCCCATGAACTGGTTTGCTGCAGAATCACATAAGTGCCAACATTGGCTTAGATCATGGAAGGGAGAGGGGGAGTGCATGCCTGGGAGCAGGAGGAATGACAGTGGCACTATTGAATTGTTTGGAAACTGCATTTAAGGAGTGGCTCAGGGCCTGGAGTGGCCTTACTGTCATTGAGGCATTATGAGTAAATCATATATTAGAAAAAGGTCAAGTCCTTGATTAAGATGGTAAAGGAATTTATTTTTTGCCAACTTTGCACAAATGCTGGGCTTACCAGTGACACCTCTCTCAATTAAAGAAATTGTTTGAGTTTTGTAAAGAGTGGAAGAAGGGAAAATACTGAGCCAGGCCAGAAGTAGCTGTGTCTGTGTGGCACAACCCTTTGTGCTCCTTGACCACAAGGGAAAGCAGGAGGGTTGCTGGGAAATGAAATAAAATCTCAGAGTTCATGAAATAAACTTAGATGTTTCTCAAGGTGAGTCACCCAGGGTAAAGGAGAAGGAAGTAGAAGTCACCCTATAAACCTGGTTTATGATTAGGGAACAGGTGGGAAGTTGGAGCTCGTGGTACTTGATTGCTTGGTTACCTGAGGATGTGCCCACTGGCCCAGATGCTTCAGCCCTTTCCTTCTGCTGGCATCTGTTTCTGTGGGAAATGGCTCTCTAAGCAATACGGGATATTGAGAGTGGCCACACATTACACTCTTGACTAATTGTTAGTGACAGGGGATACTGTCATAGTGCTAAAGGTGGAAATTTTGAAAATGGTCAATGTACTTCTAAGGAGTGGGTGGGTTCTTTTCTTTGCTCCTTAGCCTCTTCCCACCTGTCCACCCCTCAGCTGATCAAAGTGCTGTGGAATGGGACCTCCCCGTAAGAGATTTCACCTTTTTGGAGCTTGCAGGACAAGGTCTTGGTGATCATTCCTGAGGAGAGTGAGAGTGTTAGGTTTGATGCTGCCTTGAGTTGTCCCCTACTGTGCCACTTTCAAGTGTCATTGCAAACATTTTTAAGTGTGGCAAAATGAAAAAGGACAGTTTATTTTTTATTAGAAGCCCTGCAAGGAAAGTTTAAGGTACTTTCTTTAATAATTGTAGTAATTTTCTCAGGAAAGTACAGGTAAAATGAAATACAACAGTGCACAAAAATGAACCTGTGTTTCTTTGAGCTTCAGACGTATCTTTTAATTTACTGTGTCTATAAGCTTACTGTTGTCAGAAGATGACCTCTTAGAATAAACTCCTGCATGGAAATGTCTGCAGATCCTTAAAATGACCAAAAGTGTTTGCATCTTGTAGAACAAATCTGCTTTATACTTCATTAAAATATGAGAAACATATGGCTGATTGCATTAGCCAGTCATTTGCTATGTCATCGAAATTTTGCCTTTGAAAAAAGAAGTCATTTTCTTTGACTTTTATTTTTCAGTTTGATAAAAATTTAGACTCTGATGTATAACAGTTTTGTGTGGTTTACTTTAATTGATGTGTGAGATGTTTTAATATACCAGTTGTTTATCTTCTGAGTTGAAATAGTATGACCATTTTGAAGTGGTTAATATCTGTAATCAAACATTTTAATTGAAGCTCTTCTTGAGCAGAAAGAAATATGCTGTGTGTGAACAGTGTAAAGATGAGGACTACTTTCTTTGAAAAGCTAGGAAACCTAATTTTGTGCCTGGATATCCTGAACAAACTATGTTTTTTTTAGGCTTAAATCATTTGTTAAATCCCTTTTATGTTTAGATCTCATGACAGTTCCACTTCAAGGTTCTTTCTTCACTTTTTAAATGAGTGACAGGAGTTGATAGTTTCTTGACACTGGAATTTTAGCCTTTCTTTTTTTTAAAAAAATGGAGAAGCCTGATGCTGACAGACATTCATAAGGGAGAAGATTTTTAATTTCTTTTTCTTCAGCAATTAGGGATAGCTGTGTTTAAGTATATTTGCTCTGCTAAGGGGCCATGATTACAGTTTTCAGGTATCTGGCTTTTACTTTCTATGTCATGTGTAAAGACCAGGCATTTGCTTCTATTGGTATTTGAGCAAATAGCGAGTGAGATTTGAGTCTGTGTGTGTGGGGAGCTCTTATCTGATAGTCTGTTCTGAAACTTTCACTTTTCTTGGTCCAGAATCGAGTTTATTTACTTTGTTGTTATTTTCCCTACTTGTTAAATGCATCGTCCATATTCATGTAGGTAATAGTTTTCTTTTTGCAGCTCAGTCACATCTTTCTTGGACTGAGAGAATGAAATTTAAAATACTGAAATTTGGTGGAATTAGAGGGAGAAAGCCTGAGCTTTGAGGCTTAAAATCATGCTGGTGTCATGTTTTGAGGGAGATAAAAGTTTTACCAGAGGATCCAGTAAAACTCTCTCTCAAGAACAGATGCAGTTCCCAAGAACTGGATCAGCAGGTCACTCTGGGCAGCAGCATCTGGGCTTCTACACTGAGAATGTTGCAGTTTTAAACTGTGCTTGGTGGGATTTCTATCAGTAGCATGTAAGTTAAAAGAACATTGCAGAGGGGAGTCAAAGATTTTCTAACAGGCATTATTGACTCACTTGTCCCTCTCCAAAGATCTGCAGTTCAGACTCTGTATCTGCTGTGCAAGGGGTTCTTTCACATTAGTGGGGTTTTTGTCAGGACCTTTCTCCTCCTTTCTTTATTTACCTGAGTGTCCTCCAAGGGAATCTGTGCTGTCCTCTTCTATACCTGTTTTTAACCTCTTTCTTTCAGCCTGTAGTAACAGACTTGTTTCAAACTACATCTTTAGCTGGTTTTGTCTTGCTGATTGTAGCAAGTGGAATTTTTATTATGATTGGAAAGTGACATTTCTTATTGTGATTGCTCTTTAACAGATGAGAGATCAGAGAAAAAGGGATGATGGGTAATTGAAGTGTTGGTTTCTGAATATGTTTATTGTTTGCTGGTAGGATGTGCATGGAAGAGATGACAGGGACAAGCAGCAAAAGAAACATGCTGCCAGCTCCAGTGATTTTGCAATGAGCTGCATGACACAAGCTCCTGTCCTTCCAGGCTGCAAATATAAAAATTCAAGGTTAAAAATTTAGGGGGAGAATCTTGTTAAAAACAAAGAAAGAACAACAACAAAACCTCCAATCAACAAAAAAATCCACAAGGCGAACCAGAATCCCTCCCGCCAAAAAACTCCACAGGAACCCAGGGTTTTCTAGATTAATTTTGACTGCTTCTACATTTTGCCCTATTTTTAATCATCTCAAGGTGATGTTGAAATGAAAGAGGAAAACAAGAGAAATGAGGACGGGGTTCCAAGAGTAAGAAAAGTTCATTCGAAGTCCTTCAATCAGATAAAATTGTCAGTGTCATTAACAATGACTGTGAAACTGAAAGTCTGTGCTGAGTTTATAACTGCTTGGAGTTCAAGCCTGCTAGACTGGTTTTAATCTTTCACCTGCCGTACTGTCAGGGAGAGGCTGCAGAGCCTGGTGTTTCCCATGTACCTTAGAATTTCCCAAAACTTAAACTGGGATGCTTAATCTGCTCCATTAAAGAGTATAACTGCTGGTTTTTGGAATAAAACAAAGTGAAAGGGAGAAAAAGAAATTGTACTGATAAGAATTCCTTTCTCCTTTTTTTCTTGTCAGAAGCTGTTCAGAAAACCAAAGCTCGTTTTTTTGTGGTCATCTGTGTTGATGAGTGTTTCTTGCTTTGCAAACAGGAGTTGCAAACAGTTCTATTCAGCTTCATGCAAATGATGACTACAATTAATGTGAAATTACATTCGTTGTAAAGGTAAAAATGTAGAACTGCTCAATTGTAAATCTGGTGTTCTGAAGGATTTTTGTAACTGTGCAATAAAATAACATCTGAGCAAACACATTGCCGTTGCACGTCTGGTGCTGAGCTTGAAACTGTTACTGTTGTGAATTACCAGATACCTGTACAGCTCTGTTCATGTTTCATGCCTTACTTCACTTGCAGCTTCAGGGGACTTGATCCAAATTTTAAGGAACCTCATGGAAAGGTGAACTAGTGTTCAGAGATTACTTTTCTGTTCTTTTACCAGACCAGTGGGTACTAGTCTGTTGCTGACAGTGGAGTAGTTTGTCTTCACTCCTTGGAGATTCACTGGAAGCTTGAAATCAAATATATATGATCTTTGCTACATATTAATTCAGTACTTCAGACTGTTTTAATTACAAAGTGATGCAAAACCAGGAATTGTAGAAGGTACCTGAAGTCAGCTAAGAGTTTTATTTTCGAAGGCTCAAGTATCTTTAAACATGTACATGAAAGGGGCAGACTCAAGAAACCAGCTTTTCATGGTTGCTGTAAGCAGTATTGGTATGGTTAGTTTTGTTGCTGATAACAGTAGATTACTTTATTTATAACTGGTATGATGCTGTTTGGCGGGTACCTCTGGTGCTCAGCAGTCATTCTGCTTGTTCTGTAACTGGAAATAATACAGTGCCAGTCTCAGAGTTCCCTCCTGTTAAAAAACAAAGTGCATCTTCCCCTACGTGTGGGCTTGTAGTGGCACTTCTGAGGTCCCTCTTCTGTCCAGGTCAGTTTGCTGGAGACAGATTGAGGCTCCCCCTGATGCACCAGAAAATCACTTCCTGCTGGCCTAGCAAATGGAATTTCCTTTTTTGAGTGCCCGGTGAGCAGAAGACCCAGAGAAGGGTTCCCATGGTGGCAAAAGGAGAGTAAGAACCCTTCTGGCAGCATCAACCTGTTGAGCTGGGCTGGTTTGGAGGTGTGAGGGCACGGAAGAAATGAAGACAGGTATGTAGTAAGCAAATGAAGAAAGTTCATTTAAGATAACCTGCTAACTTTTAATAAATAATATCTTTTTAAAGGGTTTTATCTCATAACTTTGCAGAAGAAGTTGTGGTGCAGGGCACTTGCCAGAAGAGCTCTGCAGTGGTGTTTGGAAAGGAGCCCTTCTGAGTGACAGCAAACTGCTGTTGTTTGCTCAGCTGCCCATTGAAGGATCTTCTGAGAAGGTAGATCAGTTTAGGTCCATCTTTGTTACCATGATGGTATGGCAAGTCTTATGTAAGAAAATGTACATTTTTAAATAATATGGTTTACTTTTTAAACCTGAACAGGTAATAGTTGTGTTGAGTGATGTATTTGGGCACATCAACATTCAAGGTTCTTCATCACAGTTGTATAAGACCAGATAAGGTGTTACTACAAGTACCTAAATAAAGTTGTATGGTTGTGTGCTCCCATGGCCTGCAGTTTGGCCATGAGTTTGTCAGAATTAATACCATAACAGTCCCCTGAAGAGGCGTGTTCAGAGCAGGTGAGAAGCCAGACTGCTGTCTCCTGACTTCAGTGGGGTGTTTCCCTGTAGGGTGTCATTTGGTCAAGGTCTGACAAATACACTGCTTATAGTTACTTTGTGCCTCCTTAATTGCTGAAGAACTGCACACGTCTGGCTAGTGTTTTTATCTGAATGCGTTTGGAAGTGGACAACCTTAACTCCTGGGAGGGAATAAGCAACAGAACCAGAGGTACAGGGCAGAAACTGATGCACAGCAAGTTCCACCTGAACATGAGGAAGAACTTCTGTACTGTACAGGTGACCACGCTCTGGAACAGATCGCCCAGAGAGGTTGTGGTGTCTCCCTCACTGGAGATACTCAGGAACTGTCTGGACACAATCCTGTGCCCTGTGGTGTGACCTTGGCTGAGCAGAGGGGGCCAGATGTCCCGCTGGGGTCCCTTCCAACCTGACCGATTCTGGGTAAGTTGTATGCAAGAGAGAGGGGAATCCTCTCTTAACCTTAATTAAGCCTGGGTCAACACATCACACTAAATTCATTCCTCCTTGAGGGGTTGTTTTTAAAAGTAGTCCAGAGTCAGCAGGCTTTCATGTATTATTGTTACAGGTTTGTCATATTGTAGTATCTGTTCGAAGGTAAATAAAGAACCAAAATGCTAAACAAGGTCTGTTGCTCATGACCCGCCTCATAGAAGAAACCTCTGCCCAGCAGGGACTGAGAAGAGTACAGTGTATACTGAATCAATATTACAAGGATCATTCTTTAATTACAGTATTCCTTATTTAAAATTCTAAACTGTACTTTGAAATAAATCTGATGATAAACATCTGAAGTTCACAGATGAAGAAAAATGCATTTCTTCCTTATTCTCTAAGTTCATAGTGTTAAAAATGACTCATGAATGCTTTGAAGCAAATTCATAGCAAGAAACTACAAAGTTGGACTTAGCTGTTTGATATATTTTCAATTTAAACACATGAGAAGATACATTTAATTTATTGACTTCTCTGGTAAGTGTTTATAAACTTGCCTGAATGTGAAGCATTTATGTGTGAATAAGATATGAACTTAAATAAAACACTGTTCCCAAAAGTAGTGAGTTTTTTTCGTTTTAAGAAAAAGTAAAAACAGACTTTGTTTTGGATATTAACTGCAATCCTCTCAAAAACTGTGCTGTAATCAAAAGGAGGTAGAAGGTTATTTGTCAGGGATGCTGCTTTTGACTGTGATTGAGACGCAGGTGTGTGTGTGCTCCTTGTATCCCGCCTGCCATACTAACGTGATATAAACCAGCTTCTGTCTCAAAGCTTTATACATGTAATTGTAAACTTGAGTAATTTGTACACCAATAGCTCTTGTCCGCAAGATAGAAAGTGAATCAATAAGAGTGTAACCAGCAAGGGTTCATATCTTTTCGTGGCCTTGTAGACATCTTTATTCAGTGAACTCGAGGAATAAAGAAAACCAACAGGAAGGCTTTAACTGAGGGTTAAAATCTGACCACGAAGGTAGGTAGGGTGTAGCTCTTACACAAATAGGAGAGCTGGTATTTTGAGATGAATTGTATTGGTTTTGTCTTGTTGTTGCTTTATCAGGGCACAGCAAATGTGCTTACATAGAAAGTTACTGTAAAGAGTTGTTACTGTCTCAGCTTACAGTTTATTTGCCCTCGTGTTGCATTGCTTAGGATTTGTTAAGATAACAAATGTAGGACCATCTTGCCCCTTTGAAGGGCAGAGACCCAGTATCAGGTTTTGTGTGTGAACCAGTGAAAGAAACATTAAATGATAAAATACACTTGTTCTACAAACAGGAAGTTATAATGGGGGGCGGGGGGAGGAAGTGGGACAATTTGAAAAATAGGAGTTTCTAAGAGAATTTCTCGTAATAGTATTTCCTGAAAGGTGGTTGGAAGCCTCCTGTGTTTTGGGTTTTTTTAACATAGTTTTCTCTTTTGTTCTGCAGTATTTGAATAATGCACTTTATCAGGGAATGCCAAAACGTTTAAAGATCAATAGAGTAGTTGCATGGGCATTTCTTGCCATGTCAGCACTGGCGTGGGCTGCCCTGACCTTAGCTTCTTATTCCTGCCTTGCCCCTCACTTGTACTGGTGTGACTGGTTAATGTGCCAGGTGGCTGTGCAGCAAAGCAGATTGTGGAATTTACCATCAGAAAAATATTATTTTTAACCTGGATCGATTCCCTGACTGGCCTCACTGCTCAGCTGCACAAACAGTTGTGCCTGCGCAGCTGAGGAATGAGGACTGCTCAAGCTGGTACTGCGGTGGAAAAAGTGTTGTGAAACTGTAGCTTTATCTGTGTATTCCAGGTGGAGTTGTACTGTGTGGCAAAATACTCCTCACACAGATACAGCTTTTGTCAGCACAGTTTGATTGTGGAATGGAGAAAAGGATAGTTGTGGGTTTGCTCTGATACTTTCATGTTGTCAAAATATATATAATATATATGCAACACGCCTGACAGTTCTGTATAAAAGCTCTTGTTCTTTACATAAACTCATTTGAACTACTATGGATCATTAGAAAAGTAAAGAACTATAAAACCAAGACATTCTCTGTTTATTTGTGCTATCTACTTGGAATATCTGTAATGTTGAGTTAGTTGCTTCCTTTAACTGCATTGGTGTTCCTGCAGTTGATGAAAGATTAATAGCAACCTTTCCTTTTGAAGGTGAGGGCAACAGAAAGTCTTACAACAAATTAAATCCACAGGTTTTTAGTACATATTATGTTAAGAAGATTCTCTGAAGAAGAGGTTTAGGATTCCAGGAGATTATATGCAATTTCTTAAGAATTCTGTCCTATGAGTCCCTTTGGGAAAGAATCATTCGTTCTTTGTCCTGAGACTTTGACTCTCCTATTGCTTGTCACATGTCCTGCACCCAGGCAATTAATTTCTTCTCTGGTTGATTTTTTCTTTTGTTTTAGGTGTCACTTGGCTTCAGCTCTCAGTCTCATGTTATAAATGGAGGCAGCAGGGGAGAGACAAGTATTCTCCCTTACTTGGACTAGTTGGTTTGAATTTTGTTATGCTTTGCTTTTAAATTCTGTAGTTCTGCGTATTCAGACATGTGGTATATAGTGATTAATAATTTAGAGCTGATCCTGCATTTCTTTGTATTCAGGTACCATTCAGCTAAGATGGGCTTCCTTCAATCATGTGTGTCTAATAGTGCACTTCTAGGATTTTAAAAACAAAAGCTGCAGTATTTCATGGTTTTTTACTCTCTGAGTTGGTAAATATCTAAGCTCTCATGTGACTGTAAAGCAGGTAAATTTATTTCACTGGTTAAGTAGTGTTTGGAATGCCTTCTACCCAATTCAGCTTCTAAGTATCGGTCTGAAATGGGCTTTAATACAAGCACAATGAGAAGTCTTAGGTTTTGAAACAAACTGGTATTCTAAACACTTTTACTGTTACTTATCCAGTAATGTTAAAGGCGATTGAGAAATGTGAGGTTGTGTTACAGTAGAAATTTGTGCTTTGCTTATCCCTTTAAGAGTTCACTGTCCCTATGGCAACAACTGGAAAGTGCTTTTTCTAATTATGCAAAGTTTAAGGTTTCATTTAAATGGAGGGGGGTAAAAAAAGCAGCTCCTAAACTTCCACATTTTGTGGCTTGGAAAGGAAACACAAATCTGTTCTTTGTAGACAGTTTTTTGCTGACTTTTTGTAGCTTTCCCAAGCACTGAAGAGAAATTTTAATACAAGGGTAAGCTTACTGATCTGCCCAAGAATGAAATTCTTAAAAACACTGATATTTGAGAAAATTATGCAATAGTTCAGGAGCTATAATGACAACTGATGCAGAGTTTCTTCTAAGGTTGGAAAAAGGAGTATGGGCAATGCATTTCACTGCAATAGTAGATTCCTTTCCTTTTGAATCTATAAGAAATGTATTTCTGTCTTGGGTTGAGCTGGCAAAATGCCAACTGTCTGAGACAGAGTGAAAAGGGCTCGTCCCCCCCTAACCAGCTAAAGGAGAAAGAAGAGGGAGAGGAAAAAAAACTTAAAACCCAGGTTTATTCTGAAAACTAACTACATGTATTTATACAGAAAAGAGAAAATTAAAACTACAATACAACACACAC
>JAWWEV010000115.1:47606705-47679511 GCA_035583235.1 Hafferia zeledoni | reverse complement strand
GCTGTGCCTCACCTAAAAAATCCACTGCACAGGCTGGAAGGGCACGTGGGGAGAGCCCTGCCCAAATCTGCGTTCGCGAAGGCTGGCCATGCACAAAGCCCTGCTGAGCCCTTCACTTGAGTGCTGAGTCCAGTCCCCATATTTCAGAGAGCATTATATGGGTGTTACAGAAGGTAGTGAGAAGATTTTATTTTGTTTTACTCAGGATACCAGCTCTTGCCTTTCATTGAGGCATTCAGAAGACAGACTTACCAGTGTGGAGAAGTGAAGGTTGTCGAAGGATTTATGAGTGAAGTTGGCAAATTCGTGCAGGTAGTAAATGCAGAACTCTTGCTCACCAAATCCTGCAACCTTAGAACTGTGCAGCACTCAGCACTTACAGGGCAAGAAGTTCAAAAAAGTTTGAGGAAGATTTGGGGATGATGATGATCATTATTATTATTTGCACAGAGTAATAAACTTCTGGAATTCTTTGCTGCAGGGTATTGGAGAAGCAGATAATTTCAGCAGGTTAAGAATGGGAATTTGATGAATACATTGTCAACAGGTCTGTAAAGAGAATAGTCAGGGGACTGCTCTGTGGTTTCCTCAATCACACAGTTGTATATGCAGAGAGAATTAGAGGAATGTGCCACAGAGGCTTACATGTTCTTCCTGAATACCTCTTTTTGTTGCCCCTGTTGCAAACAACCTTGAGCTAAAATGACCGTTTTTCTGACTCAGCAGGGTATTCATGTTCTTAAATTAATGCACATTGTGATCAGAGAATGTATGAGGGATTATGGCATCTGGTTACTTTAAACTGTTTGCTTAAAATCACTGCTTGATTTTAGGAAGACTTTGTATCTTTTTGTCAGTCATCAATCAAAAGCAGATTTTAAAGGAGATAGAATCAAGTGACTTGAAGATAAAGTTTCATTGTGCTTCTATGTAAACTATGCCATTGTCATAAATTTTTGTTCAAGACTTTTTCAATAAAGCCTGGTTGTAGAGGTGTGGTTTTCCTCCCTCTTTCTCTGATTGGCTTTTTTTGTTTTGTCTTTTTTTTCTGTTCCTCCAACTCTCAGAAAAGTTGCACTGGAAATAATGCATACTCTTCAAATAGCAATACCTGTATTTGACAGCAGACTCCAGGGAGTTCATAGTGGGGATTATCTTTATAAAAGTTTTATGCTCTAGCCATAGTAGACATTTGAGGATGCAGAATGGAAAAAAAAAAAAGGTGAAATATACCTCACAACTTTCTCATATTGTTAATCTGTGGAAGAAACCTAATACAATGAAAGCTGGGGATGTGAAGGTTAGTGCTTAATACTTGACCTTCCTATGATTAATAATGGAATTTTCATTCATTGGGAAGCTGACAAATAGAAGCAAAAATGTAGATGCATAGAAAAGTAGGGAATAAATCTATTTAAAAGTAGAGATATTTGATTACCTGGGTAAAATTGACATGAAGAATGTTAAGACTGGGGTCTTAATATAAACAGAATTTAGAGTTACTGTGGAGTTCATTCATATAATTAAAAAGAATATCCTGACTGTGTTATGTAATACCATTTTTGCCTTGTGTACTTAATTTCCATGAGACAT
Source organism: Hafferia zeledoni (assembly GCA_035583235.1). NCBI lineage: Eukaryota > Metazoa > Chordata > Aves > Passeriformes > Thamnophilidae > Hafferia > Hafferia zeledoni. Next base: position 47,677,918 of record JAWWEV010000115.1, on the reverse strand, counting down.
CCTACAGTTTCTGTGAAACAGGTGCTGCAACACACATACAGAATGGATGGTTGCTTCCAGCATAGAGAAAATGTTTCATGTAGATACATTTATAGCATTCTGAGACTTCAGAGTTTCTGAGTTTCATTGAGTACCGTATTTAAGGTACACGTGGCATTTAGCAATCTTGATTTTTATCTTCACATGTGTTTTCAGTGTAACTTAATGGGTAGAGCCCCTGTTTTTAGATTCAGAAGTGTTCCTAATAAGTCATTGGTTATTTGATAGCAATTAATTACACTTTCACTGTATTTGTGAGGGAATAAAAATGGAGAAAAATATCATCCCTAGGATTTTCTCCTTATGTTCTTTTTATTTCAACTTGATGAGACTAATTTGGTTTGGGTGGGATGGAGAGGGGGACTGGTATGTTCTCCACTAGAAGGCTGTCTTATGATGCAGAGCTTTTGGCAGTTGTGTGTGAACCACATGGACAGGAGAGCACATGAGAAATGTTGCCCTTAAACAGTTGGATGTGCCCTGGAGAAGAGCAGAAGGAATTGAAAATGCCTTCTCGGCTGTCTTAGAGGTATTTTTTTCCTCACCTCTACTTCATCTCCAGTAAAAACTAATTAAAACCGTTTTTACAAATTTCAAAGTTTTCAGATCCAAATTTCTGTTGTTAACACACTGTGGGAAGAATACAGGTCAAATGTCAAACTGTCTGCTCCAACAGTAGCTTGAGGCAAGCTTGATAACTCTTCTGATAGATTTTTTTCTAATGGAACCATATTCTGGAGGAATTCCTTGTAGTGATCAAAGAAACCTCATTTTTAGGTGCTCATATAGGAGGTTTGCCATCATTGCTGACCTATGGAAAGGTCAGCTGTGCTCTGGTGGAATCCACAGAATGACCTTCAGTAAAGGAAGGTGCCCTTGTTCTTAATAGACTTTGTAAGGGAAAGAAAGAAATCCAAACCAAACTTATGTAAAACCCCATTAATAGAATCCCTGAATGTTACATTAGCACCACTGACCTAGCAAGAATTAAAATAATACACAGTCAAACAAAACAAAACCATTTTCTTTTATTTGCTCAATGTGAAAAAAGTACAACCCCAACTAACTAATTTTCCCTGAAAAAGAAATTGTGTGACTGCTCATATTTTCCAAGGAAATACCTGACAGATTAAACCTCTTTAAATATTTTATATGTGCACACTTTTGCTGTGGGACCCATTATAGTACATTGTTATTCAGGCCAGGGGTTGAAAAGACATTATGAAATGTGTTAAATCGAAGTTTGTTTCTGGAAATTACCCTTTATAATGAATTTGGAGGAAGAAAAAATACAAAGTCGTGCTTCAAGGTAGGAAATGCTTCCAGGTATGGTCACTTAAAATAAATTTTCCATAGGAACAGATTATTTCTTAGAACTGTTGCAGTTTACCATTTTCCTCTGACCTTGCTCATCATTAATTATTTGATAGCAGTCTTTTGGTTTGACTCATTTCATTAATGTCTTAGGGGAGAACTCTGAGTCATGCTTATTTGCAATTTTTCTGATTTTGGGGTTTTTTTGCAATTTTTTAACTGATTTTTTCAGTTTTAAGGTCATGCAGTAAAATCAGGTTTATATCCCCCTTCATGTTCTTGTTTGGATTCAGAACAGCGCAGAGCAGAGATGTGGCAAAAGGTACATGGAAGTGTCACTGTGTAGTAGGTTGGGGATGGGATCGGAAACTTAACTGTGATGGGCTAAATTTATTAATTTTTCATTGGTTTAGGAGATGGATGAGAGTGAGTGGAGTGGGTTGGTTAATATTCTTTAAGCAGAGAAACTGGTGAAGAGCTGTTGAAATGGTTCAAATTAGCCATGGAAAAGCTGGGTAATATAGTAGAACAATTAAATTGTACTAGGAATATTTAATAAACCAGTTTCCATCATCCAGTTCTCACACTTTCTTTTAAAATATGCATTTAAGGCATTAGTGATGTTCGTGTAGGCTTTTATATTCTGTCATTTCACTACTTAATCTCTTTTGCAGAAAGAATATGGGACTCTGTGGTAGAATGTTCTTGTTTATATATTTTTTTCCCCTTACAAAATTGCTTTAAATTTTAATTTTAAGAAAACAAGTCTGTGTTCAGGCTGCCTGATATTTGACTCCATGTAAGCTTTCAGTAAAAGTCTGTTAGGGTTAGATAGGGGAGAAGAAAATGTCATTGTTTCTTGCTTTTTAATTTCTAAATGGTTTTTGTATTATAGTTTCTCAGACAATCATTCAGTTTGGGGTTTATTCTTGGGTTTTTCTTTTTTCCTGCCTGCAAGTTGTCAGTGACATAGTTAAAACTGTGCAGTCCTTCATGGAGCTGGGAACCCATTTCTTTAAGGAAAGTCAGCCTTACATGCCTTATCTCTTGCTTTTATTTCTTTTCTGTCCATTTGCCAGGCACATACAGTGGGTGTTTCTAGACTCGTGTCAAGAATATGCAGTTAGAAATGAGGAAAGAAAGGAAGGACGAGTAAGTGTGAAAATTGGTAAGCACGAGGTTGGAGAGGTGTAGGTTGCAAGAGAAGAATATGACATTTATATTCTGATTTTTCATATTTTTTTCCAAGCAATAGGGATACAAAAATATATTCCTACTTCTAAGGAGAGTGTTAAGACATAAGTATGAACTGGCAATAAGCTTGCAATGTTTGTTCCTGTCAGAGGAGTGGAGATCCCAGTTAGAAGGGATGTTTTGTGGGTAGAGATTCATAAGCTTGTAATGTGAGTACCAGTCTTGTAGACTGGAAAGGAAATTATATTTTTGAAAGAAAATGAAAAGAAATGCTAGAAATATCAGTATTAGCCATACTTTATTGTTCAAGTCGCTCAGTGTAAAGAAATCATCAGTGGAAAGTGACCTAAAGTTGGCCTTGAAGTTGAATTATTGGAGTGAAATATCAGAATTGAGTTCTGGATGAAAAAGGGGCCCGTAGAAGTTTTTTTAACATTTGTTGGCTTAGTGGTTGGATAGGTGTTTGGATAAGATAATGGGAAAAAAGTCCTAAATATCTGGGGGAAGGTACTGCTCAAGGAAGCATGGAGCAAGGAGAAGATAATTTTCCTTTTTCCAGTTATCCTATGGGTAGATACATAATGTGGGGAATTGGGGAACTACTTAGTCCTGCTGAAGGAACTTGAGATAAGTGCAAGAGGAGTTGAGTGGTTTGGGGATTTTTGTTGGGTTTGGGGTTTTTTTTAATCATCTTTATAATTGCTTATCTGTTTTTGCTGTCTTTCTGCGTTTCTTGGATTCATCTAAAGAAATTCAGGAGCTCCCTTGGCTGCTGATCTCAACAGACAGTTCAACAGCCTCTGCCAGGCTTGCATTGCGACTTTTTGTATCTGATTTGCTGTCCTTAGAGCCAGTCCTTTTATGCACAATGTCTGCAATCTGCACCATTAATGCTACAAGGAAACGTCCTCTTCTTTCTGCATTCACTCTCTTAAGAAATGCTTACAGCCAAGTTTCTAAAATAAGCTTTTAGGTCGATTTAGCATTTATAGCATTGCAGCCACGTGAGTAAAACACAGATCAGATTAAAACCACAGAAAAGCACAAACAATTTACTTACTAGATGTAGGTGAAGTGAGGGCAGTCACGTGGTGTAAAGGAGAGCACTCTGGACTCTGCATCCCAAGGACTTGAGTTCGAGTCTCAGTGGGGACTGTCCCCTGGCAGTTCAAGCCTCCCTGCCATCCCATCCCGTCAGATCTTGGATGCTCAGCAGGGTCAGCCCCGGTCAGTCCTGAGGACTTCACTGTCCAAGCTTGCTTGGCTGTGGCAGATGAACCTCAGGAATTAAACGGTGGGGCCACCTAAAAAATCCACTGCACAGGCTGGAAGGGCACGTGGGGAGAGCCCTGCCCAAATCTTAATTTACGAAGTCTGGCCGTACATAGGTGAAGTAAAAAACGACTTACAAAGGTTGCATTGACTGGAGTTTGGGGAACGTGAAGGCCATGCTGGTTACTGTGGCAGTTCTGTGTATTTCCCAAAGCTGTTCTCCCGAACTCACAAAGGCCATTTACAGAATGGTAACTGAGATAAGTGGGACTTCAGTCATTGTGAGTGCACCGTAACTTCAACTGGAATTATTCAATGCAGCAATTATGTTACTGGCAGCACAATTACCTTTGGTATTTCTTACAGCATGGTGTGTATGTGAAGTTGCAGTAAGGACAGATTAGTAATGAACAAGAAGTGCAGATAACATTCTGGTCTGTCAGCTTCTTTGTTTAGATTTTGTCAGGTATAATTATTTCATAAAATTTTGTTTGGCAGAATTTGCTCTGAAGAACACTTGCTTTGTAAGTGTTTTGTGAAAAGTCAGTGTGATACTAAGTTAGGTTTGTATTGTGGAATTGTCTCTGATATGTTGTACATGTACTCTGTTGGAAGAAAGGAGACTTTAAAATTTATTTATTTATTAGCTAGCTATTCGTCCAGCACTATAATGGCTGAGTATTTGCCATCTGAATCATATTTCACATAAAGTCATCTTTGAATTTTTTACTAAACAAGAGAGGCAGTTAATTTTGTGTCTCATACTCATGGATCTGGGTAGCCTTTGGGAGATGACATGTTGTTTACTTTGGTTTCAATAGTTTTCACAGAATAAAGCTTCAACAGGAGCTCCATCATGTTACAATTTCCAGACCTTTTAAGTTGTCTGGGGATTGTGCCAGTAGTCTTTAAAGGAACACAGCTAATTAATTCTTCCGGTTACTTAGTATTTCTGGTATAAATGAGCACTGGGATCTCTCTGCATGTCTCCCTTCAACATTATAAAGTCACACTGAAGAGGTTTTTTTGAAATGGCTGAAAGCAGTATGTGAAAGGATTAGTAGTAGATGGACATTACTACTAGAAGAACTATATTGTACTGCACAGTGTTTTAGTTTTCCTTTGTAATTAAACTCTGATATTAATGGTTTTAGGAAGAATTCTTTCTCTGAGTCACCATTGCTGGATTTTCCTTCTGATAATTAATTTCTTGAATAGATTTTTCTCTTTACCTCTGTAATGCTGTGTTGCCTCTATTTTTATGCCCGCGTCTCTGATTGAAGCCAAAATGCTGCTGCCAGCAGTTTCCCTTACCTCCTGTTGGTGCCCTTTTCTTCTGCAGTCTATTTACTGGCAAACCTGACTGTTCAGCCTTGCAGTTGTGCCTTTTATTTGCCACTGGTATGTATAACTTTCTAACAATATTCTGGATGTGCTGCTGCTGGATCCTGAGTTCTGTGGCTGACAGCAGCGCTACATCTCTGTTCCTTTGGCATTCCTTTAAGCTTTTCTCTGGAGTTGGATACTGAGTCCTTTATGTAGTTTCTTTGCAACATCGAAATGTGGGGAAAAACCTTCTAGTCTGTCTTTACTAGAGACGCCTCATGAGGCCTGATGGCCTTTTACTTCAGACTTCCTTAAGGTTAATAATATTTTGTTATTTTTGAGCTCTGCAGTAGGTTTTTCCTTTTTAAGTGATGATTGGAAAGAGACCTTCATATTCATATGATACAAGTGCATTGTTCCTGTTGTGTGGTCAGTCAAGCCATACTAGGTGCCTGTTGTAATTGAAATGGAAGGGAAAAAAACTTTTTTCTTTCTCTGAATGTGTTGGAGTGTATTTTTCTGTGAATGAGATAGTGAAGTCAGAGCCTGTTTTTACCCATAATACAGTCACAGTAATCATATTCCACCCTGTTGCCACATGATGCACGTGTACAAAATTTAGGAACTTCAGGAAAATGTTAGAATGAGTGTTAATTCTTGCTCTTCCTGCACTAACTGCAGGCGTGCAACTTCTTGGTGCTAAGCCACTGAAACTCAAAAGTATTTTATTTTATTAAAATAAAATAAGTAGTCTCCCAAGTTTTGCATGCTACTAACACAGAATTGGACTTCACAAGCATTGAATGAGGCCCCATAAGTAACTTTATGCCTTGTGAAGATGCAGAAAACTTAGTGTGTAGCACTTCTTGAGTTTTCAGTTAATTGCTATAACACTGCTGTTTCAGAGTAAATGGAAATTGTGATGTTCATTGTGTGTTTTATCAAGACTGCAGACCCTGAAAAATGAGCTGGAATACAAAGTATTTTATTGACATGAAGAAATGGTGTGGCAATGTGGAATTCTCATGGTTTGAAATCCTGGGGTTTTTTTAATCTATTTTCTGTGTTCTTTGTGAAAAGACTGCATACATTAATCTGGTTTTATGGAGTTTTTGCTGTAACAGCTGTGAAGGTGCTTTTTTGCCAGTTTGGTATAATTTACATAAAGTGTAAACACAAAGTTCTTAGTTCTGTACAGGGAACTTCAGATGGAAATTACAGAATTTACTGTTCTGGTAGAGTGTATTGTAATTTGGATTACTTTAATAACGTAGGTTAGAGAAATTGGAAAGAAAAATAAGAGGTCTTGGAAAGATTGAGAGGGGTCAACTATTTAGCAGGAAATCTTTTGGGCTGTTCACTAGAAGAGGGGTGGAAACTGGCATTTTTTACTGAGTTAAGGGAAACCAGTTTTCTTCTTGCTAATAGAATCCTCTTTCTTGTGGATGTGCTGTGATCTTGTCAGATGTTAATTTTAGTTAGGAAAGTATTGCAGTAGAGTTATTGATAAACATGTTTCCTTTTTTTTGTGGGGTGTTTTTTTGTTACATCAAAAGTGTTTTCGGTGTCTCAAGGCTTTCCTTTCTCTTCCAGAAAATGCTGGGACAGAAGAAATGAGTACTCCCTTTACTAAGGCCTAGAACTGCCTGTTGAAAATCAATCCTGCCCAGGCAATATACGAATGGCCCAAGGAAGCCAGCAAATTGATATTCAGGTTTTACATGACCTGCGACAGAAGTTTCCTGAGGTACCTGAAGGAGTTGTGTCCAGATGCATGTTACAGGTCAGTGTTCTGTTAATGACTGTACGAGTAAGCAGCATTGCTTACTTGAAGCATTCTGTGTGGGTACCTCCTTTTGAAAGCAGATGTTTGTCTTGGTATTTTTCTTTGTAAATGATACAAATACACACAGCCAGTTCCTTTATGTCGCACAGCAAGCAAAGTGTTAAATTGGCCTCTCTTTTTCCGTGTCTGATCAAGGATGGCCATAAGTAAACCAGCCTGTAAATCAGTAATCAGTGTGTGCATGGAGACTGGTCTCGCCCATCAGTATGCTTGTGCCTTTGGCTGTCTGAAGAGCCAAAACTAACTGTGGCAAAAGGAGGGATGCAAAGACAACTGGAGTCCAACAGGAACAATTTAAAGCAATGCTACAAAACGCAGCGGTTTTTTATTTTATTTTGGTTTTTATTTGAGGGTTAGGGCAGGTCAAGAGGAAACTTTTCTATCTAGTCTCCATCAGACTTTAAGGGAATTAGTGGGCCCTTTGCCTGCAGAGCCAGCACTGGTGGCCTTAGTTATCTTCTGCAGCTGGAAATGTGATGTGGGCACACCCAAATTGTCTGAGTCGAGCTCAGTGGGGCAGAACTAGGTGGTTGTCCCGTAACATTCACCGTGTTGGACCTGAGTGGGTGTGATGCACTGCTGTGCTTCTGCCCAGTGTTTCCCAGGGCTTTTGCTGTCAGATGGGCTTCGTTGGTTTTGCTGTAGCTTTGGAGTCCATGTGGCTGATCAATGGATTTCTATTGGGCTTGGAAGTAACAAAGCACTTTTGACGGGTGCTGCAGTGAGTGCTGGGGCCACACACTGCATGGTCTCCCTTCTGCACCCAGCTGTCTGTGTTAGTGCTGCCACTGTCAGAATACCTGTCCAGGTCTTGTATCAACTTCTGCTCCTCAATATCATGTAAGCTGCATCAGCAGTTGAATCAATTATGCTCATCCAAAGCCAAGAAAGGGCATCTAAATGCCTCGAGTTAACAAATGCTAATGGATTTACTTAACTATGTTGCTTAAACATGTTTGCTTTGCATTTTTAGCGATTCAAAGCATCCATACTGACTGAAGTTTTTTATTATTTAAGATACTCAGCCTTTGAGTACTCCAGTTAATAAGGAAATTATCCGAATGTTCCTACTGATCATCAACATACAACACTTGATTGGAAACATGATGGGTCATGGGTTCCCAGGAGCTGATTGTCTCTGGACTATGGCTAGGACATCTGTGGTTATAATTCAACATTCTTTATATCATAATTGTTTGACTTGCTATTTATATGTATTTATATTTATGAAATACATATATGTGTATACTCACCAATGTATGTGTACTCACATCCAAATACAGTGTTTGTATGTTGGGAGTAGAAGTGTGACTGTGCCAATTTAATGTTCGTACTTTCAAATTTCAAGACTTTATCATGACTCTCCATTCTTGCTAGAGTAAGAAGCTGTGAAAAGTGCAGTTCTTCAAGAGAATTGTTTTTTTATTTGCAAGAAGGTAAAATTCTACTTGGGGCTCATGAGATTTCAAGCTTTCCCCAACCCATTCTTTCTAATTATTTAGCAGAAGAGAAAACTGAACTATAAATTGTCTGTATTTGTTCTCAGGATTGTACACTGCTAATTCTATATTAGTTCTCTGTAGGACTTTATCCTACAGGTACAGTTTTGTTCTTAACACATGAGTACTGTTTGTTGAGCAAAGTCAATGCACCTGACAGGTTGAATGCATCAGTAGTCACCTTTTGAATGTAACTCTTGATAGATCAAAAGCTAATGATTATCTTTAGGGAGACTCAGCAGTCTTCATAACAATAAGTACAGTGGATTATTTTTTTTAATAAAAAGAGCCTTATAACTGTGAAGAGCAGATACTGTAGATCCCATACTCTTGGCAGATTTATGGGAGAAGGATTTAAATTTTGAGGAAGTGTTTTAGGTCAGCTTTCATAAGGGAATCTGGACAAACACTATTGACTAATTAATGTTCCATGTGTGCAGTATTGTTACACTAATTTGTTACATTAGAAAGCTGCCTATTTTTGCTAGTTAACTAGGAGCTAAGTCTCACCAACACAATCCTGTCATCTTGGTGGTTCCTGGAAATTTGTGAGCTTTGGTTTCTCTGACTCAGCTCCTAGCTTTCCTGCTCTGAGATAGTAAGGCTTTTTGGTTTCAGGGTTTTTTTATTTGCTTGTGTTTTGGTTTGTTTGAGGGGTCTTGTTGTTACAAAAACTGCCTAACCTGACTCGTTTAAACCAACAAATTTTGTTCTTGGACTGACAGGAAAGATTGAAAAGCAGAATTTGAGAGTACTTGTGCACCTGTGTGCAACACTGCTGCAACAGTATCTGAATCCTGAGTTCTGCTGCCTTGTAGTCAGGCACAGTGCAAGGGCTTTCCAATAAAGGCGGTGACTGTGGGTTAGGTCAAAGACAATTCTTTGAGCACATTATCGGGTGTAAGAAATGGTGTGTTCGCCTTGCCCCCACAATGCCTGATGTGCAAGCATCATATGTCAGGGTGAAGTTATTTTTAAGGTAGAAATTACAAGGTATTCCAGGAGAGAATCTGAAAGAGCTGAAGCAGTTCGACAGTTTATAATATTATTGATGAGGCTTTTACAACAAGGAAAGTTTCTTTGGATAACTGTGAACTGTGCATGAAAAAGTATACGGGTACTTCAATCCTACTCCTTGAATTCTTGTTAGCCAAACACAGGATATTTTTAAACAGACGTTTATCTCATTATATGCTTGTAATGAAAAAATTAAGGATAAGGAGAGTTTGCAAATGTCTCAAAGTAAACAGGCCACTGTTGAAATATCTAAGCAATATATACCATACTAAAATCAGAGAACCACCGAAGAGCTAAATAATATGCATCTTAAACCTGCTTAATCTGGGGAGTATAAAGTCTTGGGCTGACAGCACTGAATGTTCCTAAAATGTTTTGTATCCCTCTGTTCTTCCCAGCAAGTCTCCTGCAGTTCAGCTCTCCCATTCTCCTCATTTAAAGGAGTCACTGCAGTGTCTGCAGTCTGGACATTGTTCCTCATTGTTCTGTTTTTTGTGTCTGGAGCATTCTATATTTATGTGCTCCTCAAGTCTACGTCCTCTCCTTGCTTCCTCATTTCCCTCCAACATTCTTATTCTTTCTTTTTTTTTCTTTCTCTTTCAGGGTGCCAACATTTTAAACTCAGTTGGGACATGGGCAGAGATAAGATGAGGGGTATTGTTTTGCTGGAATATGCTCAGTTCTGCCATCAACCGGTTCTCTGATCTATAAAGAGCTAGAAGCGGTTGAAACTCTGCCTCTGCCAGCCAGAAGATGCCAGGGGTTCCATGTGCCCCCGTTTCCCCTTTGAGTTCTCCAATTTTCTCATTGACGTCACTGAAATTTTGGAATTGATTGGATGCAGTCTTAAAAAAGAAAAAAAAAATTGTCCAAAGAAATGCATTCAAGCTGAATGTAAGGGCCTTGCAAGCTTGGCCTGTTCCTTTTTGGTTTGGTATTTTTGACCTTTCTGTTAATAATTTTAATTCACTCCAGTTCATGCAAAATCTGCCTTGGAGATCTTTCTAGCTTGTTTTTCTGTGGCATCCTATCTTTTTCTCTTTTCTGGCTCCCTTTTCTCCTTTGCAACAAATACAAGACTATTGTTCCTATCTTCTTACCCACTGTTTTGTCTGTTTCCTTTCATCACTACTAACTTCCTTTGATTACCTTGTCCTCTGGTGCTTATTCCAAATTAGAGCAAACGTGCATATCATCAGTTTGACCCATTTTCATGTATATAAAGACATTTTTGCAACAATCCTTATATAAAGTTGTCTTGTTAGATAGCCTTTAGGGAACCCTGTTATTTTACAAGGTTTTGTGGCTGGGTTTTGTGGGGGATTTTTTTTTTAACAATTCAGAACTACATCTGGTCTGTATGAACACATAGTTTTGGTTTTGTGGGTGGAGTTTAGCCTTGCCATCCCTCTCCCACTTCTGTTTTCATTTTTTCTTCTTTTTTTGTACATGTGTAAAGTGGAGACGGTCTTGCTAAGTCTGCACAGTGCTGTCACCTTTCTTCTTGGTTGAAGGATGAGAAATACTGGCTGCTAGTTTAACAAAAGTAACTTCACAGAAAGCATGTAGCATGGATGAGTTATCTTGCTTGTGTTATTCTTTAACTAACTGATAATATTGCTTCTTGGCACATGCCATTCTTTTCCTTGGTCACATTTTCTAGTAACTGTTTTCAGTGTGCTGGATGAATTTAACACCTATTTAGTTGATTAACACCTGGGCCTAAAGAGATGCTCTTCTGGCTGTGAAAGTATTAACCTTTATTTCTTGGGGGGTGAGGGGAGGGAGTTTCTCTAAGAAAAGTGATATAGACAGAGCACAGTATGTAGAAATTATGTCACTGATGCATGTTCACTCTTCTAAAAATCCTTGTGCAGGAAACTAAATTGGGGAAATTGGAATACAGTATTACTAAACGTGGAAAAAAAAGGGGGATTAGCAGTTTGCTTCTGAAATGTTCTTAATTAGCTAGGTTGTGATTTCTGTTCTAAGTCACCCTATTGCAGATTTTATAAAGTAGCTTTGTACAAATGTAAGTATTTAAGAGCTGTGCAAGCAGTGGTTTGAAATGAAAATACAAATGTCCCCTGGGTTTTCCATTAATAGTTTCGTATTGAAAAAGAGCAATCCTGCTGTATTAGTATAAAATGAATTTTTACATTTCTTCTGAAGTCATGTGCAACTCCTTAGGTCAGTGTGTTTCTTTGCATAAGAGTCACTTTCCATTTTCATCAGGAGGTAACGCATACCTGGCATTGAAATGTTTGGTAAAACATTTAAAATAAACATATGCTTTTAGTTTTTGTTTTTAAGTTATTCACCAGTAATATGCAGGTGCTGTGAATCCATTTCTGCTGTTATTTTCTGCTCAAGCCAGAAATTTAGTCTTTGCTGACAATGATGCTGGAATTGAGAAGGAATAGGAAAAGTGTTTGTCCAAGGTGTGTCATAGTGTTAGCTTTTCAGGTCCAGAATCTACCTGTCACTGCTTCAGCAACAATGCTGACCTCTGCCCTTGGTGCATCTGGCTGAGTCTGTTCTCAGCATAGTGAGCTTCACATGCCAGCCCCTTGCTGTGTGCATAGCAGCTCTGCTAGCCAGCCACCTAAAGCTTTCTGCTACAGTATTAATTTTTCATTTGTGATTGGGTGCATACATACATAACTGTGACAGTATTTATCACTAATGTCAAACTTTCATCTGTCTTTTATAGAATAACAACAATTTGGATGCCTGTTGTGCAGTTCTCTCTCAGGAGAGCACAAAATATCTCTACGGTGAAGGAGACCTAAGTTTTTCAGATGATTCTGGGATTCCTGGACTACGAAATCACATGACATCTCTTAATTTGGATTTGCAGTCACAGAATGTCTATCACCATGGAAGAGAAGGAAGTAGAATGAATGGAAGTAGGACTCTAGCTCACAGTGTTAGTGATGGACACCTTCAAACCAGTCAGTCCAACAATGAACTGTTTCAACAGGAACCACAGACAGCACCTGCGCAGGTTCCGCAAGGATTTAATGTCTTTGGGATGGCTAATACAGTTAGTACTTCTAATCCAGGGCAGCATCTTGGATTTCACCTAGGCAGCAAAGGAGTATCTAACTTGTCTCAACAAACACCCAGATTCAACCCCATTATGGTAACTTTAGCCCCAAACATTCAGCCTGGTCGCAATACCCCTACATCTTTGCACATACATGGTGTACCTCCTCCCGTACTTAACAGTCCACAGGGAAATTCTATCTATATTAGGCCTTACATCACAGCTCCTGGCGGTACCACTCGACAGACACAGCAGCAGCCAGGCTGGGCATCTCAGTTTAATCCCATACACCCTCAGCAAGTCTACCAGCCTTCACAATCAAGTCCCTGGACTACTATTCCTACATCCAGTACTACGCCACATACCTCAGCGCAACACTCAACACAGCCAAACCAGCAAGGCCACCAGACTTCTCATGTCTATATGCCTATCAGTTCTCCTACTACTCCGCAAGCACCTATGATTCATTCATCTGGTAGCTCTCAGTCTTCTGCTCATAGCCAATACAACATTCAGAATATATCCACAGGACCTCGCAAAAACCAAATTGAGATCAAACTTGAACCACCACAAAGAAACAGTACTTCTAAGTTGCGTTCAACTGGCCCTCGCACCTCCACTGCTCCCTCTTCCCTCAACAGCCAGACATTAAGTAGAAGTCAACCCACTGTTTACATATCGGCCAGTCCTCCAAATACTGATGAAGTGATCACACGTGGTCAGCCCAAGGTCTACATTTCAGCAAATGCCACAACAGGAGATGATCAACTTGTGCGGAACCAGCCCACGCTTTTCATATCAACAAATCCTGGAGTATCTACTACTGCTAGGAATATGTCTGGTCAAGTAAGCATGGGTCCTGCATTTATTCATCACCATCCACCCAAGAGTCGAGCAGTGGGCAACAGCACCACTGCAACCTCTCCTCGAGTGGTGGTTACGCAGCCTAACACAAAATATACTTTTAAAATTACAGTTTCTCCAAATAAGCCCCCTGCAGTTTCCCCAGGGGTAGTGTCCCCAACTTTTGAACCTACAAACCTTCTAAACCTTCCTGATCACTATGTTGAACCAGAGGGTATCCAGCATCTTACTGACCCTGTTTTAGCACATGTGGATAGGATCAGTGATGCACGGAAATTGAGTATGGGATCTGATGATGCTGCCTACACACAAGGTAATATTCCTAATATAAATCATAGAGATTTTGACCAGATTGTCCATTCAGTGTGTAGATTACAGAACAGGAAACAGTAGGCTTTGTGATGTTGATACACTATTGTCAATCTTAGCATTAATGAGCATTTCTAAATAAATAAACGCTTTATAAGCAAATCATAGATTTCTTTTTATGGTAAAGACATGTGACTGAATACTTGGAGGTACTTCTTCAGTTTGTCTTAAGTAGATACCTGTTTAATGGAGTCATAACATCTTCATTTTTGTGTTGTTATGAAAGAAACATCTACTCTTGTTCAACTTGTCTTAATGTTTTAAAGTTACAAGGTACTGTCATTTTTGAATCAGTTGAGATACTGTTTCCATTGAGTAATGTTCCCATTTTCTTCTTTTTGCAAGTGTTATTTGAGAAGCAAGAAAGCAGACTTCAAAAGCAATTAGTGGGATGAAGTGTTGGCCTCCATGTTTCCCACTGTGTGCCTGATAATAAAATGCCTATAGTCTTGATACTTACTTCTGTTACATTATAAAATGTGAGAAGGAACACCACACCAAAGAGCTGTTTTAAAGGATCACTAGTAATGGCAGCATAACACTTAAAATATGTGATATGGCAATATAACATGTTAATCTTTTTCCTTCTGTTTTTATGGGTTTGCATGCTTTTATTACCAACTTGCTGATTTATTAACCCTCCTGTGGACTTTTTGTATAAAAATGCTGAATGAGTTTTAGGATATGTAAGCAGTATTCAGGAGAGGTTGTTAAAATAATTTGTCTTTAACCTCATTGATCCTTTTTGGACTTAGCAAACAATTCAGAATTTAAGAAATAGCCTTGTTCCATGACCGTTGTAAACATCCTTCAGGTGAATTTAGCCTTTTTTTTGTGTGTAAGTAAGTACAGTGATCAGGACCGTGGGAGCCAGGTCTGCATCTGGAATACTGTAGTAATGAAGTAAATCAATCACTGACTATATATACTCTGCTCTACTTGTGGATATAATTATCTTTGGTGAGGAGTAGTCAGTCCTAACTCAAGTTTCCGAAGGTTGGGTGTCAAAACCAAAAGCTGATCATCCCAGTCTTTTACATTCAGTTCATAGTTGAAGAATTTCAGAAAATTAGTAATCTGTAGATAAGCAAAACAAATTGCCCCCTTATTTTGAAGGGAAACTTGGCTGGCTGTTTCAGTCTTAGTCCTAGAAGACTTTATATAACCGAAAATTAAGCAACTGAGATCTTGTCCTTGGGCCTAAAATACTCTTCTAGATCATGAACTTGTTTCCCAAACATTCTGCATTTTGAGTAGTCTTTGCAATAGGGTGCCCCTTTCTCCTGTTTGGCCTTTCTGATGGCACTGACTTCTACCAGGTCTAGTTCTTTATCTCTTGCACCCTTGGTAGTGATGGCCACTGTAACCTGCACAGTCTCTACAGGCTGCAAGTATCGGCTTTTGGTTTGTGAAGGTGAGGTGAGCTTGATACAGAACATAAGAGTTCAGAAGTGTTGACTTCATACCTGCTGTAGAGCCCAGCTCTTCCTGAAGCCAAGGCAAAAATGCAGCTTTTAGATGCAGTGTAGGTGCATGCTGTGGGTTGGTACAGCTGTAGGGACCACAGGGAAACACCATCCTTCTGTGTCCTTCACTAGTTCATATATTCTTGCTTCCGAAGTTCTCTACATCCAGAAGTGGTTGGGATTTCTGGCATGTGTGCCCTATTTCTTCTGCAATAAATGCAGTATTTTTTACTTTATTATTTAATATTTCAGCTGTTGAGAAGTCTGTGATAAGTTAACTTGTATAATAGTGATACCTGGAAGTCCTAATTATTGCCTTTAAACATGTTTCTTTTACTTAGCAGTGGCATTTTTTCCCTTACATACAAAAAGGGATTTGAGTTACTCAATGCTTTCTGTTGTGAGGCTCTGTTCTAAGCTGCTTATAATTTAGCTACACTGTGCCAAAAACCTTCCATGCTAGGTGCTTGTCTCGTTTTAATTTTAGCCAGAACAGATGAGTAGTTTCTCTGGCCATGATTAGAGAAAAATGTATTTTCATCAGCTTTTCCATTTCTGCCAGAATGCTCCTTATCTTGGCAGGGAGAACTGAAACTGACTTGGAGCAGAAGGAACCTTGGGATGGAAGGTGGAGTTGCTTTTGTGTAAAAGGAAATTTCCTTTACTTTTTTTATTTACTTCACATTCATATGCATGGTCCGACCCAGGAGAACAGAAGATGTGTTGGACATATCTGAAAGGGCTGCTGCCTGCCATCTGAGGAGCTTTACTTAATTATATGTGTGGGCACTCCAGTCTCCTTCCGTGATTAATTTGTGTTTTTCTTCCCAAGTAAGTTGCAGTGGGTAGTAGAAGGCTTCCCCAAATCTCCATCTTGTTTGCTGCCAAACCTGGAGGTTCCGTAATGTGGAAAGGAGTGGGTACTGCTCAGAAAAAGTGAATGTCCTTACCCTGGAATGCTCCGTTATGTCTGTGGCACTGACTCTGTGATATGAAGAAACTCCCTGTCACCAGGCTTGGTAGAAGTGGTTCCTAATGGATGTTTCTCGTTTTCTGGGATTCTAGTTTGAGATACTGCAGATTTCTTGTGGAAATGTTGAGCATCCACATCTACTGCTGAAGGCAGTAAGAATTCATAAAGCTGTGAGAAGAGTAATGCGAAGAGCATGCCCAAAAGGACAGCCAAAAGAGGATGCATTTTTATGCTAATGCGTTTAGTATCAGTTCTCTATGTGCACAGGAATATAGATTCCCATTGCTTAGTAGAGACTTCAATTTATAATTATTTTTATTAATATAAAGTAGTTAAGTGAGATTTCAATATATGCTTTAAAGTATATTGTGGATGAAAAGAGTGAAATCCTGTTAGAAATGGAAACTTCTGTGCTCGGATATGACTTTGTGATGTATTTTCACTGTGCATATAGTCATGTGTTGAATAGTGAGGCTAAATAATTATTTAATAATTGTTCATTCTACATATAGCTTTCCATTTGTATAATGGGAAAGTATCCCATTGAGAAAATACATAACTGTGTAATGAAACCTGTAGGTAGATGTTTTCTTACTAGGGAACCTAAGTCACTTAGTTAAATATTACATGGCTTTGACTGTGATTTTTTTTCATACTATTTTCATTAGCTTGGGAAGGGGATGGTATTCAGCGTTAAGAGTGAATCCTTGGTACCAGCTATAGGTGGTATATATGTGATACGTGTTTGCTTAGGAATTCTTGTCACTGTTTTTAGTGTAAATAAGTTAATTGATCAGCTAATTAGGAAATTAACATTTTGCACAGTTCTTGCTTCGGCTTCTTGGAGCTTTTTAAAATTTTCAAGAATAATTTAAAAGATCTGCAGGAAGCAAATTTCTTAAATTCCTAGCCAGTCTGTGTAGATGCTTAGGAAAAAAAAAAGCCTTGAATGAGATACAGCTGTGCCCCATGCTCCAGTGGGCTTTGGCCCATTGCATCGTGTGATTTAAGAAAAAAATTACAGCCTTATATCTGGCTCTGTATATCAGGCCCCACTCCTCAGGGATGCTCTCTTTAAAAAATTAAATTAAGAGAGTATTGAAAAGGGAGAATAAAAAAAACCAGTTAGAACTATTGAAGTTGAATATCAAATGACTGATACCTGTGCAGCTTCAAATACTGATTTTGAAAACATGCAGCAACATAAGTGTGTCCTGAGACTTCCACAAACCTTCTGCCACAGAGTATTTGCATCAGCAGAGTTCCCTTGCATGTTTGGCAAACCAAGAAATTTCAGAAATTCATAGGTCTATAGAACAGGATGAAATCCTTGCATTCCCAGATTAGCTTAGAAACATGATAACAAAAGGCAGTCTAGATTTAAAACTCAGATTCACAGAGGCTTTGAGGAAACAATTATGGGTACATAAAAGCGTACTCAATGCCCGAAAGGAAGAGTAACATTTTCTCCTCCAGACTTTCATGCTCCCTGTAATTATAAAGATATGCAGCCTTTGTGTGAAAAATACGCACTTTGAGTGTCAAAGGAAACAGTGGCATCTGCTACGGCTTTGAAATGTACTGTGCTTGCCACTCTGTTGAATGTGAACATGGAGAAGTTGAAAAAATTTAATGTGCTAAGTACCCTCTTTGCACTTACTTAAGAAGTTGAACTGCAGTGTTTTTCTGAACGTTTTCAGTTGCTCTGAGCAACACTAGAGGGAGCTGAATACTTAAATTGCGGGCTTCCATTCATAAATAATGCAGTGCGATATGGGGAGGGGTTTGTCTTCCCCACCCCTTTTTTTTTTTCCTACAGCTGCCAATTTGGTATTCAGGCAAAATTACCGAATTCTGTGTGAAAGTCTCCACTTAAACTAATGTCTTCCCAGTTCCTTATCCAGATTACTTTTAACTGTAGAAGTATAGCATAGCAATACAGAATGCAGTTTAACTCAGTTGGTTAGAGCATGGTGCTAACAGGTCACGTGTTTGATCCCCACCCCCCAAACAGGCCATTCACTTAGGAGTTGGGCTTGATGGTTTTTTTTGTGTCTCTTCCAACTCAGAATATTCTGTAACTCTGTGACTGATTTACTATCAAGTTATTCTTCTTGTTTAATCATAGTGGTGATTTTGCAATGAGTGTTTTTAAAGTCTGTTGGGATTTGAAATTGTCAAATGGTAAAGCAGTCACAAAGCTGCTAGGGGGATTAACTGCATCACTTCCCAGACATGGTGTGAGAATGAAGAGAAAGTAACAGTGCTGTGGGCATCTGTCAGTGCCTTCTGCTCCTTGTGCGGTTCCATGGTGAGGACTAAATTTCTAAACCACAGGAGTGGGAGAACACTGAAATGAGAAGTTGTGGGGATTTTCCCTTTTCAAGGGTAGCTGAAACAAAAAAGGAGATGGGGGATGCACAGGGCAAGGTCTTGAGTCCATGCCATACCACCTGGAAATATTCTGGTAACGCTTTTCCTTTCCCACCACCTCCAGTGGTGCTGGCTGCTTGCCAGCAGCGGCACCCATAGTTCGACAGGGCTTCTGAAGAGTTGAGTCCGGTCAGTAGAGCACAGCTGTGTAGCTGCAGGTCAGTCTGAGCTTTGAGATGTTGCCTCAGCAATATCACGGCAATAAAAATAGAAGAGACTGTCTAGAAGTGGAAGTAAAGTGTAGAAGGAAAACGGGCTCCTGCCTGCAGAAGCAGAGGCAAAGTAGCCTTTGATTTCCTTTCTTTATAGTTGCAGCTGCATTTGTGACTCCTGGGGTTTATAAATGGGAAAAGTTTCTTCTACTGTTTCTAAAGGGCTTTTCAAGAAGGGATACTGTCTTTTGAGACTACTTACCTAATAATTCCAAGACTTCAACAAAAATTTTTACCTTGAGATTTCAGTTATGTGCATTTTTATATTACATATGAGCACAGTTGCAACCTTAACTATAGTGTGACTACTGTGACCTGAAATCCAGGTGCCTGTTTATGCAAACTTCTCTGATTTGAACAAAGCCTAGCAGAGGCTTGAGCAGCTTTGTCATTTCAGTATCTTGTGAACACATATGACTCAAAAGCCTAGGTGGGATCTCAGTAAGGCTTTGCAGTGTATAACACTGTACAAAAGTAGTTTGGTGTGGTTCCTCTTTTTGAAGAACCTCTGGAAGACAAAATATGATGTGTGAACGAATGAACAGGCAGGAGTTGCAGAAGACTGTTCTGCCTGCCAAAGATGTGGAAAGTTGCATCTTTCTGATTTGCTATTTTTTTCTCTGCTACTACTAAGGAAACTTAGCAATCACATTTGAGTGCTTGTAATTTTTGGTACCTGAAGAAATCATGATTAATTAAATATCATGTTCCATCTAGAGGTTGGCTTAAAAACTTTTGTGAGCTGAATTCAATCTTTTTAAAATATCTCATTATTGCTACTTTTTTATAATTTCCATGGTGCTATAAAATTATCCATGATCTGTGCAACTGATCCCAGTTTATATGAATTACTGGCTTGATGGATGAATCAATGGCTATGAAGAAGTTGAAATGACTGCTGGATTTATTTCATGAAAAACTTTTTTATAGAAGGTGATTATTGCCTTGAGCAGTGTTACCTGCTGTTGTGGCAATATTTAATAGTAAATCTATTTCAATGAAAGAACCTCATTAAATTGGATGAATTTGCATCTTTTCTACTTACGTTCTTTGTACCTTTAAAAGCTTTGGTTTAAATGCTAACTTCATTGTTTCTAAATCAGGTCTCCTCATGCCTTTTGCTTTACAAATAGTAAGCAGTGTTAGAAATTAGAAGCTGAGCTAATGGTTGTACACCATAGTTTAGGGATAAAATTACATACAATCCAGCCTCTGTGATAAATATCACTGTTTGGTAGTACTGTTGCTTATTTCTGGTTTAGTTGCATTTGGGGTGCCCTGCTATGATGGACCGTGGATTATATTTCAATCCTAATAGCAATAAGCATATGTAGGGCTCCATATTACAGTTGTCAATCTGAAATCCTCTTCATGCTACCTGTTTTACAGTGGTTAGAATTAATGCAATGCAAACAAAAATGTGTTGTTGGCCTCTGATAGTCTTTCTTGTAGGTTTTTACAGATTACAGTTAATTTTTTCATTGTCATCTGTTACACTGTATTACTCTCATTTACTTGTCTGTCTTATGGCAGAGATTTTCTTATGAGAAAAATGGAAGAGCAGTCTGTAGTGGGAGATTTGTCTGTATTTTCCCAAAAGAATACTAACTTGCATCTTTATCTGATGTTGCCATGTGAAGGGTAATAAAGTAGATAAAATGGGACTTTATGTATTGCAGCTTTACTGGTACACCAGAAGGCCAGAATGGAGCGACTTCAACGAGAACTTGAGGTTCAAAAGAAAAAGTTGGATAAACTAAAAGCAGAGGTCAATGAAATGGAAAATAATCTAACACGAAGGCGCCTGAAAAGATCGAATTCTGTTTCCCAAATTCCATCAGTAAGTTGAAATGTCTGTAGGCTATAAACCTAAACCACAAGTGTGGTCTGTCACAATAAATAAGCTCTTTAGTTGTTCATATATTGACAATATACTAGTGACAGACAGTATAGATAGAGTTAAGCTAGTAAACAGTGTAGCTTAGAGTAAAGGCTAAATATGCATTAATTAACCACAACTTTGCAGTTCACTAATTGCTTTGTGAAGTACTGCTTTTAAAGGCAGTCAGAAAAGGGTTGAGCTGGTAGTCCTTTCTAACTTTTCACACTACAACTTCATACTAGTACTGCTTTCCTCACCAAGTATTTTTTGGTCTTTGTGCACATACCAATCTCAAAGGAACTGATTCATGCACCAGTTTTCAGTGCGTTCAGCCATTGATTTGGTGGACCATTGACTGTCCTGACCACAGTCTGGAGTTGTTTGGTCAGCTCTGAAGTCTACAGAGAGAGAATTATTTAAGTGGGTTTTAAAGATTTTTGTAAGATTATGCTTGGATTAAAAGAAAGGTCGTCACAAGGGAGGATTTTTTTGATCTTCATTTCTGAAGTAACTAAATGCTGTCTACCTGTGTGTGAATGATAATTGTTAATAAAGTGAGAAAATTTAGTCTAACAGGCAGATTTATTTTTTCAGCTGGAAGAAATGCAACAGTTGAGAAGTTGTAACAGACAGCTGCAGATAGACATAGATTGCCTAACCAAAGAGATTGATCTTTTTCAAGCAAGAGGTACAGTATGTCTTAGTATATCAGCAACTCTAAATGCTGATTTTTTTCTTTTCTTCTTTTCACTGTCTGCATTTATCAAGGGAGTCAGTGTTATAAGTGATGGATATATACACTAATTGCAAAATCATCACATTAGTTTGAGTGAAACCATGGAAGTAACTGGCTTTTATGTCTGTTGTTTTTGTCAGCTTTATGATTTTCCTAATCCGATGATCATTCATATTTCATACTTGGCTCAGAAGGGAGAAACTTGTGATGCCATTTATTTAATAAATGCTGGGGGAGGGGGGCAAATCTGGTCATCTGAGTATCAAAGTGAGAGAGTAAGTTTTTTTTAAACAATACAGCTCTACATTTGTGTCCACTTCTCTCTTTTGTCTTCTGTGTCTGTCTGTAATTCAGCCTCTCAATTTAGCAAATATAGACTACAGTTGTAACTTCCAGTGTGCTTTCCTTGTGCTTTCCTTGTCTGCATGGGCACAGCCTTTGGTCCTCAGGGTGACATTATGAGACAGCTGAGCCAACTCTAGAGCTGCCAACAAGAGATCCCTCTCTCTTCCTTCTTTCCTCTCATGCCACTTACTGAGCTCTGGCTCTGTATTAGTTTTTAGATCCTTTGCAGAGTTGATTCTGTTCATGAGCCAAGCAAAAACTGTTGCATTGCTGGAAAAGCTTTGCTACAGCTGATGTGAGGGAGAGGCACAGGAAGGGAGAACTGTGATACTGAGACGGAAGGAACTAATGCTTCTCACTTTGAGCAGCAGTGATCTGTTAGATCAGTTCAGACATGAGCCATGGAAGTTCTCCTTCAAAGAGTGTGCCTGCAGTTAGGGAGGAAGTAAACATGTGTACTGAATATAATGCTGCACTATAAACCTGACCTGAAACAGAGTGTTTAAATTGCAGGTGATTTGGTTTTTATCTACTTGTTACAGTAAATGGGATTTAGGACTTCCTCTGAGTATTAATTCTAAGCATGTCTAATACACTGCATAGTCAGTAACACATCTCTGAGTATAGTTGCAATTTTGAAAAAGTTAAAATTTACTAATAAAATGGTGTTAAAATGGGGCAGAAAAAGATACCTTTAAGGAGTTTAGTCTGCTGGATTCTGTCTCTGACTTTATATTGCATATTTTGGGCAGTAAGTTTCTTAAAGTGTATTGTTGACATCACTAACATCTCACTTGGGTCTGTATTGATAACCTTGATACAAATAGTGATCACGGAATAATAGCACTGGTAAAGAATTATTGCCGGAAGGAATTGACATGCTTGTCTACTCAAATTTATTTTTTTTAACTGCTGCACCCTTTTTTTTCCCCTTTTAGGACCACATTTTAATCCCAGCGCTATTCATAATTTTTACGATAATATTGGATTTCTTGGTCCTGTGCCACCAAAACCGAAAGGTATTGTACTGACAAAATTTGGATTTAATTCAAATATTTGGTTTGCATCTAATATCATGTTCTAATTTACAAATGTAGTTTAAATGTTGATTATGAAATAGATTATTTCAAAAGTTTACAAACCTTGCATTTATTTGCATTGGCAGTAAATTTGCTTCTGTTTGCTTGTTTCCTCTCTGTTCGTACATTCAGGACAGAGAAGTGTATTAAATGGGTTATGTTAAGGTGGATAATACATTGGAAGGTAGTTTAAGTTAGTGGAAGTATCCATCTGTCTTTTAAAATGAGCATGAAGTACATTGCTTAGGGATGAGTGAAAGTCACTTAGATGACTCCATCATTGTGTGTGGTGAAGAGGGATTTGCTTGCATGTAACAGTAACTCAGTGTGGTTACCCTGGCTGGACTTCCTGGCTACTGTAGAATTTGTATTAACAAATTACATGAAAGCTGCTTCTGACTATTGTTACATATAGTTGTAGATAGTTGAGGAGGAAAGTAACGTAGCCTGGTAGGGGAGTCAGTATTGCTGATTAGCCACTCTTAAACATTCTCCTTGTCATTGTTTTGCACATTACTTATGTTTTTCCCTCTCAGGGTGTAAAACAAAGCAGAATATTTACCTTTTCTGTGTTACCTAAAGCAGATAATGAAATTAAATTGTTTGCAACAGCATCATACTATGACCTCTGGGCAGACTAACAAATGAAATAGATAATCTACTAATGTTTCTGTGCAGTCTTTCTGTCCAGGAAGTTCTCCACATAATATATATGTGTGTGATTGGTCCTTGCAGTGTGCACTAACTGTTGTTACAGGATCTCATCTTAAGAGATTTCTGACCATTCTGTTTTGTAAAATGGTCTCCAGACTGTAACACCTCCAAACTGATACTGTTTTTCATGCTTTATAAAGCTCTTTTTTATCCTTCATTATCTGAGCTGTTAGTGAAAATACTGAGTAAAGTCCATACACAGTCCTATTAGACACTTTTTACAGCTGAACCATGAAGAATTTATAGGAAGTTCTGTGAATTACGTAGTTCCCTTGACAGTAAATAAAAGCTAACCTATTGAAGAAGAAAATGTAAATTAATTTTCTGTGACCAGTTGTTAGCACTTCCATTGGTTTATGTTCTAGGAACTCACCAATTTGAGTGTTTCATTCAATCTTGAAAATACAGAATTAATCCTGATTAATTTATAAAGCTCTAATGTCCCTTTATCAATTGTCTTTCTTCTTCCTTTTTAAAAACTGTGACTGGTGTATCTTAGTCGTACATTAATTTTCAGTTCATTTCAAGCTTCAGTTTAACTGTCACATAGACTTTGACTTAATCCACAATTAACCAGTGTTCAGAAAAGAACGAAAAATAATTGTTCTTGCAGTCGTGATCAGTGCTATTGAACTTCCTGAAGGTCTTTTTGCAGCAATTGCCATTGACTAGTTGCTGATGAGGTGTTCTGCAGTTGAAATAATGGGCTAAAGGACTTTGCAGTTGCCTAAACTGGGCACCCTTAACTTGAGAAGTCACTCATCTCTCTTTTCATCTTGCATCCTTTTTCTCTTTTCTTCTTTTCTCTCTTAAACTAGTTGAGGGTTGTTGTCTAACACATCATGCAAAAAGATGCACTTGTATGGTTAGGAGCATTATTCTGTAGCACGACAGAGCCAGGCACTGGTATTTCTTTAGTGTTTCTGCCTGCTGAGCTGTCTTGAAGTAGAATTGCTGATATTCTTTCTAGGGTCAAAAAGTTAAACGTGCCAGAAGGTTACAGAGCACTTCTTGTCATAAGGAGTTTTAGCCTGCTCCGTAAACCTCAGACTTCTAAATCTTGTGCATGTTTCCTGTGCTGATTATTTCTAAATTTTATCTCCTTTTCATGCAATAGCTTTGAACAGAGGGAGGAAGGGGAAGAAAGCAGAGTGAAGGGATGGGAAAGTTGCTTTTTATAGTTTCACCTTGTGGCTTTTGGCTGACTTACAGTCAAGCTGTAGTCAAGGGGGTGGTAAAAAGCTGCTTCTGTCACTTGCAATAACTGTGCTGTTCTCAAAGGAACAAGATAGTTCTCGGTTACTGAAAAAAAGTAATCTCAAAATTCTTTCCATGCTGTTCTTGGTTAGTAACTGCTTATCTTATCTCTTTCGTGTCACAGATCAGAGGTCCATTGTGAAAACACCAAAGACTGTTCCAGACACAGATGAAGATGAGGGAGCTCAGTGGAGTTGTACTGCCTGTACTTTCTTAAATCATCCGGCCTTAAATCGCTGTGAACAGTGTGAAATGCCCAGGCATTTCTGAGCCAACGGGCCCATTACCTTCCGTAAAACCACAGCAAATGTACAAGGAGTTATCCAGTCATTGGGGGGCAAAAAAAAGCATTTATGCGTAGGATTTTTTAAAATGGAAGGTGTGACGAGATGGTATTTTGCTAATGTTAAATGTCAGCCCACAGAGCAATACCTCAGTGTTGTGTCACAGGCAGTTGGAATTGACTGGCGGAAGGGTCATCTGCTGAAAGACTCGCCAGCTGCCCAAACCATGTACAGTATTACCAGTGTCCCAGTAACACACACCGTTTTCAGTGCCTGGGTGTTGCCCATCCTTTTCTTTGCCCCAGTGTCGCTACTGAATTTTGACAGGGGAAAGGAATAGAGTGCTAGTGTTTATGTTTTCAGAGCTCTCAGTGAAACACTACGTGCACAGAGGACATCTTAAAAGGAACAAGGTTTAACTATTTAAACTGTTTGCTGCCACATAGTGCCTTTGATAAAGGGAAGAACTTCACAAATCAGTGGTACTCTTTGCCTTGTCTTCCCTGAAAACATCTCTGTGAAGTGAGAAATCAGTACAATCACGTCTAAAGATGAAAAGGAAAAACTGCATGCGTTGTCTGTACAATACACACAGTGAAATACCCCAAAGCTTTTCCTACTGTACATAGCTCCAGAGCCTGCTTTAAGTGATTTCTTTCCTTCACCTTTATTATTTTCTTGTAATTCTGTATGTATAGTGTAATAGTTTTTTTGTTAACTTTCTTTTTTTCCCTTTAAGTGATTTAAGCACGATCATGTCCCTTTTTTTAAGCTTTTATCTGAGAGAAGCAATGCCTTAAAGTAAGAGCATTAATAAGAAACTATGCACAAAATAGCTTTCCTCTGCTCATTCTGTACATTGCTCTTGTAAATGCTGATGATCTGTGAAGACCTGCAGATGCAGCGTGGTAAAAATGCAGGAAAAGTTGGAAGAGTTATGCATATAGTTCACTCCGTACACTGAGTTTTACGGTGGGTGACACAAAGGTAGCATTTTGTCTGGTGTGAGGGAACTTTATACTAGGAAACCTTAAACCCACCAACAGATCAGCATCCGAATTAAGCTTGCTTCATCTGCTGGGTGTCTTGCAGACTCCTGAAGAGAGATTCATTGGGGAAGTACATACAGTGCCAAAATCAACAGCAGCAGCATCGTACAGCTTTGTTCAAGGACTTTAAATGCTTTCCTGTTTTGGCAGCCAGTTTATAAACCTGACTTTGTGGTGAAGTCTCATATTTATAGAAAACAAGGATAGCAGTATTTAGGACAACTGAAATAAAGGCTGGAAAAGAGAAATCAAACAGACTTGAACACTGAAGCAACCTCAAGCATCTCTTTTATTTTGATGATCTATTTTTTTAAGGAAAATACTCACATGATCGGGGATGTATGTAACCGAGATCAAGAACATGGAATTCCAGTACAATATGCATGAAAGACAGCACACAAAGAATTATGTAGCAGCAGCACTTAGTGTGAGGCTGGAGGGAGTGCTAACAATGTAGCAAGAGACAAAGCAGACTGTCACCCACTGTAAACATCTGCCAGTGGACACTTTTATTAGGAGTTTTACAAGTGATCTATGTGAATGCACAGAGGCCTTTGTTTTGAAGGCTTTGCATTTTTTTATGTGGGAAGAAAATGTCAATCCCAGGTAATTAGGCAGTAGACCCAAATCACTTGCATTCAATGCATTTTGTTTATAAAATGAGGCCTTGTTTTTCAGCTTCATCTGCAGTTCTATGTGAAGATTGACAAATCAGTTTTTACCTGTTTATTAATAAAACCTAATTTGGATATCTTGAGTTGATGGTTTTGTGATTTAGCTGGGTAAACTGCCTTTGTAACAGATAAGTTATTTATAAAAATTAAAAAAAAATATATTCTAATGTTTTCTTTTGTGATTTGTTTGCTTTTTCCATGCTGTGGAGCAACAGAATACTCAACAGAACAATAAGCATTAACAGTATTAAAAGCAGGCTGATTTCTTATGACCAGAGCTTTTATTTAAGCCTTTGCTTTTTTGAATCTTTTGTCTCTCCTCCCATGCATTATTCTGTTTAATTCTAATTCAGTGAGTGTAAGGAATGTATTTCATAAAATTACACTGTCAAGATTGTTTCCTGACTAAAGACTCATTCACTTACTCATAAAGTAATAAGGTAGACACAGGCCCTTTTTACTTCATGCTTCAGGAGTTTATAACTTTAAAAATATTCGTAGATGATATGTTAATATAAGCAAAGTTCAAGGATGAACATGGTTCAACTATATTTTGGTGCTATATATATAATAAGTGCTGTAAGATACGGAGCGTTCCTAGACATGTTTTTCCCATATGGTCTCTGTCTAAGTGGACATTTAGGATGTGAAATTGGGCTTTCCTGAGACTTGGTGATGCTGTGTAAAAGTCCTTCAGGAGGAATCTGTAAACAGATCTAGTAAAAAACTAACTACAGATCCAGCAACAAACATTCCTTAACACTTTTTCAACTGGAGTGCCTTAATCTGCAGTATGAAATAAAGTGGTTGGAGCAAGGAGGGCAGCTGTATTTAAAAAACAAACAATAAACTCCAGTCAGCTGTGGAAAGGTGGGAAAAGGGGCGGAAAGAGTATATTTGAGGAAATAGGCAAGGTGGGATTCTGCTCATTCTATGAAATGCATAATTGATCTTTGCCCTGCATTTATTTGAGTGTTTATTTTTCTGAAGGGGGAAAAGAAAAATTTTGCATCCTAGCTCCAGCTAACTATGCAGAGCCATGTGCACAGTGTGAGTGTGTAGTTGGGCAGTCTTTTCAATAACTGATCCTGGAATGGTGGACTAAGAGAAATGATGTCTCCGGTGTCACCTCTTGCACAGATTTTACCTTCACTTTCAGGGGTTTTGCATTCTTTGTGTGTTTCAAGTCACATATATTGTCAGTACTTCCTTCAGGTTGATACCAGTATAGTGACATGTCACTGTATTATGTCTTTAATGATTTCAGTTTGAAGGATGAAATAGAAGTGGAGTTCACTGATGATTTTTTCTCCTCATAGAAGATAAATGTAAAAGGAGAAACATTTGCAGTAAGGTTGAACTTTGTGTTGTGAACATCAGTAGTTTATCTTGGATGCTGATTTAAGGCTTTACTTTTCTGTACTCTCTTTGTCAGGTATCTCTGTAACTAAAAAAAACCTTTTTGGCAGGAAGGCAGCACCATTCTTGGCTTTCAGAGATGCTCCTGTTTATTTTTTGTGAATGCATAAGATTATCACTTGGTCAAGTTTCAGATCTGGGGTAACTTTGGAAACGTAGCAATGAAACTGAGACACAGAGATGGTAACAGGCTGTTGTGTGATACCTCTGTGGAACTGACTCCAGTTCACCTTGCTACCTTTCTAGATAAATTAGGAAAACATTACTCTTGTGCACTCTCCAATCAGTAGAGCTGTTCTGCTGCCCAGGAGTGTATGGTTTGGTGTGGCACCCCTGAAACTCAGATCAGCTGTGAGACTGGGTATCTTCAGCTTCAAGCTAATGATAGATTGGTTTGAAAGCTGCATGGTCAGTATTTGTGCCTGTCCATGTATTTGCTTTATCTTTGTGAATTTAATCAATTTTGTGATCTTGAAATGTCTGCCTTTGGCATATTTTATAGATGACCAGGGGAAAAAGTATCCTTATCAGTACTACATTTCTTCAGTCAAATTTCTCTACCTTGAATATATGTTGGAGTCTGGACAGAAATTAAAGATTTGATTAAAGATGTAGAACAAATACTAGGGAAAAAAAAAAGCCAACCATTGAAATTTACTGAGCATTTACCCTTTTCAATACTACCTTGGTATTCTAAAATGGGAGTATTGCTACAAAGTAGTGGCAGAAAATTTCCAATATAGTTAATTAATATATAGTGTACCTTGTGAATGCGCAGCAACTCTTAGAAATATTTAATTCTAACTTTATCAAGAAAATGCTGTAACATTTTATTTTATTTATCTCTTATTTGTTAAAAATACCCTTATAAGTTGAACAGAAAATACAAATTAGCTTTAAACTTTTGATTCCTGTCATTGGTACAGAGTGGAATGATTGCAGTGCATTCTTTTTTCAAGCCTGACTGCTTGAATAGCTCTTTTGCTTAATTTGAGGAACAGTCTTGGATTATATGTAGTCCAAAATGCCTTGTGAGGTTCATATTTTAAGTGTGTTGTGTTAATGGCTTCAAATTGAGTGACTATTCTTTTTCACACTTTATAGGAGTACAGTGCCAGTACAATTTTGATGTGGTAATGAATGGAGTTGATGTGTATTAAGCATTTCTGATGTGTTTTTTTCTTAGTAGATACCAGGAGACCACATCCAGCCTATACCTGATAAGCTTTGCCTAAATTCAGGTTCCTATGGCAAGTGATTTAAGATCCAAGGCTAAAACCCATGGTGTTGGAGACACCAAGGAAATGGACTAAGGAATCGTCTGTCCTTTGTTTTTCATATACAGAAGCAAGTGGTGCTTTCCTTGCATCCTTGTGTAATGTGCAAATTCAAATGTGGCAAACATAAGGCCTCAGAGCTGGAAAGGGTGTTGTTGGAGTCAGGAACTTGGATCACTACATAAGAGACGTGCAGGTATCAGTGCTGTGCGTGTGCTTAGTGACAGCCGCGTCTCCATTGTGTGCTAAGGTCTCACCATTGCCACACTGTGGTGCATGCCAAGGGAAGGTTCCCAAGGTTTTCATAAGAAAAGGACAGTGGGAAGCAAGTGCCTGTAGTGCCTCATCTGACTGGGACACAGCTGCTTACGTATGCCTGAGGAGAGGTGCCTGTATCTGAGAGGGGTTACTCTGCCTCCATGGTCTCTAAAGTCCAGTGCATCAGTAGTTCTGGATTAGCTTTGTATACTCATATAACAAACTCCTAAAAGTTGTGTTTTCTAATTAAGGTAAATCTAGAAGTGAGTTCAAAACAGGTTAATGAATATTGA
Organism: Hafferia zeledoni; assembly: GCA_035583235.1. Lineage (NCBI taxonomy): Eukaryota > Metazoa > Chordata > Aves > Passeriformes > Thamnophilidae > Hafferia > Hafferia zeledoni. Next base: position 47,647,778 of record JAWWEV010000115.1, on the reverse strand, counting down.
TAGCTCGTCTGAGGTGACCAGAAACATTTTTCAAATGAGAGAATGAATGTTTGTTCAAAATGAAAACTTGATTAGAAAAATTATCAGCCCAAAAACTTTAAGTAAAGAAGTTTTACAGCAGTTTTATGATGATCTAAGATTATAAGCAAAGCAATGTTTTTATGTACATAATGCCTCTTAGCAGCAGATACTTAGAAAAATTTCATTTACAAATTACTTACGGTAACAACTCTGTACTTCATAGTTAGCTGTTAATTTTAAGTCGGAGGCCCTTTTTTCTTTATTATTTTGGCTTTCAAATACATTTTTATTATTTGATGTTTCATGTGTTATATTCTGGATAGAACAAAATTGAATGGATAGATTTTTTTTAACAGATCTTTTCTTATTTTTGCTCTTGCTTTTCATATTTGTTTTGTGTTAGTCAACATTTCCAGAATTCCTTCCTCAGTGTCTTACCTTATTGTTGTGAAAACTGTCACCTCATCTGGGGATCTGCTGTTTGTAAGAAGGATTTAGAAGATGCTTTGATGTATTGTGCCCCTTCCCACTACTCTGGTTACTTTGTGGCTGGAACTGACTGAGCCTGTGGACAGGAGTGAAATGCCATTGAAGAGGCATTTGGCCAAAAGTGTCATAGAATCGTTGAATGGTTTGGGTTGGAAGGGACCTTAGAGGTCATTTACTTCCAAACCCCTTGCCATAGGCAGGGACACTTTCCATTAGACCAGGATGCTCAAAGCCCTACCCAACCTGGCCCTTGGCTTGTCAACGGACCTGTTAGACATGGTCCATCTCAGCACTATTACTGTGCCACTGGCCCACTTTTGAAAAGATCCTTTTTTCTTGTGACATGGCAGCTCTGTGCCGAGCAGTGTGCAGAATGTGAACCTGGGATTCTGAGCCTTCAGTTCTTACCTCTGCCTTTGTCTTTTCAGCTTTCCTTTTCTCCATCTCTTAGAGACTTGAACAACCACTCAAGCCAAATTTCCTATGTTTTGTTGCGGCTATCCAGTAGCTACAGTGAAAATTTGGATTAGAACTAGGATGCATCTTCTGTGTCCTTTATGAGTCTCTTTCTTCCCTCTGTTTTGGGGCCATAAATCAAATCTAAATATAACCTGAGGAAAGAAAATACTCTTCTTCCAACAGAGATATTTGACACAATTATGAAAACATTGACATGAGGCGTCTTTTCTGCGAGCAAGAATCACTTCCTGGTAGCCAGTGTCTACAGATTATATTTTCTGTGATAGAGAGGATGTTGGGTGCTGTCATTGGACATCCAGCTTGAAGTCCATGTGCTTTGAGGCCACGTCACACACCTGTTCAGTGGTTTAGAGAGAGTTTTGCAGGTTCTTGTCTATCTGTTCCGTATCAGCAGTATGACCTTTCTCACTTGCAGTGTTTCCTGTGCAATGCCCTTGCACCTGAGAAAGCATTTGGAGATGCATGCCTCTTGTCATATCTTCTATCCATGTTCCTGAGTGTGTTAAGGTTTTGAAGAGGTGAGGCTGTGTACTAGAAGATCATGCTCTGTTGCTGCAACTAAGCTGCTGCTGGGCTGGAGCTGAAGGAAAAAAATATAGTGCGTGACTTTTGGCTTTGGAAACCCTTCATAAGTCTTTGGCACAACTGCCCTGTACATGAGAAAGAAAATGTCTTGTTAGTGTTTTTTGAGCTGAAGGACATGACAAAAGCTTTCCCTCTTTAATAATGATTAGTTATGTGGGGTTTTTTCCTGCTGAGCTCAATACTTTTAAATTAAATGGCTTAGGCTTTTTGAACCCCTAAGGAAACCAACTGCTGTGCTGCCTGGCCACTGTTCTGCCCCTGCGAGCTTCACTTCTGCCCCTGGGACTCTGGACTAATGAAACAGAACAGCCAGCTAGCATGGGCTGGGGCTGGATTTCCTTTTGTTAATGGACCCTGCAGCTGCCCTGAAGGATCTCACCAGGCAGCGCTTTTCTGCCAGCTCCACAGCCCTGGCCATCAAGCTCCACCCTCCAACTGTATCTGTAGTTCTGCTCTGAAATTACAGACTTCACCATTTTTCAAGGAAGCGGTGATGTGTTCCAGTTCTCAATGCTGCTTGAAAAAACAGTAGAGTTGGGTGATGGAGAGAGATACCCCACTATTCATGTAATTTTCAGTTGCACCCAAAGCATCTATCAGGCATAGCTGTGCCATATGGAAACTTTGCACTTTGAAAGCCCAGGATTGTCCTAAGTGGATGTAAATAACATGCAAAGGTATGTCTTACATGGTTTTGTTGAAAAGTGCATCATCCATCTACTGATCTATTGCTTCATTTTGGTTTTCATTCTCTTTCACTTTCTGTCTTTTCATCTTGTTCTTTTCCTGGACCAATCCCTGTCCTGATAGCAGGATCAAACCTATTTGATTTTTGATTGTGGAGAGGGATTGAGTTCAAGACTGAAAAAAGCATCTAGATCTCACTTGAACATCAGTCTGTAGCCATAACATCAGTCTGTAACCCCCATGGCAACCATGCTTTTCGTTTTTAAAACATTTTCAGTAGTCACAGTACTGCCCCAGAAGGTGGTAGGTTGTCATGTGGTGGTTTCAGCTCAGTGTCTTTTAATTTCACATGTGACATTCACCTCATGTGACTAAGACAAAATGCATTAGTAATACTTCAGAGCAGGGATTGCATCACACTCTCCCCCCTGACCCCAGCTGGAAGTGTGCTCCTTACTTGTTTACAAGGCTGTACTCCCTGATGCTCTTATTCTCTGGTGCTGTTAATGAGCTATGAGTCCTGTGTTCTGGCATCAGAATGGCACACCCTCCTCAGGAGCGACAGGGAATGACTAATCTCAGCATTGCCCATCGTTTGGTCACAGCTACTGGTTTTCTGACTAGTGCAGAAGGGTTTTCACTTCTGAAGGTGAAAGGAAGCAGTTAACAAGTGGTGATTAATACTTTTTCTGAATTTTGATTTTATGACTTTTACTGAGTCTCAAAAAGGTAACAGCTCATTTCATATCACAATTGGCTTCTGCTCTTACTGCTATAATCTAATTGTTTCTATTTTCATTTTGTTTTAAGAGTAAAGGCATTTAAATCCAACCTTACAAAGACCAATGAATAGAACACAGGAGTGAAGAAGCTGTAGGTAAGGGCCTGAGGTAGGTGGTATGAACTGGATTGCTCGGAGGCTTGTTATGTCTGTGGTTAGTCGTCTGTTAGCAGCTCCTGTGTGATCCTCTGCGGCGTCAGCCATAGCCATCGCTCATGTTTGACAGAGCTTGCTTTCTGTGGCATTCACCCTGAAACCCTCCTGTGGCATGTTTAGCTACAAAAGCTGCTCCGTACCTGCAGTTTCTGTTGGCTGCATCTGGTTGCTTTTTATCTGGTGATTTGAGAGGGTGCCTGCCAGCTGTCAGGACACAGGCAGTTAGCTCTCTGCATGTCCTCCAGCAGCAACATGAGCCAGCACGTTTGCTGACCTTTTCCAGATGTTTTTTCACCAGCCTCCAGTATCTGGGTAGATAGTTTGCTTTCCCTGTCTTTTTAGCCCTTTTCAGTCAGGAGCAGGTAAACTGCCCCAGTTTTCAGAGGGGTTATACCATGTACGGGCATGGCCAGCTCCCAAACCATGTGTTTTCTCATTCTCTCTTGTCTTTCCTGCTAGCGTGTCTGATGGTGCAGGGCTTGATGTAATGCACACGAGCTGCTGAGTCACCCCTGAGCTGGCAAGATTTTATTGTACTCTTAACCCAGTATAGAATGTCTGCTCCCTGGGCAGGCAGGAGTGAAGCTGGTGTTTCCTGCTTCCTTCAGGGTCATGCCAAGGCCTGAGGGAACCTTTGCTCTCGGCTATGTGCTGAACCTTTGCTCTCAGCTATGTGCGGCTTTCAGAGCAGATGACCCAGCGCTTCAGATGCCATGTGCTGCAGAGCAGTGTTTCCAGGCTGGGCCACAGCAGGACCCCAGGGATGTTCAGCAAAAACCTGTGTGCATAAAATGTTCTGAGTTGGAAGGGACTCACCAAGATCATCAAGTCCAACTCCGGACCCTGCACAGGACACTCCAAGAATCCCACCATGTGCCTGAAAGCACTGTGCAAGTGCTTCTTGAACTCAGATGGGCTTGATGCTGTGACCACTTCTCTGGGGAGCCTGTTTCAGTGCCCAACCACCCTATGGGTGGAGAACCTTTTCCTAAAATCCAACCTAAGCCTTCCCTGACTCAGTTTCAGGCCAGGCCATTCCCTTGAGTCCTGTCACTGGTCACCAGAGAGAAAAGGTCAGTGCCTGCTTCTCCTCTTCCCATCACGAGGAGGAAGTTGTAACTGCAATGAGATCTCCCCTAAGTCTCCTTTTCTCCAGGCTGAACAGGCCAAGTGCCCTCAGCCGTTTCTCATACAGCTTCCCCTCAAGGCCCTTCACCTTCTTCGTTGCCCTTCTTTGGATGCTCTCTAATGGCTGAATGTCTTTCTTATATTGCAGTCGCCAAAACTGCACACAATATTCAAGATGAGGCCATGCCTTGTTGGGTCTTTTTGGGTGCCAGCTCTGTGTTGATACAATGTAACATAATATTTATACATAATAAAATATATATTTGTATCCATAATTTATTAAATTATATCTATGTAAATATATGAAATATATTTTTTATAAATAAGACATATTTCTATGTCATAACATTGTCTGTGTTCTCTGGGAGATTTGCTTTGGAAGTCATTAGGAAGAATGGGGATGTCTTTTTCACAGATTCTTGTACACATGATGGAGTTGAGAAAATGTGTGATTTTTGTAAGGTTGTTACTAACAGCTCTGATGTAATTCTGCCTTGAAATGGGACAAACTGCATTCACCAGAACAGAAAAAACTGTGTTGAGCCCTGAAATCCAAGAGCTGGGCACCACAAATGCAGTAGTTAAAGCAGGCCTGAAAGTGAAAACAAGTATGGCATTGGGAATCATCTGCTGGCCTGTGGGCAAATATGGGTTCAACCCATCAGGAGGCTCAGGAAATCCTGCCTTCAAGCCAACATTGCTGCTTTGCTGGTGATGTGATAGCTGGACCTAGTGGGTTATTTGTGCCTCTGGCAAGGAGCTGAGAAACAAGGCTACAGGCAGGTTTCAGATAGCTGTGAGCTCAAGCCTCTAAATGCTGAGTTGCACATCCAGCCTCTGCCTGCCTAGTAGACAATTTTATTTTCAGTTCTTCGGAGATGTGGGTGCACAACCAACTACCTGGCTTTGGGTAATTGTACAGCTCTGGTGACCCCACTCCCTAAAAGTGCAGGGAAAGGAGGTGTAAAAGGAACACAATAGGAAATTGTGGCATTTTGAGTTGTTTTGAAAGAAGCTTTTTTATCCCCCCAGTTATTGCTCTCTTACAGTTGCATGCTGGGAATATTTGTTGTTTATCTGCCTAACTGTTGATTGACACATATGCAAGATAATAAACTTAATTAGTTAAAATCCCACATGTTCTGATTAACTGCTAATGTCCAAAGGACACCTGGAAAGACTTTGGAGATAACGTTTGTAAGGGAATGTTATCTGGGCTTGGAGAGTGTTTTTCCAATTAATTTCTGCCTAAGGATTGGCTGTGATACTTATCCAACTGGCAAACCTAGTTTCAGATTTCAGCTTTAAAATATAATTGGCAGCTCAGCAAATTCATAAAATTGATCCCCATTCACACTTATTTTTGGCTTGCATTAAGAATGTGCCAACCTGGAACTCTAAACTTAACCCCGAGTGACTTTCCCAGGGCTGCTGCCCTGAAAGGAAAGCCTGGCAGCAGCACCTGGGCCCCAGCCAAGATAAATCCTGAGACGCCAGGGGCAGTGCAGCCAGAGCTTGAACTGCAGGTGAGGGGAGAGTAAAAAGATGGAATAAAGGGTGGCTTTTGTCAAATGTCCCCTTTCTGAAACCTCCTATTCTGCGTTTGGCTCTCACTCCTCCATGGCCTGACACAATGCTGCAGCTTCTAAGACCGTCTGAGCTGCTGTGTGTGCTTTTAGGGCTGCTTAAACATAGAACACAGGCTAAAGTCAAGATGTAGTGTAGATACTTAACAGTGCCATGTGTTTCAGCTCTGTGTACGAAGCAGCAGATCGCAGAAGGCAGTGGAATCGTTTCAGATGGTGTGATCAAGCCTCACCTGCAGGTACCTGGTTTGTTTCAACCTGCAGGAGCCTCTTCAGCCAGGAGGCCCAGGGGAAGGTGTCCTGTGCTGAGCAGAGCTGAAACTCTGCCACACAGCCCTGCAGCCGGTGCTGTCGTGTTGGTTCTGTTCCTGGTGTGGATGAAGGGCAACTTCTGCTGACGGGATTTATGCGAGTGGATAGGACCAGCTTGTGAAAGTCCACCATGGAGCAGCAAATAGTGTTTCTAGTGCTACCACATTGACACCTTGTGGTGGAGTTGGCCATCATGCTTTAAAAAATATGTTATTGATGTGTGTCTTATGGATGTCAATTGCTAGAGGTTTCCTAAAGCTCCCATTTGGCTTTGTGTATTTTTCTTTCAACAACTCCACTTAAGCTCCCTTGGACAAATTCAAACATTGGAATATCAAAGAGCAAAGTGCAGAGGCTGACCTAAACCAGTGTCTCCCAAATACCTTCCCAGTTGCATATCAGTATCGTAGACGATGAACAGAAATAACCATCGGAAAATGTTTTTTTCTACTGATCTAGAACTTGGATTATCTGCCCCTCTTTTCCAAAATATTGTTTCTTTGACTCCAGCTGAAAGTGCTATTCACATTTTTCCCCTTCTGCAAGGCTTAAATCTGACCTAAGGAAGATGCTCTAAAGGTTTAAAGATCATCCATCTGGTTCTTAAGTGAAGCCAGGGCTCCAAATTCACCACATGTCATACATTACGTTATGAGCAAAAGGATATACAGATACTGAAATTCTTCTCCAAGAATGTTTCCCTGCTGGAAATAACATTTTTACAAGCTTCTGTATTCCCTTCAGCTTCTTCCTAACAGGACCTCCTGTGGGGAGAACTCGGTATTTCTCATTCCAATGATGATTTTGAGTAATACTTATAACTGTGTGCCAATGACTGTGTATATTTTGGAAATAACAAATCGTACTCAAGTTTGTTTCTCTGCTAAAAATCTCCTTAGCACCACTTTTGAAGTGGTGGTGGGATGGACTCTGACCTTTGTCAGGCCATCACGGCATTTATGCTTTTGGTTTCCCTGTAGCTGGAAAATGTGGTTTTATTTATAAAGTACATTTTGTCATTTACCATTTTAAGCAGTGAAAGTCATCATATTCCTCTGCATTTCTCCTGGTGCCCCTTTAGCATTGGTTGTTCCTTAGTCCTGTTAGGCAGTTCTTGTCTCTGTGCAGCTCTCCTGACAATGCCAGGAGACTGCTAATTCCTGTGCTAAAATGAAGTCTAATCTGGAAACCAAATCACCAGATGGTGCAGGTATCTTTGTCTTGGCTTTGCGTTCAGTGTTGTAGTTCATTTGGATACTACAGTTGTTGCCACTTCTTATTTAGCAGTTTTCTCAGTTGTTTGGAGATATTAAATTACAGATGCCAAATTCAGCAAGCTGACAGCCACAGGAGAGCTGGGCCTGCTTTGCTCACTGTTGCAAGTGTGCAGGTTGGTGGCAGCTACCTTTTTCAGTCTTTCTTTGCACAGAAGCTCCTTTCTGAGGTTCTGTCACAGCCTACCATATGTGACATTCAGTACTTGCTTCTTCAAGCTCTACTATTCATTAATTTTGTTTAATTCCTTTTTTGTCTTTCCTTGAGAAAATTTACTTCTGTTTGTCCAGTTTGACATCTTTTATGCCATCCATGTTTTGCTGCTAGTTTATGTTTGTCTTCTGCCATTGTGTGTCCTAATGACCATTTGTCTTTTGTATGAAACTGGTAAGATAATAACTCCCTCCAAAGTACAAGCTGGGGAATGCTGGGTGAAGGATGAATGTGGATTTTACAGTACAACTTAAGGTAAGTCAAGAGCATATGGTGGCTGAATTTCTGCTCGCATCCCCTTTGATCCTTAGAGAAGAGAAAGCTGTATGAAGTCAGCACAAGCACCTGTGAATGTAACTTTGCCTCTGTTTCCTTCCCCAACAGCTTTTGCTGGTAAGACTTCTTTAAGGTGCAATGGGAAATCAGCCTGAGCATATCAGATTTCTGCCCGGCCAAACCCATCTATTTCATGGTTTTAACAGCACCAACAAAACCCAAACCAAACAATATAAGAAAAAAAAAAAGAAAAAAGAAAAAAAGAAACCCCTAAAAGCCCTTCATTTAGAAGGCAGCAGGGAAAGACGAGACAAGATGCTATCTGAGCTTGAGCAGGAGGAATATGTGGGACAGCATGCAGAGAGGCAGCAAGGAAGAGAAATGAGCACAAAACAAGAGTTTGGGGTGGCAGGAATGCATGGTTTTGTGAAGGTGCAAGGAGAGAGTTTGAGGTGGTAAGGCATTTTGTAACTTGTGCCCCACTCCATAAAGAGTGTAATGGAAATCCTGAGCCCAGCAAGAATAGGAGAAAAAAAGGAAGACAAGGAAACTGACTCCGGTAAAGAGGAGGAGCCAGCAGCGTGGTTACAGTGAACGACTCTGATGCTGCTGTTCATGGGCAGATGCCCATCATCTAATTTCCTTACTGCGCTCAAAATTGTGCCAGCCCTGAATGCGTTCTCCTACCTTTGTGGCTCATTGCCTTGCATGTGCTGTCCCCACAAACTGCTCTGTTCACAGCTTTGCTCCACTTGCATGTCTGTTTTGATTGCATTTGCCAAGTCAGCACATCAGTACATCTTTACTCAAGAGTTCCTCTAAGCCTGCTACAAGTCTTGAAGGCCATGAGGCCAACTGGGGCAGAGAAGGGATGGGGCTAAAATGCTGTAAAAAAATCCTTTTTCTATCACTTGCCAGTCATAGCTCTTTCTTAATAATGCTAATGACAAGTGGTGCTGTAATATTAAACACTTCTCAAGAGTTCAAAGCATGCAACCAGCACAAGGGAGGGAGATGCTACAGCAGTCTTGTATATACATGAGTGAATGCAGAGGTCTGTCACACTTGGTGTAGCACAGGCCTTACGTGTTATTCTCTAGCAATCCAACATTTTTAAAGAGACAAGTCATATTCTATTTAGTTGTTTCTGATTAGTTCAAAAGTTTGCTTATAAATTGTGCCAGCTCTTATGTGAACTGAGTTAAAATATTACCAGAACTCAGAATAATTGGAAAATACAATTGTTTAATACTGAGCAAAATTATCTGCTTTATGGACCATCTTATGACATTAATTCTTATGGCACCTAAGCTCACCCCATTAGTGGGCTTGTCATCCATGTTCTGTGAAGGAGAGATTTCTGTGTTTAAGAAGAGGTGGGAGGGAGGTATTGTGAGCTGCCCAGGACCACATGGGGCATAGAAGACCACCCTCTTTCCTCCTTTTTATGCTGAGGAGCTGTTGCAGGGGTGACCTCCACCCAAGATTTTCAGTGAAATATTTGTGTATAGTTTCTCACCCCCTTGCCAGGGAAGGGTATCTGTGGCTTCCTGACTGTTTGCAAAATGTTGAGAGTAGAGAAAGAGGATTCCCTTTTCTGACTTCTTTTTTTTTTTTTTTTAAATCTTAAAATTAACTTGGCAACTCTGTAAATCTCCCTTGGGAAAGCAGCCCATCTCCTGGAGGATTGCTCCCACTGCTTCCAGCTTCTTCCAAAAGTCTTGACAACCACAAAGCAGAGAACATCAAGGGCTTTCTGAGCCTATTAAGATTTATGGGTTAATTTTCAACTTGGCAGAGAGAGCTGGCCTCAAATGCATCTCAGCAGAGATACCAAATAGCAACAGCCTTCTATGCTGTCTATACAAGAGCTGTCACCTCCTTTCTGTTAGCAGCCCCTTCCCTTATTAGTGGAGCTGACAAAGGCAAAAAAAAGAAATCCTTCTGCTTTGGAAAGTGCTTGTGCTGTGGTGAAATAAGAAAATGGTCTGTGCTTTCCATGGGCTCCTGGCCAGCGGCAGAGCTCCTCTCAAACAGGCAGTGACACAGCAGTGCTGCTGAGCTGCCCTTCAAACAAAATCTCCATGAGAAAAAACCCTCTAGTAAGCACAAGAGCCAAGATAAATCAAGTTCTGTTTAGCACCAAAGTCTGATTTATTTTCTCAGACACTTTCTCAGCAGAATGCACATTCTATGTATTTTACTAAAAGATTCCTCTGTAAATAAGACAGAAATGAAAGAAAAATAAGTTATTAAACATTGAGAGAGGGTTTTGGACAACCACCAAATTCCTGTGCATCCTCAAAGGAAGAGGAGAAAAGCTTATGCACGTCTCCAGCAAGCTGAGGGCACCATATAAAAGCAGTGTGTCAATTTTCCTATAGATTTTTAAATACTTTCTGTGTTAGAAGCGATATATACATTCCAGACATGAAAATAGATGTTGACATGTACAGTTATATCCTGCTCTGTTGCTGTGGTATATTTTCTGAATGCTGTCATTTGGGACTTGCTTTTTTGAGTAGGTGGGAGGTATTTTTTCACTCAGCATCCCACTTTGTCTGCTGTGTGTGTACAGCAGCAGCTGGGAAAGACCTGGTACAGGCTGTTGGGCAAGCTGATGAGCCTGGCCCTGCACAGGCTCACAACAGGCATCTGGTCCATGACATGTCTCAGGTTTCACCAGTGTAGGTGGCGTGCATGGTGTATTTCAGTGCAACTAATGATGGTTGTAGATTTCAAGTACTTTTCAAAGCACTTCTTGGGGATTTTATTCCACAGTTTTGTTTTAATATCATTTCTAATCATTATGTAATATGGAGTGGATAAATTTATAAGCCGTTCTGACAATCCATATGACATGGAAAAAACTGTCATGTTCTGTGAAGGTAAATTGTACTTCCGAACTCCAAGTCATAGTTTCTTGGAGCCAACCATGTGGACATAAGATATTGAACAGATACTCTATACTTATTTCCTGAAGATACTTTAAACACCACCACCAAGAAATAAGAGCTGGTGGTGGTTTCCAGAGGGAAACAGGTCAAACTATCACCCCTTTAAAAAAATGTATCGTATGATAATGTCACTAAAGGTAAACTACTACTACTACCTTTTTGAAAGCAAGAGAATTCCAGCTTCTCACTGAGGACCATGTCTAATTCCTGCCTGGGACAAACAGTACTGATTGCACTTCAGAGAAATTAAATACTGCAGGGTCAGAGAGTTTGAAAATCTCACCTAAATGATGAAGCATCAGTGCTAAGAGGATTGGAAAACAAGCAAACAAGAACAAACACTAAGCAAACCCCAGAAAATAAAGAAGATATTATTCAGAACAAAGTGTTATAGATGAACATTTTATAATGTGTCAAAGCATTTTTAAAAACATGTCATACTGACATACATAAACTTTGGTACAATGCCAAAAACCTTCAGGATCAACCTTAGTATTTGAATTATAACCTGAAGAATTCAGTGGAATAATGCAGAGATTAGCAGCTTTACAGCTTACTGAAAATCAAACATGTCCCAACAGAACGTATTTTAAATATCTGTAATCATAATTCAGCTGTATAAATGCATTATGGGGCCACATTGGGTAATAAAGGGTGAAGTAAACAACAGTTATTTATTCAACACAAGAGACACTTAAAAGCTTTTTTCTTTTTCTCCTTTTGGCATCATTTGGATTTCCAATTTTTTTTTAATATCAACCCTGAGCCCTCAGTCCACATTAACACTTACACTGAAGATGACTTGTCTGATTTGACTTCCATCATTTGTGATACCTGAGAAATGCACCTGTGGCTCCCTTCAGGGGCTCTGGGGTACCTCCACCACCTCTGCTTGCGATTCCATGTTATCAGCATTGAAAGCTCGCTGATACTGGGTTGGGCTTTTATCATGGACCCAAAGATGCCTTTGGGCACAGTCCTGTGTTAGGGGAATAGGCCAAATAATTTTCTAGGCCAGCTGAGCAACCAGTCATGGGGAGGTCATGGGGGAGCCCTTTACTGGGGACTGTGGAAATTGAACAATAGATCAGGACTTCAAAAACATGTCCTGTGTTTCAGGGCATTGATGAAAATCTATGCCGTGTTGAAGCCAGTCACCAGTGAGGTTCAAAGGCTGACAGCCCAGTAACTCTGAGCCCTGATGTTCACTTTCTTAGGAGGTGGAATGCAATCCCACTGCAGTGGATGACAGCCTTTGCCTTGACTTGATATCCTGTGCAACATAGCTCATTGATGCTTACACTTGTGCTTCTGGAACAGCTGTAACCTTTGCCACAATGCAGTTTAGTAACAGTTAAGCCTCAGAGTAGCATTATTTTGCCCTAGTGTGTTTACTGGGACAAGGTTTGCTCTGGAGGTTTTGCAAGTTTCTTGTCTTTGAATCCATAAAGTCAAGCAAACAGTATCATAGAATGGTTTGGGTTGGAAGTGACCTTAAAGATCATCTAATTCCAAACCCCTTGCCATGGACAGAGCAAGTTGCTCAGAGCCCTATCTAACTTGGGCCTTGAACACTGCCAGGGTTGGGGAATCCACACCTTCTCTGGGCAACCTCTTCCAGTGTCTCACCACCCTCACAGAAAAGAATTTCTTCCCAACATCTAAACTAAACCTACCCTCTTTCAGTTTGAAGCCATTCCCCCTTGTCCTTATCACTACAGCTCCAGATGGAGAGTCCCTCTCTGGCTTCCTTGTAGGCTCCCTTCAGACACTGAAAGGTGTTAAGAGGTCCCCAAGCAACCTTCTCTTCTCCAGGCTGAACAGTTCCAACTTTCTGAGTCTGTCTTCAAAAAGGGGATGCTCTCGTCTCCTGATCCTCAGTTTTGGGGTACAAAGTCATGCCCTGGTTCATCTCGCTGTAAGGAAAAAGGGAGCACAGCTCTCTGTGTATGTTTACTTGCTGGGCAGAGGATGGCCTTGCAGATGGGGTGGGCCAGTAGTCACTGTAAGAGGCACTGGGGAAAGGACAGGCTTTCTGGAAGAAGCCCAATCCATTGCTGGAGTCTAACAGAAAGGGCTGGTGTGGGGCATGGCTGGGGAAACAGTGATGATGCTGCTGCTGCTGCTGTTCGCTGTACAGGCAAAGTGTGTCAGTGGGAAGAGCTGTGGACTGCAGCAGAACATGCTGCTGAGCCTCCAGGGCCTGTTTGTGCTGAGCGCCAGCAGGGACGTAGCGGCTCCTCTGAGCTGTTCCATGCACGCCGCAGCACTCCGGGGGCCAGCTGTGCTCTGGGCACATCCTGCCTTGTGCAGGTGGGAGCACTGTTTGCTGGGAAGGGCAGCCTGGAGAGCAGGTGCAGTCCAAGCTATGAGGGTGATGAAGTGAGAACAGCTTGTGCCCGAGGTCACCGCAGTGAGGGATGTCCATCCCCTCTCTGTCCTGAGAGGTTTGTATGGGCCAGTTATAGCTGTAGGTGCCATCACCGATGGACATTGCTGACACCTTCTTCAGCAGCTCTGGCTGTGGTTGCCCCAGGTCAGAGCCAGGACCTCCACACCAGGCACTGGATGTCTGCTCAGGACAGCTCCCCTGGGACCTCCCTGAGTACCAGGAAGGCCCTGCAAAGCCTCTGGCTTCTTGCAGAGTCTCTGTGCAGGTGTCACAGGGTGCAGGCTCTCCTCTGGTCTTGTACAGTGAGCAGTTACCCCTCTCCTCCTCTTTCCTCAGGGTTAACGGGACCTTTGTTTTGGCCCGGAGCTCATCAGCAACTGAAAGCTGAGCTTGACGTAGTCTCTCTGGATGATAAAATTTGCATTTATTGCCATAGGTGCATTTTTTACCTGAAAGAGTCAAAAATATCAGACAGGAGGTTGTCACTAGCACCAACATCTGTTAAGACACTCATCATTTCTCCCCATCACCATGCATTTGCAGCACTGTCATGAGCACAGAGAAAAGGGGAACTGCTATTTCAGATTCAGTACTGTTCACTCCAGATTTAAATATTGCTGACAGAAATAACAGGGTGAAACAGCAGTGAAAGGAAGTTTCTGCTATTCTGGAAGTGTCTGAAACTCATTTGTTTTGGCTCCTGCACTCTGTGGGCTGGGAAACCTGCTGCTACAAAGGGTTGCTTTTAAAAATGGCATAGACATTTACCTCTGAGAAACCTGAACACTGCTACAGAGCTATTGGGAGGGGAGAGAGGAAAAGTGTCTGGATGGCCTTTCCCAAGTGCTCCAGCACAAGTTCACTCCACAAAATGAGAAGTGTGTGCAGGCAGAGTGGTCAGCACAGCCACGGTGCCTCGTCTGGGTGCTGTGTGCAGGCAAAGATGGAGGATCCAGAAACAGCTGCTGCCTTTGCTGAGGTTGAAGCCCCTTAAGCAGGAGATGAATAAAGCATCACACCTTTGAGAAACCCCAACCTAAGTCCCTACCACACAAAGCAGGACAGCACATGGCAACGTCACTTGCCCTTAGCCAAAGGAAAGCACCACTTGGAAGCAGGAGGAAGAGGAGGGGCAGTTCACAGCATGAGGAGAAACCCACCATAGGGGCAAGGCTGCCATTTCTTTTCAGGAAGCACTGGCTTTTTGCTGAGGAAGTTATCAAGAGTGGGGCCATGCCGGCCTAATGGATCATCAGGAGGCAGAAACCTAGAAGAGTAGAAAAAATCACGGATGTAAGCCCTTGTCCATGCACACTGGATGGCTCCATGGAATGCATTTCCCCAGAACACCTCAGCTATTAGGAAACTCAGGAGAGATTAGCATGGACAGACTGAGGAGCACTCAGCTCAGCCTGGCAGGCACAGTGCAAGTGCCTTAATGAAAATATTCCCCAACGGGGTTGGTGAAGGGCCAGAGGGACCAGCTTCTTGTCTCTCCTATTCTAGACAGTTATGATTACAAAAGCATGTTGTACTGCCAGCCAGCCTTCTCTCGTGGATTTAATTCTGTTTCTTACAGAAATAGAAATTAAAAGATACCAAGACCTGGTTTAACATCCCAACCTGAATTGGAAAGAAGCAAAGCTGGTTACTAATGCTGCCAGTAATAGAAAAGTTCATAAAATAGTGACAAGGAAGAGTTTAAGAGCAAGTAGGGGACCACTGCTGAGGGAGTAGGAACTCAAGAAATAAGATAAGTTGCAGTGAATTCCTTTGAAAAAAGGGCTCTGGTGGGAGATGTTGGAACTGACTTGGCGCATGCTATTTAAATTATAGATTGTATAACACAAACTGTCTCTTACCTGTTACTGACAAAAGAGTACATGAGTAGTCGCTGCTCAATAAACCATTTCCACTCAGGGTTTTCATTTTGGAGATCCCGGTAGTGGTCATTGGACACAATGACTCCATCTTTCTCATAAGCAACTTTCACTATGTAACGATCGTCATAGCAAACTACCCTCTTGCCTTTCACCTTCCGAGATGGTGTGTAGACAAGGATGGATTGCTTTTCAAGCTCTTCAAGAATGTGCTGGTCTGAGGGGGTGGTTGGCAAAAATGGATGGTGGGAGAAAAAAAACAGAAAAGAGAAACTAATTCACTAATAATGACCAAGTTTCAATCATCTGCCAGAAACCTACAGGAATCTAGAGGTGTTTCAGCACTTTAGGCAACTCGCAGTGGTGTGTTTTTCAGATGCACTGATATCTGGTGGTTATTTGGCAGCTTCTACAATTTGAGATGTTTTTTTATTTTTAAGTCTTATCTGTAAAAGGATGCCTTGAATTCCACACCTGAGGCATACTGAGCCCCTTTAGTGCCCTTTTTACCCTGCCAGATGCTCATAACCAGCCCTGGTGTGACCTTTATTTGGGGATAAAGTGGGTGTGATAAAAAAAATAAATAACTTTCTTTTGCTGCTAGTGAGGACACTCTGATCTCTGCCCATTCCCGCTCTGCAGAAAGGCAGATCCCCAGAGGCCTCATCTGCAGACACCAAGCTGCTGGCACAAATCTTGCAGTTCTATTTCCATATAAACTGAGTCTCACACCCCTTCACAGACTTGTGCCGATGCAGTTCCTTCCCCTGGAAGAGGAACCCTCTTCCTCGAGGGTTCCATGTAGCTTCTGTATTGGGTAACAGGCTAACAGATAATACTCATGCAGTAACGAATGTTGCTGTCTCCTGGCTGGCCTTAAATGCTCTGTAGACTCACTGCGAGCTGAAAAACTCCTTTAATTCTGCCAGCAACAACTTGTGATGGTCAAGCAGGAGGTTCAAAGCAGTGCAACAAAGCCTTATAAGCAATTTTAGCTACTAGCCAGGAGCAGTGAATGGGGTCATGACTAATTTAAGTGATGGGAAGCCTGATACACAACTAACACTGTGCTTGTCTTTACAGGGCAAAACTGTACTGGCCTCTTCACACCCACTCTGTCTCCAAATCCCACCTAATGGTTGCCAAACTATGCCCCGGATGGTGACCTACCTGCAATGGGACTGTCTTGTCGAGGGGGCTCTTTTCTCCAGAGTGGGACAAAAACCTTGATGTATGTGTGTCCCCTCTCTCGAAACCAATCCACCGCCAGCTGGATCCCCCAGCAGGAGAATACTTCTTTGTTTCCATGACTATAAAAAAAGGGGGATGATGAGGCAAAGCTTTTATGAAGCTTAGAATTCTCTTTAACCAAGACAGTAATGAAAAAGCAAAATAAGCAACTTTTGTGTCATTCACCAGTTTCCAAGAAAACAACCTGGCAGGGTGTCCTGGTTGGACAGATCCAAACACCTCTCCAGAAGCAGTACCAGAAAGATTTATCTGAAGCAGTTTGGATACTTAAAAACAGAAATATTCCATGCCCCATTTCTGTGACCCAGGCCTGTTCCCTCCATCTGTATCTATATCTGGATGGACTTGTATCCTGAAGTACCAGCAAGATCTTAGGCCATGTCAGATCCTTTACATGCCTTGTCTGATAAAGGTTTGAGGAGTGAGAGTTTCTTTCAGCACAAGTAGAAATCCATGAGGCTCTCCTGTAAGAAACAGTGTGGTAATTTTCTTCTGTGGTAATAGTGTCATTAGGTATTTTAATGGCTGAAGAGGATGCAAATATGATCACAGGGCATTCAACTGCTGATCTCTTTTGGAAACAAGAGATGAACTATGGGGGAAGGGAAACTGACGGAAAAAAAAAGAGAACCTAAACCAGGACACCTAAAAAGGGAAAAGACACCGGTGGAGGTGGCCACAAGCACCTTAGAACCACTTTTGTCATGCTCTAGTTGGTGGATTTTGTCTTCATTGCGCAGAGGTAGGAAAGCCCTAGAACAGGTGTTATAGAGAACACCAGCAAGGTGAGTTCTAAAGAATTATGAATATTCAACATAAAACAGCCTCAAGAAAACAATTAGGGGTGATACCATTTCTAAGTTTCTCCCCCTCCTGAAAGTCCTTATGACTTGGCATTCACTTATGTAAAATTTGACTGCAGTGCAGTGCATGTGTATGAGAAGGCAATTTGTTAACTAGCTCTGCACAAGGAAACTAAAATAAACTGCACACAAAGTCCTAAATGGATAGATACCTCCACAGTATCTACAGAAACCTCATTCTTGCACTTCGACTTTTCTGGATAATATCACCACGCTCTCACTCAGGCTTTCACCTCTGGAAAATGCACTTGTAAATTACTCTCTCAGCTATTACATCCACCTACAGTGGCAGAGCAGTCAAGGATGATACTGAAGTCTTAAACAACTCTCCCATCACCATCCCCCAGGGATTCATCTCTAGGTTCTGCTTACATCAGCCTCATAACCAAAGTTCCATTTAATACCAAATAAAAGTTTCCATCCTGAAATGGTAACCACAAATGAAAAATAGCACAATTTGGAGGAAGAAACCTGGTTGCCTATTAATAGATACCAAGGCCATAGGAAGCCTTACAAAAACCTTGGCAATAATAAATGGTCTGAAGTACTTGACAGAACAGCTGTTTTGTTTGGTTTTAAAGGATGGGATCTACCCAGGATAGGCATAACATCACCTGGCCAGGTGAACTGGAAGTTTGGGTAACTTTTTCAGAAAACTGCCTCTAAAAGGCACTGTAGGTACATCTTTGATGTCTAGACTCAAACAAAGTTCAGCAACAGCTTTCTTTAAGAGTGACTACTTGTATATATAATCCTGTCAGCTTTAGGAAAGCTGTTCTAGATACACCTGAGCGCAGAAGATAACGTACTCAAGCACAGGTGAGTCAGCCAAAAGGCCAAGCAGAACAAGGAAGATGAGGCACCTGGAA
The DNA here is from genome assembly GCA_035583235.1 of Hafferia zeledoni. Taxonomy (NCBI): domain Eukaryota; kingdom Metazoa; phylum Chordata; class Aves; order Passeriformes; family Thamnophilidae; genus Hafferia; species Hafferia zeledoni. Next base: position 47,629,577 of record JAWWEV010000115.1, on the reverse strand, counting down.
CTGTCTCTCAGTGTTATCACTTAATCCAGTTGCTGTTGCATTGCTACAGCCAAGCCTGGGGACTGTGTATCTAAACCAGCACATACACATGTGGAGTGCCGCAGTGTCCACACAACACCAGTGTCTGCTGTGCAGTGGAGCAGGGGTCTCAGAGCTTTACATTCTCCCTGTGTGGTCACAGATCAGCCCCTGTCCGTCACCTTTCCCATGCAGCCCAGTAGTCCATGGACCGCAACTGATAATGTCATAACTCAGTCTCATCTCTCCATCCTGCCAGCAACAGGGTACAATGTCACACCTGGCTTACAGACCAGCAGGGCCCATTTCTAGGAAAATGAAGCAGCCATGTGGCATCGCTGTCATCATTAGCATGCAGTAAGTCCTTTTTAAACTGTGCAATTCCAACCTCTTTAAGAGGAAGTTTAGGCAAAACAACTCCTTTTGAAAACTGCATATGTCCCCATCTCCACCTATTCATGACACAGCATCAGTCACAGCTTTGTCAGAAAGGAGAGAGCCTAGTGCAGGGCTGCAGTGGCTGAGCAAAAGGCCTCTGTACATATCACAGCCTTAAAACTAGGTGCCAGTGCAAGCACTAGAGTAGACAGCCTCTTTGGTGTGCAGTGAATAGGGTTATGGCAGTTCCTCTTTCATATTAACACAACTCCATTGATTTTTTTTTCCACTAGCCTTGCTAACTGTCCTGCCCACTTCCCATGGATAGGCTGGCAGGAGGCTGTTTCTCATTACATTTGGTGGAAACACAATTTGTACTGAGACACTGGACGAGTGAGACTGGCAGAAGGCAAGGTTATTTTCCATTAAGTTTCTATGGGTAGGCTGATTGATGATTGAAGACTTCCAACTCACTTGCTTTATTACCCCAGGGCACATAGATCCTTTTCCAAACCTTGCACTCCACAGTGAACCCTCAATGCCAACTCAGAATGCTCCAGAAATACCAGTCGTAAGATATAAACACAAATCCTTGAGATATTTTTCTCCACACAGGCAACTGCCAATTGAGGCTTTAACTTTTTGATTGTTTCATCCTTAAACTGCTGCTTCTGCTGCACTTTTTTCGTTGTTGGTGTAGATGGTGATGCAGTTTTCTCCAGCAAGGAAACTTAACATCCCTTTCCCCTAACTTCTGCAAACAGTCCTTCTCTGTCTGACAGCAGCAAACCAGAAAAATTAAAACAAGGATACTGAAAACACTCATCAAGCCTATCCCTTTAGCCAAAGTAAATGCCATTCAGCACCACTTTGAAAGGCATCCAGGAGAAGAAAGCAGCTCCTCCCAGGCTGTGCCAGTTTAGTACCAGCTGAACTGAGAAGCTCAATATCTCCTCTATTATCCAAGTAATCTTTAACTTTATCGAGGCAGAGGTTGGGATGTCTGAGAAGAGCTGTAAAACTTTTGCCTTTTTGAAACTCAAAACTGCTTCACATTCCTCTAATTCTTTTTAGGTGAAAAATGAGGACTCCAAAGCAGAACACCAGACTTCAATAATCTATCAGGCAAACAACTCTTAGACTCACGTTTTGGAATTTTTCTAGAAAAACCACTTTCATTTCACATGGCAGAAGCATGTGTGGCTTCTCAGAAACCCATCTTGGTGGGCATGTGATCTAGGAAAGCAATACAAAGTGCTAACTCAAACCATCCACTGCACATACCTGTAATGTTTGGTTGAAATAATATCTGTCTAGCAAACTCCCATGCACAGGCTGGCATAGAAGGATGATCTCAAAGCTTTTCCACAGTGCTCCAAGCTCAAGTCATGCTCTCTTTCCTTAGCTACCAACCTACTCTGAGCCTTCTGCTCAGTGGCAAGAGTGCATATTCTGTCATCTTGGAAACAAGGCTGTCCTCTGCCTTGTCCACCTTTGCCTTTTCTAAAACAAGCCCTGGTAAATCAGTGAAGACAATGTTGTGCCAGGAGACTAAAGAACAGAGCACATGACTAGTCAGGGATAATATTGTCCCTGGCACAATGAAAGGGTGGGTGATCAGCTCAGCCAGGCTGCCTGGGTGGGTGCTCAGTTCTTTTGCAGAGGAGCAAGGACACTCTGAGGAGGGGCTAGGCTGAAAATGCAAGGTGGGGCAGGAGATCCAAACACCTGGCTACTTGAGCTCATGGCCCAGACAAGGCCAAGCAATTTTACTCTGCTGTGTGCTTCCCACTCCTTGTGAGCCACCCCAAGCAAGGAACCCCTTGTTTTCAACTAGGATTTCTGCCTTCACCCAGAAGATGGCATTATTTGCTTAGTCTCCAGTTGCTCTGGATGCGCTTGTCCACTTTGCCCTCTAACCAGAGGAGATGTGGTCTCATCTCACCTCACATGAGCAAACAGAGAGAGGAAGCCCTCCTTTGCCTTGTCCCAGCCTGCAGGGACAGATGTGGCCCTGCTGAGTGGACAGGGAAGTTATCAGAGAAAATGGATGGATGGCCAGTGCATCCTGGACTCAACTCCTGGAACCAGAGGCTGCTCTTGCTGCTTGGGTAAACAGAAGCCAATCCACTGTCTTTGAACAACCCATCCACATGGACGTACCAACCTCCCCATCAGTAAGACTGCTTTCACAGTGTCAGGGCACTGCTTAGGGAATGTAATTGAACAGGATGGGTTCATGTGACATTTCCCAGAAACAGAATTATTAAGGAGGAAATTAGTCTAGTTATTAAATGTCAACTATCAATTCTCTGATATTTCCATAAAACTGAAGCCAAATTGAAAACCAACAAGCCAGGAACATTCTTGGGGTTTACTTGCAAGTCAAAACCATACAACTGTGATATTGTTAGGAGCCACAGTCAGCTGTCATTATTTTCCCTCTCCTTCTTAGGTTAGTTGGTTGGTCTGTCTACCTGTTCATCATTTTTTTCCTGGAAACATCTCAGCATATAGGTTCAGAAATCCTAGGCACCCATTTGAAAAGGCAGGGAAATTCAATGGTGAGCTAAAAGAGAGGTACTGCCACAAACCGTAGGGGTTAGCCAGCTGTTGCCTTATAAAAGGTCAAAATGCAGAGTAAGCCAGTGATTGCATGTGATGTGCATATTTATGGGCATTGAGACATCAAGAATGTATGTGTCAGCCAAAGAAAATGAGTAAGTGATCATTCATACATTATACATCAAATACATCAATGCATCTCTCACCAGAAGAAAAAACAAACTTCAAGCCATCAGCTTTAAAATTCAAAAGCTTCAGAGGAAGAAAGAGCCCTCTGAGCAAACAGAACTTACCTCATTGCAACGTTGCTGCCATCAATCACAATGGGTCTCAAGGAATCGAAAGAATCACTTTCATCTTCCCCAAGCCGTTTCAACCCTGGTGTAGTGCTACATGATCCACGGGCAACAAGTTTTAGAGTGGAAGGCTGAGCCTGGTTCTCCGGAGCTTGTGGTTTACTCCCCATCCGAATCAGCTCTTTGAGCACATCATCCTCCAGGGCCTCTGGGCCCAGGTTCTCCAGCACTTTGCAGATGTCCTGCTTACCGTAGCCCAGCTTGCAGAAAAGATCCAGCTTGCTCTGGTTCACTCCCACCCCTGCTGCAGACACTTTTTTGGAGCATGGTGGTACTGGTTTGCTAGAAATTGAACTGGCCAGTGCCATCTTAGAGGGCATTTGCATTCCTTTAAACCCAGTGCTCCTGTCTTCCAAGCCTTGTCCAACAGGCATCAGCTTTACGGAGGGAAAGATTAGAAACAACAAAATGCAAGTGTTAGGGAAGATTGTGCAGAAATCTCAGTTATTTGCCTAGTGCACAGCAAAGAGACCATCAGATCAGCTGTCTTCTCTCTGAGGAGACCGTCCAGTCTTCTCTCAGCATTAAAGTATTTTTTGGTCCACTCTTACTTATAAAAGCACCAGATGCAATGCAATGTTTGTCACTTTCCAAACATCATGTGAGACAGGTGTCATCTTACTTCATGAGCTCCGCCTCTACAGAGGCAAGCTGGATGGGTGAATTGGTTCTTCAGACTTATCTCACAGGAAATGATACAAAGGGCCGTGTAATGGGGGATTTTCAAATTGCTCAGTGTGGTTTGCCAGCCAGAGATAAATATCTGTCAAATGTCATTGGACAGGCACAGATGCCATAGCAACTTAACAAGTATAGCAAATTTTATCCAGAGATTTCAGGAAACATGCTGTTTGCAAAGTGTCTGGGAACTCTGAACTTTTCTTATAGTTTTGCCTTTCCTGGCATGTGTCTGTCTGTGTGTACACAAGCATACCTTACGAAATTCTGTCACTCATCTATTCCGATAAGGCCTGACTTACTCTTTTCCTGTTACTTTTATTTCAGTGAGGGCTTTTATATTTAGAGAAGCAGGTTGTTCTTTGAAAGCTCTCAGGGCAGTGCTTGGAAGCAGGCAATAGGCAATCTGGAAAGCAGTTTCAATTTCACTTATATTTATTGTCAAGACAAACTGGTAATTCAGAAATGAGCATGCCAAAGTAGTAAAAAGCTACTTTGTGCTTCTCCAGAAAGGCATTATGCAAGTTTCTGGTCTACCTAGTGAAAGAAGGTGATGGGCAGCATGTGCAGGCAACCCCTGAAATGCTTCAGCCCAACAAGTGTGACACAGAACGACGTACCCAGTGACCACACATCCTTCAACCCAAACATCTTCAGTCACTGTTGGCATGCTTGCACTGAAGCTTCTCTTGCCACATCACTGCAATTAATGGTGCTACCTGGATAAAAGCTGTGGCTGGTTCTTCTACCCACGTGTATCACGTGAGGGTGGCCCTGTTGCCTTTGCTGATTGCAGTCAGCAGATGACGCAGAATTAGCTGACCAAACAACTGCCTCAGTGATGAGCCCAGAGCCATAACCTCAGGGCACCCACCAGCTCCCCTTCCCAGCTTGCCAGCCACTCCCTGCCCAGCAGTGGCCACTCCAGGAGCTCAGAAGCTGAAGCCATGTGGAGGAAGGCACAGAGGTACTGGAAACAGGCAGTGGGAGAGGGGTCACAGTGAAGCTCTTCCCCAGGCTGTGGGGAAGAAATCCACATTGCGTTCAGTTAATTTAAAAATTATTATTTGAGCAGGAAAACATGGTAATTAATTATGACCCCACCTCATACAACTTTGACCTTTACTTTTCTACGTAGCTTTGTAACTTTCAGATATTCTATGGAAGAAATCTGGCAGGGTGAAAAATTATGAACAGCATCAGTAAAATAAAAAATACCTTAAATATGTCATAATCATAAGTGTAAAGCGGGTGCCAAGTGGTTTTTTTCATCTAAAGCACTGTTTATTTTAGTCAGTGACTGTTTTCCCTCACAGTGCACTCCATAATTATAACAATTTTTACATCTAACCTTTGTTTTTAATTCACTGACTAAAGATGAAAATGTGTTTGCCTGCTTTTTCATTATTGAAATGGTTTCTCAGCTTTGACATAGTTACTCTCTGAGCTGAAATACATTGATGTACCCAAATACAGCTAAAGCTGTCACATCTGGGCTAGCACTGTAGCACAACCTGCTTCCAGATATATGGTCAGTGGCTCAAAACACTTAATGTGTAGTATTTGACACAGACAACACTGAGGTCATCCTTCTAAAGAGGGAATTAAAGGACAATAATATCAATTGGTTGCTTATAAACAGCACAAAGGGGGAAATTGTGCATCACAGAGTTCAGCTTCTGCTATCACAAACAGGTTGTAAAATCCCACTTATAAACTTTATGACCTTAGTTTTCAAACTACTTAGATTTCCTCCTGCTGCTTTCCTCCCTTCATCTCAGCAGATCCCCTTGGGAAAGTGCTTTTGTTTTCACTCCACTGAAAGCCGAAGTCTTCTCATTTCCTGGCTAAATTTATCCACAGGTAATGGTGTGCCCATCCTATGTTCTGGCTTTAAAAGCACCCCTCAATGTCTGTGGTGTTGTGAACTCTCTTGACCACTTGTGACCCCATGTGCACACATATGCACACACACAGAGGAAATGACTTCAGTCAGGTATCCAAAATTCTAGTTTAATCTTAATATTTTAAAATTTTATCTTTTAAAATATTAACTATTTTTAAAAAATACTTTTGACTAAAAAAAGTCAATAGACCTCCTATGATCTCCTGTCTTTGTTTTATTTTGACAGATTTTTTTTAAGATTAGAAAATAATAATTTGAAAATCTATCCCAAAAAAGTAGTGGTAGCTACTATATCTTGAATGACTTCAAAGAATAATTTTGACTTGTCCTTCCACCAGGTGTTTGCTCTACTTGTGACCAGTCAGAGCAGGTGCCCTGCAGGTGTGTGTTTGAGCAGCACCTCCAGCAGGCTCAGGCCACAGAACCCCAATAAGGACCAGCTTGACCCAGAGGGAGCTAGGACTCCTCAAAGGCCCCAGCAAAGCCACATCCTGCCTAAGCAGAGGCAGAGGAGACAGCCCCAGACAGACCTGGCATGGGTCTATGCACAGCAGGTTTAGGTCTTCTCTAAAGTAGGTTCATGTGCTGAGTAATACAAGGAGCGCAGCAAGAGCTCCCTGACATGATGGTGTTCCCCCTCATACCTGGGGTCTGGACCACCTCTTCTTTCTCCTTCAACCCCAAGAACAATGCTGCAGACCACCTAAGACTGACAGCCTATCCAAGCCCTGCAGTATTTCTCCAAAAGGAGATAGGCTGCTCTGCTTTCAGAAAAGCAAGAATTTTTCTTTCACAAATTAGAGATGCACATAAACTATTAATAACAAGACCAGTCATTTGTGGTCTTGATAACTAAGAAAATATTTTCCTTTTTCTTCCCCTCCTTCATTGCTCCTTTTGCCAGAAATAATAAAGTCAAACTCCCCAGAGAGCAAGCTGTACTCACAGGTAATCCCCCTGGCTTACCTGACAGCTGCTCTTTCTGTGTCCCAGCAGTGTCGTCCCACCAGCCACAAGTTGGATTCAGAGCAGTACTGGCCTCACAAGGAAGTCACCAGCTCGTATTTAGAGACTTTATGGCAAGGCTGATGTCAACTGAGAGCAAACAAGTGCAGTGAGCAGGATAGAACTCATTCTATAGGAAGGTTTTACTTCCTCATTTGGCTGGCCAAGCTCTCATTTAACTGTACAGTTTGATAAACTTTCACTTCAGTTTTCAAAAGGAAAAAAAAAAAAAGAGGTTCCCAACCTCTGTTCTGAGTCACAGGCAAAAATTCGTCAAACTCAGTCTGGCAGGGATCCATAACATGAGGCAGTAAGAACATGGCATGTAAAATTCCGGATCAAGTGATAAGTTTGCCACCAGGGCTGCTCTACTAAGTCAGGGTAGCCTCATCCCCATGCATCTGGCAAATTTCTGACTTTCAGGGACACACATGAAAGAATTTTTAAAAATCAACATTTTGCTTAGCATCTGATATTGCAAAGCTTCATGCAAACACCTCCAGGTCTGAGGGAACTGGTCTGGGAGACTACAACAAAACATGAAAAACTAAACAACCACCTCTAACCCACTGGTGCCTCAATTGAAAGGCTACTTCAGAGACCCAGAGCCTGTCCACAGCAAAACTAACAGGCACTTCCCAATAGAAATGTGAGGTTTTCCTCTGCTTATTCCTTACCTCACTGCAAAGAATTATGCCCCAAATCCAATTTTGGGCAGCAGGAAGGGTTGGAGACTCAAGGAAGGGTTAACCTCTGGAACCATTTTGGTGCTGCAATCAGTTCTTGCAGGTGCAATGCCCTCTGGCCCCAGGGCCAGGGAGGGTGGGGGTGCCCCTCTGTGGAAGGAGAGCACCTCTACCACTGTCAAAAGGTGACACACTAAAGCAGGATTGACCTTTCCCAGTTAGAATCACTCCCTTACTTGCGTACTTTGTGGGAGGAAGCAGGGTGGCCAAACCCTTTGCACTGGTATCCTGTTTAATTCAAGGACTGGTTGCTGGTAAGCAAGCTTCACCATCCCTTCCCAAGGTGGTTCCAGTAGATGGTTATGCCTTTGCATCACACGCAGGCTCCTGGAAACAGTTTGTGACCCAGAATGCTCTGTGTGCAGCAGTGCCCAGGCAGTCACAGGATAAAGAGGCAGCACACCAGCTCATCTGTCCTACCTCTGGCACACTTCCTCTGATCCACAAAGGTCTGGCTGGGTAGGTTAGTGGATGTGGAAATAGGGGAGTGTTTCTAAGGTCACAGCTAAGGAAACGTTAATTTTCTGCTGTCCAGAACAACTATAAATCAAACAGCCACAGCTTTTGACTCCACATCCCTGGAGAGGAAGGATCTTCTTTGCTCCATTTAAGCTTGAAGAATGCCACACACCTCATCACAAGTCCACCACGGAGCAGTGCTATTGAAAAGGAAAGATAAAGATGCTGCATTATTTATAATCCAGGCAGGTAACAGAGCAAAACATGCAACATTGCATAGTATCATTTTAACTCCTATCTCTGACTAAAATGGGTTTTTTTACTACATAAATGGGAACAAAATGGAGCTTATAAAAAGAAAGGAGAAGTCAATTAGATAAGAGAGTTTCCATTTCTAATGAAATGACTAAACCCATCTACTGTAAAAAGCCATGAGGAAAAGACCACAACATATTTCAAATCATAGTCAGCCACGAAGGTCCTTACCCGATTCCTAAAATCTGTTAAGAGCCTTTACCTAGATGGTCACTAGATGACAGAAAGGACCAAGAGAAATAAAGCAGCACATTCAGTTTTTTCAGATAGCCTTAAACACAGATAAACATTTCAGCACCCCAGGCAGTGGTTTCACAGACATTTGCTTTCTCTGGTGTGAATCCTTGTGCTGACAAGCACACTGAGTTCTCCCAGTGCAGATTTTTTGTTCCTCAGGCTGTTCTTATGTTCAAGAGGAAAAGCACCGCAATGGGAGATGTTTTCAGAGGGGAAGATCTCCCCACTAATGGGTGTTCTGAGGCAGGGATGAGGACTGAGGACTTACTGGCTTGTGAAAACAACTAGATCTTCCTCAGAAAGCATCACTACTGATCTCAAAGTAGGACAGCTTTTTTTGTGGCAGCTTCTGGACACTATGGAGAGAACAAGCATGACTTACAAGGAGATTCTCTGTACAAAATCCCTGATGGTGTTGTTAGACTTTGGTATGAAAAAAATTCTCTTGAAACTGGTATTGTGGAACACCTCAGGTGTTTTGGTCTGCACACCCCAGTGAGTTATTTGCTTTGCTAAAGGAAACAGTCATTATTGCATCACCACAGAAGAAAAACATTATCACCATCCTCCTCATCTGTAAAAGTTTACCTGCTGGGAAAATCAAACAAGTGAATGTGGCCATACAGTCTTCATCACAGTGAAAATTCTTTAGCCCCTAGATCAGCATAAGATGGTCAGGATAAGTCAATTGCTAAATCAAATGCAGGTCTATTGCCAGGAATATTTTAAATAGCTCTGGAACAAATACATTCCTCATCCTACCTCAGGCAGGAATATGAGTGCCATGATCTAGTAAACGGACTAGAGATGGACCAAGGGTTGGACTCGATGATCTCGGAGGTCTTTTCCAACCCAATCAATTCTATGATTCTATGATTCTATGATTTCCCTACTGCCTTCAGGAAGGGTTGGATCAGACCCTCAAGGCAAGCTCCCTCTATTCAACTGTTCTGCTCCCAATTTTAAATAGGATTTTTGCACATTATTAGGCAAAGTCTAGATGTTTGCTGCCAGTGCAGTGACCTGTTGGCAGCTCTTTGCTGCCAGTGCTGTTGGAGACATGGAAATTCTGACTTGGAGACAGTTTTTCACCTAAAAAGTCTGCATCACTAACCTGACAGGTCTTACTAGAGAGACAGCTCAGTTATTGATGGGCAATCCCGTATTCAGGCTGGTAGAGGCACTATCTTTAGAAGAGGTATGCTTGCCAAAATGACCACCTTTCCTACCTCCCAACACTATGCCATTGTGGTGAGCCCTCCATCTGACCAGAGAACAGGGAGAACTAAAAACAGGGAAAACTGATTTCAATAATGCAGACAATGGTAACTTCTTGGAAAATTCAAACTCCACCATAAGATCTGATATAGCAGAATTCCAACTTGGTTTTGCCAAAAATATCTATTTTTCCTCTGCCTTTTATACAACAAGATACTGCTATTACTCAGGTTCTTTCCACTGAGCTTGTGACAAAAAAGTACCTTTTACTATCAGAAAGTCCCAAACAAGTTTCAAGTTCAAAAGTTTTTTGCTGTTCAGCTTAAGATATCAGAAAGCTCTTGGAGCCATCTTTCACCTTCAATGATTTATTGTTTGCTCAGAAGACCTAAATGTTAATGTGGTTTACTGATTCCTTTTAACAAAGCTCCCACGTTTTACCAAGATGATACTGGCTTGCTCACTGGGATAAAGCACATTCTGTCAGTAACCAGATCAAGCGTTTTACATGAAGAACTTCCCTGGAGCAAGAATTCACATAAATCTTACTGTAATTTAACATTTTTCAAAATGTTTCTGCTACTGTTATGTATGCAACAGGTACTTGATAGAAAAGGAAAGACATTACCCATGCTCTAGGAAGCTTGCAAGCAAAATCTGTAATCCTGTTGTCATTAATGTACACTTTTTACAAGAAAAAACTCAGGCTACAAGAGGGGGAGATGAACAAAAACAAGAGCAGCAACTGATTCAGAAAACTTTGTGAAAATTTTTAAATGCTTGTCCAAATAATTAACGTGGGGGGCAGGGATTTGTTTTGGCTTGGCATTTGTTTTGGGGTTTTGTTTTGGTTTATATTTGTTCTGTGTGGGTGGTTATTAGGGTTTGTTTGGTTTGGGCTTTTTTTGGACAAGTAGAAGGAAGCAGGTACAGCTTTACCTACAGAGAGTAAAGATTCTTGGCAGCACAGAACCAGAGGCATATGGCACACAGCACACCCTTCTGTTCTGTGCATGGGGCTACGCAGAGCAACTTTTCCAGCACACATCCCAAAGGAAGAGCCAACATAACAAATCATTGGGCCAAACCAAGATTTTGAAGAAAGTACAACCCAGGGGAGTTTCATAAACATGCTCATGATCTTTGAGAAAATAAACAGGAAGCCATCAGCAAGAGGGCCGACAGACACCAGGCAGAGCACACACCAGGAGGAACACAGGGTTATCACGGATGGTTTGGGTAATTGTTTACTGTGTCATCCATCCTGTAATGCCAAGCACTTGTATACAATCTTCATGCTCCTTCCACTGACTTGTGTGATTTCCACAGGACTACAGAGAGATGTCTGTTGCAAAACCCTACCCTTCTGGCACTTGTCTTTAATGCTTTAAGACCAGGCTTCATTCATAACAGTGTTTTGGTCAAGTCCACTTCAAGTCTTGGACTCACACTCAAGAGAGCTACAGGGAACTAAAAGAACTGCAATGCATGCCATCAAAATAGGTCTCCAACTTCCTTTTATCCACAGAATACAACTGTTCAGAGTATACATCATGTTTACAAGCTGTTGCAGGTAAAGGAATCCAGTAGAAAACCCTGGGGAGCTGTTTTTTAAGCCTTTAACCTCTGAACAAAGAGCCTAAAGCATGAAGACAAACAGGCCTCAGCTAGGTCAAAGCGTGCAAGTTGATGTTTCTGCTGAAACATTTCAGTGTTATTTCTCCACATTATAGAGGAAGGTGGGGCTTTTTTTGTTCTGTTTCCTAACTACCATGAACACTAAAGGTCAATATTGAAACTGAGGTTGGAGATAGCACTGACGAAAAGGAAACGAGGATAGGGAACTGTGAACTCTCATTAGATTAGAACAAGTGGTCTGTCCTGTCCACTCCAACACCTCTGGCAGGACAGGAACAGCAGGAAATGTTTGTGGTTTCAGCTGACCATATGGTTGTTCATGCCATTTCCAGAAGAACCACATGTACACAATAATTTCCAGTGACGGTAGCAGTAAATCCCATCTAATCCAGAGTGCTGGGCCATCCATGTGTGTGGCAGTTGGACTGTGATCCCTCCACTGTTAGCAGGCTAGCCTAGAAGTGCAGTCCTAAAATTAAGTACTTGCCTTCAAAGTGGGAGCTTCTGTGCTGTCATTTAATCGTCTACTAATATCACCTTATTTTTGAACAACCATGTTTTAAAGTTTCCTCTTAAAAAACAGTTAATCTTGCCAATCTGAAGATACTGGGTGTATTTTTAAAAGCACTAAGGCATCTCGAAATCAGAAACTTGAAACCTTTTTGATGTACTCACTTTTTTAACCCTTTATTCTGAAGACTGTTTGACCACCAAAACAACTTGACTACTTCCATACACTATTCCTATAAAGGTTCAGTTCTTAAGCAATTACCTTTGGCAAGAAAAAAAACCCCTTTCTGCTGCAGAAAAGTGAGCACATTCACCTTAAACAGGGTGTTAGTTTCTGAACATCAGGAAGTTCTTTATGTCCCACAGGCGGTTGATTCCTAGGAACGCCCGCTGAAACTTTGTTTGCTATTAAGTTACAGCTCCCTGCAAGGCTCCAGTGCTTAGAAACTTCTTCTTCAGGAGACAGTTATGGAAGCTCTGGATTTCTAGTTCCACGCCTTGAAAGACACAAAAGTCAGAGAATCATACAAAAGCAGCTTCTTAGACAAATACACTTTGTATACTTGGTCAAGTCCACTTCAAGTCTTGGACTCAAGCTCAAGTGAGCTACAAAGAACTACAGGAACTGCAATGCATCCATCAAAATAAGTCTCCAAATTCCTCTTATCCATGGAATACAACACCAGAGTCTACATCATGTTTTTAAGCTATTGCAGGTAAAGGAATCCAGTAGAAAACCCTGGGGAGTTGTTTTTTAAGCCTTTAACCTCTGAACAAAGAGCCTAAAGCATGAAGAGTTCCCTCTTCAAACAAGTATCACGTATGTCAAAGCAAAGAAGCTGATACTTCTGCTGTAACATGTTCAATGCTATTCTCAACTTTAAAGAGGAAGGCAGGGGTTATTTTGTTCTGTTTTCTAACTACCACAAACACCAAAGGTGTTGGGCTCACACTTTGTTAGTCTTTAACAACACAAAGACAGGGCAGATGCTGCTGGAAATCACGTTTCTGTATTAAAGCCCTTCAGTATCCCTGCTCAGCTTAGGTCTAGAGAATCTAGTCATCTGGCCTGGCCTGCTTAGTCAGAATTTTCTGCCATGGGGTAACATTTCAGCTGCTTTTGTTCCTTAAGTACTAGCCTTACCACAGAAGCATCTTAACAATAAGTTCACTTTATGCACATAGTCCATTCAAGTTCTAGTCAGGCACAGCTACCAGCACTCCAGGGCAGAGCAATCTGCAGCGATTCCTCTTGGATGCTTTGAATTTTAGACTTAAGTCTTTGTGCTGGAGATCGTGTTCCAAGCTATAAAATCTTATTACATATTACAATCAGACTCTACAGCAAATATTACAGAAAAAACACAATCACAAAAGAAAAAAAGTTAAATTTATTCATTAAAGCAGACTGCCTCCAAGCCATCACACCGTCCATGAAGAGGAGGAAAAACAAGTATTATTGCCCATGTCTCCCTGCTTAAGAATGCAAGATTTGTCCTCCTCTGGAGGAAGAGAAGACAGATGTTTATACATGCATGCATACTGGCTAACCTTGTTTAAATGGTGAGAAGCAAGGCAGACATTTAAGAGCATACCAATATTCACCAAGACCCAAACTCTGGAAGAATGTAACACACACTCCTCTGTGGGTGAAGTTATGAATTGACCCACTTCTACTGCAAAAGCTGAAAATTAATCCCAGGTAGGTTTGGAAAACACAATGTGGGTTACAAATTCTGCTTTTTTGCTTTTTCTTATTTCTTACCTACCCAACATGACCTGACTGACATCAGAGCACTACTACCCTGACACTACAAAGGCCAGATCTTTAACAGCCACTGCCCATGGGCCAAATACCAAGTGCATCTCACTTTTGAGAGGCATCCTCCAGCAAGTCACACAGCCAAGAGATCTGTGTGCATACTGAGATAGTAAGTGCAGTTGATTTGAATAGTGCAGCACTTCCATGGTCTTTGCACAGAGCACAACAGCACTTCAGTGCCCTTAACCAGTGCTGCACAGTGGTTGCAGCAAGACTAAGCCAAGCAGAAGTCCTTAAAGGAAGGAGTTTTAAGTAGTCATATACAAATGGCATCTGCCCACTGTCTCTCCAGGTCTTCTATCACACTCTTTACCACAGCATTTGAAAGTGCTGAAAGGTAAAAACAACCTCCTTCAAGAAAGGAAATATATCAGGAAAATCTCTTCATAATGAGAAGGGCAATTCACTTGCTAGTGCATGCTTGTGTTTCCAAAAACTTTTAGACAACATTCCTTTTCAGAGACTCAGACCAATTCACTACTGTGAAACACTTTATTGAAACGATGGTTTGGAATTACGGCTCGCTCCGACAGTCGTACGCTCGGCATTCATAGAATTACAAGGTCAGGCTGCCAACAGAAGGCAACTGCTTTTATCCAGTGACTGTACATCCATTTGACAGAATGTTGGAAATGCTGGAAGAAAATATATTTTAGTTCCTCTTTTTCTTTTCTTCATCCTTCATCTGTACTTGGACCTTTCTTTGTCTTTTGATTTCTTAGGACTTCTGCTTCTGTCTGCTTTTTTATCCCAGTCTCTTACTCGGAAATCTTCTTTGTATTTGTCTTTTTGTTTGCTGTAAGTGTAATCTCTCTCCTGAGAACGGCTGCGACTCCGATGCCTGTCTTTCCTCTCGCTCTTCGTCCTCTCTCTACAGCGTTCTCCCTCATGTTTTCGATCAGAATCCTGTTAAAGGAATTGGACAGATCTGCAGTTACAAACAAAAGGCATGAAGACCGAAGAGAACTAGAGAAGAATCAAGCATGGTTGGTTTCTTAGCTAAGGCTGGTACTACCTGAAATAGATTCACATCCATGAGGATTTGAAAAAGACAACACAAAAAAATCCCACTGAAACAATACAAAGTTAGCACTTATGGAAAAACACAGGGCTGTCAGGCATGCTTCTCCTTGTATTTCCTAAGGAACATTAGCAAAAACTGATTGTATCAGGGTTCCACTTGGATATTATCAAACTCTTCATAAACATCACACAACCTCCTAGGGTAGATTTGGATTTTGAATTCTTATCTAAGCAATGCAAGTGTTTCTATCATAAGTTTTGGTTCCAGCTCCACAGGCATTCCAGTACTATGCACATGCAGAATGTTTTTTAAGACATAATAATTCTAATAATGGCCTAAATTCTGGGCTTCAGCAAAATGAACAACACTGTTACAGAGACTAACTACACACACACACACACATGCACACTACATTTCCTTGAAGTCAGAAGTCCACAAGGAGAGGCAGCATGGAGAATATGATCCTCTTAAATGTACAAACAACAACACATGGTGCATGAGTTGAAATGGAAACAATGAGCTAAGGAAAAACTAGTTGTATTTTGCAGACTGATGAGTATGACCCATACAGAAAACACACAAGGATATACACTCATAGTAAACTCTAAGTGGTCCAGGTTTATCTATCTAATTTAGAATGACCAAAAAAGGAGAGACCAACAGTACAAGTGGTAATGGTGTTTAAGCACACACATAAAAACTCCTGAAAAAACAAAACCTTCAAGTTCAGGGAACCAAAAATGAGGAAATTTTGAACTTTACTAGATATCTCCATGTTGTCACTGAGAATGCTGACTGAGTGGGCTCAGTGCACAGAATGGATTTGCTCTGGAGAGAAAAGAAATCAGGTCACAAAGGAGGAACTGCTGTCAGGAGAACACGTGCTGTACATGTTGCACGAGGCAGACAGTATGAAACCACCAAGATTGCAATTAGGAAAGATGGTCTAAACACCCAAGAGTGAAAGATCACACTGACAAGGTTATGGCATCGCACACACTGGAATTACTACGTGGAGACACCAACACCTGTACAGGCCATGGCACCATAACAGTTTTAAAAGTAAAAAGATACAGATCACTTAGAAAGTAGCCACTCCATTTCAAGGAACTCCAAAGATTTTATCAATACACAACACTGACTTTTGACATGTGAGCCAACGTTTTGCAAGCAAGGCTAAAACCTAATTTGTTCTTATTACTCAGTTAGATATACCATGAAACAAAACACAAGAGGGAGTTTCATAATCCTGAAGAAAGACACATACACACCTTGCTGCTAAAAAGTGGCTGACGCTTTTGTTTTGAAGGTATGATCAATCCCCTGGAAGTTTAATATCACTACATGCTCTAGCAGACAAATACCATTTTATGGGATTGTAATAACAACACTAAGCACAGATCATGATGAACTATGAAAAATGCCTGCATTAAATAAGACAGTATTTCTTTCCTGTTTTCAGATAAGATTTTCCTAAACATGCACCATGACAGTAGCATTCATAATTGTATGGCTAAAACCTACATTCCATGTACAAACAAGCAGCTTTATTTAAAAGAACAGTGAAAAAACTCTTCTTCAAACAGAGCTTTTATGCAGAAAGCTGGGGATCAGGATGGTTCCCAGAGCAAACACCTTTAGAATTACACAGATAATGCTGAAATACTTGGGTTACAATAAGCAACATAAACCCACTGGATAAACACACATCAATAATCACAGGTTTGATCTGTAACAAAAGAATTCTGCTACTGTTGGGTACAATAATCTCACTGGTGGCCAAATGCCTATTCCACATCTTTAATGTCCAGCTTATTTCAGTACAGATGCTGAAGTCTGAATCCGCCAAAAAAAGACTCAGTGATGCTTCAAGCTATTTAAAGAGCTTTGCCTATTCTCGTCAAAATGACGCACAGCCGTATTACTCTTCTACCCAAAAAGCTTCACTCTCCCTATGTTTGAACAAGACATCAAGTTTCCAGCCCCTCTGTGGCAAGGTCTGGGTGAACATCAGAAGATGGACATGCCGGTGGTGCAGTAGAAAGGAACACAACCAAAATATTGGCCAGGTAAACAAATGGTGGGCTTTGTGTATGGCTGCCTTCCACCTGGGTTGTTACCAGAGCTTCTCCCCAGCACATGGGAAACAGGAGAAAAGCACAACAGCACTCAGTTGTGAAATCCACCAAGTCAACACTGGGGACAGGCTACTGGCCAAGGCAGGGCAGGGAACTGGTTAGTGGACACTTGAAGCTACAAATAGACCACACTGAATGCCACAGAAAGGGTAATTTGCAGAAAAGATTAAAGAAGTCATATGAGCATTGAATTAGCCAAACTCAGTGACCTGCACAGAAGCCATTTAAGGTATAGGTGTACAGGGCTAATCTGAAAGTGACACAAAAAAGTCATCACAGTAGCTAATATGACTACAGTGTAAAGAAAAAATGCAGTAAATTTGAATTATAGAATGTATTTCAGCTTAGTCACCAGCAACATAAGCTGCATCACCCCTTCAACGAGATTTTAAAGTCTTTAGTACAGAAAAAGCTCATTTTTTTAAACACTCTAATTACTAAAAACAATGTTATTTTGAAATCATATCTTTTATGTCCCAAGTCAAAAACATGCTATTTTGGAAGAGGAAGAAAAAGATTCCTACTTCAAAACAGGCTCTCTCCTACTGCTGAAGTTCAGATTTCTCAGTCCAGGATCACATCAGTCTATGACCTCAGTTCTTAATCCAGCACCAGGAAATATGAAAAGAGGGAAAGATGCTTCTCTGGAAGTCCATGGCTGACTTTGCCAAAAGTAGCCAGTCACTCATTAAACAACACTAATCAGCTAGAAATACTATGACCACAAAAGCAGAATACATATCCCACCTCTGCATACATGACACACACCAGTTGTAAGCACTTTAGTTGAAGGTTAAAAGGAGCAAACAAATAGAGAGTGCCTTTTTGGGGGGGATCTACTGATCAAACTTGATCCTGAATCTGAAAGGAACAGTGTCCAAAAAGCAGAAAGAGCAGGAAATTAAAACCAGAAAAATGAAACCATGCACTACAGAAATCTGAAAGTCAAGAAGCCCCTATGTCTCACAAAAATCCATTGGATAGGCTACACCCCCCCACAGATCCAGTTATCTTAAAAAATAAAATCCAGGAGAAAACACATTGAGAAAACTGGAAGGGGAATAAAGTTGTAAAAGATCTCAAGCAGAAGCATGACCTGTATTCAAAAAAACTCTACCAAATCCTATTCACAAACCCACATGGTAGTCCAGCCTCCTGCCCCAGACCCACATCCTGTTACCTACTAAACGCAAGCCACAACACCCTATCTCTTCTACCCACTGGAATCAAGGCAAACAACACAAGATTCAAAAATATGTTCTTAAAACATCAACACAGAGGCTGAAGACTCAGGAAACTAAGTCAGACTAAGAAAAGGATGAGTCAAAAAATACTAAAGAAAAAAAACACCAGCAAGAGAACAGAAAAACAACTCAACATAATGGAAATTATTCAGAAAATAAACCCCCTTCAAGTCATAGCTGGAGTTCGTAGCACAAACTGCAGTTCCAGTTGCCAGAACTTCCCACTATAAGCCCCTGATCTCAATTAAAATCTCTGCCACACTAAGGACTCAGGGTAGAAGTTTCTGTTTGAAGCTACTGGGGTCTTTGGCCAATAGTTGTGAAAGGCCTGTTGGTGTTTTGTCTTAAAGTTCTTACCTCAAATAGATTCTAGGGTTAAGGAAGAATGCTTTGTTTGCCTATGCTAAAAATGCTACCACTAACAGAAGGTTCCATACTGTTATCCTTTGTGCTGGACTCAGCATTCACACTGAACATACTCCAGCCCAGAAACATGCTTCCTTCCCCTGCTTGTACGAGTTCCACAGATTATGATCAAATTATAAACAGTACAAATATAAAATTAAACTTTGTATATGTCTAACAGGATTTCTCAGCTAAGCTGGCTGCAGATTTCACTGGAAAGGCCATGCCCAAGACACTTCCTGAATGTCTACGTGAGACTGAGTAAGTACTTCTCAGTATGTACATACCATACAGTACACACTAACAAGAATATTCAAATCCAGAGAGAAAAGTTCTTTCCAGAAATTAGTTTTCACAGCTCCATGAGGGAACTATGATGCTTGTCATCAAAGAATAGAAGTTAAGTCTCCACCTGTGATTTTGGGCATAAGAAAGCCAAGCTATTTACAGGGAAATGGGTAAAAGTGAGTAAGAGAGAAGAAAGCCATGGGAAAGAAGATATCAGAATCCAGCAGCAGAGACTACAGGAACAAACCAGATTAGGAGCAGGTGCCTAAATCACAAAAAGGTACACATACACACAGAAAAGATCACACAGTCAAACATTAGAAAATATTCTTTTCCAGTATCTGGAAATGGCACCAGGGATCCATCTGTCCTCATTCTTGTTTTTGTGCTATGAAATCCACTGTGCCATGAAGTCTGAGATCCCCTTGGAACAATTATGACAGAGATGAACAGCCTATTGCTGCTGCTACTTGTCATGCCATTTGCAGGGGTGGAGACTTCTAAATTATTTCAAAATCTCTGCTGATAACACATGACCAGCCAGTTCCACAGGTGCAATTTCTGAACCACTGAGAACAAATATTATTGCCAGAAATACCTGATTCAAGAATGCTAAAGTGACAGTGTCCATCTGTCAAAAAGACAGGAGGAAGTCTAAACCAACAATAGTCCAGACCTCTTGTACATATACGCTCCAGTTGAGACTTCAATTATCTGAACAGGTCCTTCCCCTCTTCCCAAAGGACCCTGACAGAATTAGCACACAGTGACAAAAAGACTTAGGCCATGAATGAGCAATAGGGCTCACAGGTGGCACTGAAAGAATTCAATTGCTAAAGTTCATGAAAAAAGTTATTTTTAAGCATCACAGCAAGTAGTGATGTAATAGAACAACAGAATCATTGATGTTTGTGTGCACAGAACTTACAGCAGTACCCAAAACTCATGATAGGCTTTATTTATTGTGGTTGAAACCTTATCACCTGCTGCAACATTGCTAGAAGACAGCTTTGTTCTGATTCATTAAGCTTGCCCTTTTAAAATACTAGAGTTTGGGCTTTTTCCTTTTCAGCTTAACTCAATTGTCCCTAATGCTCACACTTCAATGATGTTTTAACCCTCCACTTTATCACTGCATAGTTTGTTTCCACAGAACAGCAATGTCTTGACTATCCCAAGTCCACAGAAATGTGAGAATGCTGTCCTTACAGGCTGCAGTGGAACTAATGAAAGACAAAACTAGCGTATCCTGATTATGTCCTCCACAGCCCCAGCCTTAAAGTACCTCTGCTTCCACAATACAAATGCAAGCAAACCCACACACAGATTCTACACAAATGCTCCCAAAACAGTCAAGAAAAAAAAACATGCAAAGAGATTGTGTTTCTGATTCCATATGGGAAAAAGCCAACATAAGATGGTCTGGCAAGAAAATGGAAAAATAGTCTACAGTCTAGAAAAATTATTTACTAGTAGTTTATGACTGGGAATATGCGAACAACAGGTTCAAAGTGCTGAAGATCTTCTACTTTATGAGAGCCTATATTTCCTCTTAAGGATGTTGTAGCAAAAAGCCATCTAGATATGCCAAGCTGCAAAAGCCCAGGAGAAGTCAGAAAGCCTCTTTCAAATCAAATAATAACATCAGCCTTCTGTAGGTTCACAACTGCTGTATTTTAAGGGACTTTGCATGCCATGTCCTCATTCAATATCAGACTTTTTTTTCCTGGCTTCTTTTATGAGGAAAAGAGTGAACAAGTAAAAAGTTAGTGCATGAAGAGGTAAGTACCTTAGATTTTTTGGTCCTTTTGTCATCATCTTCATCTTCAGAGTGGTGGTGCTTTTTCTTCTTTTGTTTTTTAGCCAAGTGCGAGTGACTTGTTTCAAACTCTTCTACATCCTCGTCCAGCACAAGGTCATACTTAGCACTGATGGTGTTCATTAAGGACAGATCTGTTATTTAATATCAACAAGTAACAGAATACAACAGCTCATGAAGCAAACAAATCCCTGTTTATCAGACAAGGGTTTAACAAAACTTATCACCATATTTCAGTCGAATGGGGATGTACACATGGAAAAAAAAAAATCAGCTGTTCTAAAGTGACTGAATTGTCTTGTCAAGCAGTACAGTCAGGTCCCAGTTCTCCTTTCTTTTCTACCTGTGGATATCTGAACAAGCTATGGGCTTCTTTTCTCTCATGCTTACCACAAGCAAAGTATAACATCAGAGAATGATTTAGTTACTACTATGGTCTCACCTGGGATGTAGAAGGTCCCTCTGAAACTACGCAAAACTTTGTTAAGCCATATGTCATTCCAGAGCTGTAGACTCAGAACATTATTTACCTGCACACAACATGGAAGTGAAACAGCATATTCTGATCTGACTACATTCACCAAAGCTATCAAGTGAAAAGCACAAATTGCTTGATTCTATCTCAAACACCAAATGGTTGGTTTTATGAAGCAGCAGCAAAACATCCATTTGGTAAGCTTTAAAATTAAGAAGTCTTTTCCTGACTGTTTTCGTAAATGCATTTAATTTAAAAGTACCTTTCACCAGAAAAGGATACTCTTGCTTTGGTTTTGCCTTCTCTTTCAGAGCAAGTTTTGAAGGTTTGTCACGTTCCTTCTCGTATTCTTTGAAATCATCCTTGGTATAATGCCCACCTGTCCACAGAAAAATATATTCAATTAATTCCAACTAAAACCACAACCAAGACACACAACTGTTACTAAGTTCTGACTAAGAACAGAATCATACAGAGATGCACAGCAGGATACAGTTCCAGACACAACCCTGACATTGAGGTAACAAGGTAGGAAAGTAGGACAAGCTGTGATGTTCTATCCCTCTCTTGTTTGCATTAAACAACATACAGCTTTCTCCTCATTCATGTCTAGTGGAGACAACATATGAAGAGGACCACAAAGCAGGATTCAGCAACTGCCTTAGTCCCAGTTAGGGATCCTATGCCACGCTACTTAAAATTCTGTTACCATGAAAGCCCACAGACTATTCTCATTATTAACTGACTTTTGGCTGTGGGCTGCTCAAAGGGAAACCTCTGATACAGCTACAGCTCACTAATTCAAATGCAAAAGGATATTAAAAAACCTGGATTTAAAGAGGGGCACGACAAATTTCAGTCTCCCTCCGTTCCCCGCGCTCAGACTAATGACCCGCATCAACGTGCTGCCACCTCACGGCCATGCTCAGAACTGCAGCTTTCGCCGGCCAGGCAGGAAACGGCCACCCGAGGAGGAAGGGCAGTACCTCGCCCAGGCCATTTCTGGGGTACCATTTAAACACAAGACGACAGCATAGTTAGTTTTCCAATATTCTGGGCGATTTAGACAAAATAAATAAATAAATTTCCACACAGTCAGTCAGTACAGGATGCACTGCAGCACATGGTAGAGACATGAGTCTGCTCTGCTCTGTGCAGGAAAACCCCTAGTACCTCAGGGTTCACGACCAGACCCTACCTGGAGCAACTGTACACTAACAATTGAGGGCTGACTGCATTTTTAGGAGAAGACACACAAGAATGTCAACACTGCAATGCACAGTCACCTCTCTGAGTCCTGTGTTTTCCTCATTCCCCAGCAACAGAACAACCACTGCATCCACATCCTCCTCCATCCTTTTCCTCACAAAACATTTTCAAACAGCTGAAACTGGGTTTTTACAACATACAACCTGCTAGGCAGTGTTTGAGGTGAAGAGCAGAAATCCCTGGCCTGAATACCGACTTTTTCTTGTATACACCTGACTGTCACGCAGGAAATAAAGAAGTTAGAAAGTAACAATGTACTGCCATATTAATTTCGTATAAAGGAATATCAAAAAACATCATGTCCAAAGCTTGAGAGGAAAAAATGTTTTAGTGGCAAAAATACACTGGATAAAAAGGTA
>JAWWEV010000115.1:47551506-47582344 GCA_035583235.1 Hafferia zeledoni | reverse complement strand
GGATTCCTCCCTGCACTTTTAATGTTTGTCTGCTCCATTCAGCCTATTGTCCTTTATACAAGAGTGGTTATTCTTGATCTCTTCTCCGGCCACCTGTGCCCTTTTTTGGCCTTCGTGTATACTGCTGTGTGCCCGTGATGGTGAGTTTTTTCAGAAACCCCAAGAAATCTCGCCCCTGTTTAGGAGGATGCCAAAGGTGAGGAATGCAGCTCAATAGTCCTTGCCTTGAAAGTCGACAATGTCCACATTGTGGGTGGAAATTTTGACAACCACTACGAAAAGGTGGATTTGGCCATGAAAGATTGGAAGTTGCCGTCCTCTCTCTTTTAAGTGCAATGAGAGCTTTTTTATCATCCCACTCATACTTCTTCTCAGCTTTGGCTGAAAATCTAGTCACCAGGACTGACAAGCACAATGGACAATGGTACCTGGTGCTGCCTGCCCCACTTTTTCCTCCCAGCCTGTCCTGAACTTTGCAACTCAGCTTCTGAGTTCCCCCTTCTGGCCTAGGGCCAAGGTGCTGCCTCCTCCTCCAGTTCCTCCCACCCTACTGTGAGCAGTCTCTGCCCTCTCCCACAGGAGCTACCACCCTCCCTTTCCTGGAGGTTCCTGCTCTAACAATATCTGGTTTAACAGATCTGCTGTCTGACCTGCTGAGCGGCTTGAAAGAGGCAAGAGGCATTTTATGACCACAGCCATTGGCACTGGCCACAGTAGACAGTGGTTTTAAGAAGTGTTGCTAGATAAAATCCTGTCTAGGGTATTCTGCCTGGTGCAGGGAGGGTACTGGGGTGGGTCAACTCTCCTCTGAATTTTCCCATGTGATAATCCTGGAACTTAAAGCACAAAAAAACAATTGAGTGAAAATTAGTAACATCCAGGAAGTTACTAAAAGCTACATAACAAATATTGATACCAACTTGCCTGTTTTGTTCTCAAATTTACACAGGCTAAATGTTAATGGGAAATGATACTAAAGACTCATTTAATTGGCCCAACAGAACAGAATTGCAAGCTATAGTTAAAAAAATTTAATAACTTTTTCAACCCAAACTAAGCACAATGCAATAGCTGACAGCCAGTTTGAAGTTCAGGAGTGGAAGAGAAACTCCTTTAATACCCTCAATACCATGCTGGGAGGAATGAGTGAGTTATTTCCTTGAAACTTGTACTATCTAATAATACACTGCATTCTCTGTGCTGATGATATTTGAAACAGCACAGTGCATAATAAACAAAAAGACCTGAAAGTTTGGTGAGAGATAAGACAAACCTGAAGAGCCACCTAATAACGTGGTAGAATCTGCTGACATATAAGAGGCTTAAGACAGGATAAACCAGGTGAAAATCTATTGCCAGTGTTACATGTGGCACAAGAGTGAAAGACCCAACCTTTGCTTCTGGTCTACACATTGTATAAATCTATGAAATTGTCACATATATTTTGTTGACTTAAAAACCTGTCTAGACTCTGACAAAGTAAATTCCCTTCCAACTACAGTGGGCAGATCATTTGTTTCTGGAACTACATATAACACCATCTGTTAAAATCTAGTCTGATTTTCCCAGTGATTTAAGAGAGAAACAGTGTTAGGAGACACATTAGTAATTTAAATGCAGGTAATTGACTTCTGCACCTCCCATTAACACCAATCATTATAATCAACTGTCTTTATATATCTCCTATGTGTACTGAAACTACAAAAGTCAAGAAGCACAAGCATTGTGAGTTTAGATGAGAGGATCAAGTCATCCAAGTTAGAACTGAGGACAGCCAGAAAAGGGGGTTTCCTGCTAACAGCAAACTTTGTATTTTTCAGAATTGGGTTTCTGTTTGAATTAGATGAAATCTCTTTATTTTTCCCAGTCCTCCAGTCAGCAGGAAGCTGCTCAGACGCTGGAACAGCTCAGCTAAGCTGCCTCTGTCCTAATACCAACAGCAAAGCCAGGTATCAGTGTTACTGAAGTCTGGGGCTTCCCAGACTCTCTGACTCCCTGGCCAGTTTCCCAGGGGATGGCTGTGGGCAGACATCTGTGGAGAGGAAGATGGGGTTATCTCAGGACTCTGAATATTCAGCTAAAGTTCACTGAGTGCAATAAATTCCAGTTTCTAAAATGTGTAATCTATCAACATTTGTTCCATGTAAAAACTGTAAACCTAATCTTTTCATCTGGGAGCTCTGTCTAAGGCACCAGTTTCCATAACACAAAGGAGAAAGGCAGTAGATGCAGAATCATTTGTGCAGTCGCCATAGCACTAACAACAGTGGGAACTGAAGTTTTGATTTATGGAAACTCCCAAACATACCTCAGCATCAGCAATATTTTTCTGGTCTCTTTTCAAGTGTGATGCCTGGCTGCACTCCAAAACTTCATAATGCCTAGAGACACTTACTGGTTTCTTTTGACCCCTTACAAACACAAGTGACTTCTCCATTGGTCCGTCTTGAAATTAAGGCAAGATGCTCCCTTTGTGTAGGGCATGTTTAGCACCCAGCACAAGACAGGCCTTTAGCACTCAGCTGACGCTAATAAAATACAAATAATACCTCCCCCCTCATTACAGTGATTATCAACACATATCATTCTGTAGCAGGTATTGAGCTATTTTAGTTTTGGAGATACAAAGGAATTTTTTGTTTAATTAGCAGTCCAGCTGGTCTGTGGTGGGACTATTACTCATTGGTATGATAATGAGGTCCTGCAGACCTCTGACTTCTGTGAAGCCAGGGAAAATTGAAGGTATTTGTTATCTTGATAGAGGTACTCAAAAGCATTGCAAGATGATACTGCTAGTGCTTTTATATTTTCCAGTGCACTCTGGAAAGGGAAAACTACCCTGCTGGGCAATTACCTTAAATAAACTGTGCCTGAACCTTGGGCTGCAGCACTTTCATTGTGGATTGTTTCAACTTGCATCTGACATGCTGTATTGTACAAAAATTGTTTTGTGCTATGTCTCTTAAAGATCTTCATACAATTTTCTACTAGGCAGTCCTGCTTTCTACTGTCATCTGGTAGAAAAACTATTACTCACTGCGTGCTTGGAGGCCAAAAAAGTCTGGAACCCACATATCTTTCTGGAGGTGTGATGACCACAGTGAATAAACTCCCAGCCTCTAAATGAGTTTCTGCCTATTAGGCAAACAAACAAATGTCCCCTGTAGGTTTGCACAGAGCCAGAGGCTGCCAGAAGTTTTTGGAGTTTTCATTCCCATCTCTCACAGTGTGGTTGAACTGAGAAAACAGCTCATATGAAAAACTGCACCTTCTCACTCTGCAGACATGCTTGTTGTGTGCCTGAGTCAGCACTGATGATGTTATGGAAACCCCAACCTCCTTTTTTAAATAACCCTGAAAGGCCAATCAAATCGAATAGAAAAATCTTATAACTTGGGGTGCTCAAATTCAGAAAACAGGGGCAATAACTTCTACCTAAATCAGCAGTCTTATATGGAAACTGCAAAACAGCAGGGCAAACTGTGAAAAGGCAGGTAATTTCTTGTTGCTTAACTTGATCATCCAAGGTAGAAAATACTTGATTTAAACCGTTATTTTCCAGAATGAAGTCAGTGGGTTTTTTCACACTGCAGGAGCATTTATGAAGATGTGTGGTGTGTCAGACTGGGTGAACAAGGGATGATTGTCCTTTCAATACCAGAATGAAGGATCATTGGGTGAAACTAACAACCAGAAGGTTCAGAATAAACAAATGGAGGTTGTTCCTCACACCACAAGTAGCTAAGTTGCAGGAATCACTGCTAGCATGGTTTTGCAAATACTTAATTTTATATCCCCATGAATTAAAAAGGGTAGTGGACAGAGTCATAGAAGAAAGTACTTCTAAGGGAAGGTACTAAGTACTATTCCCCAGCTCCAGAAATTCCTGCATTCCAAATAGCAGAGGATGGACAAGTGTCATACACATTCTCATATTCTACCTTAGACATTTTAGTAATTTTAGGACAAAAAAGCTTGGGTCAGATGAAAGGTCCATATAGCCCCATAGTCTGTTCTCAGCATTGTTTGGTAGTAAATGCATAATTCAAATACAGTCCATTTATATTAGCTATATGTGGCCATTTATGCTGGCCACAACTAGAAACTGGAAGGGGGACTGGACAGAGATGTGGGTCTTGCTGCATGAAGGCTACTGGTGCCACTGGCAAGACACCTGAGGGAGAGAGACACACAAACCTGCCAGCTGTACTGAACTGACTGTAAGTAGTCCAGGAGCATCACTGAGGGGTGCAATTCACACAGTTCTCAGAGTGGAAAACTCATAACCAGAGATGTAAATGAAACATTGAGTTGAGACAACAAAAATACACATTGTAAGAATTTAACTTGACAAATTTTGTTCTTGCATATTTTCTGAGTAGATCTCAGTCTCCTTGCATTTATTCATTACTCAAAGCAATCTGACAAAAATCACCTAGTCCATAATGCAAAAGTACAAATACAAGTCACAGCATGAAAACTGTAGCTTTTAACAGAGAAATAGGCTTCTCAAAATGATTTTTCTATAGAGAACATTCATAGGATATCCCCAATTCCAATAATATTAAGTAATAATATGTACTTCTTTAGATTTCAAGGTGTCAAGCGTATGCCAAATGCAGACAAAGTAGTACTGTGCTATAACCATTGCACAAAGCATAAATGAGGAATTTGGCATCTCTCTTTTGTAGATAGGTTGAAAATCCTACCTGAAGTGAAAGAGACTCCAAAGGCACCCAGGATGGCAGTGACACAGCTAGGAAACTAACCTAGAGCCTCAGAGTTCAGCCTTCAGGAGGCAAACCTTTCTTGTAATTCTTCATTGGTAGAAAAAGTATCATCTTAGGATGATCACTGCCTAGTGCCAGAACTCTACAGCCAGCTCACAGACAGCAGGCTGGAACCAGCCCAGGTTAGTTTCCTGTACTTGCAGTTATGGGAAACTAAAAAAAAGGAGCCACACAAAAGTGGCAAGCTGCCCAGCTCAACGGGGTTTAATGGTAAGAATATTTTCACCAGGAGTTACCAAACTGCATTACACTGGAGGTTTTGTTATCATGTGAGAGGGGAGGGGGTTTCATGTATGTGTATCCTGATGAGTAAGGTTTAACTATGCATAAGACACTGAGGATCTGAAAAAGAGACATTGAAAACAATAAAGGATGAAAACATCTGCTTTTTTTTTCCTCTGGGCAGAGGCTTCCTCCTGCACCTTCTACATCCAAGACCAAGATGATGTCCCACCATCACACCGACTGTCTATCTCACTCTGACCCACCCCAATATTTTGATTTTCTCAACATATATCTGTTTTCATCAAAGCTGTAAACACATTTTGATTCTGCTCCTGTTCAGGAAAAAAAAAAAATCTCAAAACTTGTTCTGCTTGAACAAGATTTCTTCTGAAAAGAGATTTAAGTCTTCATGGAAGAAGAGGATTCAGACTGGGCAGTTGGCTGCCTAGCTCTTCTTCTGTGAGTCCAGCTCAAGTAATTCTTGATTAATGACTCTCTCACCCCACTTCTTCTACTTTGTGTTTAACATGCTGGACACTCACTCACCACTCTAGAGATATATGTTAGAGAGGCAAAATAGCTAGTCATCTTTAGGCGTTTTGCCACCATCCATCACCAAGCCCATTTCAGAGACAACTACAGAAAGTTGGATCAGAATGTAGATTTAAAACTGCATTACACATGGGAAACAAATGCTATCCAGGAAACCTTTTTACAGGTCTAAATTATAAATCATTCCTTGGAAGAATTTTTATTTTGGAGAAGTGTTTGGTGAGATGGTGCATTTGACCACAGACAGCTGGGCTGTTTAATCATTTAGTATCATTTATGTCCATAGCAACTTATTTAATCCAGTGCATGTATCTGACTACAAACGTGCAGTGGAAAAAAAGAAATAACATGTTTCTGTGTTTATATTGTTAGCATTACATATACTGACACAACTTTATATATATGTGTGCACACAAAAAATCTGCAATCTCTGATATGATTATAGCTTCTCACAGTAAAGAAAATACAAGAACAGAATTAACTCAGGTCACAGAGGATACTGAAATTTCAAAGGCAAGAGCAGTCCCTATGTTAATAAAACATCTATTTTCAGCTTTTGCACTTGATAGTTGCATACAGGCAATGCTACATAAGGGGCAGGGACAACTGGCAAGAGTGTGTCTGAGTAATTTGGTTTGATTTTCCACAGAAAAAAGCATGATGCAAATGAATGCTTCAGCTGTTACAAAGCTAACTTGGTTTCCCAATAAACTCTTAGTGATATATGGAAATACACTCCAGTATTTGTATTTCACAATACTATTCAGCATAATTCAGTGTAGTATAAATAGGTGTAAAAAGCCAGTATATGAAGCACTAAAGGAAAAGGAAAAGCTGTTTGCAAGAGAGACTACTATAAACTCAGAAAAGCACCTTATAAAATTTTGCAACACAATAAGGGGGGCAACTATTGCTTTTTCTATCTATAAGTTCAGTGTGTTGTTCTGCAGTCTGATCACAGCCTTCTTGGAGTTGTTTTGTTTGAAGCAAAAATCCTAGCCTGCAAGCAGAGAAAGTTTTAAAGGCAAACCCCTCTGACTGTTGAGCCCAAAAGACTTTTAGGTAGCAGCATAAAACACTCATCATGTTGGTACAAACAGCCACAGGTACATGTGAGGGGAGAGGATTTACATTTGCCAGAAGGATCCATGAACCTGATGCTTGTCGATAACCACTATCAGGCAACTCCAGTCGTTCCCTCTTGAAATTTAGGACAAGGTTGTCTTCTGTGAAGGACCACTGTTTCTAAGCATGGTTCAACTTTGCATTTGTGAGAGCCTCTTTAAAACAAGAGGAAAATTTGTACTTTGGTGTTTGTCCTCTAATAAAAGTTATGCTACTCAGGGGCAACTGCACTTTGGTAGAAACTGAAGTGATGGTATCCTATGCATTTGTTCCAAAAGTCTTCATCACAGACAAATTGATATGAGATACTGACAATCCACAGGATCCGTATCAGGAACCTAGTACTGACCAACCCAGATACCAATTCTGTGAGTCCCTTGATCCTTACATATGGGCTCCCTGAGGTTGCCAACAATTCAATATTCCACAGTTGCCATCTGCCACATCCACCCTGTTTGTCTATGTCTTTGTACAGGTTGAGACTTTTACCAGGCCTCAGATCTGCTTTTCTTAATCTTTAATTTAAAACATGGAAAAAATCCTCTTGAACAATATTTCCTATGCAGGATTCTTACTGTTCTGAGAGTCTCCCCCTACAAACACTGAGGTGTCTGGGTGAAAGCGACTCTCTGGTGCTGGCGACCACTGTATGGCCACAGTCACCTACAGTAACAACTGTAGATCTATTTCTGACTTCAGTTTTTGTTGGCTACACTGTGAAACTGGCATTGCATTGCTTTAAAAGACACTGTTTGAAAGAGGATAGGGAACCTGAAAGCAAATAGGTAATGAAAGCCACCTGCTTTCCAAAGTCTGCAAGAGTTTCTCTGTCTCTGTCTCTCTCTCTCTCTCTCTCTTTCTCCCCCTCTCCACTACCTATATACACCTGACAAGACCAGGTTCTGGACCTCGTCATCTCCAGTTAGACTCCTGAAGTAAACAATTTTGAGTATCTGCTAATGTACACATTTGGGCTATGATTTGCAGTAATCCCATGTCAGTCCATATTACTTGTCATCATTTTTATATGCAATAAATTGTTAGCATTCTACAGAGATTCATTCATAGCACATGAGCTCTGCAAAACAGTTGTTATGTAGCTAAGTACGTGATATGGCTTGGGGGTTTGTCCACAGTTCCAGAACTTGTTTAAGATCACAGAATTCAGCAGATCCACCAAGAATAGTTATCTAGGGGTCCCCCTTCACAAACAGCTGAGCAACATCTCTCTCATTTATATCCATTAATGTTGGTGTTTTTATTAACATCTTACAAAATTCCCTAAAAAAGGATTTCTAAAACGAAGCAACAATTTTGAATTTTTAGAACAGAAACTTTATCTTCCCTTTCTACTTAGACTTTTTTTGCTATAGTGTTGGGATATGGACCTGTCTGAACCTTAGACATTCCAATGGAAGTATTTAAAAGGGACTTCAAGTCCTGAGAGCTACAGTTTCTGAGTACCTCAATGTAGGCATCTTAAGAGTCCAGATGTTCATTAAGGGCAGACAATTTCCCAGTAGGGATCATGGCTCTTTAACATGCACCTGAAAAGGGAGGTAACCAGAGGTCCCAGCTACTGCTGGAAACGCTATGCATTGCTCTACTGATGAGGCTTTCAACCCTGAAATAGAGCTTGACTCTTCGCCCTTCTGCCAGAAAGGTCAAACAAATGGGTCAAACAACAAAGCTGCCAGTTTCACAGGGACATGTTGAAGCTATTTTTAAAATCCTCTACTCTCTGTCAGTCATAACACCCTTTTGGAAGGTTAAAATAGAAACCAGTTTCCAGCATCTACAAACTAAAACCCAATAGATACTTTTGGCACTGTCTGACACATTCTTGTGAGTTTCAACAGGGAGGCCAGGAACAAGTTGGACATAAGCCAAAGACATCTTATCTGAAAACAACTAAGCTACCCTGGACAAAATATTTCAAAACTCTCTGTGGAAGGAAGACCACTTCAAACAATATTATTATCATATCTGGACAAAGGGTAACTTTTATATCCATTTGTGCAGTGCAGCCAATGCTGTTATCTCTTGCAAAGGCACAAGCAGCGAGATCTGTACTCACAGTAGGAGCACTACTAAAACCAGCAAACTAGAATGCAAACGTGCTACCAAGTCAAACAGCAGACACATTAACATAAGAGGGAAACTCTATCACATATAATTCCAGCCCATAGTAGATGTCCAAAAGGTCAGATTTATCAGATGTTGGTAAACTCAAATCAAAGTTAAATTTGGAGGTTTTCGCTTTTTATCATGCTTTTGCATTAACAGTTGCTGGCATGCATGTGAAGTACCAGCAGTCCCTTATAACAAGTAATTATGTACGCTCTAAAAATGCCAATGATTCAGCAACAGCACTTACAAACCAGGCCCCATCCCACAGAAGAGCCTTGTTAACAAGAAACTCTCAACAGCATTATTCAATTAGTGAGAGCTGTCAAGCAGCCATGACTATGGAAGGTCACGGTATATTATGAAGCGAAAGCCATTAACTGAAGTCCTTTACCTTAAGGAAAATCTAAGTGTGTTGTCCACAAGAACATTTCTTTGGTTTCTCAAAAAGATAACCAAGGAAATTGACTAGCAACAACCACATCAATTCTGGCTCTTCTGTAGATAGAAAACACAATGCATTACATCTTAGCAATGAGAACAAGAAAGCAATATGGTTTTCCCTTTGTA
Source organism: Hafferia zeledoni (assembly GCA_035583235.1). NCBI lineage: Eukaryota > Metazoa > Chordata > Aves > Passeriformes > Thamnophilidae > Hafferia > Hafferia zeledoni. Next base: position 47,572,955 of record JAWWEV010000115.1, on the reverse strand, counting down.
GAATCTTCCTAGACTTTGAGCTCAGCTCCTGGTAGGACAGAAAGCTGGCAAACCACTGGTACAGCAGGAGACAGTCAAAGATGTACTTGCAGGGACCTTGACCAACAAGTTGCCAGCTTATGACAGCTTTCCGCATAAAAAGTCACTGATTTATTTTTGGGTTTAGGTGTAGTTAAACCACCAGTTTGAGCAACATTTGCAGAAAAATACAGAAATCTAAATCTCAAAGTCTTGTAAAATTTCAAATGCTAAACCAGAAGCACTTACCATGTTGAAGAATTTAAAAACCACTGAGGATACCTCATTATAGTTCAGCATACTGAGATTTTTCAATATGGCTGAAAATGTATCAAATTAATGTTGAGAGCAGTCTTAAAAATCTTGATATGAAAGGTAGAACACTCAGGAAAAGCACAATTAGTGCACTTGAACCCAAAATCTAGCATAAAGAAACTAGTCCATCACAATGAGCTGAACACCAGGCATACAGTTAAAGGCAAAAATAAGAAGAGATGAAATGAGCCTGACTGAAGTTTCTTTTGCAGAAGAGACATTTTAAGACGAGAATCCCAAGCTCTGATGCAAAATGGTCACATAGTCTCTCATTTAAAAGTAATATAATTAATTTCTAATCCTTGTGGCTATATCATAAGGCCATCAGAGTTATAATATAGGATCAATATATGGGTTAAAAAATCAAGAGACAAAGAAAAAAGAATCAAAAGTACATATAAAGTCTAGCCAATCGACCCAGAAATACCACTTTTGAACTTGTCTCAGCATTTTGAGGTAAGTTTATGGTCTGAATCTTATCAGTGGGGGAGTTTGGATCAAAATCAGCAATACAGTACTAAGGATCCCCTTAAACATTAAGAGTAGTCCAGCCAGCTTTTTGGTATAAAGACTTAAGAATTCAGAAATTCAGTTACTGGCACACAATTGCTTCAGGCTTATCTACAAGAGTGGGTTTGCTTCTGTATCACAGGAGGGGATATAGACAGTCTCAGAGTTGCAGAAGAGAAGAAAGAGGCAAAGGATTCCCTATCTGTAACTACTCATGTTCAGGGAGCGTGCAAATATTCAGTGGCTCTTTTAAAGCCCGTTAAGATGCCTGACTGAGCCAGACTGCTTGAGGGTTCTTCAAACTCCTCTTGACTATTTCCACTTATAGACAACCCCCACAAATGCATGTATTTAAGATAACTACACATAATACTGCAGAACTTCACAGGCTTTTGCAGTGCCACAAATAAGCTTTCATTTTGCCAAGTCACATTTTTTCCCTAGAACATCATGCTGCAGTTTCTATTCAGTTAGGCTGCTTAAATAAATAAATCTCAGTCCCTCTAGCACTGTATCATTCATATTTAAATTTAGTGTACAGATAACTACTTTTTGCCTTCTGTACTTAATCCTTCTGCCTCTCTTTCTTACATATCCACTTGTTTTCAGGATTGTTAAGTGCTGGATGGAATTTATAGCCAGAGAAAGCCCTTTTTATCATCTAAGTTTTGCTGTACTGGAATTAACTAAGTAGCACTTGCATACTAACTTAAGGAGAAAAGCTAATCTCAGTTCATGGCATACTAGAGTGCTTTTCATCTTGTAACAGGGGAGTGAATCTCTTCCACTGGAATGTGAATAACTTCTAATGCCATCCACATTTTTACAGTTATTAAGTTTTTCTTGACTAAGTCTGACCCTTGGGTTTGCCTTCATTAGGTGTTGCCCTGTTCAGTTACTTGGCAGAACAGACTAACAAGCTTCAGTCCACCTTCAGGCTGGGAGCTCTATCAGTTCATTAATTACGTGCATGTGAGAAAAACCTCCAAGGGAAAAGAAAAAAGAAAGAATAAATTCCACATTTAGGTCTGAAACTGGGTATTTCAGTGCAGGAGCAAGTGCAGGCACTATGCAGACACACATTAGACATCCCATTCTGCCTCCAGAAAATGTAACACATTTACACTATTAGTTCGCATATGCTCTCCAAAGCCATGGTTTGTTCTCACTCTTACATCTCACAGACGTTAGAGTTGTAGCTGATCAGCAGGCTTGCTGGAAATTCATCTTCTTTGGCTCACCCTCTTATCAGGTACTCACTTTTCTGTCTAGAAGCTGCTGTAGGAGCTTATGACTATGGAAAGAAACCACCTCTCCCTGGGAGCAGGGGTGCTGGTGCTTCTATGGAGCCATGCTTCTGTACTTCATCTGCAGTGAAAGGCGACACAGAAAGCAAAGCACTGGCGGAGCAGGTTCCCTCTCCTCTACACACAGCTGATCACAGATCTTTCTACTGGATCTTCTGGGCAGAAATGAGCAGGAGTGTGTAGAAGAACCAATCTACTTCCTGAACAGCTTTGGAAAGCACCACACTCGACCACAACTCCAAAGAAAACACTCTGCAGGCTTTGTTCTTGAGCTGTCCATACAGTTTCTTTACCCTTCAAGTTATTTTCCTGTTCCTTCATCTTCATAAATACTTCTCACCATAATGAGTTATGGCATCATGTCAGTTCTGTGGCACACATTCTCCTCCACCACATTTCCCCAGTCTGTCACCTCATGTCTACTCAAAAGAGCTTAAGCTAGACTCAGCTACGTAAGCAAACCCTGTGCAGATGTCTACTCATGAGGATGAGCTGTATCCAAACCATTCCAGCATAGGCTCAATTTTTTTTCTCAAAGTTCAGAGCTCTTGCTCATGAATCCTTCAAATCAAAGTGTCTTTTCTGCCCATTTAAATGTGTGGTGCCACATGGCGGAGCTTGTGCTGTGGCTAAAGCTCATCACTTCCAGAGTAAAGGACAGCTCAGCAGCATTAACAACTTCAGCACTGAAAACTCTCTTCTGCAAAGGCTGGTTGAAAATCATGACATATGCATATATAGTGCAAACACACTTTAGTAAAGATGTTCCATTTCAAAATGATCTTAGGTGACAGTCATTGATTTTGCCTTGAAAAAAGCAGCCAAACCCATAACTCACAAACTAGCTCATAAACCTTGGTGACTTCCAGTTGCCCTTAGCCTGGTAGAATCATAGAATCATTTAGGTTGGAAAAGATCTCTTAAGATCACTGAGACCATCCATTAACCTAGCACTGCCAAGTCCAACACTAAACCATGTCCCCAAGTGCCACATCAAATAAATAGTGATCAAAATGATAAATCAAATAAAATGAAAATTCCTATATTTTAAAGGGATAAGCAAAGCAAATGAGTAATGGGGATCAGTTCCAGATGTACAGTGAGATGACATATACACAACAATCAGCCTGGAGTTAACTTTAGTCCTTGCTGAGCCGCTTTTGGCTGCAAAACCATCTTGACAGCTGAAGTAAAACAGGTGAACAAGCAACCCAAAAGGCAGGGAATCTATCTCATCATATTTAGCAAATAAATGGACTTCAAGTCTGCTTAGAAACCCTTAAAATCACAACCAAGATACAAAACAGAGTTAAAACTTAGCTCTTGAGTCATTCAGAAAATAAGCAATCTGGTAGCCTAAGATGAAAAATGCCATGGAGTTTTGGGTTTGGTGTGGGGTTGGTTTTTTGTTGTTTGGTTTGTTGGTTTTTGTTTTTTTTTCGGGTGGGGAGAGTTGAGGTAGGTTTTTTGGGGGTTGTGTATGGGGGGTTTGTTTGTGTTGGGTTTTTTTGTTGGGTTTGTTGTTTGTTTTTAGAGTGGGGCTGCAGTTGTTTTGTTGTTGTTGTTGTTGTTTTGGTTTGGGTTGCTTTTTAACCAAGTAGTTTGAAAGCAGTTTGTAGGTATGAAGAAGGCTGGCCATGTGGAAAGGGAAGACAGATGGGGCCAGTCCAACCTTGAGCTTCACCCTCCCAACCACCCCGTCCGGTAGTCAGAGACCTCTCACAAAGTATTACATTGTCTTGTGTGCAAAACATCTCGCAGTTCGGATCACTGACAGCAAACAAAGCAGCGCACGGAAGGGACGCTGCAGGACGGACCGGAGAGTCCGCTTCGCCATCGGCACGTCCCACGCTCACTGCGCGCCCCGCGGGCGGCCGGGCGAGGGGAAGGAAGGCGGGCGATGGGGAAGAAGGCAGGCGGTGGGCAGAGGGCGGGCGATGGGAAGAGGGCGGGTGCGGCAGCCCCCGGGCCGGGCCGGGCGGGGCGGGGCAGCCCCGGCCCCATAAGAGGCGCGGGGCGGCAGTGGCCGCAGCGCAGTGGCAGGATGCAAGCGGTGCCCGGGGCAATGGCAGCGCGGCCCTTCAAGCTGAGGAAGAGTTTCGGTAGGGGTGGTGGGGGCACGGAAGGGAAGGGAAGGGAAGGGCTGCGCGCACGAGTAACTCTGCTTTCCTCTCCTCTCTCGGGCAGCCACCCGTCTGGAAGAAGTAGCAGGAATCCGGGCGAAGTTCCCAACAAAAATCCCGGTAAGTCTCTGTTTTGTTATCGGAGGGGTTTGGCAGTATTTAAAAAAGTAGCGTTGGGAGCCTCTCTCTAACATGTGGGAGGGGACGGACGGACGGACGGACCTGGATGTTGTAGGGTTGGCTAAGTGTGACTCTAATTAAACAGGTAATTGTTGAGCGATACCATAAAGAGAAATACCTTCCTCTCCTGGACAAAACCAAGTTTCTTGTTCCCGAGGAGCTGACCATGACACAGTTCATAACCATCATCAGGTGGGTCGCGGGCACTGGTGTGCCCGAGCTGCAGCTGGGGCTGGCTGCTGCTTCCCACGCAGGTATTTCCTGGTGCTGGGCTGGGATATCTTGCTTGCTTTGGTAGGGAGGAGGATAAAGGTGGTAGTAATGTAACAGCTGCTCTCTCTTGCAAGTGTTCGAAGAAATCAAGAGATGCTTTCACAGGTGTGTTTGGGAAAAAAATGGGGTCTGTGTTTTTTTGGCTCCTAAAGTCTTCTCACTTCTCCTTAATTTTAGTGAATAAAGACTATGTAAGACTCCTGTTTTGCTTTCTTCCTGCTTGATGGACTTTGTGTTGGATCTCTGATTTTTTTCTGCTTGTGACAGTCATTGCCTTGTGCTCTTACTGCATCTAGCTGAATGTGCTCAAGTTCAAAGCAACTCTTAAGTGTGGGTTGTATGAAATGTGCTTCTAAATGATTCTTAATGAAGCATTACAGAGAAGAAGTCTCCCAAAATAGTTTTTTTCTGACAAAGTAAGAAAGCTCTGTGCTTTCCAACACGCTATTTAAAGATTAGGAAAAGACCTTCATAGATTATAACTTCTGTAAAATATGCTTTTGGCTCTTGGACAACTTAGATCCTGATCCTTGTATGTAATGTCTCTGAAAAGGACTCTTCTTTTGAAGGTAGACTTTATAGTAAGTGTAACAGACTGAAGCTGGAATCCTTTACAAAACCCTGTAGGGCAGAAGCTTTTGGTTTCTACTCGTGCTTTTCCCTGGTAATCGTGAACTCAAAGCCCATGCTCAGTAGCGCTCATGGCCTAACCATGCAAGCCTTTCCCCAGAGCACAAGCCTTTCAGCTTCCAAGCATAGTTAACTTCCTGCTGATGAAGACATTAAACCACAAAATGACTTTATGCAGAATTGCTTGTACACAATTCATGCGACTGTTCTGCTTAATGTATTTCATTGACTGAAGATGGATCCATAATAAATTTGCTAATGTTTAATCCTTTATTTCTCCTCCCCTTTTCAAATAGAAGCAGGATGGCTCTGACTGCTACACAAGCTTTCTACCTGCTGGTGAACAACAAAAGCCTAGCCAGTATGTCCTTGACAATGGCAGAAGTGTACAGGGACTACAAAGATGAAGATGGCTTTGTGTATATGACCTATGCTTCCCAGGAGATGTTTGGATGCTGTTTACCCACTGCTCAAGGGAAAACTATGGAATGCTTTCAGAAAACTTAAGGTTGGGTCCATGTGCTGCAGTGAAGCAGTTTGCTATGAATTGCACCTGGGACATGAACCTTGGAGATGCTCCATCCAGTGTGAGCTCTTGAGCTCTGTAGTGGGGAGTTATGACCCAAAAGCTGGCAGGACCAGTTTAAGGCAGAAAAGGTGGTACACTTTTCCTAGGTAATAATTTGGATATATATTTTTATATTTGAAGACACTATGGGTATTTTTTGAACTGCACCTCCACTTTTTTGCAATGTCAATATTTGTTGTGTAACTGATTTTTAAGGTGTCCTTAAAGCCTAAGTTTAAGAGTAAAATAAAGAAGCTTTTTAAGTATTGAGTTGCATGTTAGTTTTAATCTGGGCAAAGATTAAAGTTTATCTAGGAGAGGGTCTTGTAATAATTCTGGAAATTAGAGCTCAATGCCTTTACATGAAACACTGTTTGCATAGCTACTCTAAGCTTTGGTATTCCATTTAAAAACTCAAGTTGTCATCCACAAGCAAAACCATACCTACAAATGGTTAATTAAGCTATGTATTTGAGCTGTGAGGTTAAGTGGGACTGTACTATAGTACCAGAGCAGTGTTAACACTTAGATAAACTCCAGTCAGCTGTTAGAGAAAACACTACCTGTGATGTAAGTAACTAATTGTTTAAATAAGCAAACTGATTGCTAGTCAGCTTAACTGAAATGCAGGTAGCATAACTTGAAGAGTAATGAGTTGTTCAACAGTCTGTTCTTGCTACTGATTTTTGCTAGAGTGGTTGCTGTAGATACTGTTATATCCTACAGGCACCTGCTAGTCAGTTACCCTGAAGGACTTCAGTGAGCCTTCTTTCAGAGATGGATAGAGTTAAGTCATGTACCTTGTGATTAAGAGATATTCCAGTGTCTCAAGAAAATGTCAAATGCCATGTGCTAAGATGTTGATTTGTCTTAATGTACAGACTTGGTCCTAAACATGTATTAAAGGAACACTTGACATGAGTTTTAGTCTTGAGTATTGCTCAAGCTGTCTTTCTTGGTCTCCTCATATGTGAGGAATGTATTGGAAAGTTGGAGATGCTCTGATCCTACATGATTAATGTAAAACACCAGGTAATTTAAAAAAATCTGTCAGTGTGATGTTAATTAATCAACATCTGGCAGCCTCAGTTTAGGATTGGTCAAATTGCTACAATATGATGCAATTCTGTTCAGTACTGAACTGCTTTGCAGAATAATTAATGTAGAAGTTACTAGTCTGCAAAGAAAGAAGTGTTGACAGTATTTAAATTATGCACAAGGAAGGAATGTGTATGTAAGCTTTTTGCAGCGGTTCTTTTGCATTAACAATCTCTTGAACTTGAAGCTCTGAGCAGACCTGAATTTGAGCCTCTAAACCAGGGGATTTAGAGGAGTGCCTGTCTTATTGACGGTGGTATTTGCCAATTCAAGTTTCATGAGCTGAGGAACAAAGAAATCATTGAGTTGACCAACTCCGTGGAAAGGCTAAGGCTAAGCTGGTATAGGTTATGAAAACATGTGGGCTTCAGGATCCTCGAACCAGTTGCCTGGATATATTTCACTTATGCTTGTAATGGAAACAGTTTCCATTGCTCAAATTGAACTCAAGTAGTCGTTTGTTACCAGCCTTCAGGGAGGCAGAGACACCTGCTTGGCAGGAGCCCCACACAGCAATGTTGAACTGCTCTAGGAACCTTGGGGTGGGGAGAGCAAGGGGAGTCTTGCTGTGTTCAAGTTCTCTTGCCAGTCTAGAGCTGGGCTAATATTTTGTTTGATTGGTTCCTCTGTTTTGTGTGATACCTGGTATGTGAAGAGAGAAGCACTAGATTCTTGGCTGGAACAATTTTGAATTATGGCCAACTTTCTTTGGTTTGTAATGTGGTTGCTAAGGTGTAAGTGTTGATTCCCTACAGCACTTATTGACATTAGGCTATGGTGTCTACAGGCTGAGTCACAGATCCAGCCAAAAAGGAGAAGGTCAATTAGAGGTAAAGAGAATAATTATAAACCTGTTTATACTGCCCTGCTGAACCGAGAGAGAAGTCCTGTGAAGTGGGAAAGCTTCAGCACTGGATAATAGTAATAGACTTCCCCTTCTACCAGGTGCTGAAGCAGGTAGGATATTAACCATCAGAGACAATTTTCACAGTCTTAAAATAATAAACTTGGAGTTATATGCCCAAATAATTCTGTTCTCCTGCTTGTGGAGTTGCTTTGGTGTGCTTAGAAGCTTTGAATGCCACCTATTTTCTCTTGAAGTGCATAGAACAAGGATTAGAAAAGAAGCAAACAGAAAAGCTTTGCTCTGATTGACATGCCACAGAGATAACTGTGGCTACTTCCAATGCAGCTGATGTTTGAAGAGCTAATGTTTGCTTGAGTGAATACTTATTGATAAGGGACAGGTACATATTATTTGCAATGAAGGACACAATACCATGGTGAGCAAATTTTATAGTCCCTAATGTAAAAAGGCAGAGATGCCATTTGTTTTTAAAAGTATATTATTTCTGAATTGTGCTATGGACTTAGTCATTATTATACAACATATCCACCAGAGAAAAGAAAACATTGAGGATACCTCTGTTTCTTCCATAGACTACCAGCTAAATCCTGGGGAGGATCCTCAGCTCTCTGGCTTCAAAGCACTTGTGTACATATGTGGTCTGCCAAAGTAACTTGTTAGGTTGGGGCAATGGCACTCACCCCTTGTGAGACCAAGCACTGTGCCTCATTTTCAAATATAAAAGCAATCAAACTTAAAGGACACTGTAAGTACAGTATGAGGACTCAAATTGCCTTTCCTGTTGAGATAGTTTTTTTGAGTATTGTGTAAAATGGAGTACTGGGGGAGTTGTGAATTTTATATAGCCAAGTAGAATCATAAAGAAAAATCATTAAGGTCTTTCTCTACAGTTTTACCAAGATGCTAAAGATGTTCTATGTCGGAAACCACTGACACTGCTGAAGTTAAGAGTGAAATACAAAAGCAGCTGAAATCTGAGGCTACAACCTTGCTGTGCTAAAAATTATATTTTAATGAAATGTGCCATTCATGTCTAATGTATTCACAGTGACTGCTCTGGGAACAGGATTGTTTTCAAGACCTGAGCAAATGTCACTCCTGAGGTGCATGCTGTGGGCTGTGTGCACTCTGAATGCTCATGAGGGTGACTGGAGAAGAACACAGTAGCAATTAAAAACAACAAAAAGAACCACCCATAAGCTCTCCTGGTCAAAAAAAAAATAGTCTTACCAACGCATTTTGAATTTCAAGTGAGTAGAAAGCAATGTGGTTTTTCTCCTGTGCCTGCTGAGAGATTCAGCTGTCTGTGCTTTCCTTAGATGTCCTACAGCCATCTACAATCAGAGCTACAACCTGTGTACAATGCTTTATGGAGTGCAAATTAACATATGTTGCTGCAGGGCAAACATCATAACCTCAGCTTAGGCTTTAGCACATAAGTGACAGCAGGAGCTTTCCCAACTATTTGGATTTAAAAGTGACTTAAAGTTATGTGTTGGTAGAATAAATAAATGCATGAGGATTCTAATTTTGCTCAAGTATTGTGGGCCACAACTCTTGTGAACTTAGATGGTCCTTTTATTGTTTTCCCATGCTAACTATTTCCAGATGGTGGTAGTTTTAGAATGAAAATATTTTTAAAAGATACATGGTTAAACACACGAGTGACAGGCTCTATCCTCCTCTGCAAATGAGTTGCTTTTTTTATGTAACATACAGTAAATTAAGAAGGTAAAATTAAATAATAGGACAGAATATAACCTTTGGCATTAAATTGCCCTACTCTATTGTCTTTTCAAGAAAGCCTGCGGAGAAACTATAGGGAGAAAACAGACACAAGTAGGAGAGAAACAGTTTTTGAAAAATAGGGTTCTAACTTAGGGACTATGAAGTAGGGGGGAAGAGAGTGAGGGTTTCTATGAGAAACTTCCATGGGGGGCTCCCTGACGGTGATTGAGAAATTCAATTTCATATATGTTACAGTGCAACCATTGTGCAACACTTGTAATGGCACAAATGCTTCTCTCAAGGATCACTGTTCAAGAAAGATTTCTAGACAAACCTCCTGAATCTTAGAACTTTTTTCATAGTTTTGAATCACCCTATTAAAAAAAAGGCAACCAAAATTCTGCCTATAGATATGTGGTTAGTTTTTTAGCTTTTGTAAGATGCTTTGTAATCTTAGCTCTGCCCACGCTTCTCCCCTGATGTTTTTTAGGTTGCTTCTTAGTTAGCTACTCCTTCTTCCTATGTAATTCACAACATGCTAGGGCAGTTATGGTCCTATAATAAATAGCAGCCTAACCCTAATTTAGAGGAACATGAGTATAGTTTTAATGAAGGTAGATAACGACCTTAAGGTTTCTCCCCAGAAAGTCATGATCATACCACTCTGCCTGTTTTTCTTGTGATGCCTCTCTTGTGACTGCAGTGTTCCTAAGGAACACAACTGCAGCAGTTCCGTCTGTGAGGGTTTTGAAGAACATAAAGCAAGTCTTGATGCCAGAATTAGAAAAGCAGTACTGTCCCTTCCCCTGCAGGGGCAGACCCTCAGGAGGGATGGAGTGTGCCCAGCTGGGTGCATGTGGAGCTTCCAGAGCAGGCAGGCAAGGACTGAGGAGGGGCTGCTTGGGTTGCTCAGCCCTTACATCATGTCCATCAGGGACTGTAAAGGGCCTTTATGAGGCTCCTCGTGATTTGCTGCAGGGTGGGCTTGGCTAATAGTGTTTATGTTTGTGAGTATTTCAAGACCCTGGCTTTGCTTTCTCTCTGTGTGTAACAGCATGGTCTCGATCTTCAACAGACCTCCAGCCCAAGCCTCTCTGACATCAGAAAAGCTATTGGTTGTGTGGTTCTTGATACAAAAAGAGCCAGGTTTATCTCCTGTCAACCAAGACATCCTTAAAATTTATTTCTCATTCTCCAGAAGAGCCAAGACTGCTTGCCAGATGGATTTGCAGGGAAATCTTTAGATCAGCTAACCAGTGGGTGAGGAGTGAGCCAGGGGCTTGAGCATGCATATCAGTGCTCCCACCCAAAGCAGCTGCAGCCATGCACTTCACAAGCTGCCTGTGACTGCCTGGAAAGCCTGAGCCTCAGTATGACCTCACTAAGGCAACTATTTAGACCCATTAGCTCACAAAGAGAAGTTATGAGAAAGAAAACATGCACACAAATGCTCACAGATGGAGGGGTGGGTATAGCCTTTTCCTAAATAAAAAGTGAACTCTGTCAATGGAAAAAAACACACAGGAGGTTGCTGAAAGGAAGACATGGTGAGTAAAGAAATTCTATTCTTAGTGCTGGCACTACTTCACAAGGCAACTTGGCCCATGCTCTGAAACCTTAAAAACTTAATGTGAAGTGATGGATATGATTATGGTCTCTGTCTGACTCTTCTCCCCTAAAATGCTGCATCTGTGGTCAAAAATTAAAAGTCAGATGGCGATGTGAGCTGCATATTTGAATGCTGACTGGCTGAGGAAGAGAAAATCATTTTTCAGCAGCTTGATGCATTAGTCACCAACAAAATAAGAGCCATCAATAGAAAAAACAGCTGCTGTGCTGCAGGTGAGGGCAGGATCACTGGCTTAGTGCAGACACATCTGTGCTGTCTAGACTGTCAGGGTAACCCAAGCATTGTAGAGGTTATGAAGATAATTTTGCTATTCAAAACTACATTGGTTCAGTTATAAACCTGTCAAAACTGTCAAGAGAGGCCTCAGGAGAAATGCTGCATTTTCCTAGGAGGCATCTGGATTTGGTTTAACCCTCAGCTCTTCCTAGCCTTTTGTTCCCATTCTTTTTTTGGAAATGGATCAGGCCTTCTGTGTTAGCAGGACCTGTGTACAAGTTCCAAGACTGCTGAAAAGTATGAATAATATGCTCTTAGTTGCCATGTAACAAACTTCTATGAGAATTCATAGCTGTTCTGCTATTGCAATTCAGCCTATTTGACTATGCTTTGGTCACTCTCAGCCTTTTAAGCCTCGACTGGGCCTGGAGCAGCAGTTTAAATGGGGTGGCTGTGGCTGTTATTGCTATTTGGGTATTTTCCCCCTTCCAGTGAATTTTGTTGAGCCAAAATTTCTTGAATCAGCTGAAGAACAGCTGCATGTTTTAGCTTTGCTTCACACTCATCAATGTGAACTGGTTTTGCTACAGGTACAACAAGGTAGGTTAATGTAGGAGCTTAATTTTATGCCCCAGCTCATCCAGATGATTTTGCCACAGAAGGAGGATGCCTTACATGAGCTTATCCAGAGGCAGGCTGGTGAGAGGTGACAACCTCCAGGAAGGGGTTGGTGTAGAGGAGGGTTGACACAAGAAACTGCTGGAGGGGAAGTGTACTGGTAGGGGTAGATCTTCAAGCTTATATGGTCTGCAGGCTAGTCCATGTCAGAACCTTAAAGGAAGGTTTCCTTTGTTTCTGACTTCCAAGGCAGCTGGCCCGTTAGGCAAGTGTTGAGCAAGATTACTGCCATGTGCTTCACAGTGGAGCATCCTTATAACTCAATGAATAAAAAATTGAGAAGACCCTGCTATAATTCCTTTCTCTCCCTGAAGAGGCTGAGCCACAAACTCCATGCTCTGCACTCTCAGTAACTCCCTTTTCCCTGGACCCAGCACAGAAAATTAACTTTCTGCTGCCCAGAGCCTTTGTGGGTAAAGCCCAGAGTGGCTGCAGAGGTGTGTGGCTAAGAGGCTTGAACCCAGCTCCCCAAATACACCCACAACCCACCTTCCCTTTCTGAAAATAAACTATGCAACTGCAAGATCTGTGAGAGGGTTCAGTTTTACTAGTGGAAAATGTAGGTAAAACCCTATAAAGTAAACGAAGCAATTCCAGTAGAAGCTGGAGCAGGCACTGAAATTACTGCCTGGAGCCATAAAGGCTGCAGAGCTAAAACTACCATGTTACAATTCATGGGAGGAAGCACTTACCCCAGGAGGCGCAGAGAAGGAGGAAAGGTCAAGCACTGTAGCAGACTTGAAAGATTTTATGTTTAAGTTTCTGGAAAGCTTTTCTTCAAATTATGGTTTTGCCAAGTATCCTGTTTCCTGCTTCATACTACTGTGTTCTTTTCCCATCAAATTAATTTTACTGAAACTGGTTTGTCAGGAGGGAAAATCAAAATCTCAATTTGTATTTCTATGAGGAAAAAGATGAAATAAAGAAAATGCTTTTTGACCATAAAGTTAGACCAGTGCGACTCCCATAAAAAAATTGCAATATGTATGGGAACAGGCATTCGGGCAACATTGAAAAGCCTAAACAGGAGTTATTCTGTTCTGGACATCTCATTTTAAAATGAGGTGGAGCTTTCTGGTAATTCTCAGCATAGGAAGTTTTGTGGGGATTTAGGATGTTTTTTTGTTACATATAAATGATATCCACACACTTTTGGTTGGTTTCTGTTTTATGACCTTTAACTAGTGAAAGTGAATGATTTCTCAACAGTAGTACTGCCTAACAAACTATATGTCACATTGCAAAAAACAGAGCGTGGGGATGCAGCAGGGAGCAGTTGGCCAGCGCATGGAGGAAAGAAAACTATAATAATTCATAATACTTTTGCATACATAATATCCAGAGCTGGCCAACAGTAATTTGCAGAGTGGACACCTTACATGTAGTTTCATCAAAGAGAATAAAAATAAGAAACTGAAGAATGGGAGCAGTTAGAAAACCTGTACTTGGTCTCTCTAAATGTGCTGTAAAGAAATCAGCTGTTTCTGCAGGTTGAGGCTGTGATGTCTTCAGAGCTTTCTCTACTCATAAGCATGTTTTGAAACAGTAGTGACTTTCGGATTGTGATTTAGAACTCACATAAAGCTGAAGAATTCTGTTTGGGTTCTCATTTGGAGGAATAAGCCAGTCTTAAAGTTAGTCTTGACTTCATGCGTTTGCTGTCCAACTCTCATCTATTGAGCAATTAGATGACTAACTTATTGGGTAAGTCAGGAAAAACTTTAGAAGGAGATTCTAGTGTTAAGCACCCCTGCTTCTTCTGCAACTGTTTCCAAACCACTTCATTGATGAAATGCACAAACCCTACACATACACTGCTGAAACTGTCCCTGGTGAGGAAGGGAATAGCCAAAAGTACACAGTTTCTGAAACAAAGGGGAGAAGGCAAGAAAGTTATACATAGCTATGGAATAAGGCTCTTGTGATTGAAAGAGACTGTCCCTCTAGATATAGTTCAGCACTTGTCATGAGGTGGGACACAGGAGAATGAAGATGAATAATTGAAACACAGTTACAGGAAAATCCACCCCAACAGGTGTGTACGCAGCAGAAACTGCACATCCTGACTGCTTTTTGATAATTACTTTCTTGATGCAGCAGTTTACTGTTTGGTAGCTAAATCAAATAGTTCTTTACTAAGCAATTACCTCTTAGTTCTCTATGTACTTACATGGAGATACAGAACCTGCATCCGGCTACATCTCTTCTATGAAACTAGAGCCAAAGCTGAAATTGCAGTTTTAGGAAAGATTTAAATAGTTTCTTTGAAAGCACTTTGGCAAATGCAAACTAGGAAGAGCCACAGCACCAAGCAATGAGCCAATTTTGTAGAATCACACACACAAAAAAATCGGTTTGAGAACTACTCTCCCCATCAGTGGATTTATCTGTGAATCTCAGCAGAATGTTAATGAAGTAAGAAAGCACTAAATCAAGGCTGCCTTCAGTACCTTAGAAGAGCAGGAGTACAACATGACTTGTCTATGCATGGGCTGGGAAGCTTAGTAGGTTATTGATGGTAAACTCTTTGGAGGATATTACATTTGAAGTAAGTTGAAAAAGACAGTCAGCTGAATCTTTCAGACTGTATGTGTGTATCTTCTCATTTTAGGGCTCACCCTTCTGGAAATCTGTTAACAAACCCTTGGGTTTGTGAGATTAATACTATAAGGAGGCCAGATAGCAGGAAGAGCATCAGGAAAATTGGAAAACGGAATCCTTTGGACAGGCCAGAATTTTTCTCTGCATTTGTAGTTTCTGATGGTTTGACTAAGGCCGTGACTACTGTTTGTTGTATTTATATGGTTATCAAAGTTAATGCCATGCTGAAGTCTGCTACACAACCTTAATAACTGAGAATTTATAGCAATGCTATATTATGCAAACAGTAAAAAAAAAAGTTCTTCAAAGTCATTCTTGGTCTAGTTCTAGTACACTAGAGGAAATAAATCAGAGGAGTAACAAAAACCCCACATCTACAGCAGGCCAGAATTCAAGGCTCAGACTGATCTCAGGGCTCAGAATACAAGTGTCTTTCCCGTTAATGAATTTAGTCCAGTTTCTGTTCTACTAATTTTAAGCAGAATAGTTGAACAGTGATTCTAAAACTGTAGAAGTGAGGTCAGAACAAATCTTGGTGCTTTCTGGGGTTTGAAAAGAACATGCTAAATTAAATCAGCTAAATCTAATCAGCTTCTAAACCTGAATACTTATGTTTACCAGTGGCAGTATTTGTGATATAAAAACTGTGCTCAAATTCACACTTTTATTTATACACATTTTCTTATTTCTGTCTTATTGTGAGAGGTGCTCAGAATCAGTTTTGGCTCCAGAATAAATTGCTGAAGAGCTGTTTATTTAATTCTGCTTATTAAGTGTGAGCTAAGCACTTTATGAAGACTTATTTTTACAAAATACTGGAAAGAGATGTTTTCTTTATCTTCAATTTCTTGATTACTTTGCACCAGAACTCACGATTGCATTGCAAGAGAACACAAAGGAAATCTATACATGCTGGAGGTCTTCCTCCTGACTGAAATTCTAATTATCTACTTGATGTCACGGAACTTTACGAAGGTTTAACCAATGTCATCTCCTACCCTTTGGTTCTTAATGCTGTTTGCTTCACATCTGGGTTTAATCTCTGGTTAAACAAAACAGAATTTATGGAGTTTACCCCCAAAATTGAAACCTTTCTTCTCTTATCTACTTGTCCACATACAAAGTGTTTGCTAATAGAACTGGTGCTTATCTAACACCCTTAATCACTATGCATTCTCAACAAATAAAGACATGAATCCAAAGGCAAGAATAATTCCATTTAATAGCTTGTCCTGTGTATCTTGTAGGTTTTGCAATAAGAAACACAAAAATGTTGGCAAAGATCTTATAGGAATAATGAAGAGGGCTCTCATCACTGCTTGGGCACTATTCAAGAGGGATAAACACCAAATGATACATTTGGACAGGGATAATCAGCTGCACAAATACAGGGTGGAAAACAAGTTGCTGGTGGCATTTCTTCTGAAGATCCCATGGAATATACTGAATCACAAGCTAAGCAGAGTCAACACTACTATGCTGTTGTGAAAAAAGCAAACACCACATTGGGATTTCTAAACAAGAGTAGAGCCTGCAAGATGTGTGAAATAAGCCTTCTGTGGTGTACTCAACAGTGGTAGGGCTTCAGCTGAAATCCTGTGTGTAGCTGAGGCACTGCATACCAAAGAGAATATGAACTACCTGAGAATTCAAAGATTACTGACAATGAGGAGAAATTTAGACTGTGTCCTGTCATAAAAGTTGCAAGAACTGAGGTGACTTAGCCTCAAGAAGGAAAGGCTGAAAAAGGGGCATGATATTCCTCACAAATGAAAGGATCTGAAAAGGAGAGAGCAGAATCTTTTTCTCTTGTCTACGTTGACTATTATGAGAGATAATGGGCTTAAATTGCAGAAAGAAAAAACTGGGAAAGCTTTCTAATGAAAAAGGTGGTGAAATGCTGTGATGACTTGCCTGGAGAACTGGGGAATATTGACCTCTGAAAAATTATTAGCAAGGTCATGAGGCAAGAGGAAGATTTCTGGATGCCATTTCCTAGTCCTTGTTTCATAGAATCATAGAATGTTAAGGGGTTTGAATTGACCTTAAAGATCACCTTGTCCCACCCCTCTCTGAAATAAGCAGGGACACTTCCAATAGACCAGGTTGTTCAAGGCCTTATCCCACCTGGATTTGAACACCGCCAGGCTTGGTGCATTCTGTGTTTTCTATTAAAAGATCTTTGTTCCTTAGACATGAAAACATTATTTTTAGTAGTGAAAGTTCTTAGATTATATTGCTGAACAGCACACACTTGTGTAATCACAATGAAGGGGATGCAGAACTGTGGAGGACACATGGGATCTTACACTGTTTTCTCTGAAGAAAAATATAAGCTTAATAGATCATTCTAGCACAAGAGAAGACTTGTTCCAGAAAAGCTTCTTAAATACTGACAAGGCATCAATCAAGGCTCACCATCCTGAGACTTCAGGGCCAGAGGGGCTTAGCTGCTCTAGCCCACCACTTGTCCCTTCCTGCCTCTTTCTTTCTATTTCCCTGCCACTACCATGTACACTATACTATATTTTTCATTTGCAATAGACTCCCAATCAAGGTTGCCACTCAAATACTCTGCATGTATATATGAGTAAAGTAGAAGGGCCTGAGAAAAAGTTTGTGACACCACAAACTCAACTCCTACTGTCATATCCAGCCCCTCTATGCCAAACTGACAGAACATCTTTAAAACAGAATGCTAATGCCCATTTGCCACAGATTACTTATATATTAAAAGGGGGCATTTTAGAACCTGTCCATCTCCCTATATTGTTGGTTGTCTAAAATACAGAACCTCTCTACCTGGATTCTAAAAATATTTAGAAAGAAACAAAATGACACAACTGAAAGCAGAGTAACAATGGTCAAGAAGTATCAGAATGTTAATATTTTACAGGGCATCAAGGAGTTGAATTCATGAGCAGTGAAGATTATACAAATGGTTTTCAACAGTTCCATCATTAAATCAACCTCTTCCATTACACCCTCAGACCTCCACAACTCTCTGCCTGGTCTCTGTTGTGGTATCTGCCTAGTACCTTGACTACATTATATATCATGACATATCTTTCTCCATTTTTCTCTCTCTATTTCTAAGAATTTCATCCTTTGTTACTTGTCATGAGGTAGAGAGTGTTGTGGATCAAGTTTTATTGCTATGTGTGTTAGCCTGTGCGTGCATCTCGCTGATGCCCTAAGTCTCTTTATGATCAGTGGGCTGAAAACACAGAGGTTAAACAAACCCAGTTTTATTTCACATTTCTTTACACTTACCACACACAAGATGTACAGATTACCTGACTTTAATGCTGACCCCTTTATAGGTCTGCTTTCAAAGAGTTTATATTGATGCAAATGTATGGGTGTGGTTTCAAAACAGCATATGGTTTAAATCCAGGCTGCTGATGAAAGTGTTTATGTGTGAAACCACCCTGACAAACTCCAGGTCCATGATCCAGCAGGCCCTATGGGTTCAGCAGAGCCCCTACAACTGGGGAAATGTCTTTGATCACTTGGCAACTCACACAAGTGAATCCTTGTTTAAGGTCAGTTTTATATCCTTATTAAAGAAGCGAAGTTGAAGACTGAAGTTACACTCTGACTTTCTTAGAGTCAAATGGCAATTACCATTGCTGGACCATAAAACAGTAATTACATTACTTAAGATACTTGATATTATTTAATAATATTACTTAAAATACTTGAAAACTCAGAAAGGACTGAAAGCTAATATTGTGACAGTATTTTGAAAGAGTAAATGAGTCAGCAAAGGTAAATAAACACCTTTGAGCCTGACATCAGTAATATCAAGGACTTGATTAACTCAGAGCATAAAAGGAGATGAATATTGATGCTAATGTGTATTTACTGAAAATATGTGTTGTATTTAGGGTATTCAGTAAGATTACAGTCTGAGATTAAACAGGTATTGGTATTACCATGCTAAAATTTCCACTTTTAATCTCTTGGATGCCTTATATATCATTTTGACTAGAGCTAGAAAAATGCACTAGGTCATAAGCAGATCTCAAAAAACTCTTGAAAATTGAAAAATCATCATCAAGGAACTATGCTTCTAATTCACATCTGTACAGCCATGTTTCTAGACCTGTGCTATTTTTCGCACAGCATATAAACCAATAACTCAGAAGAAAACCAAATCAATCTTCCCCACCATGAATTTACCACTGATGTCTCAAAGTACAGTGATAAACCTGAAGGTCAGGCCATTGCTACTGGGTGGTGTGAAGGTGATCACATATGGTTGTAACAGAACAGCCACATATAAAGTCTGACTACAGCTATAATTACAGGAGATGCTACTGGGAAGAATATGAGAATATTCATATTATGATAGCCACTGTATATTGCCAATCACAAAAACACTAATACAATCCTTGGATATGTGTACAGAAAAAAAATTTAATCTTACTTCTGCACCTGGCAGTAGAATGACTGCTTCTATGTTCAATATAATGATTACAATTCAGGATTGATGGTGCAACTTGGAGAAATTGCCAAGAGAATGATTCCAGTGTTGGGAAAAAAGCACCTACTTTACTTAGGACACGGATAATATGGATAAACTACTCTTTTGAAATACCTAGTAGTTTAGGCAGCAAGCATTGATAATGGGTTCTTCAGTCCAGCAGATAAACATATGACAGGGTCCAGTAGATAGGCATTGGAACTGAATGCCTAGTGTTTTTTTTTTGTTTGATGAACATAGGAGAAACCCGTTAAAAGTAACACCGGATTTTTTTAGGAATTTTTAAATCAAGGTTGGATGCTTTTTGAAAACTGATCTGTACTTCAAAAGCTCAGTTAATGAAGTCTTACTACTGTTCCATGGTGAGAGAATATGGCTGTTGAAGACATCGTATTGTGTTTACATCTATGTGAAAACTCTTTTTCATTTCCGTTCCAACATGCAACATAATTATGCAATGTCAAGGAGCAGAAAGGGTCCAAACGCACAGCCACCTGCATCAGATAGGTCCATCACTTGTGTCCTGTTGGTGTAATCTGAGGTATGGCTTGGCATTCTCTTCTAGTCATGGCCCCAGAGGAAGACTATTATTCTCCTACTGCGCAGATCCATTCACATCTGAAAGCTGAGATGAAACAAAGAATAATTTGCCCTCATATGTTAGGATGACCTTGGGATTATCCAGAATTTGACATCTGTCATTTAGCATTTCTGTGTTCCCATGGCAGCTCCAGAAACCAGGACTGACATGGCGTGGAAAAAATACATGGGTTGGAGAGCTAAACTGAAAGGAGGTGTTCTATGTTTTTCCTGCTTAACAGCTTGTGGCTACTCAGATGTGAAAGACAGTGTAAGTGTTGATTTTATACAAAAAGCTATAAATGTCACTTTTGTGTAATGATGTCTCTTGCAGAGAAAACCAGCAAATGTAAACTGTCCAAGGGAAAATACAATATTTTTGCATACATGACAATCCTGCCTCCATGGTTCTATAACTGCCATGCTCATTATCACCTTTTAAACATACGAGTCCACACATAGCCACGTGATCTGTTCCTTCTCTGACACCTTCAGCGTGGCTGTCTTGCAGTTGTATTGTGTGAGCTCCTCACAAGCCACAGCACCATCAACTGAATAGAGAAGAGTTAACCTCATCCTTTCACAGAAGACTAAGAAAGGGACTAAAGGAGGGATGCTCATGATGCAAAAGACCATTCAGCTAGTCTGGTTATCTCAGAGATACTGTCATTAAGAAGATACACAAAATGGAATAATGTAGGGAGAATCTCCACCTTGAACAAGTGGAATCAGAAAATACTTTTCTCTGAAACAGTTTCTTCCTTGAAGTTCTGAGCCATCACGCTCATACGGAAAATTCCCTTTGACTACAACTGTAATTCCTCACATGTTAGCATTAACATCTGTTTTGTTCCTACCTACAGATTTCTTTAGAATATTCTTACTACTTTTAAACATGTATCTCTCCCTGATGGCACTGGATTCCCCAAAGTGGAGTGAGGGGCACAAAAACTTAGAATAGCTAGAGTGAAGTAAACCCAAGTAACCTGCTCGGACTTTCAACCTAAGCCCCAGCAATGAATCAGCAGAATATTCTTCTGCCCCTCTGAGTCCCGAACCTGATGTGATGTCACACACATCAGCTCCTCCCTGCCAGCTTTCCTCTTTTCTGTATCTTCTGCATAACTCCCAGCAGCTGTCTCTGCCCACCTACACATGGAAACTTTGCCCTACTTATAGAGTGAAATGTTTCCATTGACCCATGGTAAAAACCACAAGTCAGTTTTAATTTAATAGTAGTATATGCTTTGTAGTCTTATATTTTTTAACCAGTCTGTAAACTCAAAGATTCTTGGAAATTAAAGTTTGCTTTGGTTTGCTGTCTATGAAACATCAAATCTCACTATACTGTATTAGTGACTGCTGATATTCCTGGCCTTATTCCATTCTCAAAATGTTCTCTGTCTTCACATAGTTATTTAGAGTTTTGCTAGCTAAGATTGTTGAGATGAATCATCCCTCCTGCAAAGGTGTCGTAGGATATGCAGCAGTTATAGAAACATTAACTTGGTTACACAGCATAAATAAAGTCATACATGGCCAGTTATGTGTTGCTGTGACAGAGAAAGTGACTCAAATTGAAAGAAATCCTAACTGATGTGGAAAGAATTTTCCCAGCCTAGATTACCTAAGAGGCAG
>JAWWEV010000115.1:47539737-47551406 GCA_035583235.1 Hafferia zeledoni | reverse complement strand
GAGAAAGTGACTCAAATTGAAAGAAATCCTAACTGATGTGGAAAGAATTTTCCCAGCCTAGATTACCTAAGAGGCAGGGAACACATGACTTTAAACTATAAAAGAATTAGACTGTGTTTGTGCTTATTTATTACAGGGCCAGTGTCAAACACGCCTCTTGATTTAATTGCTGATGTTTACAAGATTTTGACCTGTTATTTCTCTTCCTGCTCCAACGACAGTTTTGCTGGTGTGGAGTGGAATAACCATGAAAACTTTATCTCAGTCCATCATTCAAGACGACTATCTTGTTTTCCTTAATCTATCTTGTTGAGTATAAATGTAATCTAGAAAGGATTTTAGGAAGTCTCAGGTGCAGTTTGCCGTACAGAAACTTATGCAGACTTGTCCTTTGGCAGTATGAACTTAAACAGGTTCCTATTTTCTTAACATTTATTTATTCTTGCTCTCACCACATCCTATTTGCTATAAAACATGTAAATTCTATGCCAGAGCAGAACTGCAGACTCTCTTCCCAAACAGGGACCAATGTGGCTGACAAGAGCACCATGGTCCCCCTCACACTCAGGTCTGTCCCAGGCAACCTGTAATCCCTTCCCTCACAGAGTTACTGCATCTTCAGCCACAATGGAAGGACTTTCCTACATCAGCTCCAGGACAGTCTCTGGGTTGGTGGCAAAACCTTTTTCAATGAAAGTGGCAGATGTGTATCCTGATATTTTTTGTGTGGGTTGTGATTATTGATGTACCATATATGATGGGTATCCATCTCCACCTTGAAGTGTGAAATGCTGAAAGGAAGATTATTAGTGATCTTCATGCTGAACTTGGGAGTTATGATATCCTGTTTCCTGCTTAGCTGGTCTCTTGTCAGCTCTAGGTGTTATTTTCTCTGTATCTCTATGAGCATGATCATGTGGTGACTGTAGTTCAGGACAAATCTGCAGTGCTCCACAAAAGGGCAGTACTACCACCTTTGCACCCAGAGACTGCTTTCTTGCCAGAATACTGACTTTTTTTTTGTTTCCTCGATACTAGTTTTTTGACAGGTAATGTTCTTTAGCCTGATTGAAAGGGTTGCCATGTGCACTGCTACTGTTCCTACTAGAGGCAGGAAACGGAAATCAGCAGAGAAAAGGAAATGGGTTACTGGAAAGGAGGAAAGACAAGGCCAAATCTTTTCTGGCAGCAGTGCAGACATCTGCTAGGATAAGGTAACCACATAACAATGGCCTAGTGATACCTTTTTAGGTAGCACAGGAAGTTTAGGCTAACCTAGCATTTTGGATTAATGAGGCCAGACATTTACAGTCTGGTCAAGACAAGTTAAAAGGTCCTTTTCTAGATCTCTCCTTCATATGTCATTAGTGCTAAATGGTATTGCTAGAATGCACTAGCTTGAGCATTTATGTCCCTTGTAAGCCAAGACATGTCACCTTTCCTGAACATTTTTGAAATGTCCAGCTTTAATGCTACTTGTTCAAAGCAAAATGTCTTATGAATTTCAAACAATTGAAAATTACAAAGTTTTGTTTGAAAAAATGCAGTCACTAACAAAAAAAAAAAAGAAAATAAGATGCATTTCTCTCTGAAAATAAATCTGCCAACCATTTTCCAGCAAATTGAGTTCATTTTCAGTGAGCCATATGCATAGAAACAAAAAACACCCCACCAATTATCTTTCCTACCGTGGTTTTCAGGGATTATTTGCCTCCCACAAGCTGCAAAAGACACTTTGTGAGCAAAATCTCTGGTCCCGTCAAGTCAGGTTCTAGGCAAGCCTGATGGGTAAAGCTAAGGCAGGTTTGAATGACATTCAAAGTTCTCGGGTGCTGCAACTCCCCAGGATACAGGCCAATCCCTGGATTTAAGATCATACATTGACTAACTATAGGTGGTTCCAACAGTCCTGAAGTCAATTATTTAATCTTTCCTGAAAAGAAGGTGTGGGTTTTTTCACAAAGATCTATGATAAATAATGGATTCTCCTGCAGCACAACTGGAATAGACCTCTCAGTGCACAACACCAAATCTATTTTTGGAAAAGGACAAACAGAGCCAACTGAGTGATCTCACTGGCTAGTGATTTCTTTGAAATAGTTTATCACGTACATGAAAATGCACTGCATTACATCACTTCAGAAGTCATTTTTGTTTCCTTCTTAATTAAATTATAGTGTTTTTCTTGGTGTTCAAACTTCAATATGTGCGAATTCAATGACATTATTGAAACCATTGGAAACCAACTGTCTTTGTATATACATATGCATGTAGTTGTCCAGGAATCCAGCACTGGAGGAGCTAATTATACATATGCCATATTTAAAGGCTGACCCACAAGTAATTAAGAGTTATATCAGACACTTATTTCAACCTTTTCATCTCCTACACACATACAGTCATATGCACAACCACATCTGAAATCCGTATCACATATAGGAGATTGAAGTTTTCCAAATTTAGCATCGTTTAAATAAGAAATCCACAAAACCAGCTCAAGTATTAATGCTGATTGCTGGAGCGTGCCTGCATTTCACAGCACATAGAAATGTGGGAGATTTAACATTTTTGCACTCGTGCAGGCATAGCTGAGGAACATTCACACGAGCTCAACCACTGCTGTATTAGAATAGCATTAGGTACGTGCCCTAAGTGCAGAAGCAGCTTTATAAATTATGCTCCAGACAATGGAGGCTTAGACATATAACTCACCAGACTGATGCATTCTTGCGTGTTGTCCATTCATTTAGTATTGTACAGAACAAACCTGTGCCTCTGGTCTCCTGCTGACATGCAACTCTTTTCCAGGAATTATTCTTTTATCACTCAAGGTTATAGGCAAGCAGAACTTTTGGGGCCAGGAGAGATGGGTAATGAGATGAACATTTGTTCTTGAAATTAGGGCTGAGTTCTAATTGGCTGAACATCCCTCCTGCTTCCTTTTACACATCTGTATTATTTGATTCCCCTCATAATAAATCAAGAGAGGCAATGGTACTGCTAGACCTCCTAAAAGGTGATTAATGGTAAGTTGACACTCAACCTTATGGATTGCAGTTTTTGGGCTTATATATTTATACCATTCCATTCTGACCATCTGTGACTCATTGCAGAAGGTTGCATTAATAGTCCTATAACCAGATTTCATTGCTGATATAATTTTCAAGGTGCTTTCAGGTGACTTAAGGAAAGCTGTCTCCTTGTTACAGAACTCTGATTCAAAGTACCTAAGTGCCATTTTGCACTCTGTCACTGTTTTACAGGAAAACAACTGCTAATCCTCCTGACCTCAACCTTAGAGTTTCTATTTTTTAAAAAACGAGAATGGTGCTGTTGATGTTTTTTGTTACTGAAAACTATAAAAACTAGAATGACTGCAACTCAGAATTTACTCTCACTAGTTGTATGCGGCCATGTATTCTGCCAAGCAAGCAATACTTCAGAAAACTCACATCCTTAAGGAGATAAGAAGGTATGGCACAATATAACATAGTAAGTAAAATACAATTGAGGTGGAGTAACTTCCTCTACCTGCCCTATCTGATGATATCTAGTCACACACTGAGTAGGGGAGTCCAGCTTGTCCATCTTTTCTGACTAGATGTATTTGCAAATCACTGGTAAATGGCCTCTTCCTAGTTATCAGGTCTCTAGAAGCACAAAGAAAGTAATTGTAAGGAATATTAATACTCCCTTACACAGGAAGGATAAGGTTCCAGGTTTCCCTTCATAAGGATATGTATCCAAAATGTCCTTTAATTTTAATGAATTTTCGATGTGCATATCTAGACATAATTTCCAGGATTACTTATAACTAGTTTATAGTTTCAGTGGGTGTTTTTCAGTGAATTTAGTATTTAGATCTCTAGAAACAAGTAGGAATGGAGCAAAAAGACAGGGCTGAAAACTCAGCTTCAAAACATTCAGAATTAAAGAAGATTGATATAGACAGGGAAAATCAGTTTCCTCATTAAGCATAAAAAGATTACAAACAATTGGTTTGAAAGTCTCTAAAGCCCCTTTTCACTTCTAGAAATATTACAAACTTGGAATGGAAAGAGAATCAGATCTTACACAAAATTAACTACTATGGCTGTGAGCAAAATTAACGCTTCTGTTCAGTGGACCACACAAAGAAAATAATTCAATGAAAAACTGGGATTGAACCATTATAACCCGTGGAGATTTTCTTGCTGATCTGAAAAATGAAATAAAAACCCAAATGAAAATAGAGTGCTTTTACTTATAGACTGGACACTAATCACATTCAGCTTCAACTTGGTTGCATTCAGCAACTAGGATCCTGTCATCCTAAGTGGACATGACTTACTGCAGACATTTGTTTAATATAAAATCTTCCAGACAGCCTACAGAGCTTATTGTTAAGATTTCTGAACGGGCCTACAAGTTACAGTTTATATAGAGTTTACTTGTGCTTCACATCTTTGCAGACATCAGCATTTAATTTTTAAACTAAAAAGGAAAGGTAGCCAGGAAACTTTACTAAACCTTTAACTATTCTATTCAAAGAAAGTTACTTTAGCTATGCTATTGAATCTCCTCTGCTGCATTTTTTTCAATTCTTATTCCATCTATAGTTTATATTTTTTAATTTGTAGAAACATGGTTCATGGTTATGGGCTGGCATCCCATCTTTCCTTAGTCTTCCCTTCTCTAGACTAAACAATGCCAATTCCTTCCACCCTCCCTCATGCTGCCTCTAGATTGTTGCTCATTCTTTTTATTCCCTTTTGTATTGTCTCCAGTGTGTCTACATTTTTCTTGAAGTATGGTGCCCAAAACAGTACTCCTTGGTACTGAAGAGTGTCAAGGAGAGTGGAAGAATTACTTCACACACCCTGCATAGAACATCTTTGCTCTAGGACCACTTTATTTTGCTTAAATTTGGTGATACTTGATAATTGCAGGGAGCTTTTATCTTTCCCTGTAAAAGCTGGGTTCAGGTATAGTTTTGTGATCAGGGCTTTGAGGCCAGAAATTTGTAAACATGTGGTTTACTTTATTACAAGGCATGTCAGTAAACCAGGAGTAAGCTCTGATTTACTGTACAAAATGGTCCCTATTTACAGATCCTCTAGCAGGCACATATGGATTTCAGATCGATGGCAATTGTCCTAGCTTTATAGACCCAGGTAGCGAGTTGAATTCAGTAAGGGCTTTGCCTGCAAGGAACATCAGAGCTCCAATCCTTCAGGGATGTGCACCCTTACACAGTATACAGCCTTGTTACCTCTCTGTACCTTTAGGCTGAAACAGTTTCATTAAAGTCAATTGAGTAACTGTTAACTTGGATTTCACCATTAGCTCTAAGACTTTACAGGTAGCAATTTGTTGTTTACTATTTATATTTTGTTAGCAAAATAGTTCATGCCCTATAGAGACTAATGTAGTCTGAATATTTATTCTAGTAATTGATAACACCTTCCCTTCTATTACTTTACTGTGTTGCCTTATATTGTATTATATTTTACAAAGAGGATTTGGAACAGACCTTCATGAGACTTTCTACCAACATTTTAGGATTATTTCCTGGCATGAGAGAAGGTAAGAAGGATGCAGAACAGGAATTTAAAGTGCTTCCTTTCCCTTAAGGGAGCATTGTCACAGTGTGTTATGTAACAGGAAACAGCAGGAGCTGAATGAAAAAAAAAAAAATAAGAAGTCCATATCAAAACTCCATAACTGCAAATGAATTTGTGGGGATAGAGGCTGACTTAATAGCTATCCTGTGTGCCTAGCCATGGCTGTTGAGCAACTAAGGCCTCTTATTCCTCATCCTATTTAAGTGCATAAAGAAAGGGTAGAGGATAGACCATTACTTATGTCTGTTGGTATAAAATAAACAGCAACCGTTGTAAGTTGCAACAAGAAAAACTTTGCAATAGAAAAAGATATCTGAGAATCCAAAAGCTCTCTCAACTGAGCAGTCTCCAGAAATTCTTAGTTGATACAGTCCTGTATCTGTGACACATTCTGAGTTACTTCCAGGAATTGTCTCTGGCTCTGTGGTATTCAACTGCACGACTGAAATATTTCAAATACAAATAAGGAATTAGATGTGAATAAAAATTTTATGTTGGTGTTTCTCAATATTATTCAGAGGTCAAAAGATACTGGGAAAACATGAAACAAATTCAGCATGTTGAGCTGATGTTTTTAAACACCTATTTCAATCCACAGAAGTCAGTGAGTC
Source organism: Hafferia zeledoni (assembly GCA_035583235.1). Taxonomy (NCBI): domain Eukaryota; kingdom Metazoa; phylum Chordata; class Aves; order Passeriformes; family Thamnophilidae; genus Hafferia; species Hafferia zeledoni. The sequence goes on along the minus strand of JAWWEV010000115.1, from coordinate 47,545,192 downwards.
TCAAGTAAAATTGAGCTTCCTCAGGCATCCAGTCTCAGACTTAGTGCTTATTGCAGCAGTGTAACTTTGCATGGGAAGATAGAAGAGGGGCTGCAGGTCAAATGTTGTTCTTTGCTATAGCAGAGGAAGGGTAGAGTATTTTAAATTATTGTTTCACTTTTATGCCAGCACTACTAAGCAAGTCTAAAACTTGAAAGAGGGGGGAAAACCCCAGAAATAAAGAGTTGTAGAGTTCAATAGTCAGTGTTTATTGCCTCAAAGACAAATAATGACATCAGTGAACTAACTTCAGGGTTGGGTAAATAAGATTAAAATAATAATCTACAATCTAGGAAAATACAGAAATCTTCAGTGGACTGTACTGAAGACATACAAAACAATCATTCATTTTGGGGAAATTGCTACAGCAGACTATTGTAACTTTTCCAGAAAATTCAAAAAAATTCCTTCTCTCCACTTGTCTCTGCTGGCTTAAAAAGCACATAAGCAAAGGGCATTTTAATGCTTTAAATATATAAATAAATATATAAATAAATTAAAATGGGGTCTAAGGCACAGAAGGGAAGCCTTCCATGTTATTTTTGCTGAGGAAATACCAGAATGGCAGCCAAATCATAAAATCTATACTTTGACCACCATAACTTACCTGTTATGTAAAGCTTTTATGTGTTTCAAAGAACTGTTTAACAAAAAAAACCCTGAGGGAATGCAGAAGTTGCACTGGTACAAATATGGTGATATTTATGTGGTTTGAATTTATTCAGCTAAGCACTGCCAGTGGGTATGCTTTTATTTTTTTTTTAATTCATCTTTAAAGTCAGTTGAATTTTGACTTAAAAATACTGACTAGAACAGAGGAGCACAATGGTCTTGCACACCTGAAGCTAATAATGTCATGAAACAAAAGTGGGTAAAATCCACTGTAACAATGAAGAAAATGGACAAAATCTCTTGGTCTTTGTTGTCAGACAGAAATTTGTCCAACAGATACCACTTCAGGCATTGGTAAAATGTGCCTGCCAGACACAGGAAACCAAGAAAAACAAGACAAACCACAGAAGCCTCCAAAATTGTATCATTTTTATAGTTTAGTGAGAAGATGGATGCTTTCACTGTGACTGACCTCCAAAGAAGTAGACTTTTAAGCCAATACAAATATTAGCTTATTTTTTTAAGACTCTGAACATTCATATATTATCAGACACAGGACAACCCAGCTTAGTTTTGATCGGCTTTTCAGACCATTAACCAATCTCTGCTTTGCAACTCAAGCTCAGGAGAGGTTTTTTTCAATTTTTTTTAATACTGATTACCTTATTAAAAACAACCAAATTACAACAAAAACCCCCAAACAAAACCCAACCAAAAATATTCAGTGGTTTCTTATACTTAACCGTAGTCTCAAAAATCAGTGTTCTCTATATTTACTTTAGAAATTATTTATAAATCAATGTTATTTAGTTCTAGATAAAATGTTTTTTAAAATGTCCACTGTAATTCAGGTGAATACTGAAGGTCATTGTGTTTGCTAATGAAAATAGTTTCAATATACTAAAGTTAGCATTAATTAAGTTTAAATGGTTTTGACCGGAGAAAAAAATTGAGGTGAAATAACTGAAATTGTACTTAGTTTAACCAATTAGCTAGTTGTTAAAAAAAATTCATGCTAATGATATAAATGTGGCTGATAATTGACCTTAAAACATCCATGTTCACACGCATTTGCTGAATGCCTTGAATGAATGATTATCTGCTGAAAGTGTATTTGCCAACTGTTCTACTTCAAGCTATTTCTATTTGTGTCACATGAATGGTTTGTGACAGGCATTTTTCCCAGTTTGGTCATAAATTCTGAACGAGAAAGTAATGAACAAGAGAGCTGTGGCCTGGATTTTCAGTAACATTCATTACTTTCTGTAAGAAGACCTAATAATTTTTTAGCCAGTATTAGTAGCCCCTATATAGCAACAACTGTTTCTGCACTTCCAGGTGTGACAGCAATGCCAATTAACCAAATCAAGCCATTGTTACTGCATTTTTGATTCTCAAAATCTTCCAAAATCACAGCACTACTATCCTATACAAAGCACAGAATGTTAAAAGTTGAGAGGGACTAGAAGGTCATTTAGTCCCAATCTCCCCTGCCATGGGCAAGGGTAGGGTATCCATAAACTTCCTGGGCATTCTGTTCCAGTGCCTCACCAACCACACAGTTAAGAATTTCTTTCTAATATCCAGCCTGAATTTCCCTTCTTTCGATTTGTACCCATTACTCTTTGTCCTATCACTACAGGACCTGAAGAGTTCCCTTTTTTCTGATGGCTTTAAACTTGATATTTTTTCTTTGACTATGAAGAATCACAATGACTAATTAAATGGTTATTACACAATAAACAGTTGTGCAGTTTCCAACTGAATGACTTGTAGGGAATCAATACTAGAAGATGCTGAACCTCCCTAAGATGCCAGTTCTTGGCTTTCTTAGTAGCAGCATTACAAATTCCTTAAACAGGAGAATTAAGTGTCACTCCAAGTACAATAGAGAATTTTTGGTTTTGTGCCAATATAATACTGGTATTGTAAAAGGAAAAAAAAAAGTGTAGTCTCACTTTCCATAGAAAAGAACTGGAGATCAACAGTACTCTCAGATAGTGCATTTTGGGATACAAAAGCTGAACTCAGCAATGAAAAGAAAGAAGAACATCCTACTCCAAACAGGCCAGTGATTAATCTCATTCATTGCAGAACATTATTCTGCAGTCTAAAGTGAAGCTGAAAATTTAATTTTAAGAAGTGATCACAGATGATAAAAACATCATAATGGAAGTAACTTGGATGCAGCATACACAAAGTATCAGATTCTAAACAGATAGAAAGGTATATTTTATTGCATTACATAAGCTATGCAGGGCACAGTAAAGGTGTCCTAATCTGTTTCTTAAGAAGTCATTAATTACACCTCATTTATGTTCTTGTAAAATCGGACAAAATTCACTCTATGCCTAGAATATGCATTCTGCAGACACAAAGTAGAGTTTTAAATACATGCCTTAGGCATGAAACTCCTCAGGCTCTACTAGCATATTCTTGAATTGGGAAGAGTGCTATCTAGGATTTATAATATTAAGAAAAATATCCATTTAATACCTCTCCAGCAGTAGAGGTACTAAATACTATACTTAACACTTCACTGTGCAAATACATGAGGAGAGGAAATCCTTTATCAAATCTACCTTTCATACTAAGCAAATATTCATTACATCAGCCAAAAAGAATCACCTTAAACTGCTGAATATTTCTGAATAGTTACTTTTCCACCTGAGCTTAAGGAGCCAAATTTTAAGTGTGCCCATGTACCTGCATATCACTATACACATTACTGTGGGATAGCTCCCTCCTGCTGCAAGTATTCTCAACCTCTTCTAACACCCCTTCTAATCCTGTTCCCTAAAAAAGGTTTATTTTTATTGATTCCCCTGGTTATTTTTCCTTTTATGCTAAATTCTGTCATACCATTTTTCCTCAACTCATCCCTGTCACCTTTAAGTTTTATTTCTGTCACAGTGCAGACACAGCCTCAGTACCTGTCTTGTACTCCCTGCTGGCTTTATTCTTTATATTTAGATGGCTCTATGCTATATGGACTACTATTCTATGGATATGGAAGCTGGTGTAACTTACTAAATAAAGGTCTCATTAGACTCAATGTCTTTCTAACATTCTCAGTAAGATGTGGTCTTGCTATATATAATTCATCAATATTTTACAACAAAGTGTCTTGAGATCTGTATTTGTGAGGGCTGTTGTTCAAAGGTACTTAAATCTTCTTTGTACTCCAGTGAGAAATAGTATTTAAACAGTTGTTTATCCTATAACTGTACAGAACTTTAGAGCTAATGGATTCAGGGGCTGCTTTTAGTCTTGGCTTCCTTCCCCACATCTTCCCACTGTCCCATCAGTCCTCTTCCTACCAGCTTAAAACTCTTCCTGACTTTGCTCTTGAATATATATTGCCTGGTTTCTGCATTACCTACAAAGCTGGCATAAATATTCAGGCACCTGTCATTTCACTGCCAAACTGAAAGGACTGTAACATGAGAAAGCCATAGGACCAACAAATATATTCATTTCTTGGCTGTCACAACCAAACCCTGGGTTGCTACATCCAGATTCAGGCCTGTTATCAGCATAAAATAACCTCTATTGTTCAGAAAGGGATTCCACCTCTTTTTCTTTCCTCTTAAGTCGGTAATTTGGTACCTTATCATTTCTAGACCAAAGAATTGTCTCTTGACTTCATCACCTCATAATTTTAACATTTTTGTTACCAACAGAACCAGCAGACACTACTTGGTACATAAAATCTGAATACCCTGAGCTTCTAGTACTTCATAAAGAGTTCATGAATAGAAGAAAAATGCTACAGAATTGCAAATTCCCTTAAAATACTATTATTTAAATGTAATGACTGTTTTTACAGTCTGTTTGGAAAGCCCTATGTTATTTCAATATTCTTCAGTCCTATAAAAATGACTAATTACTGCATTGATTTGTGTGAGACAGAACATATGCTTAACACCAACTGTTGTAATTAGAACAAAAAGATGTAAGTAGAAAGACTTGGCTGAATTTGGAGAAGTGTCTTACCTACAGTTGCAAAACCACTACTTGATTTCGATGATCATGACTCAAGTTAATTCTCTGTTATACTGAATATTTATAGTTCATAGGACCATTCTGAGGAAGGAATGGCAAGTCAGAACTTTCAAAAGTGAAGCCTGATTTAACCACCATTAGTAAATTCAGTTTTTCGGTGCCAGATTCACCCTTTTAATAGGTCATAGCAAGGCTGTCCATTTTGTGAGAATACTTTGAAGTCCTGCTGATAAAATTCAAAAATATTGGTTATAGAAAGTAAAAAAGTATTTTTAGTATTTTATATTAGATTAAAGAGGTAACAAGACATATGCCTTCACGTTGCCATCTGTTTTCATTTCCTCCTACTCATTTCTTGGTTTTCAGCTACCCATCTTTCAAATGCCTGCTTTTTTAAACCACAAAACTCTCCCTGCTTCAATTTTTTTTTTTTTCTTTTTATTGTGGCCCATTTTATTTTACCTTCTCCCTGCCATAATAATGTGTAATAATTTCTCCTATTATGATACTGAATAGTTTTTACTATGGAATATTAGCCTATTTAACTCAGGAACAAAGTTTTGCACCAATTCTTGTACCTTTCCTAGAACAAACAGCAACCCAAGAACTCCACATTAAAAGTATAAAACTTACATGCTACCATATGTTTACATGTATCACATATTTACACAAATGTAATAGTGGCCTCTGGGTGGTCCCATGTTGTAATAGAGAGCACTCCAGACTCCAAATCCCAAGGACCTGAGTTCGAGTCTCAGTGGGACCGTCCCCTGGCAGTTCAAGCCTCCCTGCCATCCCA
>JAWWEV010000115.1:47516660-47539637 GCA_035583235.1 Hafferia zeledoni | reverse complement strand
GACCAGTTCTGTGCACGCTGTGCCTCACCTAAAAAATCCACTGTGCAGGCTGGAAGGGCACACCCACGTGGGGAGAGACCTTCCCAAATCTGCGTTTGTGAAGTCTGGCCATACATACAATTAGAGGCCTCTGTTCCTGAAAAGAATCCCCTGTAATGTCAAGTCAGTATCCAAGACCTCCAGAGCACAAATCAGGAACCATACAGAAGTATTTTTAAGAAATCGACTTTAAGACCATACAGTGCAGCTTGCATGTAAGATATTTCCTTAAAATTACCTGTCCTTGAAAATACTTAAGTAGTTTGTCCTCTATGATGATCCACTAAAATAAGAACAAGTGGCCCTTTTGAAGAGGAAGAAAACAGGCAAGGATGCATTGTACAAAATAACATTGCAACTCCCGTACTGATAACAAACAATGGATGAAAACTAATTGTTTTTTGTTTTCCCTTCCAAGATTCATTCTGTCCTTTTTATTATATTTTAGGAACACATAAAAATTCATTCTCAGCAATAGTTCTGTGACTGGAAACACAGAAACATTTATGCCTGGCCTGCATTTGTAACATCACATCAAAGATAATTACCACTGAAGATCAACATTAAAAGTCCTGCTTTTCAGGTGGTTTCTAGTGATGCACATATAAGAAAGCCTGTACTAGAGCATCATTGCTCCAATCCCTTGTATCCCATACCTTCAACACCACTGTAGAAATAAGAGGGTTGATCTCACAAGATGCTCTTTCAAGCAGCTTCTTGTAACTTAATGCAGCTTAATTTCATAGATGCAAATTCTCTTAAAGGGAAAAAAAGTACACTGCAACTTAAAAACCTCCTGCCCCACACAGGTTAATTTCAAACTTGAAGTTCTTGCTAAAAACTCAGAGGCAGAGGGAAAGTATTATGTCAGGAATGCCAAGCATACATTTCATAGGTTAAGATTCCTTTTGTACCTCCATCTGCTGCAGAAATACCATCCGTTCCTAACAAAAATTAAAAATTCAGACATACATTTACACTGACTCAAATCCTGATTTTAAAGGTAGAAATCTGAAATCCCACCATCCTATTTCATCATGGTAATTCAGTCAAACACAGCAATGCCCCTAGTCTCCTGGATTCTTTCCCTTTAGTTGAACACTAAATCTTGGCTTTTTGTGATGACAATACTATCTTGTAACCCTTGTTCTGAGAACTGGTATTTTGTGTGCCTGTCATTGGAAAAGAATACAAACGTGGAACAAGCAGGTAAAACAGAGGAACACACTATATCTTTTTGGATGTCATTCTATTAATGTGAGAATTTGGGGACCACATATTGGTGATATTCCTTTCTGTAATCCCCAGATTATTCTCTCCAGCAGCATGACTGTATCAAACAGAAAGCTAACTGTTGAGAGAGAAAATCTTATCTCACAGAGAAAAAATTAGTTATCTGAGTGGTAGAAGTATATTGCAGACTCTTATGGACTCTGAGCAGCAGTTTTAAACCTGTCTTGAAGCCAGACTAGGCTCAAGAGGAAAGAAGAGGCAAAAAATGAGTCATTATAAAAAATTAAGACACAGACTTGTTCTGCTGCTCTTGTGCAAAGGCAAAACCATAGCTATTGTAGAAACTTGGATTGCACATGTGACTTACATAAAATGCCCAGAGGCAACAGAGAAAATGCCTGGACAAAAATTTGACACTGGGACTCTGAATTAAAGAACACAGGAATCCGAATTATTTTATTCCAGTCAATATAGAACTGCACCTTTCAATTCAAGTTTTTATGAGGGACGATAAATCACTAGTCAGACTAAAAGATACAGCTGGAATTCAAAGCATCTCTTCTAATATTGATAAATTTCTAATATTGGTAAATTTTGACAATGATTAAAATTTCATCCCATTGTGAGCAGCATAGAGTTCATTGGAATATAGCTCTCTGAACACGACTGCGTTCCAGGTGATTAAAGATTTCCTCTTCTGTTTCTGGAGTGAGCTGTATATTATCTTTGATTGGAGACAAAGGATCTGACTTCCTGCAAGAAGGAAGTTTTTCATGCTCCCTGCACAAAAAAAAAAAACAAAGACAAAAGAAAACCCAAAAATGTTATGATGCTTTGTTTCTAACCACAGGCCAGGAAGAACATACGAGTTAAAACAAAGCAAGACCCCTAACTACCCACTCATCTATGAATAAGTACAAATCAAAAATTTGTGATGGAAAGTTTTAGTTTCAATTTCAGTACAACTGAACAACTTCACTGAATGTGATAGAATGATAGCTGTTAGCCTTATCTCTGAAAAACTGTATGTATTCCATCCTACTTGGGGCTGAAGATGCTTCCTGAACGTTTAAGTCTTCTGAATAAGTGTAGTTTTATACACACCCCCTGAGTCTTGACATTGAGGCAGAACAGATTTAGTGTCCCACATGATTTATTTGCCATCAGGTAACATAATTGGTAAAACATAAGGCTAATTTGGAAATGTTTTAAAATCTGAAAAAATAAAGGAAATACTCAGAGCTAAGTAAGTATTGGCAGTAAAAAGACCCCCTTTTTCATTAAATGTATTTCGTAAAATCGTGAAATGAATTGTGAAATGAATCCCATAAAAGCTAATAAACTAGTCCTTTACTTACATAGAAGTAAGTAATACAAAAATATATATCCCCATTATAAACACACAGAAGTTACAAACCCAAACTGGATAGGTAAAACATGGATGTTGGGGAGACTAGTCTTGCAACCATCAGTGGAGAAAAGGAACAGAGTGCCATCTAGGCTCACTCTGTTCTATCTGCCTGTATTCTGAATTTTCTCCCTGTGAACAATCCTGGTCAGACATTCACAATTAGAGGTCAAGCAATATATACATCAACACTCACTTCCTCCTTAAACTGTGATTCTTATTCCACATCAAGAGGATAATAAAAAGTAAGATTTATAAAAATGTAAATACCACAATTAGTATTTTTTAAACAATTCACTTGTGTGTTTATAATAACCTACCCTAAGGCCCAAACTTACTAAAACGCATTCATCTGACTTAACACATGTTCACCAGTATCGTCATTAACTACTCAGAGAAAAAAACACTTTTATCCTTCTCACATTTGGTTTCAAGATTAGCAAAAATAATATTAATTATTTAAATAAGACTTTATTCAAGAGGTTGCTACTTTGGGCTAGGAAAACTTTGCCAGGAGTTTTTACCTTAGCCCATGGAAACAGTGTAATTTAGAATACCTACACTTCAGGTCTGGTTTACTTTTTTTAAATAGTCATTGACCTTCAAGTTCAAACCTTGAAGATATTTGCAGAAACTTCAAGTCAGACAAGCCACTTCACGAGGGAAAGCAACAGCATTTTATAATGTGTAAAAATGTCTCTTGCAACCAGAGACTTCAGCCAACAGGCATATTTTGCCAGTTCACAGCCATCTTGAAAGCAGAACACTTCTGGCAATCAGCCATTTTAATATGTGAGGGGCACAGTTAAACAGGAGCAACCCTGTATTCAATTAAATTTAGCAGCTTTTATGTAGCTCTTGCATTTAGATTAAGATGTGACTTTGGGGCTTTAACATCAAACAATGGCAATGATTTTCATATCAATTATGTTAAACTAAATGCCCTAATCAATAAAATTCAGTAAATTAATTTTGGCTGAGAGATTTCCTGGTTAGAAAGAAAAAGCTAATTCTAAGAAGACGTTTACCACAACTCATGCTTCACGTTTATATCAAGCTTAGGAAATTATAAATCGTATGTAGAAGATATCTATCTTGAGCTATCATCTTTATTGAACTGTATGGAGAATATGTGTAGAACCTGCTTTGAAAATTGTTTCTTTGGAAAAATTGTATACAGGGTACTAAGTAAAGGGTTAAAGCAACTCACCTTTTAAATTGGAAGCTTTTCCGGAGTTCACTAATGGTGACTTGCAGTCCCAGCTGATTTTCAGCATCACAGTCATTTCTCTTCTGCACAGGTGACATTTTTCTGCTTAATCCACTCACTTTAGCTGGTATCACTGTTTTGACCTTTGTTACAATACGTGACCTTGTACTACTGGATTTATGCAAACCAGGAACCTGTAAGATTTTAATATTGCACCACATGGTTAAAATGAAAGCCTGTAAGCAACAAATATTATGCTGCAAAGCTTATAATCTTATAATAAATTCCTTTACATTGTGTTTAGATAATACAATCTGAATTGTAACAACAAGGTATATTTAGATAGTTTCTATAATCTAAAAAGTGGCAACTCAAACACATCAGACATCAGACATAATGCCAGTAAGAACTGGCAAATCAGTTTCCATAGGTCTTTGTATTCTAAAAGGTTGCAAATACATGTTTCTTTTCAATGCAGTTTTTAATATCTATTGAATTTTTTTTTTACCTGTTTGAAGAGGTTTTATTGTGCTCTCATACAATGTCAACTTTCAGAATTTTAAGACAAGCAATCTCCGGTATCACTCCCTGCGATACCCAGATTTCATGAAAAAGGGAGTCATAAGCCAAACAGAGGTAACAGTATGACTGCCCCAAGGATCATTAGACCTCTAGTTGGACCTTCTCATCTAGAAACTCAGAAAAGCTGTGCTTGTCCAGAAAATCTCTCTCTTAAATGCAACCAGTCTTAAGTTTGAACATATCAGTTAAAGTACATGGCTTTGCTGTATAATTTATTCTAGCTGTTCACCATCCCATTACTGAAATAATTCATGCCTCATTTTCAACTCACTCAACAGTTACCAAGCAGTGAATCCGATTGGGGAGGGTTTATTGGTATTGTTAAGTACATGAAACTCATTTTGACACAACTTAATTCCTATAATTGTGTCAGTCACTGTGATTCACATTCTCATCATTTTTCTGGGGTCAATATCAGGCTGACTGACAGCTACTTAGACTGCTGCTGCCATGCTTTCTGATGCTGAAACAACATAGTTGATCATTTCTTTCTTTTTGATCTTCAGGCCAAAAACCACTGAGTTTATTTTAACAGCAGAAGAAACAGACTACAGTCCACTAAAGCAGGATTTTTTCCAGTGAATAGCTTACTGTTGTTGTCAACACCCAAAACTCACACCCCCCCATGTTCCTTCCCCCTCTCTGTGTGTTTTTTCCCTGAGGTTTTTCCATGCTGTGAAGGTACCTTGACAGTTTCCCTGGGTCTACACCCCTTCCCTGCCCTGCTGCAGCAAATCCCACTCCTCCTGAGGTGGCACAGGGCGGCAGGTGTTCCTGAAGCTCTGTATCCCCTGGGGTTCCTTCCCCACCCTGGAAGTCCCTGTGTGGTTTCTCCCTGTACCTGAGCCTCTCCCACCCCTGCCTTCGAGCCTAACCCTGACCCCAGATGTGCTGTCCAATCCCCTCCAAACCCCACTCCTAGCAGGACCCTTATAACCAGACCCCGACTGGAAAGAAATGCTTTCAAAATGTTCTCCTCTCCTGTGTGTGTGTCTGAATTATCTCAGGAGCATTTTCCTAACTCGAGAGCTTACCACATTTCTTCAGTTCAAAACTACACGTATTACTATCTATTTGTACTGTACATGCTTAATCATAGCACAATAATCAAACAGATATAATGCACTTTTAGACAGAGTTGAAACTTCCTTTGCCAAACAAGTTCACAAGTGGCAATAAGTCACAAATGGCTTATTCATATTTTCCATAACTTTTTCTGTCTTCCACATGCATATTGTTTACCCCATTTTTTGCAGGGGGAAGCAGCCATTTGGAAGAACTAGGATGTTTCACTGTTTGAGCCATTCTAGCACTTCATTGTAAAATATGAACTACTCACAATTCCCAGCTTCTAAGTCATCACTCCTAGCCTGTTTTAGGTTGTGTCTGTCCTTATGAGCACCAAAGCATAATTATCAAAACACTATAATAACTGCAGAAGAGACAGTGAGCATCTAGAGTTGTAAGAAGTTCCTATTTTAAAGTTGGCTACATAAGATTAGTCAAGAACACCCAGGTTGCTATTGTTTCCCATCTGGATAATATTAAAAATGAAGTGTTTTGCCAAAAATAAATAATCTTTTCTGTTTTGCTGGGTCATCTTTAGGCAATGGCACAGCTCTGCCCACTTCAGGTGCTTTAGTAATTAATGCAAATGGCACTGTCCTCATCCAAAGTATTTGCTACTGATCACCTACCACTTTTGTATTTTAAAATACAAGACATTTGCAGCCTTTTCCTCAAAGAAAACTCGTAACAGTTCTTTCCAAAACAACACTGCATTTTTTTTCAGCCCCCCACCACACATGCTTGCTATATAATTTTTTGCACCTTAAATATTGCAATCAGTTTTGGGCCCCTCACTGTGAGAAAGACATTGAAGTGCTGGAGGGTGTTCAGAGAAGAGCAACAGACTGGTGAACTCTTGTGAGAAGCAGCCGAGAGAGCTGGAGTTGTTTAGCCTGGAGAAAAGGATGCTCAGAGGAGACCTTACTACTCTCCACAAATCAAAGGAAGGAGGTTGTAGCCAAGTGGTGAATGGTCTCTTCTCCCAGGTAACAAGGGGCAGAACAAACGGAAATGGCCTCAAATTGCACCAGGGGAGGTTTAGATTGGATATTAGGAAAAATTTCTTCACAGAAAGGGTTCTAAAGCATTGGAACAGACTGCCCACGGAAATGGTAGAATCATCATTCCTGGAAGTGTTCAGAAATAGTGCAGGTATGGCACTTCAGGATATGGTTCAATGGTGAACATGGTAGTGCTGGTTGACAGCTAGAATTGACCCTAGAAGTTTTTTCCAACCTTAACAATCCTGTGATTCTATTATTGAAATTAAATTGTTTCTACCTGTTTCTACCAAGCAGATCTGGGTATTCCAAGGGAAAAAAAGTGTTTAAACTCTAAGCCAAAAATTGGAACAATACTAGGAAGAATAAAAATAAAATCCTAAAACTCCCTGCTTTATATTATTTTGCCATTTATCTATCCCCTTAGCCATTTTGCAACATACGTGAAGTCACCCATAATCCTGCATATCTCTGTAGTACTGAATTACATCAGTTATAACTTAATTTAGCTAACCCAAAATTAGGCAAAGCTGCATGCTGAACACTCTCTAAGAAACTTAAAGCCAGAGCAGAATGCTGTCTTCTATTGTCAATATTAGCCTCTTTGCTGAGAAGCTGTGAAAAATAATTAGGAATAAAAATGACCTCTGAAATACTATCACAATAAAAAACATGAAGTCTTAGGGACCTCGGTATCCTATAGGTATTTGTTTGTAAAAAGCTTCTATTAGTTTTGATATTAGAATTGAGTAGGTAGGCACTTCACATTTCGGACTGGAACCACAATAAGAGCTGACAAATTTCTCAGCCTGCCTCCCCAAGTTATTACGTTTCTGTACAGATCACCTACATAGCTGATATTCATCTTACCAAAATCAGAATATATTATGCTTTAAGTGATTACCTGCTTCTTCCCTAAATGTGGAACTAATTATTTCCTTGGCTATCTTCTACTATACTTAACACCAGCCAACATGTCCCTTGTTTTACACTTGAAGTAAGCAAACCTAAAAGAAAACTGAGCCAAAAGTGGTGTTCCTTATCCCTCCCTTCCCTCTCCTATAGTCTTACTGATGCTACAACTCACAGGAATCCAAGAGTTTGGGTTGGCCCAAGTTCCAATATGACCAGATTAGTAATTGCTGCCAAGTGAGCTTTCAGCCACACCAGTTTTCTGGTGCAATTCATTATAAGCATTATTACCAGCACATAAAGGAAGCACAGAGAACACATAGCCAAGGAAATAAGTGGGGGGGAAAATCCTCCTACTATCCGCTTGCTTTAAACAAACCCTACTGTCCTCACAGGTTTTCAGCAGTTTTTCTGTTGTCTGAAGGGCTCCAAGCACACCGAAATTTTGTTTTCACATATCACCTCAGTACTTCCATCATGTGTATCCCCCAATATTTAGTATATTCATTCTCCCAATACACCTTTTCAGTGAGCAAAACAAAGTAAAACATTAAAGTAATAAAATTCTGAATCCCAGGATGATTTCGTTGCTTAGTCTTGTTGAGGAGAAGCAGGGAAATTGTTAATGTTGCAGAATAAAAATGTAAATTCCATCTTAACGTGTAAGTTCCTAAGAATAACCACGAGATGTCACCGTTTTACAAAATACCACAATATTGTTGTTAGGCAGAGAGAATCTTGTGGTTTTCAGTCTGTCTAGGAGAAAAAGTCAGTAAGGCTATACATGAAAGGATGAAAACATCTTCCTCTGACTTATTCCTATTTTGGCCAATTCTAATGATAACATATAAGGAGTCACAGCACTTTTAGCTGTTACATCTTAGAAGTTCTATAAACCAAACAAATGTGTAAAGCTCTTAGAAATGTCACAAGGACAAGTAACATAAGTTTATTCACAGACATCTAAGAAACCACAGAGAAGTCAAGCTACAGGTGAGCTACCAATAGAAAAAATAACTGCAATGCAGGCTCTGAAGGAAAACTGACTGATATGTTGGTGTCTAACAAGACTTTAAACAAACAGTTAAACAAGAACAGTTGACAAAAACCTTTCCAGATTTTGAAATTTAAACATGCTTTCTCTGTTCAAAGAAGTAGGAGGTCGCTAAATGAGCAGATTTATCAAGACAAGCAATGAAATGAGGTTGTATCTTGTGGCTCTATCTGGGCTGTGAACACAACTGCAATTTGTATCATAAAACCTGTGGCTGTAGCCTGCCTGGGAAAAATTAAGAAGTGGGAGTTTTTTGCCTTAGCTTGGCTTATTATTTTATATTAAAGTGTTTAAAATCCCCAAACAAGTTGCAACTGTGTTATCAATCATAGGTGATCTGGTTGTATTTCACTTCAGCTCCAATGCAGATGAATTAGAATTGTTTTGTCCTGCCAACACTGGCATTGCTTACGTCTTGTATTAAGAGTTCTACAAGTAGAAAGCAAAAACTGATTTTCAGATTTTAGAAAAGCCATAAAGTTAAAAGAATTTTTACCTTGGTCTTTATGACTACGTTTTTTCTGTCAGTTTGAGCAGCAGAAAACACCAGAGACGGAGTACATTCATCAGCAGCCATTTTTGAACTGGAGTCAGATTCCTTCAGGAGAAAATTGATTTGGTTTTAAAACAGGTCAGAGGTTTTTTTGCAAACAGAAGATACATATTTTCATATCTACAGGTATATAAATTATAAGACATAACCTTTTCAGCAGTTCTAAGAACTTGCACAAACACCTGGATTTATTTTCAGCAAACACTATGAAGACATTTCTGCTTTCTGAAAGGACTTCAGGGACTAACGAAAGCAGAGAACAAAAGCTTGCCTACCAGGTTTTTTTATGACCCACTGTAGTAATAGCAGCAGAAAGACTGAAGACAAACTAAAACTAGAGAACAGACATTATTTAAGCCAGTATGTCAATCCACATTATGTTAAAATTGTGTAAAGCATTGACAAGAATGAAATATAACCATTCTATGAGTCTATTTAGAGGCATGTTTTGTTAGCACAAGCTACATACTCTGTAGGGCATCACTCTGAAGAGAAGGCTTCACTGCATTATTTCTTTTATAATTAAAGTGAAAAAAAAGCTGAAATAAATGTCTAATTTTCTTATTACCTTTGCACCTTGTAATATTTCTGAAGACTTCATATCACATTCTGATGGCTTACAAGACTCATCAGCCTGTGATGACTGTTCCAGTCCTATTAAGGGGGAGGATTCTTCCTCCAGGTCAACACACACTGTCCCATTCTCTGTTTGGACCCCATTAGTCTGATCTTCCTGGGATACAACACAGTTGTTTCTCTCTTGGTGAAACTGCTGTGAAAATACAGCGTGAGATGGACCAGGGTTTCCCGAATTATTTACAAGGCTGCTAAGCCACTGGAAACAACTTTTCTGCTTTTCTCTGGTAGGTGTAAAGACAGTCCTTGTTGATTTTTCAGTTTCTGAAAACTGAGAAACATCTGCTTCATGTTTTACTTCCTGCTTCTGGCAATCCTGCTGAGCATCTTGAGTTTGATCATCATCCTTCTTTGGTCTACTATCAAACATAATTGCATCATTGCAGAAAAACCTAAAACAGGAAAAAAAAAAAAAAAAAAAGTAAAGCCAAGGCAGGAGAAAGTCACTGCAAATGTATGTCATCTCCAAAATTCAATAGTTGTCTCTATCCATCAATTTTATTTTCAAGTATACTTGCAGACAAATTATTTTAACAATAGGCAAAGTCTCTCAGGGAGGCATTTAACAAATAACAACAAAAAAGAGGGAAAAAAAGCATCTGTAAACATGTCATCCACTGAAATACTAATAAGGTCCCTCACCAGAAACATCTAGGAATCCTAGAAAATTTAAGAATATAATAATTATCATAAAGCTAAGCAGTAGTAAAATACTTCAGCACCTCTTATCAAGAAAATTAGAGCCTTACTACCTCTTTTCCATGCTACAGCAGCAGCTCCCAAGAGTACTGAGCACAGATTTAGGGAAGAACCTGTAATCTGACAACTCTTAATTTTTGATACCACATAACAAAACTTACAAAAACTTTTAGTTCAGGAAGGTGTGCTTTAAAACTAAAAACTATCAGTATTAAGACTGCTCTGTAAAATTACAGAGCTCTAAATATCTAAATGCTCTAAAATATTAAAATTATTTAAGATAAAATTTATACAATAATAGACTTAATTGTGATAACACTTTGTAAAACAAATTCAAGTATCTGTGGCCAAATGCAACTAAATAAAAAAAAAAAACAAAACCCACAAAACCCTAACAAACCCCAAGTCCCTCTTCTCAAAATGCTGGTGTAGAGATCAGCAATATCAGCTGAATGGGATGAGAATAGGTATTTGTCATACAGAATGATCAGGATCGGATTTACTGAAAAAACCCTGTCAACTTAAATGAATGTATTGACTAACTGCTTAAATATTTGTTACAAAGCAGCTACCTTTTTTTTTTTTTTTAAGATATAATATATGCCCTTTACCTGGAAAAAAATTGGCCAATTCCTAATTAATTTTGACACTCAGAAATACAGATTATTATATTGAGCGCCACTAAGCTGATCACAGGGCGGGAGCACCTCTCCTGTGAAGACAGGCTGAGGGAGTTGGGGTTGTTCAGCCTGGAGAAGAGATGCCTTCAGGGAGACCTTAGAGCACCTTCCAGTATCTGCATGGGAGTCTACCAGGAGCTGGAGAGGGACTTTTCACAAGGACATGTAGTGATAGGACAAGGGGGAATGGCTTTAAAATGATAGAGGGCAGGTTTAGATTAGATATTAGGAAGAAATCATTTACTATGAATGTGGTGAGGCACTGGAACAAGTTTCCCCGAGAAGCTGTGAAGGCCCCATCCCTGGAAGTGTTCTGAGCAGCCTGGTCTGCTGAAAGGTGTCCCTGCCCACAGCAGTGGAGTGGAACCAGATGACCTTTAAGGTCCACTCCCATGCAAGCCATTCTGTGATTCTATGACTATGAACAATCTCAGCCTTCACTTCTGCAGTATCAAACTGACATTCTCTGTCTCACAGATAGCCTGCCTAGCACAAAGGATCCCCCAGCTCAGCTCAGGTACCTGCAATTACACAGTAAGTCTGAAGTGGCATTTTTATTTTCAGTATTCAGGCCATTTCAGCAACCAGGACAGCAAATAGCATTTTGCTACTTATGAAAACATGTGACATAAACATACCTGCTTCTTGTTCCTGGAACAATTACAGCATCCTTGTCTTTGTTTTTCCTTTGTAAAAAGGAAGCAAATTTATTTCTAACTCTGGGCAGGGAGTTCGAGCTTTCTTGAGTGACAGAATTCCCTGAAGAATCAACAATTTGTATTGCTGAGTCAGTCTTTTGTGCTTGACCATCATGATCATCCTCCTTCTTGATTCTTTTTGATTTTGTAAATGAATATTGCTTCAACAGATCTCCATCTGAGATTTCTTCTGAACCTAGACAATTTAATCATTGTAGAAGCACATATTACAATTAACCAGTGATGAAATAACTAAGCTTTACATATTAAACACAATAGTAAGGTCTGGTAGAAACATTATTGACTTTACAGTTAAGAAGTGTTTATTAACACCATTGTTTTCCAGCCAAAATTAACTTTTTGGTAGATGGAGTGAAGGCAGAACAACTAAAATGAAACATGATATTTGTTTTGGATGTTTCTTTTGGTGTGAGTTTGGGTTTTTCATTTTAAAATGCTTTGAAAGCAAAACGAAATTTGATTTAAAGGCAGGTGCTAAACTACCTACAAATTTTGATAAATGAGACATTAGGAAGATATCAAGAGTAACAAAGGCAAAAAATAATCAGAAAGAAAGGAAGCAGAGGAAGAGAAAATACGTAACATATTAGGTAAAGCATAATGGGAACAAAAAAGTGCTCCTCCTATTAAAATCCCAGTTTATGTCAGCACATACAACTTACATGTTGTAGAAGACAAGACAGCACAGATTGACAAGAGAGAGTGGAAAAAGTTGGCATAAAGCATATCCATCTATACAGGGGATACAGGCAGCACAGTTGTGAGAAGAGTACAGGAAACATTCTTTAAGTTTTCTGTCTGGCCTACTATCAATGCTAGGAAAAATAACCTGTTTTAATTTCTTTGCATGCTATTATAAGATAAAAATTAAAACCAAAAATTTATAAAAAGAGAACAGATCATATTAAACATAACTTAAAATTGAAAACATCAAAGTTTTATAGCAAACTCAAGAAAGTTAAACTCAAGTGCTGCAGAAAGGTTGCCATCACCCTTAATCATTATAGAGGCTTTACTATTATGGCTTCTGAGTCTTTTGTAGCTTGTTGAAAACACAATACAAACAGTAAGAGTTAAGCCACTAAAAATCTCATACCAGCAAGTCCAAGATAAAATATTTTCTTTTCCAACAGCTTTCTACCATTATTCATATAATTATTTAATAAAAACATACCACTCCTTGGCCTTTTTGCCAAGAGCTCTTTGCCGGGAAGTTTTAGCCCTTTAATGCTAATTATTTTCTCCATGCCCTTGGTTGTTGGTTTCTCTAGTAAATTCATTTTAGGAGGAACAGTATCTTCAGCAGGGCCAAACTTGTACTCTCTGCTCCAAATGCTTTTTACATGATTATCACGTCTGTCATTCCAGCCACAACTTCTCTGCTGCACAGGCTAAAAAAAATTAAACCCGAAGACATAAGTTTATAATCTTGTCTTCTACGTATGATCTTCTGATTTAGCATACAAGGACATTTTAACATTTGTACAACTAGTGACATACTCTACACACACTTTTTTGTTCCCACATTTCTCAAGCTTTTTATACAAATTCTGGCTTTTTGTGCTGCCATGACTTCTTCATTTCAATATGTTGCACGTGATTAACTGCTCATCTGTGACAAAATTACAAGTTTAAATTTTATTTCTATTCAGAAAATATAATTTTGGATGATACTCGGAAGAAATCCAAATATCTTTGATAATTTTCTTTTTAAAACACTTCCTTCTGTCAATAATATTAAGACCCTGAGATTAGCTCAGTTGGTTAAAACTTGGTTGTAATAATGCCAAGGTCATGGGTTCAATCCCCTGTGTGGGCCATTGACTTAAGAGGTGGACTCAATGATCCTTGTGGGTCCCTTCCAACTCAGAATAGTCTGTGATTCTCTGTGACTTACAAAAAAATTCTAACAAATAAAACAAACAGTAAAGTCAGATGCCATGAAAAATAAAATGTTACCTGTGAAAAGAGTGAGAAATGTGTGTGGGAACATATAGTTTCTGTAATAACAGAAGAGCTTTCACTGCCAATTCCTTTGCAGATAACACTCAATCGTATTTTTTTCATAAATGTTCAGACCCACCTCAAATTCTTAATATATAAGTTCAGAACAAAGAAGTTACCTGTGCAGTGTCAGGGTTATAATTATCAATTTGTGCCATTGTATCAATATCAATATTGCCAATGGCAATTTGAAAAGCAGTACCATCACCAAAATGTCTGTTTTCATCATAGTAAAGGAAAATATTGAATACTACATTATATTTCAAGAATTGTAGCATGAAAGTTAGAATACCTGCTTCCCATTTTTGTGCTAAAAGCATGAATAGAATATTAACCAAAAGGATTAATACTACTATTTTTGGCTCAATCTGATGCAACAGCAATTGTAATTCATGATTTGACAATAACTGCAGATGTAAGTCAGAATTAAATCCTTCAATTATGGGCAGAAAAGTTACCAAGTTTCTCATTCCTAGTTACTGGAAATGCCAGTGGCTTGAACACAGAAAGCTAGTAACTACTTCAACAGTCCCCTCTTTCTTCATTTTCCTAATCTTTCATGCTGAAATTTATGTTGCAAAATGCTACTTGTTGTACAGAAAAGAGATATCTGGTAAAAACAGGAAATACTTAGATTAGAGAATGAGTTGAACAGAAATTGCAAGATTAAACTGGCAGAGATTAAAGACAGTCATAAAGTAACTCACAAAGTTTAAATATAACCTACATTTAACAATGTGTTTTCTAAAGGGGAAAAAAAAGGATTAATAACTTCTGCCTAAAATGATGTATCAGTGATAGGCCACACAGTTAGTCCCTGCACTTTTTAAAAATGGATTAAAGGAGAAGAAAAGCCCCAAATATTTTAAGACTGTAGAAAAGCCAAGTTGTAGCCAACAGCAGAGATGCAACGAAAATCTAAGCACACTACTGATGCAATGGAAAGTATGACACACCACATCTGCTCACCCTTATCTCCCCATTCTGCCATTGCAACACAAAGGATACCGTCCTGCATAACTCAGTGTTTCTGGATCAATGTCATCCCCATATGCATTCAGAGGAACTAATTTTCTCTTGACAGGATCAAAAACTAACTGATACAGGAATGTGTTATTGGCTCGTGTAAAACCCTCTGTGTATTCTTCTGACACTGTTATATTCATCTTCAAGTACTGCCCCATTTTCTTAATAACCTGTAAAAAACAAATTGCTCAGCGGCTTCATTTAAACAGTTCACACAAACACTAAGTACATGTAAATTATTAAGTATCTTTGCTTGTAATTAAATACAGAATGCATGCCCAGTTACAACAGCAGTTTAAACTTAGACAGGGGAAGGAAAGAAAAGGATGTTTTGTACATGATTCTTCCACTCAAGTAGTTTACAGTCGCATAAATAACACAATTCAACTCTTTATAAATGCTTCTTGTTCAATAGATAAGTACAAAATGTGATTAGAAACACAGCATCTCTTTAATGTATATTTGTTTAAACTATTGCATATCAGATTTTATTATTCATATTATCAGGACACATAAGCAATACATGGGTGTTTCTAGAACAGAAAAAAAGCAATACTAATCAGATTAAACCCTGACATTTTGCTCAGGGATACATCAAAGGAAATTATTTGGACGGTAGAAGTTCAAAGTTCTTTTTTTACTTCCACAAAAGCCAAACCAGTTGCTTTGATGCCTTCTATACATGATACAGAAAATTTTAAAAATAAAAATCATTGTCATGTACAGCTTTTGAGAGAAAAAAAAACAAAATACACTACAGCACCCAAGTAACCTAGGAAAGAAGGTAACACCCTAAGTTAATTAGACTGCGCAGTTAAATGCTTTTTTGAATTAGATTTCCTGCCTCCAGGACAGGCCCTTAAGGTATTCTTCTTATTAGCTCTTAAAAACTTCTTTACTCCCTTACTACCTACACAGAATTGATTCCTCATCTCTTAGTCTCTGTATTTCCTAGTACGAGATTTGTTTTCATTTCATGCATTGGACAAGAAAAAATCTGACCTTACCTTTTGCACCACACCAAACTTTTCTTCTCTACTCTTTTTAATATATAAATGTCATATCCTTATGCATGTAATCAAATATGATTCTAAAACCTTGTCTCTTCCTTACACAAGTAATGAGGGGGGGAAAAATGCAGAGCCTTCCAAAAAAAAAAAGCAAACCCAAGTTTACCTTTATAATGTCTGGATTGTTGGCTAATTTTAGTAACTTGCACGCTTTAGCTAACCCAATTCCATGAATTGATGACAGGTAGTCACAACCAGACAGAATACACATGTAGCGGAATTTCTCTTCTGTGAATACATTTCCAAGCTGTTTGCAGTTTCCCAGTCGTGCTTGATCAATCTCTAGGCCATTGCCAAACTTGTCAATTTTCAGGAACACCTGAAAATCAAGAGGAAGTGAAAACAATAATTTTCACCCATATAAGGTAGTTCATTGCACTTGGTGGCAACAACAGAAGCAAAGCGCTATTCTCATATCTTCTGTTTTCCACATCTACTGTAGAAGAGTAAATCCACCCATCAAACACATTTGGCAACTTCAAATGTGCTTTTTAAGATATCAGGAAGAGGTAAAGGCTGTTAGTATTTTCTTCCTTACCTTTTTACATCCAAAAGCTAAAAGATCAGAGTCTTCCGTAATTATAGCTTGAACCATGCCAATTCTATTAAGATAAGCCAACTGAGCATCAGCTTCATAAGGAGCAACAAGACAATCAACCCCTCGGGCTCGTGCAGCCTGTGTGTAAACAAGAAGCATACAAGTACTTGGCATCAGTTTTCATTAATTACCTTAAGAGATCTGAAAGGATAAGAACCCCTACATTATAAAGCCAAAACCGTGATCTTTTTAATGACACATCCATCCTTCCCCCATTAGAGCCAAATATTTTATATTCAAAACCTCAAGTTTCAAGCAGTTTAGATTTATACAGACTGGTTTACAAAAAGAGCTTTTCCCATGTAACACTGTGGTCACTGCATCTGAGCACAGGTGCCAGCTTCAAACTCATGCAAGTTACAGTCTGGACAGAGGAAAACAAGGAAAGCAGTAGAAAAAAATAGTTTTGATAAAGATCCTATGACCACAATGCAAGTATAGCCAAAAACTACTAGAATGGTTTTTAAGCAGCCAAATTTTTTTCTGTAGTCTATGCTCAAACTAGTAGAGCAGAAAAATATAAAAGGATAGTAATTGTGATTAGTTTTTGTGCACCAAAAGTAAAACTGAGGTGTTATCAAATTGAGTTCACAACAGTAAGAGGACATACACTTCAACTGACACATCATTATTCTTTATACAATTGGGCATAATAAACTAGAAGTGAAGTTAAAGTTTGTTAACTGTGCCTAACACAACCCAGCAATATGCAGGACAATTAGAGACTAAGGAAGAAGGAGTATTTTCCTGGCCTACATAGAGAAGGTAGGAATGTAGCCAGACAAATGTAAAGTAAGACATACTACCTACTGCATTTTTTTTTAAACTGGCACTATCAATAGTATTAACTACTTACTTTAATAACTTCATGAGCCATAGCATGGGTAACATTTATACTGCGCCCAAAACATTCTCTGGCCTCTGACAGTCTCCCTTCCTGCAACAATTGTTTCCCCTTCAGAAGATTGGCTTGACGCTTCCTAAAACAGACAAAAATATCCAACAAACTCAGATTATTTTTCACTTAAAAGGATGAACAGCAGAGAGGACTAGGAGAGACAGGTAGGAAAGGGGGGAAAAAAAATTGGAAATCTTTCAAAATCTGGTCTGTTGTGTAATTTTTTAAAATGAAAGAATAACTAAGTTGCTGCATTGACAAGGATAACTAGGTTGGCACGTGGACATTTTTATTTCCTCAGAAAATACTGACAAATCAGAAACAAATCAGCAGTGCAAAAGAAGAAATGCAACCATGCTCAGTTTGCAGTAAAATATATTTAGTGAAATTTGGGAGTATCTGACATTAGATACTTACTGATTTAGAAGACAGAAGGCATAATTTACTTAATTTCAAACATCAGAAATGGTTCACTCCATGATGAAGGGAGCACGTGCCTCATGGGAATTTATAAAAAACAACCACTAGTGAAAAATTCTCACAGCTTCAGTGAGAGGTTCTGTTTATAGGGACCTGAATCCAAACCCGAAAGAAGTTTGTCTTATTAGTCATAGAGAAAGAGGAGGAAGACAGTATTATTTTTAAATAGAATTATATTGGGAAGAAATATTTTTGTCCAGAGATCACAAGGGCGGGTAAACTAAAAGCCTCTAAGACATTACAGGAACTCATGCTCAGAGGTTTTACTTCCTTCCTCAATCAAATGACTTTTATTTATGAAGTACATTTCTATTTTTAGAATAAAACTTCTAAGAAGTTTGTATGATTTTAGATGTAAATTAACTGAAATCACAGTACATTGCAGGGAAGTTTACCAGACCTTACTACCTCGCTGAAGTTTGAGAGTTTTTAACTTTGAAAATTAACTGTAGTGACAAACACACTGCTTTGCTTGCAAATCAATAAAGTTCAGTACTTACTCTCGTCGGGCCTTTTCCACTTCCTTCTTAGAGGGCAGAGTGCATCCATCAAATACCAGAATTGGTTTGACTCCAAATGAGAGGAGCATATCAACAAGTTTCATACAGAAAGCTACATAACTGTATCAACAGTAACAAAAGTAAGAAAAGAAACAAACTTTTGTTAACCACAAGTCTATTGCATATTATCTGTTTGCAGGAAAGAAGAACTGT
This sequence comes from Hafferia zeledoni, assembly GCA_035583235.1. NCBI lineage: Eukaryota > Metazoa > Chordata > Aves > Passeriformes > Thamnophilidae > Hafferia > Hafferia zeledoni. The sequence continues at coordinate 47,521,054 of JAWWEV010000115.1, read as the reverse complement.
AAGTTTAGGACTAACTATTGTTCAAGAATCTTAATAGGCCATGTATTTCCCCAGCATCACAAAAAGAGTAACAACACTGGAACACTGTTTGGTTTTGGGGTGTTATTATTGCCAAGAGGAACGGTCCTCCTTCCAGCTGGACTGACGGCTCCTCTCTCCGAAACACCATGAAGTAAGAACTCAAGTACAATTCAGTCTGATTTTCCTGCATTAGGATTCCATACTGACAAAAACTTGAAAAGCTAAAACATGGATTGTTCTTTTTAGTTTGAGCAACTCAATTCACAAAGGCCAGGGAAAGAGCAGGCTGACAAGCACAGTACGTGATCTTTTGCTGGACAGGCTGACTCATGCACTGTTGTAGAGCTGGAAGGAGTCATGGGGTTATTAAATCTCTCTTTGCAGGGCTATCCACTCCTCTCTCCAAACAGGGGATATATGCTATGGACAGACATGGAAACCCATCTTACTTTACTAAAAAGACAGGCACAACACTGAAAGTATTTCAAAAGACTGAAAATTACCCAATCTGTACTAACTGTGAAGATGATGTATGGACCAGGAGACAATCAATCTTACACTGCCTTCCAAGCCCATCCCTTGGTAGAATATTTGTTGGAAATTCCAGACTTTATTTATGCTCTCAGACCTCACATCTCCTTACCTCCTATGTCTACAGATCTGTATGAGATCATTTTATCAGCAGCACAGAACTAAAACATTACAGCTGCTGTAAACCCTAAGTGCATTACAATGATACCCAAAGAGAAAAAAAAAAATCAAGTTTTTTTTATCTTAAGGACACTTTAGAACAGAAAGAGTAACCTTTTCAGCAGGGGGAGGAAAGGGAAGGAGTTTGGAACTTAGAAGCATTTAGAACGTAGGCATTGAAGAAACTGAGTTTAGAGCTACTGAAAAATAACTTTGATTTTTGAAAGGCAGGAGCAAATACCACATTACCTATATAATCTTGATGAATTTTAAAGTTACAGTGAAAGCGCCAGCCTTGGATGATATGTGCATGGAAACAAGATCTGCTCATAAAAAATATTTATGTATTTAAATTCACCATTCCAAAGTTTCCTATGACTACAAATGTTTCTCCTGACACAATTTTTCCTCAGCTGAAGTGTATCCCCTTCTCAGGACGCTGAGGGCCCTCCAGCATCCTCAAAGGCAGGCACAGCAGGGCTGGACGAAACTCCTCAGTTCTTCAAATCAACAGAAGCAGAAGTAAAGATTTGAAACCAATTGCAAATCATCTCCTCTCTCTTGGCTCCAGTTAAACATTTGATGGATCCAAGGTCTTCCTGGTGGTGCCAAGCAATAGGACAAGAGGCAACAGGCAAGAAACTGAAGCACAGGAATTCCACTTGGATATAAGAAGAACCTCTTTACTGTGCAAGTGACTGAGCACTGGAACAGGTTGCCCAGAGAAGTTTTAGAAGTTTTACTTCTCTGGAGTTATTTAAAAGCCATCTGGACACAAATCTGAGGAAGTGCTCTAGAGGACTCTGCATGAGCAGGAGGTTGGACCAGATGACATCCAGTGGCCCCTTCCAACCTGACCCATTCTGTGATTTAAAACTACATCCAATCTAAAACAAGAGTTCAACCCAGTTTTCCAGAGATGAGCAAGAACTTAACACAAACCTAATCTAAGCTGCAGAGCTGAACCTGAAATATGACCACAATTTCTGTTCACTTCCTTCCTTAGAAATATAATCGTGTAAAAGAAAAATCCATATTATATTAGAAAAGCTGCTCTTACCAAAATATAGACTGTTAAACAAAATATATCTTATTCAGAGCACATGGCTCTCATAATTCATCCATTTCATAACAACCTGTCACAGCAGTATTTACAAAGTATCGTTGCATACAAAAAAGGTGTCTGAATACTAAATTTGAAACATATGAACTGCATGTACAGAATCTCATCAGAGGAATTAGATTATAATAGAGTGAGATATGCTAGAAAAAACTAACTCCCAGCCACTGGTATTAAAAAAAAATATTCTAAAAGTATTTGTCCCAAAGTATACTTTAATATTTATTTCGCACAGTTGGAAAACGATGTACTTATGGCCAAAATTTTCATTATAAAAGAGTACAACTGGGACTGAGAATTCAGAAGCAACAGTAAGAAGTGAAACTACTACTACTAGGACAAAAGGGCACGGGCTCAAGCTCTGCCAGGGGAAATTTAAGTTGGATTTCAGAAAAAAATTCTTTCCAGAGAGAGTAATCAGGCATTGGAATGGCCTGCCCAGAGAGGTGGTGGATTCCCCGTCCCTGGAGGTTTTTAAACTGAGGTCGGATGTGGCACTGAGTGCCATGATCTGGTAAATGGACTGGAGTTGGACCAAGGGTTGGACTTGATGATCTTGGAGGTCTTTTCCAACGCAATCGATTCTATGATTCTATACTATAATTCAATTTTTCATTTAAGAAAACATCAAGCCAACAAAACTTGCATTTGTAAGAGGGCTGAGAAGGAAACATAACTGAGACTTACAGATCTGTGGGCTCTCCCCGGGCCAGCTTTTCAGCACAGGCATAAGCGCCTTTGTGCAGCCAGCAGTACGTGTCCACAGCGACCGCCAGTCCCTTGTACTTCTTCACGTGGGAGGGCTCGGCCGCCTCCTTGATGAACTGCAGCAGGCCCTGGATCCCCATGACGCCGCCTGAGCTGCAGGGGGGGGAAAGAGAGGCGCGGGCACAAGGCCGAGCCTGGATCCTTACTCAAGGCACGTCGGGCCGGGCCGGGCCGGGTCGCTGGGCCGAGCCAGGAGCACGGGAGGCTCCTGCGGGTGCCCCCACAGCCCTCGGCTCGGGGTCGCCTCGCACACGCCGCGGCGGCTCTGCCTCGGCGCGGGCCGGCACTGCCCGGGGAGGGGGCTGAGGGAGAGGAGGCGGGGGCTCGGTCGGTCGGTCGGTCGGTCGGTCCGTCCGAGTCGCGGGAGCGGCGGCCCCTCCAGCCCGGCCCGGCCGCTGCGCGCGGCTGCTGCTCGTGTCTTTCAAGGAGCGCGCGCTCAGAGCGGGGCCCCGCCCCTCCGGCGTTGCGGGGACTACGAGCCCCAGCGTGCCCCGCGCGGGGGGGACGGGCCGGGCCGCCATGATGGCGCGGCTGGAGCTGGGCGGGAATGTTGGCTCTGAGGCACATGTGAGGGAGGGTCCGGGTCGTGTCGGAATCGCTCCCGGTGTTGGGTATCGGCAGCTTTCTGGGCACTTCTGTTTCATTTGATACCGAGGTTGAAAGACACGGGATCAAGGGCAGCGTGGAGGTGGGGCGGCGGCGAGTGCGGGGTAGAGCCGCCCTGAGGGGGCGTGGCAGTAAAGGGTAAGCTGAGCAGGGTCAGCCCAGGTTAGTACCGGGTGCTGGGACAGTCCCGAGGACTTCCCTGTCACTGTCCAAGGTCGCTCGGCCGTGGCAGATGGATCTCAGGACTTAAATGGTGGGGCCAGTTCTGCGCACGCTGTGCCTCACCTAAAAAATCCACTGCACAGGCTGGAAGGGCACACCATCTGGGGAGAGCCCTGCCCAAATCTGCATTCGCCAAGTCTGGCCATACATACAATGGCTTTGGCTCCTGGCAGTGGAAGGGCTGGCAGGTCAAGCATTTGCGCAAATACTGATATGCAGCCGGCACACTGAAACAGAATCACTATTAGGCTTGGAAGGGGCCTCTGGAGATGATCTAGTCCAGCCCCCTTGCCAAGAGGTCACCCAGACCAGGTGACAGGAATGTGTCCGGGTGGATTTTGAGTGTTTTCATGTTGAGGTGAAACTTCTTTTGTTTTAGTTTATAGCCACTGCTCCTCACCCTGTCACTGGGCACCACTGGAAAGCATCTGGCACCATCCTCTTGACAACCACCTTCGAGACACTTACACACATTAGTGAGATCCCCTCTCAGACTTCTCTAAACAGGCCCAGCTCCCTCAGTCTCTCCTCATGAGAGATCCTCCAGGACATGCAGTGAAGGCAGCACATGGATAACGACAATGAACATGATTATAAACATTGATTATTATAAACATTAAATATACCGAAATCAAAAGGCATCCCAGAATTTTGACAGGACAAAGGACAGTCCTGTAGCTAACCCAGTGAGAGGGAAGGGAGAGAGTAGAAGCAGGTCACTGACTGCAAAGGAACAGATGAGGGGCCGATGTCACAGCAGTGAAACTCTGGCATTAATGTAAGAATGGATGGTCAAAGCTACAATTATGTAATAAAGGTTCTTTTTCTTAGTTAACATGAAGTTTTGCTTGCATATCTTTAAGTCCCGTGGTGTAAAGGAGAGCACTTCTGACTCTGAATCCCAAGGACCTGAGTTCGAGTCTCAGTGGGACCGTCCCCTGGCAGTTCAAGCCTCCCTGCCATCCCA
>JAWWEV010000115.1:47422223-47516560 GCA_035583235.1 Hafferia zeledoni | reverse complement strand
AGGACTTCCCTGTCACTGTCCAAGCTCGCTCGGCCGTGGCAGATGGACCTCAGGACTTAAACGGTGGGGCCAGTTCTCCGCACGCTGTGCCTCACCAAAAAATCCACTGTGCAGGCTGGAAGGGCACATGGGGAGAGCCCTGCCCAAATGTTCGCGAAGTTTGGCCATACATACATATGCTTGCATAAATTAAAACAATTCGTGGCAAGAAATATATGTAGGCTGATATCTACCAGGTGGTAGTTTCTTTTTCTACTTGGCATTTTGAAGTCTGAACAGTTGTTTGGTATTTTGACTCTGTTACATGGATGACTCAGCCATCACAGCAGAAAAGCAATGTTTCCAGACAGTGGACAGCAAAGCTTAAAAGCAATGTGTTTTGAAAAGAGCACATCTGAATTACAGCACATGTGCCCTGAGAAATGCATAGAAATAATTTGGACACAGTGACATTATAAGATGTTTTAAAGTTGAAAATATTGATTGAATCCTACTTTTACCAATTCTTTTTTCAGTCCATGATTCTGACTATATATGACATGCTCCAGAGGTTTTAAATTCAATTGCAATTAGAACTCTGTTTGGATTAGGATTGCTTCTCTTAGGAGTATGTTCTATCATTTCTGACATTTCTTTTTTCCTCAAACTGCCATGTACATGGGAAGAAGAGTAATCAGAGCAGACAATGTCAAATATCAATATCACTCAACGTCTCATGTGCAATTCAATTAAATCTACTTTTGACTATTTTCTGTAAATTATGTTAAAAATAGTCCTAGGGTGAACTTCAGAGTCAAAAGCACTAGAGTCAAGGAACTTGCATTGAGGGAAGCCAGAGCTACAGAATTCTTGCCCAGCTCAGATTTTCCATTTCAATTCCTTCATCTGAAAGCACGAATACCTTGAGGCTGAAAAGTTAGCACAATATGCCTTAACATTCAGTTTATTAGAAATACCTTCAGTCATGTATGAACCAGTATGACTCACCTTCATTACTTCTCATAACTTCTATAAAATAACAGAAGCCTTATACAATGAGACAAAAGCTTGGCTGGTTTCAGTAGAGCTATCTTGACTTAAACTGGCTAAAGATACTGGTCTAAGTTCAACAGTGTCTCCTCGAAGAAAGTAGTCAAATGGTAATACTATGGTGAGTTACTCCTTTAAGAAATACTGTAGTATTGCAGTTTTATTTGCCGTAGGTACCAGATGAAATATGGAAGTAGCACCGTCGGGATCAGCATCTACAGGTGGTTCTCTGGTCCTTAAGGATGCATTCATCAATGACCTCAGACTTTAAGAGATCCACTCACACACTGTCACCCCCACATAGCACTGCACTGTGGTTAGTTACAAGATCCTTTCTTTCCTTGGGCCGTTTTGTAATAGTGACTTGCAGAATACAATTCAAATAGATCTGGAAATAGAAGGAATAGCAGAAACTTTTTGCTTCCTTTACTTCTTTTGTATCATGTAATAAAAGCAGGAGAGCTATACAGAGCTGACCCCTAATGGAAATTTGAGATAGGTGCACAAGATAAGTGCATTGAAGTACCTCTAGAACTCCTTTCTCAACACTGACTAGAGAGAGGAAATGGGATTGCTATATCTGATGTAAACAACTAATCTTTACACAAGCCAAGTAAAGCAAAATTAATTTTGTCTTCTCTATGCACTGCAAGGGACAAGGACATCTTACAGATTTTTACTATACTTCCTTCCATACAGTGCCTGGTGGTGCTGGAATTGACCTCATGGGATAGATTAAAATACTCAAAATGAAAACTGGCACTTTGCTGAAGCTCACAATCAGAGCATCAGCTATGTGATATAAGTAGATCAGGTGTCTAGTTTATACTAGTTTTTCCAAAATTTCAGTGAACTCCTCATTACTGCTAATATACTGTCTTCACTGCTTATGAATTTGATCACTTTTATATCACAACATTGGTTTGGAAGTTAGTTGGATTATTTAATCAATGTCTTAGAAAGGAAATAGGATTTCTCTCTGATAGGTAGCAGTATTACATTTGCTGTACCCTTTATGGTTTTTTAATGGAAATTTCTATTTATGGACAATATATTTTCATGGATTTTTTTTAGCTTGGCTAAGAAACCAGGCTTTAATACCATGAGCAAACTCATGAATATGCCCTTACATACTTGAGAAAAGTCTAGAGGAAGACATCTTTAAAAACATGTTTAGTACCAGAGAAAATGTTTTTAAAAACTCTTCATTTATCAGGAAAACATTGTATCATTAATGTTAATAAAGTTATTAAAAACGTGGTGTATCTAGTTGACATTGCAACTGCCATCTGCATCAGTCATGCCAGGCCAAGAGCACAAGTTCTGTGAGCAGCATCCCACTCACCAGCCAATTCTGTTACGTTGTGAAGCTCACTGAGCTGCGCTCAACTTAGCATGCTTGACTGGAGGTGCCAAGATCATCTGACATTCTCTTTGTGTTCTGGGTAATAGTGCAGTAAGGGCAAGAAACCACTAATCCATGTGTTGACAGTGCTAAACCAAGCTGCTCATGAGTGACCCTGTGGAAGTGAGTGCAGGCAGAATTTTGTGATCCTCTCCCATCTGACTGCCAGTGGAAACCTGCTCTCTGCCATCATGATGTGTAGTCAATATTTTGATTTGATTATCTGCTGATGTGGCTGTGCTGCTTGTGGCAGGTTTTTTTGATCTCTAGAAGCATATGCCCGTGTAGAGAACAAAAGCATGGTAAGCCCTAGTGTACCAGTGCTTACATTTTTACCCCTTCTGTGAAATAATACATCCCGGGGCAGATGAAGCCTCTATTCCAGGTGGCTGCAGGACTCAGCCTGGCTCCTAGAGACTCCTGGGACAGAGGGAGCCTCAGCTGCAGCTGAGTGCAGTGAGCAGTTCAGTTTCACTTTTGAAGTTGCACTGGCAGGAAAAACTCTCTTTAAAGGTGACTCTTCAAGCTAGTCCTGCAGTGATTACTACCAGTTTAAATTATTGTGGATTTTTTTTTACCTTACAATAATGTAAGTTTGCCTATGATCAACACAGAACTTGGAGCCTCTTACACTTAATTTGTTTCTCATGCATATGGATCTCACCCTTGTGCTGAAGATTAACAGGTAAATTTTCTAGTATATTCCTCCTAGCTGAAGGTGCTTTGGTGCTTCTCTGAGCACCCTTCCTTTCTGTTCAAATTGTTTGAAAAGGTGTATGTTTTACTGTGATAAAGTTCTGAATAGCTGTTCTGTGCCTGTATTTCTGTGACTTAGCATTTTCCTCTGTATCCCCTGTATGTTGTCCAGAAAACTCTTTAAACTAGTCTGGGGTCACTGAGTTCCTCCAGACTCTCCAAGTCTGTCCAGAATTGAGCTGTGCCAACTTTCTTCCAGTTTGGGAATTTTACAGAGCTCTCTCTCCGTATGTCTTTTAAGGCATGAACTAGTAGCATTAATAGCTTGATTCAATCATTAACAAGAAATTGCAAAAAGACAAGCAAACTGATGCAGATAACCACAGTTTGGCAGATGGTGGGAAAGGAACAGCTGTGTCATTGTATTTTAGGCAAGAGCCTGAGACAAAGGAAACCTGAGTCCTTCTGGGGCAGGTGAGCAGCTCCTGGGAGTTGTTGCTGTTGATTTATTTAACTTCGTGCTGGACCCTGCTGCACCCGAGGTAAGTTTTTCCTAGACTTACACACTCTGCATGTACAGTCTGCTTTTCTGAGAAAAGGCATTTTAAACTATGTTTGACAGTATTCCTTTCCTCAGTGTTTCTGATAGTCCAAACAGTGAACTAGCAAGTGAAGGTCTGTATCTCAGGGAAGTCTAGGGAAGCAAGAACTACACAAGGCCTTGCATAAAATCTTGTTTTAAGCCAGTAGCTCAAATGTTTGGACCTTTTAACTGAAATGTTAAAATGAAACCAAAAAACCTTTTGATTATGCCCTGCAGGAAAACTGTAGATTAGATTCTTGGGGATCTGATTCCAGCTCACAGACTTTTACAGGACTTTCAACCCAAAATGAGGAGAGGAAGATATATGTTTACTTTTCAGGTACAGGCTTCTCAGAGTGGACCAGCTCAGTGGGCAGCAAAGGTTATCTCTAAAAAGCCAGCAGCACACCCTCATAGCAGGAAAAGAATATTTTGCTGCATTAGTTGTGTGAAATTGCCCTTCCCCTTTCTTATAGTAGGTGGCTGATGCAACAGTGCTTCCATACTGCACCCTGCCCTCCCAGTATTACTGGCTGGTCTTGCACATGCTCTCAGGTAGATGCTGTGGATAGATTCTTGCAGATCTTTCTCCTTTGTCTGCTCCTCTTATCCTCTGCATTTCTGCAGGTGATGTAATGATAGGAGCAGGACAGACAACAGGGCTCCCTGACTCACGTGATGCAAATACATGTGTTTATATACTCTTCGTCTGGCCTATACTGAGAGTTTTTTAATAATGGAAATGAAAAGTATCCTTTTTTATTCTGCTTTTTACTGACTTTACTGATTCATATTATATCCACCCAACACAGTTACACTCAAGGTACTAATCTTTCTAGAGATGTCATGCCTTCAAACCAGAAAGACCTGTCAGCATCTTGCTGAATTCCAGCTTTCTAAAAAATGATAGGGGTAGCAAGGGCTTAAAAATATCTTATGTCCCTTGAAGAGGACAGAGACTTGCAAACTACAGACAACAGAGTCACTACTTAATGCACTCACTGGTACCAATCCACAGAAGTCTCAAAATAACTCAGTCTGGAGTAGTTAAAACCAGGGCTTGTTAGCCCTCAATTTTTATCAGTCTCCTTATTCTACAGAAGCCCAGTGCTGATATAGCCCCTAGTTTATGTAACCACATTGATAATGAAAAGATATTTCCCATGGGTCAATGAAATACAGATGTTCTATCAAATTTTGCTAGAATTTTCTTACATTTCAGAGGTGAATATAGGGAGGCCTTGGTGGGGAAAGAATTATTTCAAATATTTTGCTGGGATTTAGTGTTTCTCTGGAATCAGATAGGATGATGAAATATTGTTTTTGCTTTCGGGGAAAATGAGGAAGGCCTAGTAACCTACCTTTCCCCTTTTATCAGTTACATCTAGCTAATGTCTATTTCTCATATAAATATTCTTTTTTTTGTGCTACATGTAATAAAATTATGATAGTTTAGTCAGTAAGTAATTATTCCAGCAGCAGCTTAACACTCTCTCATGTGTTCTCATCTATATGTAATCTATAATCTGTTTTTTAGTTTTTTTGTAGGTGCTGGTATATTCCATTGCTCAGTCTTCCAGCAGCAAATGAAGAATATGTATCTGTTCCTCCTTTTCATTTTATCTTTGCTTTTGAAAGTCAGTGGCACCAAAGATTCTATATTTGGTCATAATAATTTCACAGAATATCAAGTGGGCAACATGAACCTCATTCTCTCTGTCCCACATGGTGGGTCAATGGAACCTAAAGACATCCCTGATCGAGAGGCTGCCTGTTGGGATGCAAAGACATCCTCTTGTATTTTCTCTCATGACTGTCCTCCTGGAAGTATTCAAAATGATAAGAAATGCAAAGTGTCTACCAACCAAGACAGGTATACTATAGAGGTGGCTCAGGCTCTTGCTGAAGAAATCAACAATATTACTGATGGCTTCTTCCCACATATCATTATAAACCACCTACAGAGGTTCAAGATGGATGCTAACAGGGAAAAGAAAGAAGCCTCCTTTGGAATTCCCCAAGCAGAACAGGCCTGGGAAGACTATATGGGATTTTTGACCACTGCGAAATCACAAATGTCAGGGGGCCTGATTCTGGATATCCATGGACAAGCACATCCTGAAAAGTGGATAGAACTTGGTTACACACTCTCAAAAACTTCCCTTAACTCAGGTGTTTTTTCTGCGTCATGTTCCTCAATTAGCCATCTGGCCAGTCAGCTAGTCAATGTGCCTTCTGAGACCTTGATTTCAGGGAACAGAAGTTTGGGTAAATATATTGAAGAACAAAATAACAGTTATGTTTGTGTGCCTTCTCCATCCAATCCTAGCCCAAATAATGGGAGCTATTATAGTGGTGGATACATAACAAAGACTTTTGGTTCCCGTAGTTCTGGCACCATTGATGCCATTCAGCTTGAACTACCCCAGTGGGTAAGGGCAGCTGAAGAGCGTTCCAGATTTTGTAAAGCACTAGCAAGGGCTGTGATGAAATTCTGGCAAACTAACTATTGCAGCCAGTACAAGCATGAATTTCTGCCATGCTGAAAGAGGCTATCTTGTTAAGCTATCTTTCCTTAATACACTAATGACCTGGAACAACAGAACCACTCATTCACTTGGAACATGTAGGCCTGCAATATAACTGTCCTAGTTCAGCAGGCGGGACCAGTTTATCACTGTGTGGGTGTGACCAAAGCTGTGTATTCTCCACCCTCTACGTAATTTCTCATGAACTGTTAACAATGGACCATTTGCAGCAGCTGCCCAGGGCACACCTGACCCCTCAGGATGTGAGCTGGGTGTTAAAGAAACCTGTGAGATAAGAGCTGTGATAACTCCCCTCCAGGATGTCGTTGGCACCTTCACACCCACCTGAGGGGTTGTGTCTGCTAATGGGCCATCAATGATTCCAAAATACCCCATGACTCACAGAGTTAGATCACCCATTGCAGAACTCCCCACCCTGGGGGATGTACTGGGTGTTCCCACCTGCACCTGAGCATATAAAATCTTGGGATTTGGAGACCTCTGGTAGCAGTTGTTAAATCCAGAGGAGGACCAGAACCTCGACCAGACTGTGACCATCATCTGCACCAACAGGTTTTTCCCTTCCTTTTACTTTGGACTCAGGGGCACCATGTGGGGCTTAGCACAGGAGCTAATGAATACCATTCTGTTTGTGCCCGAGGGTGCTGGGTTATACTTCTGAGTTTTTTGGCTTGAAACCAATTTCTCTTTGTATCATTGCATTTATGGTAATATTTTTATTAAATTGTAACTCTGACTTATAATCTCTTTTGTGTTGGGTTAATTTCTCCTGCTGGTTTACCTTTAAACCAGCACAATAACTATGGATGCCAGTGGAGAAAAACTAACCTGCAAAGAAATACAGAGACATCAATACAGAGAAAATCCACAGTTAATACCAGCAAGTCCATTAACACACAGCTTTGTACTAGGTCCAGCATTGAAAAGACTGCTATAAGATGAGTGGTGGTCATATTTGGAAGTATTTTTGTGTTTAATTTTTTTCCAGTATCATCCTCTATTCTCTAGCACACAATAAACAACTTTTATTGAATTCTGTGCAATGCCTTAGTGGATTATCTGTTCAAAGAAATGAAATGCCTCTGCTTTTCATTTGACATTTATGAAAGACAGCTGGATAATATCATTGTGTAAGATGTCTAGGGCCAGGACAGGTTTCCATTGGGTGTTTATAAAGCCTTAGGAGTTGGAACTCAAGTAAACAGTAATGCTGAGCAATGACATGTGGTCTGAACTACTTCAGATTTTGTTAATGTAATGAATTAGAGAAAAAAAGTCTGAGAGCACTTACAGCACTGTAAATTTGTTACAGTTTAAATAGCCTAACAGTAAGGTAGTGACTGGGTGGAAGGCTGATAAAGATAGCACACACTTATCATGCATTTTTGACAATCTTCCTTTCAACATAATTCCCTTCTGAGAGCAGATTTCATTCAGCACAGGATTAAACACTTGATTGTTGCTGGGAATAGTACTACCTTATGGATGGGTTCTTCTGCACAGAGGAGAATACAGGGGCATGAATAGCCATGAGTACAAGTCAGCTCTTGGAAAACACAGACAATTGATAAGGAAAACTAAAGGGAGTAGAAAGCAAGACTGAAAAGAGTAACATTCAAAAATGAAGAATCTATGAAATCCTAGCAATGATAAAAGTTCAGTAAAAAGGAAAGAATAAGTAAATAGTCAGTTCTGAGAAAGTAAATAGTTAAACTGAAGAGAGGTGGGATATCTGCACCTTGGAACCACAGTAAAATATTTTAGGTCTGGTAAAGGGACAGTACCAAAGAGAAACTATTACACAATGATATAACACACAAGAGCATCAAAGGAAATCGGTAAGAGCTCTCTGCCCCTGAACTGTTAATTTTTAATAATCTTTGAAGACTAGGTAGTTTTCAGGTAACTGGAAGAGAGCTGATGTTGCTGTGTTTCAAAGGGAAATAGGACTCAGAATTGCAGGAATGTTACCTTTCATACACTGCTAAATGATGGGGTAGATGAAGGGTACACAAATAATAAATGGAAAATTACACTTTATCTGGTGCTGCTTGGTTTGTCAGACAAGGCTGATTTTAGTTTTAATCACAAGGTTAGTTAATGTGGTGGGCTGACCCTGGCAGACATCAAATGCCCTTTCAGTTGCTTGCATGCTTCCTTACTTCTCCCAATGGGATGGGGGAGAGATTTGGAAAGGTGAAAGTGATAAAAGTCATGGGTTGTGATGAAGACAGTTTAATAGATGAAGCAAAGCTGCATAAGCAAGCAAAGCAAAATAAGGAATTCAACTACTACTTCCCATCAGCAGCCACAAGTTTAGCCTGGAAAGTAGCACCTCAGCACATGTAATGAATAGTTACTTGGGAAGACGAACACTATGACTATGAAGATCTTGGTTTCCTCCTCTATTCTGTGAGCTCTTATTGCTGAGCAGGATATTGTATGGAATAATTATCATCAGTTAAGGTCAGCTGCCCCAGCTGTGTCCTTTCCCAGCTTCTTTGCACGCCCAGCCTTCTCACTGGGTGTGAGAAAAAAATCATCTGGTTGTTGTGCAGGCATTGCTCAGCAATAGCCAAAACACTAGTGTTATCAACACTATTTTAATCACAAATCCAGGACACAGTGCCATTCAGGCTGCTATGAAGAAATTACATTCATTTCAGCCAGACCTAGTGTAGCTGATCATAATAATTTTAAATATACTCCCACATGATATTTTGCTAAAGAAAAAATGTAGTTACCCATAAATCTATCATAGCCCTATAACAAGTTGAAGACAAGTAAAACATTGCAAATCATTGTATTTTTGGCTTATGAGAAGAATCTTTTCACAAAAATCCAGCAGATCAAACACCATTCAATGTCAGTGATATGAAAAACCCGCTATTTTCCCCAAAATAGCAGGTAACAATGTCTCTATTTATATGGATTATCTTAATTACTCACTAAGATGACATACTAGGTAAGGATTTGTATTTTTGTGAAAGGATGATAGAATATGTGTTGTGTATGTATTCACGTCGTGATGCTGTCCTGGAATGCTGAAATGCCAGGAGGGATTTGTGGAATCATGATGGATAATTAATTGAATATGAGCTCAGCAGGCACTCTCCTGGCTTAGAGGATGAACATGCTCTTTGAAAGCATAAGCAAGGAACTAACAGGCAGAAACAGCAGGACATGTTAGTCTTTTTTGAGTATATAATTCTTTGTAAGGTTATGAGTATAAAATGGAGTTCTGAGGCAAACTTTTTTTAAAAAAAGATAACCACTGTAATGAAAAGAGATAAAAAGTCTACAGAAATTTGTCTTACAGTGAGAGACTCGTGAAGCTCAAACTACAGGTAACTTTGCCTGTAGTAATGGGAGGCTAATAGAACCTGGGTAAAGGAGAACACTGGGTGTTTTGCATCTGCCTTTAAAACAGCTCACATAGTGTGAAGTATGATTTCTCTGTATCACACTCCCCTGGTTTTCTGTTTCATCAGGATTTTGGGGGGAACAGAACCAGAGGCCTGTGGAACATCTGCAGGGATACTGGAGCCAGAACTCCAGAACTGTGCAGAACTTCTTGGAGCTGACACGGCTTGTTAGTTCAGATTGAGTTGCACATTAGTATAACAAAGTGCTTCCAGGTGTAAGCTGGCTCCTGAATATGCAGTGCACTGTCCCTCAACTAAATTCCCAGTCCACTCTTTACTCTCAGCTCAGACAAGTTGACTGGATCATGGAGAGCAGACATTAACTTCTTCTCTGGAAGTGTTCAGGACCAGGTTGGATGGGGGCTCTAAGGAACCTTATCTAGTGGAAGGTGTCCTTGACCACAGCAGGGGGTTGGAACTAGATGGTCTTTAAAGTCCCCTCCACCCGAAACCATTCTATGATTTTTTGATTAAGAATAGTCTCTGGAAAGGACTTTTGATTGCTGATGAAGCTTAATCTGGCAGAAAAAAAGTCTGTATGATATTCAATATACAAAAGTTCCAGTGGGACAAATTGAAGCAGAGAGGAAACCAGCAGTTTTGACATGGAGAATAACTGGTAGCGAATGTACCTTAAGACCCTGAGGATGCTCCCTTCAATTGGAAACCAAAATAGTAACACAAACAGGCATTTGGCCACAAAAGGTGTTCTTGATGGTTTCTCTGCTTGTGCCACCCAAAAGGTTAGACTGGATTGTACAAACAGTATCCTTTGGCACTAAAATTCACACATATTTCTCTGAGTGTAAAACCAATTTTATTTATTCCTGATAATTAAAGTTCCTGCAACATCTTCCCTAAGGAAGCAGATGTTTTATCTGACATCTCAATATGTACTACACTGGTCCTGGTTAAGATCTTTATTTCAGGGCTGTAATGAATTCTTAGATGTTAAATGGGCTATCCACTGATTTCAATGGGAATGATTTTTACATAAACCCAAGATGCCTTCCCCTTTGGCCATGCGGTTTCCCAAGCAGAATGCCTGCTCATTGGGCAGCCCAGGATGAAAGATGCTGCAATATGATACTACTATTACCTCTGCTAGTTAAAGATTTGGACTCCCTGGTTAGATGAAAATAGAGACTAAAGTATAAGAAGAGCAAAGCTTTCTGACATTACTGTGCTATGGAAGAAGGGATAAACCTACTAAGAAAGTAATAGATTTCTTAAATATTTTTGAGGATATCAGTTTTCAGGATTTGCCACTTCTCTTCTTGTGCAATCCAAAGGCAGTCTTGGATTAAGGGTTTAGGATCCAATCATAAAAATAGGGAAGATACTAAGTAGGTTTTAGCACATTTAATGACTGCAAAATCCACCAGAATGGCATTGTTACTAGCCTCGCATTTAATAAGCACTCACTGGCAATTGCTGAAAAGGAGTATGTTTTCTGGTCATCATAAAATAGGCTGAGCAACTTTTAAAAATTTTTGAATTTCTTACAACTGTTTGGTATAAGCAGTTAATATTAAATCACAATAATGATAAAATAATGTTATTAAACTTTCACCCTTATTATATCCTGAATACACAGATCTTCCTTTAAACATATCTACCATGCCTTAGGCTTGGTATGTATTATATAATTAAAAAATGATGAAAATAATTGGGGTCAATTGAGTTGATTTATAGTGGGTTTTACTATTTTAAATCTACATAGCTAAGATTTAAATTGGTTCAACAAGGGATCAGGATTTCATCCATAAACCTGAACTGACAGACAGTAAGTAGATCAGAAAAATTAAAAAAAAAAATCTTACCTAAATAGATTTTCCTTACCATAACATGTTACTGCATTTTAAAACAGCATAAACCCAAAGCTGCTGAAAGTGAACTTTATGGGTAGCATAGCCATTTCAAGCTGCTAACAATTCTGGTCAAGGCATCTTCTGAACAAACAAATATTAGCACTAAAGGGTTTTACAAGAATGATTATGAAGACTTGTCTGTATAGCATTAACAAAACAACTGGAAGGAATCACAGAATTTGCTGAGCTGGAAGGGATCCACATCCCAGGTGCAGAATCCAGCACTTCTCCTTGTTGAATATCATACGGTGTGTGATTGCCCAGTCCTCTGATTTGTCAAGGTGTCTCTGCAGGACCTCTCTGCCTTCAAGGGAGCCAACAGCTCCTCCCAGTTTTGTGTCATATGCAAACTTGCTTAGGATCCATTCTAGTCCTGTGTCCAGGTCATTTATGAAGATATTAAAGAGCCTAAGATGGAGCCCTGAGGAACCCCACTAGTGACAGATCACCAGTCTGATGTTACCCCATTCACTATTACCCTCTGTGCTCAACACAAGAAGCTTTGCTTGGTTTTTCTTTTTTTCTGTTTTTGTAATTATGTTTAATTAATATAAAGTTAGTTTAACTGAAAACAGTGCAGAGTTAAAGATGGCATGCTTTATGAGGCTGGGACCTAAGTCCAGTTATCTTTAAACAGGGCTGTTTCTCATTATCTGTACCTAGTCTTCCTCCTGTCTTATTTTCACATGATTAACAATAAAATCTAAATGTTTCTGGAAGAAGATATTTGACTAGAATACTGGGGCATATGAGTGCTACCTATTGAACATTCCATCAGTTCCTTGCATATTCAAGGACACCAAAGCTCCGGAAACAGGAGAGAAAGGTTAGAGAAGTACCTCTGAAATAATATTTCTTGTTATTTAGAGAAGGCTGTATGGCTAGCATAAGAAGGATATTTTCAGATTTATGGCTCTGAATCTTTAAGCAGTTTATCACAGTAAGGTGCTTTTCTGTCTTGACCATCAAAAAGTAGAGTCAAATGGGCTTTTCTATGAGTATCTAGTTACAATCAGACACTGACTTTATTAGAATATATTCTCTGTATGAAGGACTGGAATAGAAGTAAAGATTTGATTTCTATGTGTTCTGGTTAATAATGAAATGGATATAAAATTATAAAAGGAATCTGCTATTCCATTTTCATGAAGGATGTTATGTTTATTTATCTTGATCTGAGTCTTCATTGGAATCTATAACCTTTGTCCGTCCAGTGGACTTCATACCTTTGATCCTCTGAAGACCTTTAAAAAATTTCAAGAACTAATTAAGATATTGAGATGAATAGACCATACTGATAACATTTTGTAACACCACAGACAAAATAATTATTTTTTGTACATGTAGCTCAGAGAAAAAGTCTGATTTAATTTTATTTGATTTCATTGTAAACCCATTGCAGTGCCATTGGCTTTAGAGCAGTTGCTCCTAATTTACCAAGGCACAAGACCTGCTGTATTTTATTTTCTTTTTGCAGAAGAAAACAAAACACAGATTTCCAAAGCACATTAATGGTCAGAAGAATAGCAAGTGTGCCAACTACTTCAACATTGTGCTCCCGAGTTTTCTCATTTCTGAGACATTCTGTAATGCATCATGTACAAGCATTAAGTCATGTATATTTTGCAGAGAACCATATTCATCCCACCTAACCAGCCATGTAGGAGTTAGGAGTCTTACCCAAGCTAATTCTTTAGGTCCCCTCTATAGAAAGAGATCAGCACCTTTGCTAAGGGTGGTTCTTTTCATCCTATGAAGGGTGAGATAGACAATGCTATGGAATATTCTGATCTTTCTCCAGAGAGTGAACAATGTAGGAAGCTTTGCTAGACAGCTTGCAATAGATCAAATCAACAGCACCCATAAAATAGTACCACCTTACAATACCCAAAGCTCTGTGCAGATGAGACTCAATAGTTTTTGGCCCAGCTGAAAGATTCAAATCTGAGCAAAAAATTAATGATATAAGGTTGAGCAGGAGAAGTAAACATCTAGAATACTCACTTTTTGGCATGCTCACTTCAAATGCAGTCTCAAGCTTCCATCAGACAGAATTGGTTAGGGAGTAATGCAAATCATGTTAGAAAATGAGAAGCAGACAGTTAACAGTAGAATGTCCGAGTACATCACTGTAGTAATGTACTAGTGCCAGTGGCTTCTGCTGTATGAATGCCACTGCAGAAAGGAGAAAACACTCTTGTGCTTACCTCATATATAGGAAGAAACCCATATACTGCACCAGTCTCTTTGCTTCCCGTCTCAGAAGTTTCCAAGGGCTCCATCTGACCAAGGGAAGCCAAAGTCAGTGCATTACTAGCTGAAGTCAAAAGGTAATGAAGACTTTACTTCTGTTATTGGAATTGCACATTAATGTTCATGTTATCTGAAGAAATGTATAGTACTACTATGTAGAGAGAGTACGATTTATGCATAGATTTTTTTTTTTGTACCATGGAAAGACTCCCTTCAGCATTTTTTCTGCATAACCAGCAAAATTCCAGTTTCACAAGGGGAACAAAATCTAGATAATTTACAGCCAAATGCTTTTTGTCACCTAAGTTAAATCTAGTTTTAAACACTTAGTTCTCTCACCTATTAACACTTTGGATAGACTCAAAAAAGGAGTAATTTTCAGGGTACTTGTCTGTTTTGGTGGATGCATGTTAGCACAGGACAGTGGAAGTCTAGCCAAGGGGTGATGGAATAAGAACTTGCCCCTAGATGATAGTTTCATCACAGGCTGTCAGTGTGGCTATTCTTCTGTTGGGCTTTGCAAATCACAAACCCTTGAGCAGCCAGTTGGGAAAGACGCAGATGAACAAAACATTTCTGCTAACGGCTGAAAGCTTTGAATCTGTGAAAATACCTTGGGTACCTTGACAGTTCATCCACACTCACATGAATCCTGAGACTTATCTTAGGTATTATACCTATGGACAGGGCAGGAAATGAAACTGTCTTTACATGATATAGCTGGGATTTCACACAAAAATTTCTGAGCCTCCAAAAAGGAAATAAAAAAAGCACCTACAACTTGAAATACTGCAAACACTCTTGTTTTCTTCAAATTTGAAAGCATGAGTTTATTTTGAAATGGTCCATTGTGGAGAGATTTTCTACTTAAGACTTTTTCATGGAGTGTACTGCAGTAGTAACATTTTAAGAGATACCACGCCCTCAACAATGTAAAGCATTCCTAAAGGAATATCTTCCAGTGTCTGTCAATTTTAAGCATTACTGATGTGTATTGATTACTAGGTGTTACCCATTTCAGAAAAGGAGGACAACTGAGTTACAGAGAGCTAATCATACACTCCAGGTATTTGCACAACCACTGAGTAGCACATCTCTAGCCTGAAGTGCAAACCAAAGCCCACTGTTTTGTTCTGCTCTAAGGCAAATGATAGGAAATCAAACCTTTTTCTCATCAAAAGCTCAAGCACAAGGGGACTGCAGTGCTAATGCATAGCAAGTATCTTCTGCTGTGAGACCTCTAGACTGCATTTTTCGAATTACTTGGTAAAAGCCAAAGCCAAGCCAATCTCTATTGACTTGTCCAACAATGTACTAAACCACTGTCTTTGCTATAGTAAATTTAATGTTTTATACCAGCATGGACATGTTTCTTTCCCATTATCACTGTTCTCTTACTACACAGTGCTGCATCTACAGCTGTTGAACAGCAGGGGACCAAGGACAACTGCCCTCTCTCTGTAGTGCATGTTTTTTTCACTGACTACTGTTTGGACCTCAGCTGGCTACATTAGGATATGAGATTGTGGTACGTAGGAGATTAACAATACCACGAAGTTTAGGAGAGGATATAAAGAGTTCATACCCCTCACTAGCTGTTGACCATTAACTTTTGGGGGAGAATGGTCAGACAGGTGTGAATGGAAGCTTTTTTTTGGCCAGGGGCCATAGGATTTGTGTACTTTTCTATTACAACTGCAAGAGAAGAAGTTTTATCTGATCCCATGTCTTTTAAGGGTTAAGTCAGGTGTAGATGGAAGAGCTCCACCAATCAGAGTTGTAGAAAGTATTCATAAGGAAATTTAACTCAGAACTCTCCTGTTTTCTGATTTCATAGGAACCCTGAAAGAACTGTTGTGTGTAACTAGGAATTCACTGTCTCATGTTCTAGTATTTTCATACTTCCTCCAAGTAAACTTAAGATATTTAGGTTTTCTGTTGAAGTATGGGAAAATTCTAGGTTGTTTTTTCTTTGTTTTTAAAATTCTGTTAAACCAGTGAATCAGTGTGTGCTACCTTCAAAAATGGAATCGGAAAATGTGAAAAATGAGAATGAAAACCAGAGAGGTTTCTTAGATCCCTCTGTTTATGCATTTTTTGTTCCAGTTTGTCCATCAAATGAGAGGGATATTTAGGGTAATTTATAATTTCTAAATGAGAAATACAATTTCATTTCCTATATGTTGCACAGAACAGAAACAAATTGGTCATATATATTAGCTACCTTTTCACGAGCCAAAGCTTGGAAAAACTTGAAGTCCTGAATTACATTTAAATGTTGAGACTTTCCTAAAGCTATAGGTAGTCTGGTCAGTGACTTCCACCTGTACACACAGACAGAAAAAAATGTGATGTTCCTATTAAAATGACAATTTTGAATGCAACATTCTTATCCAGCTCCAAAATGAAATTATTTGGAAATACAAATTATTCCATATATCTCCAAAATATAACTTATATTAGGACGTTCATAGGTGTCACGAAGTGTTTCATTAACACTTTGCCAATCTAAGTACTGGCTGTTATCTGTAGAAGGCACAAAATGTTAATAAAAACACTATTTATAACAGCTGTGTGCTAACTCACTGTCTTATAATGACTTTTCAGCATTTCCATAAGTTCTGATTACAATTACTGAATGCAACTTCTGTAATAAAGAAGATGTCTCTTGTCATATGTCTTGTTTTCAAATTTAGTCAGGACTGTCTGTTAGTGCAGATTAACAGAGTTTCATTTATAATCAGAAAAATTAAGTCAGGTCACATAAGCTAAGGAACTATGAACTACAGAGAGAAATTGAGACTACTATTCTGTAAGGGTCTATCTACCTGTTGGCATTTTTCAGTAGATTACATGAGACATAGGTGTAAGCACCTGTGTACTCAGCTGGGTTTGTGCCTTTTTGTGCATTCCATCTGGGGAATATTTTCTCACAGCTTTCTCCTGGAAAAACTGGCTGCTCACAGCCTGGATGGGGGCACTGTTCACTGGGTAAAAACTGGCTGGATGGCCAAGCCCAGAGAGTGGTAATGAATGGAGTCAAATCCTGCTGGCAGCTGGTGAAAATGGTGTTCTCCAGGGATTAGTACTGGGGCCAGTTCTGTTTAATATCTTTATCAATGATCTGGATGAGATTTAGTGCACCCTCAGTTAGTTTGCAGATGACATCAAGTTGGATGTGTTGATCTGCTGGAGGGTACAGCAGCACATGGCTGCTTTTTTATCCAGTTCTCTACAGAGTTATAGTTTTTTCATTTGCTTGCTCTTTGCATAATTAATATGTTTAAATATATGATAGCCATTCTCCTTTACTGAAATATTTGAAGAATACTCAAGAAGTAGTCACAGTTTCACACAGACATGTAATTTACGGAAAGTTTAAGGTTAGCTGATTTAATGATAGTCTTTGATTCCAGAAATTTCAAACTAGCTGCTCACTGTTCTGAAGGACTACAGGGGTTAGTCCTTCAAACACAGCCAAGCACATCTCTCTATTGATGAGCTACTGTTCTGACTGCAGTGAGACTACTCATATTAGTAAGAACTCTGAAGAATAATAAGTGTTAGCAGGACACCCAATTAAATGGGGTAACAATAAAGCACCTTAGAGATTTTCTGTTATCCCAAAGTGCTTTGGTTAAAAGGCAGCCTAGGAATGCACATGGTGTATGAAACCTTACCACTAAAGCATGTATCACTTTTTAAGCCCTGAAGTAATTTTTCCCCAGATTTGGACTACTTTGTTACTAAAGACACTTGTGGGTGTTGCTGCTGAAGATGCCTTCTTCAGTGTTCATATTCACTTGGTCAGCTCACTAATTAACATAACATAACATAAACATCCCAGCAAATTTAAGAAGAGCATTTTTTTTAAATGAAAGATTAAATTTGGTTTATTCTTCTAGAAGTATTTGTGTTTTGTTTGAAACTATCTACATTAAGATTTTTCAATAAATTCTTGGAGATCCCAGAAGTAGAGCAACTTCTGGAAAATGAAAGGTAACAGGCTGCTAACCTGAACAGCACACATGATATACAGTCTATAATTAGGCTAAAAGCTGAGACAATTACCTAGTCATCACTGTTACTGAATTCAAATCTTGAACATCACTTAATCCTGATCATCACCTAGTCATAGCAATTAAAGGATTTATCCACACTGGGTGAAAAACATCTTTAAAAAGCATTTTTCTTATAACTCATTGTACGAATATTTTTGTGACCTTCAGGTGAAAGATGCTTTTAAAGTATGTTTTCAAAACTGTTCCCTCAATCGTACATGTATGTAAATGCATGAGATCTTACCTGTCTCTGTCCAGCATGAGAGGACATTCAATCTTCTTTTCCATAGGCTTGCTTTCCTCTCTAATTATAGCAGGAAAGTTAGTAACATCAGGAGGCAAAATCAACCGACTGGTGTCTGATAAGTCAAACTCCCTGGATTGACCATAGTAACCAAAATAATATCCACTCTCAGCATGCCAAATCCTACAGACATAGTAGAAGCAGTGCCAAAGGACACAAAGGAAAAAATCAATACTTTTAGAAGTGGAACAAAAGGGAGAAAATATCTGTCTACATGATCAAGTTCTGCAGCACTGTTCAAGAGTTCATTATGCTAGTCATAAAAAAACATCAAAGAGATTGAAGGTCACATTTTTTATAAAATAAGTAATTTGAGAGTAAAAAAAATATTCAGAAGGTTGTTGTAAAAAACAGAAGACAAACAAACAGTACATCTTTACATTTATGAGTCTGAGGAGTAAAGGTTCCAATATCCTGAATTGTTCCTACAATAAGGTGCTGCCACAGAACAGGGTCTACACAGAATTTCTTCATTGACACTCCCAAAAAACCAAAAGATACCCCTTGTTAGCCAAGAAGAAATAATTGTCTATAAAGCATCTCCAAACTTCAATAGTTTGTTTAATTACATATACAGTGATTAGATGCAATGTTTAGGATCCATGTTGATTCAATAAGTATTGAAAGCTAAAATAGGATTAGAACATGAGGTAATTTCTATAATGATGGAGCCATTACCTATGCATTCAAGGTCAAACAAGTGCTGAAAAAATGAGAGTCTGCAAAAAGGCCTGACTTCCCGAGAAAACTGGAACTTACATTAAAAACAGCTCTTTCAAGTGCAGAACAGAAAAGAAATGCAGTGTTTTATGTTATTTAAGTTCTAGCCTATATACAAGTCCAGCAAGAAGAGGAACTCTGAAGACAGTTCAACTGATTTGCCATAGTAGTAAGAAGTATTAGTCATTTTTGTACCTGACTGAACCATCAGTGGATGCTGTCACTATCACATTTTTTTCCTCTTCATAAAATAAGTCAACCACTTCAGCAGTGTGTGCCCTCCAGCAGAGCTTCTCCTTTACTTGCTGAGGGAAAAAAGCAATATAACCACATTTGAGGCAGTTCTGTATCCCACCATGCTTGCTGGCTTAGTGCACTTATCACTGTGTCTTTCTAAAAACTAGAAGAGGTGAAAAAGTAATCCCTCCATGAAACAGCCTGCTAGTGGCATATGGTAGAAACACAACTCAGGGGACATGGATATGTACGGCCAAACTTCTCCAACGCAGATTTGGGCAGGGCTCTCCCCACATGGGTGTGCCCTTCCAGCCTGTGCTGTGGATTTTTTAGGTGAGGCACAATGTGCACAGAACTGGCCCCACCGTTGAAGTCCTAAGGTCCATCTGCCACGGCCGAGCGAGCTTGGACAGTGACAGTGAAGTCCTCGGGACTGTCACAGCACCCGGTACTAACCGGGGCTGACCCTGCTGAGCATCCGAGATGTGACGGGATGGGATGGCAGGGAGGCTTGAACTGCCAGGGGACGGTCCACTGAGACTCGAACTCAGGACCTTGGGATTAGAGTCCAGAGTGCTCTCCTTTACACCACGGGACTGTCCTGGATGTGAATAAATTCATTCTTAAATGTACCTCCTTTGAACACAAAGGAATAATGCTAACACCATTTTACTTATGGTTTTTCTTGCTTTTCACAGCATCAAGTTATTATTTCAAGCACAAGACATGATCTTTATATACAGGGAATATGTTTAGTTCCTGTGGAATCCACTTTTCTCTGTCTTGTCTTGCTATAATGTTCAAGTTAAGAAAATCTGACAGATATTTCCTTACATTTTTCTTATTTTGTGAATCTTCTAAGAATGAGGCAACGTTCCAGCAAATAACATATCCCTCTGTTTAAGAAAAGAGAAAGCAAAACATCAATGTATTTCATTAGTGCCATACATTTACTTGTTGATGCCATTTGTTCTTAGTAAACACTGAGCAAAATAAAGTAGAGAATCCAGGTCAGTTATTTTACAGGGAATGTCACTATCTCATTGTCAAGCACAGAGTAGAAATAATGGACTATTAATTAACCAATATGCACCGCAATGTATATACTCATTGTGAGCAATGTGTCATTAACTGGATAGGTTTGAAATGGAAAGAACATAAAGTTTTTTCTTTAAATTACATGAGTGAAATATAAGAGTCATCTTGCCAATACAGTTGTGTGTTGCACAGATGAGGTATGAGAGCTTCCAGATTAAACTGGTTGTCAATGCTGGTAAAATGGACAAAGTTTGATTAGTTGTAGACATAATGAAAGTTTAGTGTTTTACAACCTTTTAGTGCACTCATGTGAAACAAGAATCAAAGAGCCACTTTCCCTATGACCCACAACTGCTAAATTTCCTGCCTAGGCTCCCACTTTCCTGATGAAGCTTCTTATTTCTCATATTTGCTACTAGACAGAGGAATCTTTAGTGTAAATCCAACTTTCATACCAGTCACATCTGATTTCTAGGACTGTACATTTGAAAACAAGGTAGGAGGCTGGCAGAGAGGTTGACCTTTTCCTAACAAGGAAAAATCTGTAATTGGAACAGGAAATGGGTAGCAGCACTGCAGATAAAACCAGAAGGGTGTGAAAAGCATGAAAAGCAAATACAGTGACACAAACACAAAAAAGCAAAAGGAGAGTACGAAATGAACAGGGTGGATACATTTCCACCAACTAATTAAAATCCTCTTCAGTGCATGCTTCCCTCCTGAATTAATTTATTGATTTGAACCAGAGGGATGGAAACTCCTCTTCATTTTCAGTATCAAAGACAAGGTATGGCTCAGTTTTGAAACAAATGGGAAAACCCCTTGCCTTGTTCCATCCAATTTCTGACAGTGTAGAGCAGGAAGCTGGCAGAAAACAGTTCTAATAGTTATTTGAGGAAAAAGTGACATATTAAAGCATAAAAATCTCTTATGACAGACCCAGAGATGGAAAACTGTCAGAATGATTCTAAAGGTTTGGAGAAGAATCAGACAGCAGATAAACTCTTCAACATTCTGCCAAATGAAAGCCAGATTTGATGTGAAATTAGAAGTACAGCAGTGAGCTGCTAGAACAGACACAAGTGCTTTCCTTAAATAGCAGTGTACTGCTGGAGCCATTACTGTACACTCCGTATCAGTGTAGGAATCATGGCTTTTGGTACAGCCCCAGCTACAGCTTTTTATTTAGTATTATTACCATGGATCTGAAATTTTTGCTTGTTCTTAGCAGTAATCTTTGCCTTTGGTATTGATACCATAATTTAGATGGAAACTATATGTAGGGCACATGAGTGAAGAAAATTGTAATGTCTTTTATGAAAATAATGCTACTGATAATGCTATAATGCTAAGCTTTAATTTACCATTCTTTTATACAACAAAACACCTTTTTCACCTTTATTTAATTACGGCTTTGATGGAGAAAATCCTGCAGCATTAGGACCTTTGTTTCCACATTTCTAGCACATTTACAGCATGATATTTTCTGATCCTACTGTCTGCCCTGAACAGAATGACAAGCATGTTTACTCACCTTTACTGCCTGCTAAAAGGATTTTAGTGGAGATGTCTGTATGTAGTACTCTCAGAGGACCTGAGGGACATCCTGAAAATGGCAAAAGTTCTTTCATTAAGCTTCCCTAAAACAAACAAACAAACAAATATAAATAAACACTACATATTTATCTTATAAGACCAACATTAAAAATATTAATGCATCAGAAGTTGAGTGCCATTGGTTTTATCTATTCAGCATTACTGAACTCACATCTATTCAAAAAGCTGATAAAAAGGTAAAATTTCTAAATCTACTGATGACCAAGATAGCTGTGATGTATTCTTCTGGATTGCTGTCTCTTCTACATCAAAAGAACAAGCTATTTAATTCTTCAAGCAATTGAGTCTAGTTGTACCTCTCCGTACTTCACCACTGACCCCTCATTTGCTGTGGAATATCATCAGTCTGCAGCCCATTTGCTATTGATAAGTTATTTCTTGCTACCAATGGGCTCACAATGTCTCCTTCACCAACTTGTTATATTTTTCAAGCACCAGGAGACTTTCTCCCTTATTGCCTCTTTAGGTTTGGGAGGATATGAGGGAGAATATGTTGCTGGTAAGGAGATTCTTATCATCCCTACAATGATGATGACAATCATGCCATGATATTACTGGCATCTGAACTTGGAGATTCCTATAGAAATCTAAGCAGACTAATGCATTAATGATGAAGAAAACAAAACACGACAAATCCCACACCTACTATACTTGGATACATTTACCATGATATTCTATTTTTACACAAAACATCTGCAAAGTTATCTTTTCTTTCTGAAAAATTCTTCCTATGACTTGCCTTTGCTCGGATTCCTGTTAAAGCCGTACATGGCTGACTTACTATGATCGCTGTCTGCCACAATGACCAATATTACCAACCACATCATGGTACTTGCCCTTTTTCCTGTATTTACTTTGCATCTCTTATTTGGAGTAATAAGTTGTCTGGAATAAAGTCCTATAACTCTGAGGTGTTACAACAACTAAGCCTTTGGCACTGTGTTGCAGGACTGGCTTTTGAAGCTGCTAATGGTTGTAGGCACTATGTGTTAGGATAGTATTTTCTCCTGGTTTGTAACCCTACTAGTGCTAGCTGTCTTGTGCAATGTTCCTGACATATTTCTCCTCCTCTGAGAGTAGGACATTCTGCCTTCTCTATCATCCTTTCTTAGAAGGGAAATGTTTGGGGTGAAAAATCAAATTCTACACTTTCACTTAACTTTACAGTCAGTTTTTTTTCAGTTATTTCAAATAATTTTCTCCATTTTCCACTTGCCATTACTCCCTGCTACAGTTACTAAAACAGAACTAATTTGTGTCCATGGGAAAAAGCTAATAAGCAAAAAATGCAATGTCTGCTGCTGCAATTGCTAGTTAAAAAGAAGTTTTCCAAAGATTAGTGGAATTATCTTCAAAATGGTCCGGTCCCATCCCAAACACATTCAGCTTACCTGAATACTCCACAGGCGGATACAGCCACTTTCATGAGCAGAAGCCAGTATTGGTGAGTGTCCTGCTCCAGCCTTGGAGAACTTTACCTTCATCTTTGGATGTTGGCTGTTCTTAGATGTAGCTGAGTCTTCTGCTTTGGAACACAAATGATCATAAATTTTCTCAAAAATTTTTATTACTGCTTTTGAATGCACAGAAATTGTATAACACTAGGGAAAAAAAAGTAAATTTGAAAGTAAACTCCATCATCAAGATGGCATTACTCTGAAGACACTACAAGTGTGTGTAAAGACAAGCGAATAGAAATTAGAACAATCTTCATGATCTTATCTAAACCAGCCAGAACTGTTGCTCTGCAATGCAGGAAACCTCTGAAGAGCACAGCCATAGATCTTACAGAAACTGCAAGCATGAGTGACCGTGGAGGAGGAGTGCAAGACAGTGGTCATCAAAATTGCTGACAAGCAGATGTGCAGCTTCTGCATGAGCCTTCTAGAGATAGCTATAAATTCAGAAATAAAGTTTAATAACTAAATTACATTTATCAATTCTGGAAGAATGGATTTTTATACTTATTTCTTCAGTTCAAAACTTTTGCTAAATGCAAGGTGGTGGTCACAGAAAACCTCTTTTGAGTTTTTGCTGTGAATTCTACAGAGCTGGAGATGCTGGCAGGTCCCATGAAGGTCCTCAGTCAAGTGGACATTCATTCAGTGGATGCAAGACCTACCATAAGGGTCTATTTCATTGGGCAGCTACAAGACTTAGGAATATTCTGATTTCAGGGCATGCTTTCTTTGCTAAATTCATATTGTAGATGATCAGATTTCTTGCTATTAGTACATTCTGCTTCCCTGCAGAGGATGTCGAAAGGATTCTAGAGGATTTACTTTTTGCAAATTCACCAGCTCCATTTGCACAGCTTTAACTCTTAAGCACTTGGCTCTCTATTAATTATGATTTTTAAGGTCGTATAAGGAATCCTTATAAAATTTCACCTACTTTTGAGGATTTTGCCTGTAAGGTCATTCACTCATGCTTGACTCAAGCTTGCTCTTGCTATACTATTTCACTAATTCATTGCTAGAATATTTTATGTGGGAGAAAACTCTGTATAGTTGACATTCATGAATTCTGAAATGTGTCTTCATGTCCACTTAGAAAAAAGAGCAATTAAGGCCTTGCATATCCTGCATCCTGCCCTGGCTTTTGGGAAATAACTGAAAATCAGGAGGGAGCAGATGAGATGTCATCCACATACCAGTGGTATCCCAATTATTCCAAACACAGTTTCTCAAAGTGACAAACTCATTTTCTATATTAATCTGGGCAGAGCTCACAGATCAACAACATAGAGAACAAAAAACATCTTTTCATACCTGTTGTTTTTTCAGTATTAACTTCATCTCTTTCCTCATTTTCCTAAAAGCAAGGAATTAAAAAGTAACAGAATTAAAAAATGGAACTTTAGTGTAATTACAGAACAACTCTCTAGTTGAAATTATTTTAAGAACTTATTTTTTTGAGCTGGAGGATTCAAATATTCTCCCAGTTTCCACTGAGTGTAAACAAGAAGCACTTCCATTGAAGAGAATCAAAGTAACAGAAGGAAAAAAACCCCACAAATTAAATTAACAGGAATTTAAGGAACATGTTAAATGTAAATAGCACTAATTACTTAGGACAGGGAAAGCCAATCATTTGCAGTCATGTGAATATAACCTAGATCTGCTACTTAGACAGTTTCATTCAGAAAACTGATATAATCTTGTTACTGCCTTGAGCAAAAATTAACAAAGTGCATAAATACCAATAACATTTACTCACATCTCCATCTTCAGTAGGGGAATTGTCACAGTCCTTCTTTGTGCCTGACTCTACAGGCTTCTGAGGATCCCCAAGGCTGACATAATCAGCCTCAAAAATTGCCAAATCAAATATGGCAGGAAAAACTATGCAGTCATGAGTGTTTGAGGAAGGACAAGCCACTTCAACTTCATCCTAGTTAGACTAGTAAGGCTTGATGTGTGGGGCTTATGGGGATCTTTTTAAGAGCTGCAAAAGACTGTCCATTTTGTTATTCTAATGATTATATGGCACAGTACATTTAATACTTTAGTTTGCAGATGCCAGTTAGGCCAGTGTCTACTTGGGAATGTATCAAAGTGCCTGTTCTGCTGAAACAACATGCTAGTAAGAATCTGAGACACAGCAGGATTTTGCCTACTTACTTTTGGTTACTTCGCAAATATGGCATGTTCTTCTGGCATAGGAGGGCAAAAAATGTCACAAAACCAGTGATGCCATCCTTAGCAAAAATACACAGATGGAGACACAGGCATATGGATGGTAAATTAAAAAATAAAAGATACTGTCATTTGAGAGAATGGATCCAAGCAAGTGTGGCTGAAATGTGGCTGCTGTGTGGCTGAAATATGGCTGCTATGTGGCTGCTTTTATTAAAGTACTTCATTATTTGTCTGTCTTACCTTGCCCCTTGCATTCTTCTATACCCCGTTTGAAAGTTAGAATTGCACTTTGATACTCATCTATCCCCCGTATCACAGAGCCAGCTGACTGACAATGTATTCTTGATTCTCTGCCTCAGTCAGTTTAGGTGAACAAAGTTCATTTCTCTGTAATTTTTGATATTTAGTTTTGTGCATGGTGTTACAAAGGGATTTTAGTAAGCTACAGGATTTTAAAACCAAAACTGAAATAGCAACAGAAATTTGTTTTGAATGCTACCAAATCCATGAAGCCACCATACCTACCTTATGTAGGTTCGAAGAACTGCTCTCGTGCTCTGGACTGGCACTGACATCCCTCCTCACAGCAGCAGAGGGCTGGGAACTCCTTTTCCTGTGTGAAAGAAGTTACTGAAGATAACTGACATTCTTGAAGAGGCTCTCTGATATCTGGAAACCAACATCCAGTATTGTAAAGCATAAAAACATAGTGCCTGAATTGATTAGACTGATCAGACTAAGGGTTCTTGGTTTTGTATATTTAGCAAAGTAACTAGGCAATATTTGCATATTACACAGCCAACCTCTCCCATCAGGAGTTTTGAGCAAGTGAAATCCATAGTAAATCAAAAGAAACAGAGGTATTCATCCTCAAGACATGAAGGGGAAAAATTCACTGCATGCCAATAACTTGTTCCCTTTCATTTTACACAGTAAATAGTTTTCAATCAATTATAGAAGCTTATTTTCAATCTGTTACAGAAATTCTCAGAAATGAGATTTTGTGGAAGAAAATCAAGAAAAAAATTGGATGTGATCTTGAATGTTTTTGTTTCTGAGTCAAGAAAAGTTCTGACTATGCGTGGTTCTTGCCACATAATGTCACACCGGCTCTATTTTGAGCAGGAGTATTTGAATAACTGGGATAATGTAAAACTCATCTATAAAATATGCAGGTGGGGTAGTCTGCTTAAATTTGGGCAGGTCACCATGACTTTGCAATTTTCAGTGTCTGATTTTACAGACTTCCTAGCACAATTGAACATTTTGTATGTGTATAATCAAATTCATCCAGGTGCCTTCCCAGTAAATACAAAACATCCTAAGCCTATATGATTCAAAGTCATTGTAGAACCCTCCTGCTGAAGCATAGAAAGCACTTTTCTTGATCTATTAAAAATTCTATTTATGAATTTTAATCACATTTTTTTTATTTTATCTAGGATTTAATAAAATCATAATTAATTTATAATGTCCAAAAGAGAATTTTATGTTCAATAAAGTGGTGCTGCTATGTACATTTAGGGTGTAGTAAATGCATAGACTATTTGAAGGCTTTAAGGCAACATAAGACCATAAACCAGCTTTATGATTCATGAGAGAAAAAAACCTGCCTAATTGCTAAAAGGTTAAAGCTGCATAAGTATTTAAACCACACTGAGTCCTTTTGGCTACCATTGCATTTGCACATCCATTGGAGGACAAGCACTTCTGAAGTTATGTATAGGTGCAATGCCTTTTTGTCAACATGAGCATATTTGGCTAAAATCTCTTTTTCATCCAACACTACCAACCTATGACAGCTTCTAGTTTGTTTAAGGTGAAACTTGAGGCTACACACTTTGATAAGCTTGTCTCTCTCTTAAAAAAAAAAAAGAAAAGAAAAAATATAAAGAATGTATATATATAAATATACATCTAAGGAAAAAAAAAATATTATAAAGAAAAAGCCTGCTGCCACACAGGTATTTCACAGAGCTGAGTGCAAAAGAAGTTATGGTACATAAGAAAACTGTTACCTGCAAAAGCTAACTTCTGTTGAATGCTTCAACAGAATTCAAACTTATGAGGTCAACTAGAGAACAAAATGATAGCTGAGTGGAAAAAAAAAACATGCAATATGGTTTGATAAGCATTACAAAAGTTTTAGGATGGAAAAGCCAACTAACTGTCAGTACTTGAATCGGTTAAATACAAATAAAATTTCAATTTAAATCAACTGTCTTGGAAAAACATTACATCTGTTTACTACAACAAAATTCCAAGCAACTGTGCCTGTACCTGAGGAAGATAAAATACATGGAGTTACCTGGAAGTAAAAGCACTATGTACAAGGAATAACATGGCATTGATTCCAGATTCTTGAGAAACTGAATCCTGGCTGTTTTCATTAGTTTTATGCCTGAAAATAAAGATGTTTGTATAGGATATGTATGATAGGTTGTATATTGTTCCCAGAAAATGTTTCAAACTTAATTTATAGTTAAAAAAATTAAACTTTAATCTCCCAGAATGCATGTCTCCTAAGTTTTAGACAGTTTTTCAAATCATTTAATCAGTTATGAAGGATTAATAATGTCAGTGGAGAGCATGTACAGAATGTGCCTGTGCCAGGAAAAACAGGAGGAATGATGAAAATTTCATTCAGCCAAGTATTTTCCTGAGAATTAGTATTGAAAAAAATAAAGTATCTTATGTTGAAGTGAACTATGTTAATGTTGGCATAGTATCTTGTTTGCAGCATTCAGTCATGTGAGCCCAGGGTAAATACGCTACTTACATAGCACTGACTTTTCTGTTTTCCATGTATCCGTATGAATTGCCTGCCTCGTTATAGGGAGGCAAACAAAAAGCAAGAATCGGAGTCAGAAGTGCAGTTGTTTTTATTATTTCCCATGGTACAGGAGGACTCAGCTCATTTTCTGACAAACATGCCAATTTTACACATTAAGGATGTTGTGAAGCTGTTGGGTAGGATAGTTGAATATTGGCTTTGGATGGTCTTAAAAAGCATGTGTTCCTTCAGCACAGGAATAGTTCCATGCTGCTTCACTCAGTCTAACCAGACATACTGCCATTGTTCACCTTACTGATAGAGCAGCTTAATGTGCATAAGAATATATGGAATCATCCAAAGAGTGAGTGCTCTCTGTGAAAAGATTTTTAGTCTCAAACCTCCAAAATCACATCAGTTTTCTCCTCATTGAATGTGATTTCTAGTCTTCTAGGTATGGACAGTGATACTGATAGTGTAGAATATCTGCCATTATCATCTGAAGTAGCATTACTTGCAGATGTCCTCTCAAACACAAAAACTTACAAAATAAGGATATTTCTACAGCTTAGTAGCACCCTTCAGTCAATGACAGAGTGATTTACATAATGAGAGTTTCCTTCAGTGGCAGCGCTGAGTTATGTTAAAACACTGTTCTTAATTACATAATCCCTTCCCCAAATGACTCTTTCTCTTGATCACTTCTCCTACCTGCAATTTCAGGACTAGCTAGCAAAGTAATTTGAAGTGGGGGCAGGTGGGCCCACATAAATTGCTACTTCAACTCCCGTTTGTCAATCACCCTTTATATTTGGGCATCTTAGAATTTCCAGTATGCCATTTGGAAAGTTTGCATGAAATACTGGAGAACAAAAGGCCTCCATGAAAGCAGTACTTACAGGCATCTCACAGAGGCAGATTCAAAATCCCACAGAATTATTTCACCATTTGCACTTCCTGTAGCTATCAAATTCCATCCTTCTACTTTTAAAACAGCAAAACAATTAATTTCCACAGAAGGCACAAAAGTCTACAAAGAACATTAAAAGAAAAGTGTGAGTAGGAGCAATGTGGACACTAGACAGTGAAATGTTTTAACTGTTAAAATAACAAAATGCCTAAATCGACAATGTCTACAACAACTGCATTTTGGATGCCATTCTAATACTACTGTATTTGAATTACATAGAAGCACCAGAGGGAAGCAGGGAATGATAGTATTGGGAGACTCTCTGCTGCAGAGGACACGGCCTCCAACCTCACCTGCTATTTACAGCACAGTTGCAATCTAAGCATGTAAAAACAGGTGTAAAAGCTGAAGATTAATCAGAAATAGGTATCTGTGGAGATACACTGATCAAGTTAAAGGAATAAGTCACTGAACAAAGATATAATGACCTTTCCATAAACATCCTCCAGATCTGTTACAGAGTTAGTGAAATTTTACAAAACAGGACTTAAGTATTCTGAGCTATTCAAGTTAAATGGGTCAACCATTGAAACATAAATTTGACATCTGATTTTACCAAAGCAAGAAGAGAAAATGGAAACACGTTGATACTCACCTTCCTGTGCCACTATCACTTAAGGCCAGCCTATCAATAGTATAAATGACATTTCATTCTGGAAGAGTTTATTTGAGAACCTCAACTTACTATATTGTACAGGAATGAGAAGTGTTATGTTCAGAATATCTCCTATAGTTATCATGGTGATAACCATACAATGGTTTATTAGGGAGACACAGACCTTAGAAACAGTTACTTTCTTACATTATTTATTTTGTGTATTTATTTTGGTGTATTGAAAAGTTTGGAATCATACAGTCATAGAATGAGTAAGGTTGGAAGGGACCACAATGGGGAATACTTATTTGATTCTTATCCTTTTGCTAAAACATGGAATCCAATCTTCTGTGAATGATGTGGAACTTCGAAGTGTCTCTCACCTCTGTATTATCACTGAGAGTAGTGGGGTTAGACAGCAGCCGAATCACTGGGAAAAAATCTTCTGTTTCTGAGGTGCCAGGATTCAGTGAAAGATACACAACTGGATTCCTTCGTGGAAATGGCACTGCCTCAGGAAGCATCCATGTGACATATAGATGTGCTTGAGCTGAGTTCCCCTATTAAAAAAAAAGACTTAATGAAAGAGGAAGGAAAGAATTTCTCTATTCATAAAAGAAAAGAAATTATAACAAGTGTATATCAAAAGCTTGTTTTCTGTGCCAAATTACAAAAAGTGTTGCAGAACTAGAATATCCATACACTGCAAACTGCAGTTTCATCCAGAGATATTCCAGCTAACCTTGGATTACCTGCTGTTATATTAGAAACTGTGCAATTGTGGAGTTCAGAGCTATAGATTTTACTAAGTTAACTACCTCCTTAAGTAAGTTGTCTCTTATTTATAGCTGCTTTTTTTCATTAACATTGTTACTCTCCAGTTCATATCTACCAAAACGTCAAGAAAAACTGGTGGCTGTTCCAGTCGTGTGAGAGAAGAAGCCACAGTTCAGCTACAGCCCTGAATCATTGATTTTTCCCCATTGTGCCTAGAGGCAACTGGGAGTGACCTTGAGAGTTTTTCCAACTATAAAAAATCCAATTCACTTCAATATCTAGTTCCCACTCTAACATTGATATTTCTGTCCATTTTGAGAAGTGTTACTGAAATAAGATCCTTAGGTTTTCTACTGTTTTCACAGATGTATTGAGCTCTGGAACGAAGCAATAATTCTGAAATAAATCTTATAATTCTAAGTGTATCAAACAAGAAATACTTTAGGGAACGATTAAAAATTGAGAGATATTTAGTAGATTCCTGCTAAGGATGAAGTGTTTTGGATGAACAAGTTTGCCTTGCTAACTACTATATTCACAGCCTTTTAAAAAGCTAGTAACAACCTGTATTTCTCCTTATCACAGAAACATTTGTGGAAAAATGCAAGTATGTGAAAAAAAGAAAAGTACTAGATTCATAAAGACTTGAAGGAGATTCAGCTCCTCCCCAGCCTGTTTGTCAAGGGATATGTTTACATCATTTAAAGCTAAGAAACTTTTTAACAATTTCAGTAATAACACTGGGGAGCAATTGGTGTGATGGAATGTTTCAGAAAAGTCTGAATAGCAAAAGCAAAAAAGATAAATTATTTGCTGAGATGAGAGATTGTATATATATTTACATTTTTTTCCCAAATGTATCATCTGTCTAAAACTAATTACTTCTCCTCATAGCCTTTGCATCCTTGCATATAGTGAATTTAAAGCTTCAGAAGTATTTTGCCTCAAGTGAAACATTCCAATTTGCGGAAGAAAATTCCACAGAACCATGGTTTTTCTGAGGAATGAAACTATAATTATTGTAAGCTGCAAATGCATCCTGTTAGTTTTAGCTGAAGGGAACTCAGAGTAGATGCTCAAAATCAAGCCAATCAAGTCAATCTGATTTATTACTGTGATGTTTCTCTGTATCAGTTTTTAAGAAGCCACTGTCTTAATTGAGTAATTTTAAACACAAAGAAAATGAAATTATCTTTTTAACAAAATATTCTCTTAAAACTCTTTAAATAAGGTAAACACCATCTATAGTAAGAACAGCAATATTTTAAAGCTTTAAAGGATCTGTAAGTACTAAAACCTCAACCACAAATGAAAAAGCAAATGCAAGGAAAGAAATTATCAGTGTTGAAAAATCAGCAATGGGGTAATGAATATTTTAACACCAGACAGAAAGGCAGAAAGCTAATTTGATGACATTGAGAAACTAGATTGCTCCTTGATGGTTTCTACAAGTTCATCTACTAATTAATGAAAAAGTTCTATTTTACCTCAAAAATTAGGGGCTACCAAATGAAATTGGGGGGGGGAGGGGGGGGGGAGGAAGTATATTTGAAAAACCTGAATCATTTTCATCTTCCCTCTCTGCTCCAAGACAAGAAGCGCATGCTGACTCTCATCAGCCTTCAGATAAACTATCTTCAGTATACGATGCTCATTGTCGCTGTGCTGGGCCAAAGACAAGGCTTTAAATTCTTGCCCACTTTCAAAGTCCCAAACTTTCACTGTTCCTACACAGGAATGACAAAATGTAGAAAAGGGAATGAACTTTAAGCAATAACCTGTCCTTCAAAGTCAGAAGCTTGAATAGGATCAAACAGGGAAAAGAGAACTAACAGGAAAATCCAACTTAAGTTTGAGAGCTGGGTCACAGGTCTTTCAAAGATTGTACAGCGTGAGTGCTTCTTAGCAAAGCAGCCTTAGGGACAAAAAAAACTTACCAGAAAATATCTTTAATGCTATGCTCTCAATTTCTCCATCTTTTTTTCCATGTCTATTTTGTTCTACAGCCCAGGATAAAAGACTTCTTACTTTACTTCTGTTTATGGATAACATAATCAGAATGCAAGCAGACTGTGCCCTATTGGCAGAAGACTTCAGATTCTGAGCTACAGCAATGAGCAGAAGGACCTGGTTGTTGGACTTACCCCACAAAGCTACAGAATTTTCTTAAGTGAAGAAATTATTATACATGACTTCCCTTTTGTAAGACTTGACAACATTCACTTTCTGTTGTGCTCTTAAGAGCCATAAAGGGTGTGGTCTCTTCTCCCAGGCAGAAACAAGAAATATTAGCCAGTATGCTGTGTGGAAAAGGCCACCATCTCCTATTCATAAGATGCAGTTTTCATATATTTTATATATTTTAATAATTCAGGGATGTAGTCTTGAACATTTGAATGTGAGAAGAATTATTCAGTCATGTGAACAGATTAGAAAATCATTAAAGTTTTCTGCAGAATTCAGTGGGCACTTGTGTATTGCAGAGGTCTTGTCACATTACCTAAAACTCATACACCCTAAACAACAGATGTGAATAATTCAGGAAATATATGTATCTATCTGTATTTATCTTTTAGTGTTCATTGGTTATAGACACTATAAAATTGAGCTTAGATACTAGAAAATTTAAAAACTACCATTCTTCATCTGCAGCCATTTAGTTATAGATGTAGGTCCTAAGTCTTATGAGGAAACAAATTTTCACACCAGGAGCTTTGAAGACAGTCTTCCAGAGAGTAAGAGGCTATCAAAGTACCAGAGCCCACATAGACAAAAATCACCTTTCTATGAACCATCTATAAAATAAAATCCAACCAAGACACCCCACACATAACGTTTCCACAGACTGACAGCTGTTCATTCAAAATTAATTATTCTATCACTGAGACAGTCAAGGCAAAGAGTTCTGTCTGCACATGTAATATGGCATTCAAAAAAAATATAAAACAATGTAGTAATTATTTAATTGCTTTACCATCACATGCCCCAGTAGCAAGATAAAACCCATTTATTTCAATGGCTGCACAGGTCACTTCAGTATTCACCCCATGTGCATCTTCAATTTGATATATTTGATATCCTGTTTCTAGGTCCCAAACCTGAAAAAATAATATAATTATTTGTAATACATCCTCTAAAACTTGTCATACAATGTGTTCTAATGTAATTGGAGAAATTACTGTCAATAACAAATTCTCACATCCTGTGATCTCTGTTTCACACCTCTGTTACATCTCTGTTACAACAGCCCAATACCATGTTCTTTTACAGAAATACTGAAAATGTCCCTCTCTCCAGAGAAGCCATTGTGGCAAGGGGAGACTATTCGGTATGTATGCTATGAGAAAGACCCTTGTTAATTCAGAGAAACTGATGTTAGATATAATGAGTTTTTATACTGCAAAGGCAAAGAAATCTAACTAGAATAGATGGTTTGAGTTATAGTTCCTGTGCAGAAAATGAAAATCAGCCTTTACATAAACATTTGCTCCAAAAATGTAGGAACTATCTCTGATCATTATCTAATCCTTTTAGAAATTTAAGCAATGTCTTATAATGAAGTACTAGTACAAAGTTTGGTCATTAAACTGGGTTTATGAAGTAGCCACCAATTTCATATGCACTGTCTGGATCTGAATTTCTGCAGCACCAAATGCCCCAAGCTATCTTGTAATTGTAATAGTGTAGCCACTGTGGTCTAAGAAAGGCAGAGTTTACAGTGAGAAATAACATCTTTACCAAGTGAATGAACTGAACAAGCCTTTACACAAACCAGCCTTTCTCCACAAGAATGGCATGCATCACCAGCTGGCCCAATAAAAGATGCTACCTCTCCCTACAAATCTTGCCATCTAACCAACCAACAGCTGATGAAAACTACAGGTTCTCAATACCTCTGATAATCATTGTCACACTGTTAAAAAGAAATAAAAAAGCCGAGACTTTTACTTTTCAGTATAAGTGGTTACAATCACCTTCAGTATTGACTCAGTGCAAATGGTGAGAATCTGGCGAAGAGTCCTGTTGTAAACCACAGCACTGATGCTTTTCTCATGTGTCTGTGGCTGCTGTCTTGCATCTTCTATCATTTGAGCGAGGGGATAAATATCAACGACATCTGAACCTGCACAGGATGAGAGAAGTGAGAATATATACATTTTGTTCATAGTATTAGTTACTTTCCCTGGACATAAAAAGATTTTATGTAAACCAAAGGGTTCATTTGAGTTCTTCTGAAGAGGATAAGGAATATTGTCTGTTTCTTGAGGATATCTGTACTCTGAAGCAGAAAACATTCACACATGCTCCCCACAAAGCATCAGTTAAACAATGGCCAAGTATTTACCTGCCTTAAACAACCACCTGCCCACCTTTGATGGGATTGATATCCTGACTGTACATTACAAGGAGCCATAAATCCCCTACTGCCAGAGTTCACTGACATGGAATAGAATGAACCCAAATAAATAAAAGTCTAATTGGGACATAAATCACTAAAATGAACGTTGGTATCTGCTTTCTTAGAGATAAAACAATTCTCTCTTCAGGCAATGATGACGTTTTTCCAGTACATTCCTTTACACAACATTGAAGCTCTGAATGGTGTTTTCCAGACACCTTCCAGTACTCTGGGATCAGAAGGGTTGCAAAGACAGAAGCAGATGGGAACAAGACAAAGGGAAGGATAAGGTCTGTACAATACTCTCAAGCCAGAGTGCTCATGCAGTCTCCAATGGCAGCTCCAGTATCATCACCGATCTACCAGCAGAGGAGCAGCAGTGAGTACACAGCAAAGGATGAAATTGCCTAATCCTTGGGGTAAATCCAGTCACAGAGGCCAGCAGCTTGGAAAAAGGCACAGAAGGAAAGCTATGGCAAAATTCAAAATAAACATGAAGGTGAGATGTGATTTATGGATGTTGGTAAACAGTTAAGTGAAAATCTCCTCTGTAAAGCCAGGATAACATACCTCAGGGGTTTTTGATTTTTGATTTTTTAATTTTTATACATTTTAGAAGTAATAGTAACTGTAGTAAAATGTAGATTTTAGTGTACTTAGTATTTCTAGCAACTTTAGTTCAATGTCTATGCATGCTAACCCTCATTCCTTATCAGTTCCTCAATATTCCTGTAACTGTTTAGACTTTTCAAGGCAGAAGGCTGAATAGTATCTCAAAGCCTGTGCTATGAGACATAAATATGGGCAGACTGACCTCGAAGCTCAGAACACTGAAAAGCCTCCAAGTATCCCTGCATGCTATGAGGAAGATGCTGAAGAGAGGGTCTCACTCTCCCTCAGACTCAATTCCTGATGGGGTGTGCTGGGGGTGGGATGGGGCTGGACCAAGGGGATGGGTGAATAGGGGGTTGGATGAACATTATTATAAAACCCATGAAACCAGTGTTGGGAGAGAGGTGAATCATCATGTATTCCTGAAGGCCCTAGGCCTGGACATTAAAGGAACCTTTTTATCTTATCCTACACTAAGTTGGCTGGAGTCCAGTTTTCTGTTGTCTCTCAAGGCATCATGTCAATGAGAGTTAATTTGCTCACATATAGCCTCAGACTCTTACCCTCTTCAGGAGCAAGGAGACATTGCCTTA
This sequence comes from Hafferia zeledoni, assembly GCA_035583235.1. NCBI lineage: Eukaryota > Metazoa > Chordata > Aves > Passeriformes > Thamnophilidae > Hafferia > Hafferia zeledoni. The sequence continues at coordinate 47,480,412 of JAWWEV010000115.1, read as the reverse complement.
GGCTTTTAATGGAGTCATTAACAGAGTCCAGGACCAGATTTTTACAAATATTTAGGCACTTCCAGAATCTTTGTTTATAAGGGCATTTTGTAAGAATTGATATGTGTAAATTCCCTACATTACTAAGCCTTGAAAATCTCACTAACTTAAATTTGAACTGAAGATAGTATCTGTATCCTTTAGTAATCAAAAGATTTAGAAGAAACTACTAAGTCAGTGAAAACAAAATGTTTCACATTCATCTTCTCAGATTTGACAAGCTTTACTAGGTTTGTGCCTTGTTCCTAATCCAAGGACAGAAAAATCTGTCTCCAAAGACAATTACCTTATTTTCCTGGTATGACTCAGATCTATATAGCCCCAGAAATTCAAAGCTGTTTTTTCTAGTAACTACGTCTCTGGGGCAGACAAACCCTGCTGGTTTCAAGAGTCTCTGTCTTGGATACAGAAGACTAACATCCTTAGTGACAACTGTGAAGGTCTGGTCCCTCGAGGGGTTCCAGGATCCCTGCTACAGAGGCAGGAAACAGAGCCCAGAAACCTCAGGTTGAGTTCCCACAGTCTTTTATTCCTGATCAGTCGAGCAGTATGTCTGTTAACACCTCAGCTTGTGGAGCTGTCTGTTGCTACTGAGTTAAATAAGGAGTTTGAATATACTTGTGAGGGCTCCACAGAGACTATATGCTGCTGTTTTGATCCTCCAGATGGGAGGAGGATGCTAGAGGAATTGTTAGGGGAAGATGAACAGCTTAGCAGCTTTCAAGAAATGGCAAGTCTATAGAGGAATATCTGTAGTTTAATTTTCATATGCAAGGCTCACCTTGCCTTCAGAGAAGCTTTTCTCATTTTCCTTTGGTTCCTGGATTTGATTCCTATGCTCCATAATTTCATGCATATTTCTATATTAAATTAACACCATATATAACGCATTTTAAAATGGTCTTAATGTCAAATAACCTTGCCTCCCAGTATTCTGTATATTTGTATTCTGTATATTCTCATATTCTTTTTATTCCTGTATTAAGCTTCAGTTGTATGTCATCATAAAGGAAATCACCATAAAGGAAATTGCATTCTAGGAGAAGGGGCATGGTCTCATACATCAACTGCAATAACATACCAGTGATAAGTATGCCGTGATCATTGTCAAATACCATGGGAAAGACATCCAGCTCTTCAGGACTCACTTGATTATCATGGAAGACCTGCAGAGGTGTAAGGGTCTGTATATCCCATACTCTAAAAACCTAGAGGGAGAGAGAAACAGGAAAAAAATCTAGTACTGTATCCTGGTTAGATTGTCAACTACTTTTTTTCTATGACAGTAATATTATAGCCTCTAATAAAAATCACATTGTTAAGCATGGTACATTCCAAAATAAGCAATACAAATATCAGAGGTATCTCTTTCCCCATTTCACTAAAGATAAAAGCTGAATTTTGTAACCTTGACCTGAGAAATCCACAGCAGAACCAGATCTCAGGAGAATTGGTTCTACTTAATGACAAGCTGTCTCCATTTTGTCATAATTTTCAGTCACATACAGATAAATACCAGTTGTTTAAAAACTTGTATTTGAACTGGACTATGAAATGGTGTGCAACAGTACACAGATAAATTTCAGAGGGTTCTGGATAAAGAAATTCCTGAAACTTTTGACTGTCAGCAGATGTTGGAGAAAATTGGGATCAGGACACATTGTGGAAGTATTATTTTTATGCATCTAAAGTTTTTGTGCTCTCCATAAGGAAATGCTACTGATCCCAGTTGGGGTACCATCCTGTGAGGAGCATCAGCTGTATTAGATGTATTTGTTCTTACTTTCAGTTTCAACAGAAAACACAGCACCTGCTTTAAACTCTAGAATTGCTCATCAATAATTATGTGTTAGCAGCACTTAATCATCCTGCCTGTTCACAAGCTGTGGTGAACTTACTGCTATCTCATGCAAACTGCTCTGAAGTCTGCAACTTCCTTGTGAGGGGAAGAGGAGGAGCAGGCACTGATCTCTTCTCTGTGGTGACCAGTGATAGGACCCAAGGAAATGGCCTGAAGTTGTTTCAGGGGAGATTTAGATTGGATTTCAGAAAGCGATTCTTCACCCAGAGGGTGATTGGCACTGGAACAGGCTCCCCAGGGCAGTGGTCACAGAACCAAGCCTGCCAGTGTTCAAGAAGCACTTGGATGATACTCTCAGGCACATGGTGTGACTCTTGGGGATAGTCCTGTGCAAGGCTAAGGGTTGGATTCGGTGATCTTTGTGAGTTCCTTCCAACTCAGCATATTCTGTGATTCTGTGGTTCTTTAATACTGCAAGAATTCATGATTTAATTTCTCAGATCCCATGGCTTTTAGTGTGGTGTATTTTCCTGCATATTCTGTCATCACATCTGTCTGCAATTCTAATTCAGCTGCCAAAACTGTGGTGAGTTTTATATAGGCATTTGTGCAAGTTATTTGTATTCATTCAATTATGCTACTACAGTGAGGCTGTACTTTCAGTTGGGGCTTTAACACAAAGACATACATTGGTACAATGCTCTTATCAATATTCTGAGTGTTGTGGGAATTGACAAGTCATAACATGATTTTAAAGGATGTTACAGTGGATCCAGCAAAATTCTGAACAAGGAAGAAACAGATATATCAACCAGTGCTTAAACAGAGTAACTTTGGCACCAGAGAGAAATTCATAAATGAGTGTTTCAGAATGTTAAATAGAAGAAAAACGCTCCTTAATATTTTGTTTGTTTTCAGGAAAATTCAAAAAGAAAGGACCCTGACAAACTTTTTACTGAGACTAAATTTTCTCTGAGACAGTACTGAGTCAAAAGAACCATGTCCATCACATTCCTCTGATTGACTATTGATTACATTTCAGGAGTTCACTCAGATATGCAATTTCTAAAGCATCCAAAAAGTAAAGCAGGCATTGAGAAGACTTGAAAAAGGAAATCCATTTGAATAGGAAACAGATATGGGGCTCTTCATCCAGTAGACTAGAAAAACGAGAAAAACAATTGGTGATGAAAGCTGAGAAAGTTTGGGCAATATTGCAGGATCTCCAAGCTCAATTCTGGTACACTCACAATTAGAGCATGTAAAAACAGTTGTAAGAGCTGAAGATTAATCAGAAATGGATATCTATGGAGATATTACATTCAGGTGAAAATAATGAGTCACTGAACAGAGATTTAATAACCTTTCCATAAACTTCACCCACACCTGTTGCAGTTAATGAAGTTACACAAAACAAAAGTGAAAACAGATGATTCTAATAGATTATTCAACTTAAAGTAGTCAAAAAGTGAAATATGGATTTGACATTTTATCAAAACAATAAGATGTTTTTACAGCACAAGTGAATATAAGTAAGAGCCTCTTGCACTATTTTTTGCTGCTTCTTCAGTACCACATTAAGAAAATGCAGTTACTTAGAGTGACAGCAAAAACCGAGACACATCACAGCATTCATAAATCTCTTGCTTTCCTTATGGCCTCCTTCTCCCAGCCTGTGGGCAGGGATGGGGAGATTACATAAACCAATGTTCCACCTGAGTAACTCCCACACAAGGCATCACCAGTGAGGCTGCGAGATACAATGTCACTGCCATCTGCATCAGCACACATGACTGTGCATGAATTCATGCATGACCAGAGGCAACAAAAGCCATGCTTACTTAGAAATTAGAAGGTGACCTGAGGGAGTTCCCTTAGGAGCATTTCATTAATAGTAACTTTACTATGCTACTTATTTATCAAAGAATTTCCCCACAGCAGCCTGAGAAATAGCAGGAATCCCTGAAGACCTCTGAAAACATATTCTTTACAGAAAACACTTTGAGACTGTGTCTTCTGAAATAAAAAAAAAGACTATGTACAAGCAACCAAAACATATTAGGGAGGAGGAGGAGTGTGGAAAGAAGGAACTTCAAGTGCTCTTGCTAAAAATCCACTGTTTACACCTTACAAGAAAATCTGAGCTGTATTTCCAGCAATGTTATCTCTAAAACAGTGGCTTACATTAATAAAAAGGTTTGTTTGGTTTAGTTGTTAGCAGAATTGGCCTTGACCCACAGATAGACCTTTTTAAGAGTTAGCAGAGCAGGGATTCTTGCCTGTGTTCCCACATTGTGTCCAGCCTTTTTCACACAGTTGGTAACTGGCATTCAGAGACTACATCTCTTTCCTATCTCTGCTGCAACAGCCTCAGCAAACTATGCTGTTACCCTTTCCAGAACTGCAGTCTGGATCAGTTCCCTCTGTTCCGGGGTGTTCTTGTGTAGTTCATTTTTCAACCCAATAGCAAAACCACATAGTAACAGGTGGAATTTCCACAGACACTAATAAAAAATTGGGAACCGAATTCCTCCAGAATTCTGTGCTTGAAAGAAAAGGGTTTATGACCCTTTTCTCTTGAGAGCCACCATCCTTCAAGCCCTAAAACTCAGAACATATACAAAAGCCTGAAATATCTTTTCTATCAGCTGTAAAGCCTTTATTTTATGAGCATGTAAAACCAGCAACACACCACTTTTCTATTTTTATTAATACACTCACAGAGACAAACAGAGAGGAAAAGAGTCATCTTAACAACTGAAACATGAAGAGGGAAGCAGAAAAAAAGATGGGAAATAGGGCCAGAAAAAAAATTGGTAAGTAAATCTTTTATATGTTCTTAGTACAATAAAATTCAAGCTCAGGAACCCTTATCTCCTGCTGGGTTGTTAGGAGGATGCCACTGTGGAAATATGCTTTGCCTTTGGAAGAAGCAAATCCTCTTGTTCCCCTTTCTATCTGTAATTAACTGAGATAGGGAAGGACTAAAGAAGTCCAGGTTTTGCCCCTCCCTCTTCCACCAAAACATAATCCCTTCAATTACTGCTAGTTAAGAATAAGAAAGTGACTTTAAAAGACTGCTCTACAAAAAAAAATCTCAACAACTCTCTAGATAAAACAGTAACTTTCTTTTAGTGCTTCCAAACTCTCTCATCATGCTGATACTTTTTGTGAGTTAAGGAATATTTGTTTTCTGAAGAAGTCAACTTTCCTCAATCACAGAATGGTGATGCTGCAAGTCTTTAAAAGAACTTTTGAAAAAAGCACTTATGCAGGAAAATCCAAAATCCAATCACCCTTAGGACAGAAAGAAGTTGCATTAGCCACAGCATTCACTGTAGGCACATACAGGAAGCGTAAGCAACAAGTAAAGCTGATTTTCTGTTGAACTGTTTTATCTGCCACTATTTGCTACATTGTTCAACTGTTTGAGGGGGTCATTGAAGGCTCCATGGTCTAAGTGAAAAAATTTACAAATTCATACAGAACATCTCAGTCCTCAAAGACAAAAATCACCAGGCATGAATGTCAAACTGCAGTTCTGCTTGCCATGTTATTTAATAAACTAAGTTATCTGCAGAGTGCTGATGTGTGTCTTGTGATCCCTGAAGGTGATCCTGCAAAGTGCTACAAGTCCCTGTCACAGTAAGAAGACTTCGAAACAAATTAATGTCAGTGGGATTACTTGGGAGGTTAGGGCAAGGAGGATTTAGCTGTAAGCATATTAATGCAACGTGGCACAGCAGACGGTACTATAACTAGTGCCTCGTCGATATAGTAACTTGGCAAAGGTCAAAATTATGAGTGTTTCAGATCACTTCATCAGATGGCATGATTAACCTGGTAATATGTTACTTTCCTTTGTCCAAACGTGAACAGATGCTGGAAAAAGATAAAACTGTTATTTGCAATAGCCTAATTAGATAGTAATGAGCTTGAAGGATATTTACTGGGTGCTGCAACTGAGAGTGTGTAAAGGCTCTGTATGTCTGTCTCTGTACTGTGTGCAGGGTGTGCTGACAATAGTTGCACCTACCCCCTAATGCAAAGATAACATAATAGTCAACACTTCTGGAGAACAGTTTCAGTGGACATTTAGATGGTGTGGGGGTCAGAAACAGGAAGCTAGATGTGTTGGACAGAGGTCACTGCCCATGAATACTTGGATCAGAAAAGCTACAAAACAGTCAGGTTCCTCCTGTCAATCTTCAACCAATCTTAGAATGATTCTTTCACCTTAGATATAGTTCTGGAAGTAATTTTACTTTTTCATGGAATAACAGAACAGTTGAGGTTGGAAGGGACCTCTGGAAGTCACCCTGTCTAACTTCACTGTTCAAGTGAGGTCACATAGAGCAGGGCCATGTCCAGACAGATTTGAAATATCTCGAAGGATGGAGACTCCACAACCTCTCTGGGCACCCTGTGCCAGTGCTTGGTCTCCCTCACAACAAAAGAAATGTTTCCTGATATTCAGAGCCAAGACACAAAGTAATTTGAATTATGGAAAAATGGGACAAAAAGTAACAGAAAATTTCATAAGCTACATGACAATTTCAAAGAAAATTCAATGTTATTGAAGGATTATGCAATATGAGAACAGAATAAAATTCTTAATATCTGAGAGAAACAAATAAACCAAAGAGAATAAAAGCACAGCAGCAAGGGAGCTTTGGTTTTCAAAGCACTATACAAAAAATGTATCTGGTATAGATACGGCCATATAATTTTTGTGAAGAATGACTGGAGCATATTTCCAAAATGCCTCTTTTTCAAATTATCTAGATTAAACTTAATACTGTTGATATACAGTGCATTCCAGTAACCGCCATGATTAGCAATGGCTCGACATAAATTAAGCATGGTGCTTCCAGCTGCACCACTCTCATTTCTCAGGAAGACAAATGACTGTACTATAAATATACCCCTAAAACAATGTGATGTGCTTTCAAAACAGGTTAGACAAACATCCACACTAACTGGCGTTGATACAATCACCTACTCAGTTCCAGACAAACAAAAGACACATATGACTTCCCACTGGAATATGCACAGCTGGTTTGTCAATAAGCAGATCTGGAGAGAGAGGACTGGAGACTGATAACATTAAGGATTGAATAAATTTGGAAAAGTCAGGAAATACAAAATTAATAACATATCTTACCTCCCTTTATCTTCCCTGAAATGCTAAAAATCTGCCCTTAGGTTCTGTAAGAGTAAAGCTATCATATGTATAATAGAGTTAATTTAGGATGAGCAACTTTTAGCAGGGAAGTGTTTATGTGGTTGTATCATGTTGGCTGCATCAGAATTTGAAGAAATTATGAATTGAATCAAAATCTCACATGTCCCAGAATGGACATGGGAGAAATCCTTGTTTACTGCACTACTCTCCTGCCTCCTGTAAATGTGTGCATTGCTCTTTTGGTTTAGCTGCCAAAAACAAAATTCTAAAAAGAAAAAAGACAAAGAACATTCCCTCCACTGATATAAAACAAAGGATTTGTGTTTTTTACCAATGATACTGTACAGTGGTATAAAGGCTAGGAACATACTCCTTACATTAGCCCTACTGATCATCAAACAAAATGGTTTGTTTTTATGAATTAATGCTTGTAGGCTCAAATCTTGCTCACCTGACTCACTCAGGTAGTCTAATTCAACCAAACCCATCACTGGAGATGTTCTAGTAAAATCAATGAAACAATCAGTGAAGCAAGTTTTGTCTTTCTGACTTCCATTGACAGCTCCAGTAAGCAAGACACGAAGGTGTAGCTTCCACTCTTCTAGCTGTGAATTCCCACTCTGCGCTACATGAGAGAGTGGTTGTTGCTGCTTCACAGCCCTTCAGTACAAGGGCTATGCAGTCAGTCTGGTCTCTGCCATTAGTCTTCACCTTCTTGTTTCCACAGAGTGTAAGATCATCTTTCAGATAATGGCCTTCTTCCTGCCACATCTCCAGGTTTAATAGCCCCTGTCCCTGTAAGTGCTTTTTTTTTTTCCTTCAAAGCTTCCTGAATGCATTCAAACAGTTCTGTAATATGAAAAAATGTAGTAATAAATGCTTCATGATGCAGGACGAAAATAAGAATGGGTGAACTAACTATAGAGAGAAAGGGGCAACAAAGGGCAGAGTGACATGAAGGAGAGGAAAAAATAAATGCAGCAGAGATTTCCCATGCAGCATTCTTCTATCTGAGCTGGAGCATCAGGTCAGTTTTTCATTATATCTCTGCCCCACAGATTGTTCTCATATTACCATACACTCTAAAAGTAATTCTTCAGTTGACTGGACCCATTAAAAAGAAAAAGTATAGCAATTTCTATGAACATGGAGTACTGGTATTTGCAGAAAAAAGCTGTAGTGCCAATGTAATAACCAGGCAGATCAAGTACCTTTATACAAGTGTTGCCTTGCCTGGCTTGAAACGTCCAACTCATGTCATAGTTCATTGTCTATCTAGTGTATCCTGAGGATGCTTCTTAGCTTCGAAAATGGCACTCTTTAAAGGACTTACATATTCTACCAGCATTTCTCATCAATAAAAAAGATGTTAGTTCAGTGCTTGAATAAGCCATATTATTTTACTCTGTAGTCCCCTAGACCTAAAAGAAAAGGTGTGTAATAGTTCCAACAGTGGAAAATACATCACTCATTCCTCTTTTTATAGCTCCCAAATGATACGTATCAATAAAATTACAGTCATAAATCAAGAGAATGGCTGTTGCAGCCATTTTGTAAAAAAATGTTTCCTGAAAACTGGTTTAGTGACTTCTGAAGAATAATTCCAATCAAAGAGTTATATACATTTGTATTTACAGTTATATACATGAGCTTTTACTTTTATGCCAATAACCCAAGCTACGACTGCAACGTGCTGACACTTTAGCAAGGAGTCCATATGAAAACTTGACTCTGTATTTTGGTGCAATGACATAAAGGATGAGTTAATACCCTCAGAGAAATGTAACAGTAATTCTTTTTTGGAAATATTTTCAAGCAAAACATAAGTCAGGATAGAGACGCGGTAATTGTAGTTGTGATGAATGTGGTTCCTGTTGATCTGTGGTATATAATTTAACAGATAATTGTGTTTGCAGGAAATCTTTAAACAAGATTTGGAGCATATTCCTTATGATTAGGAACACATAGATCATATCGATATTTCAGATCTTCTAGTAAATTCACTTAACTGAACTGCTGAAGAAAAAGACAAGGCTGTGGAGTACGGTGGTAAATGCACCTATGCACATTGTTACTCCTAAAGTCTTCACAATCTGGAAGCTTAGGAACCACATTATATTCTGAAGAAAATTCTGTAGCACAGAATTATGGCAACGCCTGCCTTGGCCCTCCTCTCTACCTCAGTGTCACTACTATGGAATTACTAATTTATACAGAAATTATTTACAAATCTATGGCTCTGCCTAATTTGTAGTTATTGTTATGTTATAAACTTAATTTTTATGATAGGAGAATTCAGTATTTTTAATAGTTATCTGACAACAGTTTACTGATAGTTTGTTCTTTTAAGAAATCCTTATAATATTGGATCAAACTCTTTTCTGATAGAAGCTCTGGTTGTCCACCTGTGAAACCATAACTTTCTCACTATATTTGCTTGTGTCATAAATTTATGCCTATTTATGCCTGGTAAGAATTAAGAAACTAGACTGGGAAGATGATGCTTTTGTCATTTACATATCAACTGATGGAAACAGAAACAAACAATACACAGAATATACAAAAATTTACTGCATTTCTGATAGAGGCCTTGACAGTATAAAGAATACCTCAGTCTGGGGAATACACATCTATGTAAAGAATACAGTGTTTGACCTGAAAGTGCCAGAAGAAATACTATAATCTTTCTTCCCATTCTATCATTAGGGGAAAATATTTCCCTAGAGCATTAGACTTTGGTTTGCCTTTATGGTGCTGTTTTGAAGCTTTGTAATTTATATAGCATAAAACTATCTTTTCAATAAGTCAAGAAACTTTTCAATAATTCAAAAAATAGACATAAAGTATAAAATAAGTCTGAGCCTTCAAATGTAACAATTATGTAACAAAGATAACAATTAGAAATCTTAATTTAAAAAATACTCCCTACTTTTCAGCTTGTTCTGTAATTTTAGCTGAAAATAGCATGATAAAAAAGCTTTTATTTTAATATGGGTATTTGATATGCTATAATTAAATTTAGACAATGTTCAGAAAAAGTACAAATTAATTCATTAATGCTTTTCCCTAGTTCTGCTATTCCGTCAAACATTTAATGTAAAACTTATATAGAGATTTTGTTTCCTTTGGATACAATGCTTCCATGAGATCACTGATATATCTCTAACTTATTTTCAGTGAAGGTATATAGGCTGTCCTTCTTTTGTTTCAGTTGACTCCTATATCACAGTTACTTAAAGATGAAAACAAAATGGAGAAAACTATTTGACTTTTCTCATGCAAGGCAGATTGAACAGCAAATTGGTCCCTGTTCCTTAGGTGGAAACAACATATGTGTTTAAAACAATGTCAAAAGTTCCCTGGGAAGTTGCAAACTTTTGTATAATACCTGGTCCTTGCCTATCCAAACACAAAGGGGCTTTAACTGGGTTGGAAGCAATCCTGTTACAGCTGAGCTCCTCTGCTGTTGGGTATACCATATATCATCTATACAGACTGCAAATTCTTTGAGACATGGAGTGATCATCACTTTATTTGAAAAGTCTGTATTTAGATTTCTTTGTGAGGGATTCCTTCTTTTTTGATATAGTGTTCACTATGACTACAAGATTTATCTGACATTTAAAAGTCTAGTAATTTATCTCTATTTCTTTTATTTTTTGAGAAGTGTAATTTCTGCCTTTTAACTCACTGCATTATTTAAGGACACATAGCTTTAATTAATATTTTCAAGTGATCTTACTGATGTCATTGGGACAACTCAGCTACATTTATTTAAGATCAGGCTTTCACATACTTGGGAGACCTTTAAAATAGATTTTGCTTTCCACTGAATCATCATACTGAATCACAGAAAGGCCAAGAAGGGCCCTCAAGAGATCACATTTACTGCTCCAGGGGCTTACTTCTTAGTTGCTTTTCTATAAATATACTGATGTTCATTCATTTCCCTTAAGTCATATCTTATGCCTTAATCTATTTTTCCTACATGTATAGCTTGCAGGCTATCTGTCCAAACCCTCCTTAATGCTGCAGTAATGTACACCTGTAGTAAAAGTACAGAGTTACCAACAGAACAGATAGGTATAGATATACAGGAGTGAGGAAGTGGGAAAGGTTATGGCTCCAGGATTATGTGAAGATGGGAAATTTTGATGACTGGTTTTCTGCTAGTGGTACTTTAGAAAGGTGTGGGTCACTTTAAGAATAGGATTAAAGACATGAAAATGTGGTATTTACTGGCACCACAATGAGCAATGGTAAGTAATTATAGCAAAGTAGCAACATGATCAGGATAAATAGCTCACTAATATTTTTTACACAGGAATCATCACGGCTAGGCTTCATGAACAAAGATTTGGAAAGGGCTCTACCAATGTGGGTGTGTTCTTTGATACATGAAGGCAGTTAAATGCCTCCCTGACATCTGATCCCGTCAGATCTCAGAAACTCAGCAGGGTCAGCCCCAGTTAGTACTTGGATGGGAGACCTCCTGGGAGTACCGGATGCTGTAGGTTCCAGTCCCAAGGACTTCACTGTCACTGTCCAAGCTCGCTTGGCCGTGGCAGAGGAACCTCAGGAGTTAAACGGTGGGGCCAGTTCTGCGCATGCTGTGCCCCACCTAAAAAATCCACTGTGCAGGCTGGAAGGGCACACCCATGTGGGGAGAGCCCTGCCCAAAGCTGCGTTTGTGAAGCCTAGCCATAATTTTTTACATGACCAAAAAAAATGCAGAGAACCTTTGAAATAGATGGATATCTCAGCTGACTAATTATATTAGCTCCTTATTGATTTATACAAGGTATTTTTCACTGGTCATACCTTGAATTTTAATGACCATTCTGAACACTAATAGTTCTGCTCAAGGCCTGCAGCTTTAACCCCCTTGGGACAACTGGTGAATTTAGCATATATGCCCTCTAGTCCATCATTGCGAGCGTTAATGAAAATACGGAGTACTGTTAAATATTGAAAATATTGCATTGGACCACTCTTGAGAGAGCTCCATAGCCATTCACAACTAATCCTTCAGAGACTTCTCTTTTATTTTTGCATGTATTTTTAGAAGTTTTTATTCTCTCCTGAACAGTCTCATTTTGACAAATGAGATAAATCACCAGTGCCATGATTCTACCAATAACTTAAAAGAAACCCACCAATTTTCATCAGTATCTTGCAAAATTCTGTTGAAGAGGCATTATTACTGATTTTATTAGTATTCCTGTTCATTGGCAATGCTTTGGATAAGTAGACCTTGAGAAAGACATTGTTTAGAAAGAGATAGTTGAACATGATGTATAGAGACATCAGTGTAAGAAAAGCTAAACGTATGGATTTAGTAGGCTGGCAGGCAGAGAGAGGGGTAAAATAAAGTGTGGGAAGTTTTTGCAGGTGACCACTACTGAATGAAGCATTTGGGTAAAGGTTATGTTGTAATTCTGGCAGTTGCCAAAATAATAGAGAAATGACCAGAATGTAAATATCTACTGTTGTAACTATTCTTTTGACATGTTCAGAAAGAAAATAGGTCAAATAGTTCCATTCTAGTCTTGCTTCTAAATATAAATTAATTTGGAAATTTTAAGCTAAAACTGTCTTTTTTATTAAAATAAATGAACTGATAAGCAATTACTATCAAAAGTACTTAAAATAGATTCCTACTTACATTGAAAACATTATTTTCATAGAATCACAGAATCATTAAGTTTGAAAAAGACCTCCAAGATCATTAAGCCTAACCTTTGACCAAACACCACCTTGTTAACCAGATCATAGCACTAAGTGCCAGTCATTTCCTGAACAGCTCCAGGGAGAGTGACTCCACCACCTCCTTTGCCAGCCCATTCTGATGTTTAACAACCGTTTCTGTGGAGAAACTCCTCTTGGCGTCCAACATAAACTTCCCCTGGCACAGCTTGAGGCCATTTTCTCCTGTCCTTTCTCTAGTTGCCTGGGATAAAAGCCCAACATCCACTATGCTACAACCTTTCAGGTAGTGGGAGAGAGTGATAAGGTCATCCCTGAGCCTCCTTTTCTCCAGGCTCCCTCAACCACCTCTCACAGGACTTACTCTCCAGACCCTTTACCACCTCCACTGCCCTTCTCTGGACACACTCCAGCACCTCAGTGTCCTTCTGCATTGAGGGGCCCCAAACTGAACACAGTACTCAAAGTGTGGCCTCACCAGTGCCAAGTACAGGGGGACAATCACTGCCCTGGTCCTGCTGGCCACACTATTCTTGATACAGGCCAGGATGCCACTGGCCTTCTTGCCCACCTGTGCACACTGCTGCCTCATGTTCAGCCAGCTGTTGATCAGCACCTCCAGGTCCTTTTCCCCCATGCCACTTTCCAGCCATTCTGCCCCCAGCCTGTAGCACTGCCTGGGGTTGTTGTGGCCAAAGTGTAGAACCTGCCACTTGGTCTTCTTGAACCTCATACCAATGGCCTCAGCCCACTGCTCCAGCCTGTCCGGATCCTCTGCATAGCCCTCCTACACTCCAGCAGATCAACTCTCCCACCCAATTTGGTGTTGTCTGTGAATTTACTGAGGGTGCACTTGATCCCCTCATCCAGATAATCAATAAAGATATTAAACAGGGCTGGATCCAATACTAATCCCTGCAGGGCACCACTGGTGACCAGCTGCCAACTGGATGTGGCACCATTCACCACCACCCTCTGGGCCTGGCCATCCAGCCAGCTCTTAACCCAGCAGAGAGTGCACCTGTCCAAGCTGTGGGCTGCCATTTTCTCCAGGAGAATGCTATGGGAGACAGTATTAAAGGTTTTTCTGAAGTCCAGGTAGACTATATCCACAGCCTCATCCACTAGGTGTGTCACCTAGTCATAAAACGATCCAGTTGGTTAAGCAGGACCTGCCTTTCCTAAACAGGTGCTGGCTGGGCCTGATCCCTTGGTTGTCCTGTATGTGCCCCCCCTGTGATCACACTCAAGATGATCTGTTCCCTATCTTTGCTGGGCACTGAGGTAAGGTTTACAGACCTGTGGTTCCCGGATCCTTCTTCTTGCCCTGTTTCCATGAGGTTCAGAAAAGTATTTTACCTTTGCACAGGAAAGGCTGATGACATGTTGATCTTTTTCATTTGTTACAACTTCTACAACACTATGTTTGTGTCCTAATAGCTTCCCTGTAGGCCTAATATTAACAACAGGATTCCACAAACGAAGGATTGTGTCATTACCTGAAAAAAAAATAAAAATATATATATATATATGGGCAGAGAGACTGGTTAGTCACTGGTATCACAAATAAGCTTTGTAATGGAGAGCTTACTGTTGATAAGTCTCTGCTTTCATTCATGTTGGCTACTCCCACATGAGAATTTTTCATTCCAAGGGCTGTATTCCAGCTTATGTTTCATTGCTTATCCCCAAACATATAATAAAAACACATAATTGATTAGCCTTTCAAAGCCTTTTTATTTTGCTAGAGGCCTGGTAGGGACACTGAATGGAACTACATGGACTAGTCCCACAGGAACAGAATAGAACTAGTAGAAATAGAACTGGGGCTCAGATTTTTTTCCCTTTAAAAATGTAATTTAGAAAAATGTCAAAACAATTTTTGTACCCACTTAGCCAGAACATGAAGGGATAGCCACCTCTATGGAAATAGATGAGCATTCAGAAAGGAAGGTGAATGGACATGGAAATTGAGGTCAGATAGGAAAGAGTAACTGCTGATGACTGAGCCTGTGTCTTGAAGTAAATGAGAATTAGGTATTTATTTATATATATGGTTATTTATTTGTATGTTCAAACATTGAATTTGCCTGCAATTTAAGGAGTAATCCTTGACTATGTTATAGATAAATCTTCCAGTACTATTTTGCTAATAGTTTCAATAAATATTTCTAAACAGAAAGATGCTACAAATGTATTAGTATACTCCTGGGTTTGCATACACAACTGTACCTAGTGCACTGAAATATTCCATATTTTACACAGAAGTCTCAAGAAAACATGAACCCAGGTTAAATTTGAGATTAATTAATTTATATTTTAACTTTCGATTCCTGGAAAATATTGCAATTGTATGAATTGTATGCAGTTAGTTGAACACCCTATTTTGACACACGATAAAAGAAAACAGCCACACTTTATCTAGACTTCAGTTTGAGTTTCAGTTTTCTCTTGGCTTAAATTGAAGAGCAAAAAGCAATAAAACCCACAGACTAGGAAGTATGTGACCCAAGAGAATATTCATCCAGCTTCAAGACTAAAATGCTCAGCTCAGTTTTGTTAATAATATTTCTTAAGCTTGCTAAACCCACTGTCATTAGTCAGTCCCTCCATCTCTCACTTCAGAAATCTATTGCTTTCTTTCTTAATACAGCAAGATTAAGAAGCTGCATAGGAGCTGTTTAGCAATATCCTGTCTCCTTTTTTCTTCATTAAACAATATTGTTCCCTCCGTTAAATTAATTCCACTGTTTATGTGGCTTCTCTCTAAGTGAGAGAGGGTCATTGGAGGAATGATCTACTCATAAAATAGCTATAACAGAAGTTAATTTTTATTTTTGCCAGCTCATTTCACAAGTGTGACTGAGAATTCAAGTATGCAAACAGCTGTACCAACACAATGGAGGGAGAACTTCTGCAGAGGAAGGGAAAGCCATACAGCTGGCTGTAACTTCAGGAGGAACCAGATTCCTTTTCAAGGATCTTCAGTAATACCTACTCTCAATAACCTGTATATGTTGTAAGTGCAGCAGGAAGTAGCTCAAAGGGTTATAACTGCACAAGTGGTTTATGAAGCCCTTTTGGATGGACAAACTGCAGAACATGGTAGGTCCCTTCTCACCTCCTCAGATGTTGTGTTAGGCTCTCCTAGACATGTCCTGCAAATTAGCAGAACCCTTGTGACCAGGTCAGTATACATTATTGAGAAATAAGTCCATGGGAGTAAAACTCAGTTTGTGACCTTCCATGAAGTCAACAGGAGGACACAAAATACAGTAGACAGAAGCCTCCAGTGAGATGGATGAGATCAATTGTAATGTCAGAGGGAACAGACATGGCTTCAACAATACTCCCATTCACAGCCCCACATGGAAACTGTCATGTCTTAAGATGCTGGTGAACTAGGTAGAAGCTGTTGACAATATCTGATCAACCTGAGTACCTGCTTGATGCACTTTCGAGGAACAGAATCTCTCTTAGTCATCCTAGTTGCTGTGTTCTTTACATTCCTGAAGTGACAGCATATGATTGAAAGGGAGGATAGTGCCCTTTAATTGTGGCACAGAGAGTTTCTTTTAAGAGTAGATTCACTAATATATGTTATCTACTTCAGATATTATCAGGAAGAACAAGTGACATTAGGAAACAAAACCTTTCCTAAATTAAAAGTACTGTTTGTTTTTCATGTGAAACAGTGGATTAATTTTACTTCCTTTTGCTGATGTGCAGATAATGGTAGATTTTGTTATAGTAGATATGCTCTCTTTCCTCTTTCTGGACTAATGCCAGGTTGGCCCTAACATTCACTGCTTCACTGGAACATTTCCTGGAACATTTATTCTCTCTGTGCTCCAAATATGCCTCCACAATTCAGAATCCTGACACAGAAAGCGTGGGTATTAAACACATTCAAGAAAAGCTTGAAAATGATGATCTGTCTACATATGCAATGGCAATTTTTTAAGATTTTGTTAAATCAGTAATTTGAATCAAAATGGCCCTAGTTCAGGGCAGTTCCTTCCAAGATGAATAATTATAAAAGCAAATGTTTAGGGTTTTTCTAAAAGTCAGATTCTACAACCACAGCTCTATTCTAGCTATATGTTATGGACTACAATACCTTTCTTGAACACGTGATGCTTTGTCAAACTGTCTCTTTCTTACACAGTTTTGTAATTTGTGTGGTATTACAAGTCTGCTGAGATGTCTGCATTGCAGCAGTGTTGAAACCCATTTGAGAACAATAACATTTTTGAATAAAGAAATACTAGGCTTAGCTTGACATCCTCTGACAGATAAGAAATTAAAAATATAACACCTGGTTGCATTCTAATCTGCTACTCTCATGCAGAAGAACCCCTTATCCTTTAAAACAACTTGTCATTCTTTCAAATCTGTCCTTTAGATAATCTTGCCTTATAATATCTGCAAA
Source organism: Hafferia zeledoni (assembly GCA_035583235.1). Classification (NCBI taxonomy): domain Eukaryota; kingdom Metazoa; phylum Chordata; class Aves; order Passeriformes; family Thamnophilidae; genus Hafferia; species Hafferia zeledoni. Next base: position 47,463,249 of record JAWWEV010000115.1, on the reverse strand, counting down.
ACCTCTTCAGAACAGTTAGACATCCAATAAACTAGCACAAATTCAAATGTTTGTCATATTGACAAAGGTCTAGGTGGTTTTTACTTTATGCTGTCTTGTCTGTCTTTGTATATTCTTCTTAAATTTAGACTGCATCATAGAAAAGAGTTTGCTATGCTTCTGAGAGCTAATATTAAAGGAGTTCTGGGATGTGATCTCTACAACTAGATTCCTGGGAATTCCTGAAAATGTGCTTTGCTTGTTCCACAAATTCACAAAGGATACTGAACAAGCACAGAGGAATTCCTTCTGTCAGTCCTAATCTGTTACTGCTAATTTAGAATCACCAGTTTTTCTTCTGCTTCATTGCTCACAGGAGAACAACAGCCAGATTTGAAGAACTGATAGGGTTAGAAGTTGATGTATCATTTAAAACTGATCATCTCCTGCTTTTATGTACATACCTAATTTGATATTAACTGCAGTTGTTCCCTGAGGTCATGATTGAGACATAACTGGAATTGAAATGACTACAGACTAAAAAGAATACCATGTTTCTTTGCCACTCAACAAAATATTAATGCCAAATGCTACACAAAGAAGTTATTTTAAACTATTGTGGGCTCTATATCATAGGCCACTATCAGGCTTTTTATCATTTTACTGGTTGAAGTCTAGCTTTTAGCATAAAAAGTGAACTCAGTACTAGGTTTGATTTTATCTTATTCATAATTATAAATGTCAAATATCTGGAAGACAAAATTAGGTTGTGTCACATTACTGACAAACTCATGAGCATAATCAAAGACAACTAAATAAATGATGGAAGAGCAAGGATGTTAAAACATGACTTTTTCAATAGTCACTTCCCACTGTAATAATACATCACAGTATGCACAGTATGCTATAAACACCTGGCTAAACAACATTAAGCTGGGGCTTAGTAAAATGGTTAGCAGGTTTATCCCTGCTGAATACTTCAGAAGCTAGCCTGCAATCAAAGGCTTTTAATTGCTGAATGTGACATATAAACATAGCTTTAACAAATGTTTGCACTTGTCACAGAGAAATCTATATATTATGATTCCTGAATTATTTACCAGTTCTGGTCTCTGATTTTTAGACTATGTTACAGATACAATTGTAGGCTTCCTAATTAACACCACCATGTCTCATTAACTGGATCATCAGTGTGTGTTTCTCATCCAGTCAAGAGACAGAGATGGCTTTTAAGATACAGAGGCAAACATAGTGTGCTCTGGTCTGACAGTGTGCTGTGCCATTTTGAGCAGTCTCTTCTATTAACAGAGAACAGAATTCTAAAGCTCAGATTTTCAAGGCTTTTGTAGACGGATCTCTCAAGACCTGGACCATTATTCTAAATTCTGGGTGCAGCTTCATAGTAGGCCTTGGCTGGTCTAACTTCACAGTGAAATTGGAAAAGATGATCCTGCCCTGTCTTTCTTTTTCTCTATGCATTTCCACTGTCTCCTGTGACTCTTAGGAATCCAGGCCAGGAATAATTTCCTTTCATATTCAAGGGAAGCAGCAGAGCTAAACCCTGGGTATGAGGTTCAGAGGCAGAAGGATGCCTTTTAACAGGAAGACAAAGGCTGGTGGGTGAACAAGGAAGACAGGCTTCCAACTCAAGGGTATGTAAATATTACAAATAGATGAGAAGATTGTTTGAAGTAAGTAAAAATACTTATACTTTTTCAAAAGCATCATTACACAGTCCTTGAACACAATATTATCAAATTTTTCTCATGTTGCCCACGCTTTCTGTACTTTTGTGCAGGAAAAGCAAAGACAAATTAAAATTTAGTGTTGAGAAAACTCATCTGTTCCTAAAATATTCTGATTAGGTAGCTATTTAAATGGGATAGGACGTTCTGCATTCCAAGCCTATCGTCCAAACATCACAGACAAATGTGCATTCTATTAAAAAATTTCAAGCTCCATTTTAAACTGAGAAGAATATTTCTTTCTGGAACTGCCACCACTCAGAAGACTCTTCCAGAGGATCACTGCTCTGATTTTTCCTCTGAGAGACATGAATGGTATTCCTTGTTAATTTTCACTTTGCTTGGTTAGAGAAAATATACTTTAATCTCTGCACAATGGTTTTAGCCTGTATGTGGTAGGTTTCTCCTGCTCTTTTTCCATATGCAACTAATCTTTCTCAAATGTAGTTCATAACAACCATACAGTGGATTCCAATACAACTGTGAAGCAAGATAATATACTCCCAAAATGCCAGGCAGTCAAAGGATTCTAGGAAAATTTATTTCCAAAGTTGAGAACACTAGACTTAAAGAACATTAACCATAATGGCATTTCAAACACTGGACCTGACAAAATACCCACTCCCTGTTCTCAGGGCTTTTATCATCCCTGGCAGTGGGAGGTGTTAGGTCAGTTCCATCATGGCTGAAAAAGATAGAGGACGTGCTGTAGCTCCTCTACTCTGCTAGGCCCTGCTCCTGCTGCCGCTGCTTGCATTTTGTTTGAATTCTGGGAAGTAGAAACCCCTCTGTGGGGGCCTTCAACAAGTCTGCAAGGACTTATCTTTTTCTCATAGCAGGGAGAGTTTCTCTAGAATGCAGGAGGAGAAAACATCTAAAACTGTCTTTGAGAAAGATGCCTCTGCTGGGCAGGAAAGTCTTCATAAGCAAAACAAGCTCTAATCTCCTCACCATAAACCACCTGGAAGGGTCTTCTGCCCTTACAACAACATAAGTTTATGCTAGTGTCACATTCATAGAAGTTAATTCTTTGCTACCTGCAGAACAGATATTTCCACTAACACATGTACCCACAGCAAGTATTGCTGCATAATTGTCCTATTCCTTTTATCTGCCACAAATGTTTACTGCTGGCCACTGACAAAGATGGGAGAGTGGGTTAGGCAGACATTTTGTCTGGCCTACCTCAGCTATTCTTATTTTCTTAGGAAGTTTATCCAGCTTTTTATCGTCTGCTATTTCTGTTAGAACAATTTTCAGTGTGTAAAAGAAACTTCTACTAGTTCCTGTGTAACTGACCTTTTGTCCCATTCAGACACTTTGTCCTGGTTACATTACTACAGTAAAATCCTCCAGTTCTACTTGTAGGAAATACTAACCACATTTTGTTTTATAGGACCTCCTTACTTTATGTCATCAGTAAATTTCTCCAGAGAATTCTTCAGAATTTTCACTAATAACTTTTCTATAGCTGTATTGCTTTTCCTTTAAATCTTGCATCTAGAAAATCAGTAGAACCATCTGATATTTATTTTGATATCTGTCATGGTTTTCCCCTTGGAAAGCTGTTACAGTTCAACATGAATTGCATTATTTTCCACATCTAGTATTTTCTTTTTTTTTTCAAATTTATTTTCCTGTTGTGGATATTACCAAGGCTGGACAGCAGAACCTTGGCTATTTTTTAGTTCTTGTTAATTACAGACATAAGAATTGCTATGCTTATTACTGCTATTTTTGACACAGTTTTAAGCAAAACCCTCATACTGAAGACTTGTAGAAAGGCAGCATAAATGTCTCTCCAGGGCACCACCCTGTCAAACAGAATATGCAAATGAATGCTTCCATACTCCAGACATATTTCTGCTGCATCAAATATGTCTGCTGCAGTAGAAAGGCTCATAAAATTATTAGATAACAGGGAGGAAACAGATCTAAGAGTCTTATTTCTGCAGTCTGCTTTAGGAAAAAGAACAAGCAGTAATACTTTGGGGAAACATGACCAACAGAAAGTATTAAGATGGGCCAATGTGATTGCTTAAGATAGGAAAGGATGGCTAAAGAGTAACAGCATGGAATCCCTGCTGATAGTGCAAGGAATAAGGTGTACAACCTGGCTAAAACAGTCACCACTGTGACTTGGAAAGGTACCTTAGAGTAGTTCAACACACTGTTTCTCCTGTTCTATTATATAAACAATACCTGAATCAAACTCAAATGTAGTCCTTGAGAGATTCCTGTCAGGAATTGTGTCTTTTCAGAGGAAGGCTTCCAGCAATTAAAAGCAAGACATCTGTTTTGTACAATTTAAGACATAAGCCGTTATTTAAATTCTTAAGACACTAACTTAACTGTATTTGATCTTATTTAATTGGAAAAAAAAATCACAACAGCACAGTGTCTTGGAAAAAAATCACGATACTTACCTCCAGTGACAATGACTTTTGCCTTTCTACAGTAAGCAAAGGCATTGACTCCTTTATGGACAGAAAATTCCCTCAGAGGTCTGCAATCATTAATACAATAATTAATGATGTAAGAAGCATTAGGAAAATACAGTCTACAGTCATCCCACCTTACTTTTCTAGTATATAGAATAGCTGCATGAATAATGTATACAATCTCCTGTTAAAAGCAAATTGATTTATAACAGAGACTTATAGTGATTCCAGCATCAATGAAAGAGGAACACAGGAACACGATGCACTGACCATTAAAGAAATAAATATCCAATTTTACACCTGAGTCCTTTAACAGGCAAACTCCAAGCAGACTCCTATAATGGTAGCTGCTGCCAGAGTAAGCCTGCACACATCTGTGTGCTTAAAGCAGTTCATCACTGAGGAAAAGTACCAGAGCAATTCCTTTGCCTGTTTCAGACATGGAGGTCTTGATGTTACATTGCTAATAATGAGTGACTATTTTACTGATTTTTGGAATCAGAGATAGCATAGTTAACATCTGTCACCCCCAGGAAACAATGACTGTCTGTGTAAATAAATTATACAGAACTAAATCAGTACACGTTTAAATGTTCTCTTTGAAATTCAGACAAGTATCAGTGCATTTATTCTGGGCTAAAGAGTAACCATTAATATTAAAACCATAAATTGGGGTGACAGTAAATTTGACAAAAGACTCTGGAAAAATTAAGGATTAATGAAAGAGTTTGTTTTTTCTAGGCAGGTGTAAATAAAAGGCCATCTACTGCCTATTACTTAGAGGGAGCAAAGCTTTTTTCTCCAGAGCACTAACAGAGCCATTTTTTGATGGTATAAAATAGCAATTCATTGATTTAAATGTATGATTAACATGTCTCCTGAGGTTTTGTCACCATTTATACTTCTATATAACTGTTCATTAGCTCTTTAATGAACCGTCTTGATATTCTTCCAAGATCAGTGGGAGTAAAGGATTCTGGCACTGTGAAGTCCTGCCCAAGCTATAGCCTTGCAACAGAACCAACCTGTGATCATATCCACACCTTCCTTTTTTTAGATACTTTAGCAGAAAAGATTGTATTCTTCATCAGCCTTTATCAACAAAGAAACTTAAGTCATGTAAGTCACATTGGAGACATGATATATTGCATCCCTCTTCAAGTATAGTAACAGTTCTTTGTTGCAAAGTTAATTAGGGAAATTTTCCTTCCTTAGAATCAGTAAGTCATCTATATCAACAATCATTACTTATGGAATGGATATTTCAAAGTAATTTGATCCATAGATACTTTTTAGTGTTATTAATTTCATTTTAACAGCTGTGTAATTTTTCAGTTGCCTCAATATTTAATTTCATTTATCTGCTCTATGAAACTGCTTAGAGAGATGTATTTATTGCAATAAGAGACACCATTATAGCCAGTGTGAAATGAAACAGACCTACCAAGATATCTGCAGTTAAATATCTGTATTGCAAACAGTGTGAGGTGGTAGCATATACTCTTGACTACAGTTTTGGCTCTGCAGACGTAGTTTTCTTTCTCCTCTAATTAATTCTATTTTTCCAAAGCTTTCAATAAAATAAAAATGGATTTCTTAGCTTTTCGCATACACAGTATGTGACCTTGGACAAGCTATAAGTGTTTCATATTTCACTTTCCCCATCCTCAACAGACATGCAATACTCATAAAACCTGACATTACTGGATTGTTTCAAGAATTATTACATGAGTATTTATGGCCTGTGTTATACAAGAGATGAAAAAGATGATCACAACTGTTGCTATTAGCCTTAAAAATATTTTAATCTCTGGATATACCTCAAAGAGGAATTTTGAAGCTGATCTAATATTTACAATGTTTTTATATATTTGAATGAAAAGTTCTGTCTTTATGTTATTTCTAGGTCCTTTTTACATCAAAATGCATTTGTATTATTTAATTGGGCTATAAACTTTTCTAAATTCACAGACTAACAAGGCTTGGAATCAGCTGTAGTGCTTATAGGCTATATCAATGGACTTGGCACAAATAAGGCTATAACCTCTTTCCTGATGCAGAGTAAAACCACCTCACAGCTCTCAGAATAAATTGGTTTAGTCTTGAGTAACTCAAATTTGTGCAAATGAAACTGTAAATGAAACTTAGTTGAATATATTTTTGTCTGGATATAAATGATAAATTAATGGATCCATTATATACATGTAACAAAACAATTTTCTAAGTAAAATCTGCCTGCTGAGGAGAAGTTGGAGTAGACAACACTGTCAACACACCATTTTTAAGGGTTATGAGTAATGAAAATATATCATCTCTGATATCAAAAGCTAACAAAAATATTCAAGCATTTCAATAATTATATTTTTGTTTCTATTAACAATGCATATAGAAAGACAGATTCAATACAACAGGATGACATCTTTCAGGGAACTTATTTCTTGCAGAGTTACAAAGCAAAAGGTCCATTTTTTTTCTAGAAGATGTCATATACTTACAAGTTGTCCTCTAGTCGCTTTATGTCATCCAAAATAAATGAATGAAGGCTGTCTGTGGAGCATGATCCAAAACATTTTAGGGCAGAAATGTACTTAACTCTCCCAACCCAATCATCATGTAGCTTGCGTTTGACACTAGGGATAGAAATTGAAACATTATAGGGGTGTAGTAGCACCTAATGCAATATGCCCATGGGTGGACAGGCATTTTGTGAGTGAGGCTATACACAGAAACAATGGTAACATTTCATATGCAGGGCAGATACAGAACTACTCTTCCAGCTCAAAAGCAAGCAGAGCTAAAGTTAGGGTTGAATCACGCCCTTCTCTAGTCACAATGACGCTTCCACCTAATCAGACACAATAAAGCTGTTCTCTAATCAAACTGGATAACAGCAACTGTAGATTCTCCCCTGGAATTTTATTCTGCATCCTCACTGCTGTAAGATCTCTTGTAAAATTTTCTACTGAAAATGATGGCATTTCCTTCACATAAAAAGAAGCCAATTATACTTACTGCAGTTTGAAAAATTATTTTCTTTGTTTAGATGAGGTTAATTTATAAACACAAACTAATCCTCCATTGAGGGCAGACAAAACCCACGTTAAAAAAACCTAATGAAAGACTGATAATATATTATCATAAGCAACTTACATGTTCAAATTTTCAGAGTTCAAGACCCGGAATTGCGATTCGTTATCAGCTTTATATTGTTTCATTATAAAGTCGTCTCTGGTCATACTAAGCAGGTAAACATAACCCTTATCATCTCCCATTAAGATAGTGTCCTTAGCTGGCTGATCTGACATAGTCACCGTGCAAACACAGAGCAGACAGTTTTTCATTGGTTTGATGACAAAGCAATTATTCTGCGGAATATGGTAAACAATTTATTAGATATTGCACCACGGCCCGTAAACTGACTGAGTCTATCATGCTTATCTAGTTACATCAGCATTCAAATCTTGACTTTGTTTTTTCAAGCTCCCCCTGTGATAGCTGTTTCCCGGTATCAGAAACCCATGGAAGATCATCACCAAGTGGAGTTAATACCAAACTCTAAGAGTTTCAGCAAGGCTTGGTTTTAAAGGTACTTCTTTCCATTTCAGTGAAGAAATATTTATTAAAAATTTTATGATCTCATCATGATAAGTGGGATCATGCATTTGCTAAGACTATATGTGTTGTCCTGTTCAAAAATAAGACACTGTCTACAAGAAAATTTGAAATAGCCAAATTAAAGAATTATTCAGACCACAAAATATAGCAGTAACACACAGGGAGAAATTATATCAGAGTCCTAATTATCCATACAGCCTGGATATGCTAAGTGCACTTATATGGGCAGGTATTTCAATTTTTGAAGCACAGAGATAGTGGGAATGAATACAGTTGCAAGTCACTGTCATATTTTGCCAGACTGAGAAGGCCCAGGAATGGGATTTTTGGGTCATCTGCATTATATTGTTTTAGTGGTTCTACTGACTCCATCTGTTATTTGATTAAATCATCCTTGCCAACCTAAACTGGGGACTGTTCGCGTGCCATAGGAATTAACTGCTTCAATGCTGTCCATGTAGCACGGAAACATTAAAGAGACATAATATGGATACAGAACTGTCTATATATTATTTCTGTGGGCGTGAAAGAGAGCTGCTCCTATTCACCAACAGGACACCTGCAGCTCTCACTGATGTAATGACTGGAGGGAACCTGGAGAATAATGGAGTGGAGAATCCATTTTTTGAGACTTCCTCCCAGAAGTCCCATTGAATTTGCAAAAAGTCTTGCATTGTCCTGTCTGAGCTTGGGTAGCAACATTTTGATATTGAAAATAAACAAAAAAGTTAAATCCTAAGACTTGATCTTAACATAAAAATATTTACTTTGCTTCTTTACATCATCTCAGCTAACTCAGAATTTCTCAGAGAGGAAAAAGCTAAGGTTTGAGTCAGCAAAAATTTTGTTTCATAATAAGGCATTCAAGAAAACTTTAACAGTTTGCACATATGCTATCAATATCAAAATTTTTTTGCTCTTAGCCCTGAACAAAATACAGGATTTGAAGAAATATTTTCTCTAAGTCAGGAAGTTACCTCCTTGGAAAACCTGTCCCTTGATTCTTAATAGATTCTGAGATTCTTAATAGATATCTATATATCCATGCACACATATCACATATACAGGTGCACACATATGCATTAGATACACATGGAAAATAAATTCTCTGGGGGTTTATTTGCAATGTAATACAGACTTTTCCTTTTTCTCCCAAACTTTTAAGACACTTTAATAATCTCATTTGGTGTGAAGAGGGTATTCCTTCTTTAGTATAAACTCCACTTTCCACTGAGTTCCTACAAAGACACAAGTTAAAAGCCTTCATCCTATTAGACCAAAGGAATGTGAATACATACAAAAAAAGACTGATAACTTTTCAGGTTTCATTTCAGTATTTGTCTGATCTGTCATAATACCTTATCCTCTTCTGATTTATAGTCCCAGAGAATAATTGTACTTTCAGTTACAGCCACGACATATTTCAGCTGAGGTAGGAAATCACATCCAGTGATCCAAGAAGTATCCTGATGAAAATAAAAAGAGTACCTAAAAAAGGATTTTCTCTGTACATTTATAAACTTCTCTATCATGTAAGTACATATTTGAAACCATTTTGCCATAAATCCCACATACTCTGCACTAGCACCTGCTAGATCTAGTCCTGCTGAGAGTTCTTACTCTGGAAATAGCTCACACATGAAGTTGCAGAGGCACAAGGTTCAACCTCAGTTATCAGTGACTCACCTCAGAGACATGACTGCTGCACATAAGAGGACAAAATACACATGTACTGTTACTTGAACTGTAATGACACTCTATAAAAGCACTCAGAGCAGAGGAAACTTAAGATAAAACATCCATAGTAAAGCAGATTAAATTTTTACCTGGATACAGTTTAGTTTGAAAAAAAAGAAAATTAAAGGCAGTCGAATGTCAACTTTAATAGCAAAACCTGTAATAAAGTGAATGTTTATTTAAATAAGTAACTTGTACTAAATAACTTTAATTCTCCAATAGGTAACTCATATATTTAAAAATATATACATCTACCCATATTTAACCATTTTTCAAGTATACCTCAAATTATATAGCTATAAATGTAAAACAATTTATCTTGCAAAATATAAGATTAGACTCAAATTCACTACCATACTAGTAAAGAATCTGGGAGCAGGGGGTGTTGAAATATTAACAGCTGTTTGACTTTTTCCCCCCAAAATGTAATGTACCTTTCTAAATGAGAGTGGAATTGAAACAGAATATACTCCATTTGTTATGTCTGCAATGACACAATTATCTACTGCTTTAAAATAATTTAGAACATCTATAAAATAACACTGACTTGAAATATATCTTTTTTTTCCAGATTAAAATTACAAAGAAACTGAAACAGCCTGTTATTGCAGTTCCTCAAGTAAGCTATATCCATCTGTAACCTTTAGAAAGCTTAGCTTAGTTCCAGTAGAAGTAGTTGATAAACAGGTTAGACAGGGACCTGTGTTGCCAAAAATACAGTTTACATCCATAAAGTGAATTCAGAATCAAAAGAACTGAAGACAGCTGCAGATGCTTCTACTTCTATTTCCATTGTTGCACACAATATTGATTCTGCTGTTAGCGTGAAGGGTCCAAAATCCTGACAGAAGGTGTCAACACTCTATTGCAGTAAAAAGCTTCTTTCTTTCCTAGTGATCTGTGGGCAAGTGGTAAAACATATACAAGGACTTCTTGTGTTGTTTTCTACAATAAACACGTGGAAAATGTCAGTCCTGCAGAGGCCTTATGGATTGGTTGGTAATTCTTACAGAAGAGTTTGTTAACTGTGGCTTTTGGGGGTCCTTACAATAGTATCAGAAAACAATAACTAACTGGTGTGAAAAAGCTGATTTTACATTTGTAATTAAGCCTTTATTTTGTCGTGTTGGTTTGTGGTGATGCAGTCAAAGTAATAGGTTTCAACTTTACGGCTATAAGATTTTGTCCTAGTTCAGCAAGCTGGAACCAGTTTATCCCTGCATGGGTGTGACCAAAGCTGTGTATTCTAAACCCTCTCTGCCATTTCCCATGAACTGTTAACAACGGATCATGTGCAGCAGCTGCCCAGGGCACAGCCGACCCCTCAGGGTGTGAGCTGGGTGTGAAAGACACCTGTGAGATAAGAGCTGTGATAACTCCATTCCAGCAAGTCGTTAGCATCTCCATACCCAGCCTGAGGTGTCATGTCTGCTAATGGGCCACCAATGATTCCAAATACCCCATGACTCACAGAGTGAGATCACTCACTGTGTAATTCCCTGCCCTGGGGGAGGTACTGGGCAGTTCCACCTGGACCTGAGGGGATATAATCTTGGGGGTTTTGGGACTTGGGGGACCACTCATCAGATCCAGAGGAGGACCAGAACCTCAACAGGACTGTGACCACCACTCTCGACCAGACTGCAACCACCATTTGTACCAACAGATTTTTCACCTCCTTTTACTTTGAACTCGGGAGAACCACATGGGTCTCAGCATAGGGGCTAACAACCACTGTTGTGTTTGTGCCCCAGGATGCTGGGTTACACTTCTGGGTTTTGTGGGTTAAAACCATTTTCTCTTTGCGTTATTGCATCTATTGTAATATTTTTAGTAAATTGTAACTCTGACTTATAATCTCTCTTGTGGCGGGTTTGTTTCTCCTGCCGGTTTACCTTTAAACCAGCACAAAATTGCTTTTCTTAGTGCTGCCATACTCGACAGACAAATAAGGCAGCTGCACCAGACCAAGATCAACCTTTTCACTATTTCCTTATTCCAGCCTGTCACTCAAAGGCTCTATCTTCACTCCCTCATTTCCAATACAGTTTCTGTTTCACTTTGACTCATCCATTGGATCTGTTTATGATTTTCTATGTCATATTTAAAAGACATTTCATTTGCATTCTTTGAGAGAAGTGATTTGCTCACAACCAGTATTCTCATCATTCAGTGATGATTCTATGATGAGTACTATTTTTAGGTGTCATCTGGACAATTGCTAATCCATGAACTCTAGTAGGGTATTTTTCAGCAGTCATATTTGAAAACAGAAAGTTGTATGGTGCTAAGTTAAATACTGTATAGAGTTTTAAGTATATTATATTTATGCCTCTACTCTTTTCACTCAGTCACATAATCTTATCAAGAAATGAAATGAGGTTTTCTTGAAGCAATCTTTCTACGTAACATCCCTGTAACAAAACAGTAACTGGTCTGTACCCAAAGGTCATGTTCCATTTATACCATCATGATGCTAGGAAAATTCTGATAGCTGCAGTGCACTGGATTTTATTTCTAGCACTACTATGCTTCACAGTCTTTCTGGCTCTATATCCTGAGGGCCAAGATCTCTGTCACTCTGCTGAATAAGTCTCTGTTCTGAAACACCTTAAGAATGAGAACACTGAAATGAAGAAAGCATAGGAACATAAGGATTGCTGCAATCTGTTAGCCACCCTCTACATACATCATTGACTATCAATGGATGGAAGGCTTGGGGTCTGAAAACTCATCTCTGAATAAGTGCTTTAGTCAGTACCTTACTTTATTTGCATGAAGATGTACACAAATAAATAGCTTCATCAATTAGCTATTGATGCCAGTATTGATGATGATGTTAAAACAGCTGAAAGTGGCATAATCATTGTAGTGAGAAAAGAATGGACTGTTATTTCTGCAGATCAGAAGAAGAAAAACTTAAGCCCTGCAAGGAAAAGTCAGCTTTCTCTGCTTAGCTATTCAGAAATTAATCATAAGCTATTATTCATAATTGTCCATTATGACCATTTGGTGCTGAGGTCTTCAACTAGTGTAGTTCACCACATCTTTAATAAGTAAATGGTGGAGAATGATTTACACTTACATAAGATATTGTCCTTTGATTTTTAATAAGCATTTAGATAAAAGATATTAAGATGCAAAGCTTCAATTTTAATAAGCATGCTTTACATTAGGAAAACTGTGACCAAATTCTAGAGATAAATCTTTCAAAGAATCCCCAAGGTAATAAATTTAATTGCATCATACATTTCAACTGTCTGTAAAGTGGAATTTATTATCTCAAAGAAATCCAGAAATTTATTTCATTTCAATCTGGGATAAAGATACAGAATTTCAATTTAAGAACAACATAGTTGTCATGAATACTATGTTCTGTAAGCATCAAGATCTTTTAATAACCATCAAAAGTTTGGGAACCTAAAGTCCAACAGAAGCCATTTCAATTCTACTTTCAGTGCAGTAGTTAGAGGAAAGATGAGAAGATATTAAATTGAATAAGTGCATGACCATTCAATGGAAGCACTTAAATAAGAATATTAGTTAAAAATGCCTAATCCCTAAGATAAGACAGAGCACGAAGCAGAAGAGTATAATTTTTAACTAGGCCATCTGAAAATTTTATAACTCATAGTAGTAGGGCCTCTGGTCTGGAGAACTTATATTGCATTCTAGAGTTTCCACTATATGTAAGAGATAATCAACAAAATGCACTGCCTCCTGGTGCAAGATACTTATATGAACTTTTAGAACATTTAATTTTGCTAAGACTGATGTCTCTTGTCTACAAGTCATCTGAAGGAAGTTCATTACCTAAAATCTGCAGTGATACTCCCAGGGTAAAAATGAGGTTTTAATGTATATACTGTGTAACCAAACATCTACCTGCAAGATGTAGAACATTTTTTCAGTAACAAAATTATAGTTTTACTTACAGTGACAATTGAAGTGTTGGATTTTAAAAGAAAATATTCTGGCAAGGTAATGGGTAAAGGACAGTTTGGTAGAAGGAGCAGCATTCATCTGAGGTGTCATTTATCAGTGAAAAGAAATCAAGTTCTTCAATTGTTTCTATAACTGAAAGGACTACATTGAACCTATTTGACCTATAGCACCCTACGACAAATCATGCAGAAGTCTTGAAGTTAGAAATGGCACTAGAATAATGCTGAGTTTCTAATTATTTCAATTTATTACCTGCTGATTTTTAATTAAAGTTATTCAACAGGAAGGAGAAAAAAAAACTTACTTCAATATTGGTTGTTGCCACAACCTTCATCTGAAAAAAACCAAAAAAATATTGTCACAACTTAGCAATTAAATCAAAAGTCTGAACAAAGTCAGCTCTTCTCCTCACAGGCAGATCAGAACAATAGTTGCTAACTGAAAGTGTACACAGTTAAGATCTGAGAAACATCTTTAACCTGCCTGCTGTCTGTTCCCCTATATATAGTGAAGAACTTAAAACTGTTGTCTTTCACAGTTCTTTCATGGTTTCTTTGTTGGTTTGTTTTTGGTTTTTTGTTGGTTTTTTTTTACATTGAGATGCTAGAGTGATCAAAATAAGTAAAAAAATACCCATTTCTACAACAGAGTACAGATCAGCTGGTCTTCTGGTGGAACTGGGCTTTTAATGGTCACTGACAGCTAAAACAGCTTCAGCTCCTGTGAGAGTTAGGATACATCTTATAGAAACCCAGGCTAATGCTGGCTCAGATGCCACGTCAACTACTGCCAGCAAAATAGCAGGCAGAGGTAGCACTTTAGGCTGCAAACATGAATACCCATATGGCTACAGCACCTTTCACCGAATGTAACTAGTGGTGGCCTGTGTAGCATGTGGCTCAACAGATTAAAGTCATAAGGTAGCCGGCATACCTGTCACCATCATCCAGTAGAGACAGAGTTACTGTCTACGTCCTTTAACAAATATACTACTCAGTTTTCGAAAGCACTTTCAACTTTTCCCTTCTGAAACAACTGCAGTTTCTTTTTCACCTCCTCTTGACCCTGCCCCTCATCAGTAATTATTCAGTGGTGCCTCAGTCCCAACCCAGCAATGCCATATTTCATAAACCAAGAAACTAGGATCAAAGCCTTTCTTCCTGTGGAAGTGAGATGCCCAGTGTCATTAAGGACAGTGCCTGAGCAGAGTTAAAAAGTATTGTTAATCAAGAGATGGATACTACGCACTGTTATCAGACTTGGCTTTAACTACAGTAACATTTACTAGAGCGTGTCCTTAAGGCTGCCTCCTCCTACAGGTATTATGTGCTGCTCAAGGCAATAACCATATCTGAGAACTTGAGAAAGGTGAATGTCTTGTATTCTAGAGTAAACAGGAAATGTGTGATGGTGTAGAGCTGCATGCAAGTATTGAAGCATATTAAGTCCACATTTGTTACAGAAAGAAATGCTTAGCCCTCAAATAGAATTATAGAATCATTGAGGTTGGAAAAGACCTTTAAGGTGATCAAGTCCAACTGTAAACCTAACACTGCCAAGTCTACCACTAAATCATGTCCTCAATTGCCACTTCTTTTAAATACCCCCAGGGTTGGTGACTCAGTCACTTCCCTGGGCAGTTCCAATGCTTGACAACCCTTTTGTTAAAGAATTTTTTCCTAATATCTAAATGCAATCCTCTCTTGGCTCTTTTCTCTTGTCCTGTTGCTTGTTACATGGGAGAAGAGACTGACCCCCACCTTGCCACAACCTCCTTTCAGGTGGTTGTGGAGAGTGATAATGGCCCCCCTGAGCCTCCTTTTCTCCAGGATAAACAACCCCAGCTCCTTCAGATACTCCTTGTAAGACTTGTGTTCTAGTGCTTTCACCAGCTCCATTGCCCTGGACACACTCCAGCACCTCAATGTCCTTCTTGCAGTGAGGGGCCCAAAACTGAACACGGTAGTCAAGGTGCAGTCTCACTGGTACTGAGAACTTGCTGGTCTACAAATGAGTATTTCTTTGCCTTTGCTTCAGTTTCTGATAGATGTGTAAGAGAACATGGGATTTCTTATTACAGCAACCAGGATTAACAAAAGTCTCCAAGCCCTCTTTTAGGCAATAATGAGATTCACTAGCAATTTATATAATGGATAATGGAAACCTGTCACTGGTGAAATAGGAGATGATCTTGAAAGCTATTCTGATGTACACAGGCTAAATTAAGCATTCTTAATGCCATCTAACACGACTGACACTAATCATTTGCTGATAAAAAATCTGATTAATTCTTATTTAACTGAAGTTTAATGGATCGATAAGCAGCGATATGGCTTGCAATCTCATTATTGTTCTTACCTTATTTGTGAATAAGGTGTTTTCCCAAAGTTTTTAACTATTCTCAGTTTCTACTCAGCATCAAATAAAAATTTCTCATCTAGATTGTTACCTGACTCCAAGGATATAACATAACCATTAAGGAAATTGTCAAATTATATTTGCTTTCCAAAGAACAAAGTGAAAAACACAGTGTTGATTTTCAGGAAAGCTTCTTTGCACTGGACATCAATTTAAACCAAGATAAATGAACAGAATATATCCTTTTCTCTTCCTCCACATGTATGTTTTTTACTATTTAAATATCCCAGTAGTGGCACAGCTAAAAATCTGTTATATTTGATTCACTCATTAATATCCAACCAAATATTATTCATTCATGTACATGGAACACGCTGATTTCCATGGGATACATGTGCATACAAGAATACTATAAGTTAATAATCTTGAAAATGCAACAATTATATGACAATAAGGCGCTCTCTCTCTATTTGCCAATGCTCATTAAATCATATGTTGGCCCCTTCACCAAGAGCATGAGTCCTACCGAGCTGCATCTTCAGGACAACCATCTTCATATTGTCTTATCATTATGTTGCAAAGCCAAACTAGACAAAAATCTCACTAACTGCCAGGTTCCTTTAAATCCTTGATATTTGAGAGAAGAAGAGTGATGCAACAGTTGCCAACTCTGTTATTTGCCTTTGTTAAGTAAAATCATATTCCAGGAACAGGATTCAAATGACTGCAATGCTAAAGAAACAGAGTTTCCTCTTGCTTGTCATAATATATATCAGAGCAATTCTAATGAAATCAAAAATCATTTGCTCAGATCCACTGGGACCAGAGATCATATCATGAGTAAATGACTGCTGTTGTAATGTCTTAGTCATTTTCAGAACATGCAATTTTATAAGTAGGATTTGAGGTCCCTATTTCACTGTGTTAAGCAGCTGTGTAAAATCATTTACATTGCAGGCACTGATCTCAGATGACATCAGTCCAACCTATTAGGGGGCAGCAACTCAACTTGAAAACAGAATGGGGGAGGTAGAGGGTGGGGAAGGGAGCTATTTTTAATCTTATACTTTGTGAAATGATTTTTCATAGGTACATAATAGGGATAATGCTCTGGAGGACAGAGAACTAGGCTTTCAAATAAATTATTTCATCATTTACTAAAACTGTAGTACTGCTTTGTTATTTAATCATCCACAGGAGACCTTTCTTGGTTTACACGCTCCTCTCATAAGCATAATGCACTAATTAGATAAAACACCTAGAAAGCATTAGTGCTGTTTTAAAGCTTTACTGCATTGTCTGAAACAATTTTTAATAAAATGTTTGCATTAAAATCGTACAAGTATAAACCACCAATGATCACAGAAGTGTGATCTACCTCATAGCATCTACAACTGCATACATCTAAATAGTAATATAATAATCTGGGAGATTAATTTAAAAATTCTACTTTAACAGCATCTTGAACCTGAATTTCTACTTAAAAGGGTACAGATTCCCATACAGTTTACTGATGAGGGGACTAACTGTGAATCATCACCCTTCAGACTGCCATAAAACTCTAGACTTTCAGGCTCTTAGATATTGCTGTATTGGATAAATCTTATTTGCGCACTGATGAATGTTTCTGTTCATTCTAGATATCGTCAGTAGCTCTGGAAAACAGTTAATTCTCTGATTTCCATTCTATATTGAAAAGTTAATTCTAATAGCATATTTTGCTTTAAAGGAACCTTTTCTGAAAAGAAATGCAGATTATTTTTTATTAAATTAATTTCTGTGAAGAATGTCTTTTATTAGCCATCTCTACCTTCTATCAACTTTTGTGGACTGTTCAGTAGGTTTATTTCTTACTGTACTTAAAAATATAGAAAAACTTTACTCTGACAAGAAAGATATTTAACTTTTTATGGGTACATTTGCATATTAGATGACAGTCCACTCAGTTCTCATATGTATTGCCTAGTAGGATAATAAAAGTTTGAATCAGAATTACCTGGTTATTAAAAATAGTTATCACTCCTCTCTGAGAGGCTGTTATTGTGAAATCCAGATGGGGTATCTTCACTATACCCTTAATCATATCTTTTCTCTTGACAACTGTCAATGAAAAATTATTTCTTTTAATCTTACAGACACAGAAAATCTAAACAAATAGAACTATAATAGCAGAAGCATTTTCTTTTCCTGAAGGGAATTTTGGTACCAACTTGTCAGAGTTACAGGGGCTGGGTATAACCAACACTGTGTATTCTATATCTTCTATATAATTTCTGAAGGACTGTTAATAATGGATCATTTGCAGCAGCTGCCCAGGGCACATCTGACACCTTGGGCTACAAGCTGGGTGTTAAAGAACCCTGTGAGGCAGGGGAGTGTTCATACCAGTGACTCAGCTGTGCTAACACCCTTCTAGGGATGACCCCAGCCTGAGAGGTCATCTCTGCTAACGAGCCATTAGGGACTGGCACAATAGGCAGTTGCAATTACCTAGACCATCAAAGGTTCCAAAAATATCCCATGACTTACAGAGTTAGATGACCCATTGTGAAATCCCTGCCTGGGGGGGAAGCACTGGGTATTTCCACCTGAACCTGAGCATATATAATTTTGGGGTCTGGGGACTTCTGGTACCACTGATCGGATCCAGAGGAGGACAGAATCTCAACAGGAGTGTGACTGCCACTCTTGACCAGACTGCAACCATAAGCCGCACCAATAGGTGTTTCCTTTCCTTTTACTTTGTACTCAGGGGGGCCGAGTAGTGCTCAGCATGGGGGGCGAATGAACACTGTTCTGTTCATGTCCTAGGGTTATACAGCTGGTTCTGTGGGTTAAAACCAATTTTTCTCTGTATCATTGTATTTATTGTAAGGTTTTCAGTAAATTGTAACTCTGACTTGTAACCTCTCTTGAATTGGGATCATTTCTCCCACTGGTTTAGTTTAAAACCAGCACAGAACTTCAGAGCAGTGATGTGTTATATCACAGATTAATTTAATTGATTTAATGATGCATGTTGAATTTTTAAATGTCCTTAATGGATTATAGATGTGCTCATTCTTCCTACATTATTTAAAAAATACAGAAAGACAGTGAGTAACTGTAATAATAATACTGTGATTCAGAAAAATCCATAATTTCAAAATAATTTGGGAATATGGAGAACTGGGAAATGCAGCAGCAGAGTGTTTAGATACAATGAGTTTAGCAAAAAACCCAGGTATTTTGGAACACATAATAAGAAGCTTGAACAAGCAAAGAGACAGATGTGATCTTACCACTGTACTTTCAAAAAAGTGTGCAACACAGTGCGTTAAAAAAAATAGGTTTTGGTACAAGTCACCTGAATCAGTAATCTGCTTTTTTTCAGATACAAGGAAAACCATGCTTTCTTTTGACTGGGAAGGCAGGCCATCACTTTCTGCTGTGAAACAGCCAAAAATCTAAACAAAGAATAGAACAAAACAAGTAATTTCTTGCAAAACCATTTCTGGATAATATTCTTGTATGTATAAAGTAAAATAGTTATCTAATCTATTTTCATCAAATATTCTTTGAGTTATTTCCCTTAACCATTAGCTGTCAATACGGCTTGAGATTGCTGAGATTTGCTACTCAGGCACAATCTTTCTTCAATATTTGTAAAGAAGCAAGCACACTCAGGGCTTTTAGGAATAAAGCCTATTTATTTGATAAAGTTGTTAATACAGATTCACCTTGTAATGATTGTTTGTAAATAATCATCTTCAATTTTCTTTTTCCAGTTCTACTCATTTGTGCTTCCTCAGCTATATCCTCAACTAGGAAAAAACCCCAAACAAACAGCAAAACATAGACAAAACAGAGTCCTCCGTATTTATAAACTGAAATATTCAAAGTACCATAGGGGTTTAGCTTACAAAAAAAGAGCTTTTCCATAAAGATATTTAAATTCTCATTTGCTTAAAAAATAAGAATATAAAGGCCATTTTTCCAAATTCTTTCCTTGGCTATCTCCCTAAGTCTGGCAATCTTCCATTTCTTCTGAATATGATGGAGATCCCTGCACAGATATTCAGGTAATAGCTCATTTCTGTTTCAGGGTGTGAAATTTTCAGGTCAAATGCTCTCTAAACATTGAGCTCTGTACCCAAAAGTAGTTTAGCCGTTTCCTTAGGAAATTAGTTCAGCCCCACTCAGCTGTACAGATTTTTAAATTCTTTTCTTATGTATGGACATTATATTATACTAATTTTCTTTCACGAGTTCTAAAAGCAATGCCTCTTTGGATGCAAGAAAAAACTTTGTACTTTATTCTACTTCAGTATTTTCCATGTTATACAATAGAATTCCCATTTTCCTTCTTTTAAGAGATTTCTAAGAGCCAGCTACATTTGGGAAAGAGATGCAGGAGTTAGTTTCCCAAGCCACTGATAAATGATAGCTTTTAGACTGTCCAAGACAGGTCTTTTAAATTGTGAAGCCAGCAAATAACTAAGGGTAGATCCTAATTTATCCAAAGAGCTGATCTCAAAATAGTTTAATTTTTTTTTTTTTTAATAAAAGCCTGTCCTTTGAGCATGAGTGTACCGTTGTGGAGATTACTGAAAAATTTGAAACCCTTGAACATGAAGGTATTTGAAAAAGTGAAACATCAGTGAGCTAAAGAAATAGGTACATTCACACAAGGCCATGATCTTTCAGGTCATGGAAATATATTTGGAAGATTTTTTTTCAAGCTAAAGAGAGACCAGATATGGAGAGGTAAATTTTGGAAAAAAATAGATCTGTGAGAGTAGGAAGAGAGGAACAAAGGGTCAGGAACAGAGTTCTGAGAAAGGAGGGCAGGGGGAGAGAGAGAGACAGAGATGATAAAAGAGAAATATCAAAGGAACAATGTGACGTGTATCCCTCTTTCTTGACTTTCAAGACTGATGGTGTGCTCAGCAGTGCCAAAAGCAGCAGGGGAGCTCAGGAGAACAGGGTTGAAATACTGTGCTTTTAGAAAAAAATTATTAGGAAACTGGAGCACAGACAGCCAAAACCATGAGGGCTGTTTAGGATATTACAGAAAATACCTGTTATTAATGATATATTTGGAAAATTAAGTGATAAAAAGGAAGCTGAGGCAAGATCAAAGCTACTTACATTGTTCACATGGGGCAATTAAAGGTATGTCCAAGCTGAAGTTTATAAATGTGGTTTCTCTAATATAACTTGTAGGTTGATGAACACTGAATGAATGTATCAGGTAAAGGAGGTTTTTCTGTCTCTTTCATCATCTCTCTCAAACATCAGGTTTCAAGTAGAATACCTAGAATACTTTCCAGTCTTAAAAGGTTAATAATAATTTCACTAGTGTTTTCAAGCATGTAAAGGAGCAGATTTGCAGTTGGTTTGGTTTGGGTTTTTATTTGGTTTTGGTGCAATGTTTGTTTATGTTTGTTTCTGTTTGCCTTTTTTTGGTTTATTTTGTTTTTTCTTCTTCAGAAAAAAAAGCTTTACTTAAAAGGAATGAAAAGACTAAGGAGTATGAGAAAAGCAAATGGTACTTAGGCTGCTCAAGTGTTAAATAGAGTCATAATAAAAATAATAATAATAAACAAAAAGGTGATGGTGAGAATTTTAGGGCTGTACTACAGCTACACTTAAACGTCTCTGGCATAGCTTGACGGTTAGAACACTGGCTTCATTTCTGACATTAATAACTCTACAGGATTACCTGAACCATTTTGAAGCTGTAGTGTTTGTTAGAGAAACAAAATTTTAAAAGACCTCCACCACATAATATGTAGAATACAAATGGATCCCATTTTATTTTATTAGAACCCATTCACATAATCCTAGAAGGATCTGTTTTGAGCCACTCCTTACAGATAGGATGTTACCACAATTATAGGAGATCAAAAGCTGATGCTGAAGTTATGGTTAATGTAAATTGGGCTTAGACAACAATGAAATGATCAATGCAAGAATTATTTTTTCCGTGTTTCCGTGTAGGCTAAATCTGGAGAATTTCAGGAGTCAGCAGTTTTCTTAATGAAGTTTTCATCTTTTTCTCTACCTCTAAACCAAATCTTTTTTTTTTTTTTTCCTGAAAGGAGCTTAGATTTATATTCCATAATGTATAGATAGCTTGTAATATATTTGTCACTAAACAGAAAGAAAACAAAATGTGAAAAACTCACTGCAGCTTTTCAATGCAGTATAGATTTAAAATTGTGCTGGATAAGGCTGTGTCAAAGTAAGGAAATAAATGCAACATTGAGTCTGATTCAAATAGTCTAATCTTTATCTTTCATAACTGAATTATCATTTCTGTCATGGATGAATTTTCAGTCACTTTATGTTCAATATTTCTCCCCCAATATAAAATAAAGGAAAAAACCCATTAACACTTTAATCAGAGTTCTTTTGAATACAGAAATAACAAATATTTCTGTTTCATTCCTTACAGCACTGATAGTCTCACTGATATCCATCTTCTACGTGAAATACATGCTGTGAGACACTGAAGATTAATTGTTTATCATGCTCCACTTTTTTCAAGAAAGATTATGCACAAGGCATTATAAAAGGCTGTCATCAATCAGCTCCCACTTGGTTAAAGTTTCAGGAATGCTCATAGAAAGGGTCCTGGGGAATTTTATCCCAGGCAACTTTCCCACAGATTTCATAAGAAAACTAAGGGAGCTTTACCTCTTTTATTACACCCCATACTGTTTGTATGTATGGCTCAGCTTCGTGAACGCAGCTTTGGGCAGGGCTCTCCCCACGTGGGTGTGCCCTTCCAGCCTGCACAGTGGATTTTTTAGGTGAGGCACAGCGTGCGCAGAACTGGCCCCACTGTTTGAGTCCTGAGGTTCATCTACCACGGCCGAGTGAGCTTGGACAGTGACAGTGAAGTCCTCAGGACTAGAACCCACAGTCCCCCCTGGTATTCCCAGGAGGTCTCCCATCCAAGTGCTAACCGGGGCTGAGCCCGCTCAGCTTCTGAGATCTGACAGGATCAGGTATCAGAGTGGCATTTAACTGCCTACCCCATACTGTGCTTGCCCATGTAATTATGTAACTCAGGTAAGTAGTCTGACCACATGAGAAACTCAAGCAAGAAACAGAAGAAAGAGAGGAAGCCTTTCTGGTGGTTTATCTAAAGATAGACTTATCCTTAGAGCACAAATCGGTTACTGTAGTCATAAGGGATTTTGCATTTTGCCAGGGAACCTGAAGACAATGCATATCATTGAAATAGTCTAGAACACCTGGACACCAGGCAGCTAGGATAGTTAACAATGAGAGTGCCTCATTATGCCATGGAGCTCATGAACAACACATAATCAATAGATAAGTACTGTTACCATTTAAGATTCTAATTAAGTTTTTTTATATTTAATGAGAATTCAGAACTCCTTACCTCTAACCAGTCTGGCTTCTCAAGGTTGTTGATGGTCTTCCTGAAAAAGGCCTGAATATTATGACCCTTGACTGCTGGACCAAAAAGTGTTCGTGTGGTTTTATAGAACTCATTGTAGTCTATCTTATCTGCATGGAAGAAACAATATCCACACAGTTTAAAACTGGAAAGCTGCAGATTCCTTTCTTATCCACCCTATCTCTGGTTTTATTTCTCCTTCAATATCAATTGCATGCTAGTTCTAGCTCCTCACATTGTATTCATTAAAGCATCCAGAAAAAAAAAATCAGTCTTACTGTTTGGTCTTTTCAAAACTACCTAATTTGCAATGCATGACAGGAAACAGATAAAAGAATAGGCAAAAACTCCTCACTATTTCTTTCTTCCCTTACTTTCAGATCATGATTCCAATTTGTTTTTCTAAACGTGAATGGTGTGTGGGATAAAATTTATCCTTTCATGTAGCAATAGCCATTTGCATTGAGAAAAGAAAATTTTGCCCCCATTATTTACATTTAGCAACTGGATTTACATATTCACTGGGCTTTTGCTTTTACAGAAACGTCACATCATACTAACTGCCATATGTGGCACCTCCACCAATGACATTTTGTGAGAGATCACCATAGCCTTATAATTTGGCCAGAAGTCCTAACAGAAGGAGAAAAACACTCTGATAAAAATCAAAGTTACAGTTAGAACATTAATTTGAGTTCTTTCTTACAGTTGTCTTCCTATGACACATTCTCTCCATATGAAAATTGCACTTTTCCATCAGAAAGAGTATCTCTTACCATCATCTTCAGTATACAAGCCTGATCTCTCCTTTGTCTTCTGGATTATCATTTTTTCGACCAGTTTCTGGAACTGCTCCAATGCATTCTTGAAATCCAGCAGTTCAAGATCAGACATCCTTTATTAACAGGGGACAAAGTAAGAGGGAAAGCTCTTCTTGCAGCCAGGTGCAAGCCTTGCTTTGCTCCTTAAATCCTGAACTCCCACATGAGTTCATATGAGATTAAGCTGTATGACAAGTATACCAGGCATTACACAATAATGTAACTACATAGCAATGGCTTAACATCTCAAGCTGGAAAACGCTGTAGTGAATTAACTGTTGATGTCACAACTTCCCATTACACCACAGAATCCTCCTCACTGAGCGGCCCTAGGTTATGAACCAGGATCACTTAATAACCCAGCACGGGAGATTATTTCAAGTTATCTCATGTAATTGGTGACAGAAAAGACCTTGAGATCTACTTTCATCTCCTTTATGTTACAGATCATTAAATACCAGCCATTTATCACCATACTGAACCCAACAATTTTTGTTCTAACGTATAACTTATGGTAAGGTGTCAAGTTTTAATCTTCAGAAACAAAAAGATGGAGAATCCATCACATTTGTTCCAAAGGTTAATTGCTCACATTGTTAAAATTAAGCCTCTTATATGAATTTCTGTGGCTTCAGCTTCCATTTAGCAGTTCTTGGAATGTTTCACTGGGAGTAATAGTAGGCATATTCTTGTAGTAGGGGCCTTTGTACCTGCACTACTTCTCAATTTTTTTCTCCTGTTAATTAAAGCAAACTGAACTCTCTGTATCCTACTGCAGCACTTTCCTTCAGACCTCAGTATAATACTTGTGATTCTTTTCCACATTTTTTATCTTTTCAGTATCTTTAAAGAATGCGGATGCCACTTTGCTGTGCTATACCATAGACAGGCAAATTGATACTGTGGTCAATAATGAATTTCAGAATATTTTTTAAACTCACTTTTCTGTAGATCACGTTTATCAATTTTTTCTGTCTTGTTCTATAGCTATGGATCTCCAGATGCACTTTTCTATTACTTCACCCAAAGCTGATGCCAGGTTTATAGGTCAAGGCTTTCTTGAAATGCTGAGCATGGAGTCTTTGTTCTGTGGAGATGTGTGGTTGAAAAGAAAGGAGAAATTACACTTTCTATTTTTTGTGGCAATGTAAAAGATTGGTATCACTAAGGCACATTTTGAGTCTATCAAAATCATTTCTTAAAAAAGAAAAAAAACCACAAAAACACAAAACCCCAACAAAAGAGATAAAGATCATAGATTTGACATACACTCAGAAAATCAGTTGAACAACATTTTTGAAACATATAGGGAAGACAACTAATTGGTATTAAACAAAGTTATTAAAAATAATGCATGTAAATATCTCTGCATGAAATATCTAGTTCTTCAGGAAAAGTGGTGTCTCATTTTATGTTACCTAAGACAAGCAATCCAACTTGAAGTTCCATCATTTCCACTGGAAAGAGCAAAAAAAGTTTCTGGATACTCCTGCTCAACTGCAATGAGCGTGTCTTTTGACTAGAATAAGAGTTTGGCAGGGAAAAGCAGAAATGATTCCTGGAAAAGTGAGGGATAGCTTGGGATACATTTTTGCTAATTCCAACATTAATTCTCCAGGAAAATATTTTTGTTCTGTGTCAAGGTACCCAGGGGCTGGTCAGATACTCTGTCTTGGTGAGAGTTACGGTGCATTTCATACATTGCTTCCAGCTGAATCCTTGTTATGCAGTGCTTCCTATTGATTCATTTTTCCAGTCTGTGTCATCTAAGCTTATATGACATCAGGCTATTGTCTCAGCTCCCAATTAGTTACAGTGGTTTAGGGATCATAAAAGGTAGTATCATCCATCCTTGGAATGGGAAGGTTAAGAACATGTTTTGTTCTCTTGTTCTCTTGTAACAAGCCATGATTCCATTATTACATAATGGAAACACACAGAAACTCCAAATGAGGAACCCTTGCTTTCAGTATCATCTGACTCTGTTGTCTACAATGTTTAAACTCAAAAACATGTACAGTACAATTTTAAAATAAGATGTGATGACTGAGTGGATTGAAATACAAAAGTGAAGAAGATTGGAATCGTATGTAGAAGATAAGTGAAGTCTAAAAGGAATATTCAGTATTAAATTGATGAGTAACAGGAAGTCCCTGCATTAGTAAGTCTACAGTAGCACTCACTGAATGAAAAGCATTTCCTTTCCTGCCTCCCTTTCTGATAGTGTGGAAAGCACTGAATGTAGACTATGGCAGAACTGATTATTACTCAGAGGTTGACTCTCCCAACTCTCCTCTCCTTACCACATAACTACATAATCATATTAGTCTCAATTATTGGCAATTCTCAGACCTGTACAAAGTTAATAATATCTATGTCTGTAGGGGTGCAAAGAACAGCTACAGCAAGTTCATTGCAGGAGTCGTAACTCATTTGAAAAACTGGTAATTTTCAATCTTTATCTCAAGAACTATCATAAGACTATGAAATTCTATACAAGTTTTAATATTATGACCATGTAATTGGAGAGCTCATAAAAAATAATCCAAAGCTACTGCAGAAGAGAAACAGCAAAAGGTGATAGATCTTCTTTCCTGGCTGTACCAGACTGCCAGTCACCCTTCATGGTAGTCTTATGCAAAGGCAAATTGTCCCCAAGTAAAATCATGGTGCAGAATAGCCCAAAGAAAACACAGCAGACCTAAAATGGCCTTAGTTGCCCTTCAAGAGGCTCTGGCACATAAGTGACTTTTTTCTGACTCTGATTTTGGTCCAAAAAAGTCCAGCTGCTTAACAAGGAAAAAAAAAAAGAAGGAAATAAGTCCTTGAATCTGTTTTCTTTTTGTATTTGGATTCCTTTTAACTAAGTTACCTATCCTTTGCTATTTCTTCCTCATAAACATTCCCTTAAACCTGGCTGTGTTTGCAGCTGAATCACAGTAGAGCTGCTTGAGTTCAGACTGGCTGAACACTCTGACCAGTATGGGGTTGGGCAAGTAATTAATTTTAGCATTGTAAAATTTAAATTTCTCCCATAAAAAAGTCTTTAAGGGTTGCTATCATGTTCACATTTACACTAGATCACTCTTCTATCCAACTGGATTAATTTTTCATTTTGCTCTTGGTATTATCACCCCACAAGCAGTATTGTACTACTTTGCTATATAGTACATTTGCTCTTCTGAGTCACTAACAACAGCTGAAACGACCAAGTGTTACTTTTAAAACCTGTATTTCCTATTCATCACTCATTGATTTGTATGTTGGACTCTGGAAAATGATAATGCAGCCGTAAGTTTTAAACGAATTTCATTTCATATTTGCTTCACTGACAAGAAGCTGCAACATAAATATGAATTCTTATGCAAGGTTATTCCTTGGAAAAATACCCTCACATATTGCATTATCAACAGGTGTAGATCTATATTAAAAGCCTTGCTCTAATGCCAAGTGGTTCACAACAGATGAAAGGCTTCCTCTGTCCACAAACTCTCCCTTGCTCTGTAGATACGCACTGCAGCTACACAGTGAATAATCACTCGGCTTTCATCTGCCTTTAAGGCTAAAGAATAGCAAAAAGAACATGTAAAAAAACAAATGCCAGGAGAAGACTGTAAAAATACAAATTAAAAAGCTGAAGCAGGTAGCCAGTGTTTTTGGGATGTTTTGTTTCGATTTGTTTTATTTTGTTTTCAGAGGCCTGCAATCTGACTATAATACCATGCCTTTTGCAATAGTAAGTTTTACAAAGTTCAAAACAGGCAGCAAGCCCCCAGAATTACCTGACTCCTAAAATAAATGTATTTAGTATGGACAAAAGCTTGACTTTTCTGCTCTCTTTCTGCTTGTCAGGAAAGATGGAAAAGAACTTGTGACCAGAAAGGCACAATAGCAGAAGATACATAACAGAGGAAAGGAGTGAAAGCAAGGTATGGGCCAATGAACAAACATAAAAATTAGACCTCTTGAATGCCTTAAAACATTCTTTTTCCACCCCACAGTGTTCTCACTCCAAAAGTCCTGATATTTTTGATGGTGCAGTTACAACTGGGACTCGTGGTTTGTGGTTTTTGTTTCTGTACAAGCTTAAGAGTAGCAGTAACTTTGACACTTTAATTACTCTGCCTCAGATTCTTCAACTCTTAACATGTGAGTGACACTCCATGCTCTGATGAGCTGAAACATTTCAAATTACTGAATATAGCAAAGGCAGGGAACTTGAAGACTGTCCCAGACACCTACAAACTTTCCAGTTGTGAATTATTACTTCCAAGTCCGACTTTTGAGGTCTGTCTCATGCATATATAATCATATGTTGGCTGAAAATTTACAGCCAATACGTTCTTCCATTCCATGTAAATTGTGCATAACAGACAACATGTTAAAATGACTGTTGCAGAAGTGATCTAGGGAGTCCTTTGGAGTTTCAGAGACTGTTTTTATAGTACAGGACTAGGGACCTTGTATTCATGCTTCTTGTTGTACTTTTATAATCCCATGAACTCAGGTACATATATACTTAGTACTTTGAGTTGAGATGCACTTCCAGGAAGCCACACACAGACACTTTCAGAAATGCAAACACAGGGTTGTGGTTTATCCTTTTATGCAACTGTAAAAATAAAGGTAAAATCCTTTGTGCAGCATCCCATTAATACTCATGCATGTTTGATGAGCAGCGTCTGGTTCAAATACAAAATAGTGCAAAACACGAAGGATTGCAAAGCAGATGTCTGTGTTTCTTAAATGTTTCATATTTTCAATTGCATGAAAAGCTAGAAAAGGATTAATTAAAGAATTGAGTAGATTATTAAAACTATAGCTGCACAGGTTCAAGACTGGGTTAGGTAAAATGGAATCTGGACTAGAATTAGAAGTCAGGATTCTGTTTGTTTCCAGCTTTGCCTTTGACCTGATGATACAGTAACACAGCATTTATTTTTGTTGTGCCTCATACAAGTAGTGACACTGCGTGGAAGACAAATGGAACTCATTTGTCATGAAGCACATGAAAGCTCATGAAGTATTGAATGCCACTTGAATAACATTAACAGCTTGACAGTATTAGTGATGTGACCACTAGCAAATCAAGCATGTTAAAGACTACGTATTTAATTCTGCTATGAAAAAGTCCTAACTAGGAATTCTCAGATCTGAGCTTCGTATGTGTTGTTTTTCTCCTATTTTCTACATCCAAAGACACCTAGAGGGAGTATTTTTGACAGGTGCTGTAGTGAAATGCCTCTTAGAAACCCTAAGTATTAATGAAATCTGGACAGTATGTTGTCTGGCATGTACTACTCACTAAATGACATTTCTCCCCTTCTAGTCTTACCACCTTCTCTCTCCTTTCATTTTGCAGGGATAATAAGATAGACAGTCTTTAAAGGCAAGAGACAGAGATATCTTGTTCTTAATGAGATGTAGCACTACTTTGGTCCAGCCATGTCATTGTTAAGACTTTCAGCATGCAATGACTAGTCCTAAACAAACACATAACTGTGTGTTGACATAGTATTTTTGCACACAGTCTGCCATGCACAGGTGAATCTTTTTTATGGACAAGGAAAGACAAAATTATGCCTTCCCTAAAGTCCATGCTCAAGTACTGCGTTACTGGAAATTTTGGAAGGTTATGTGGTCTATAAATACAACTTTTATGGGGGAAAAATAAAATCGATTTGAGAAGGGCAGCTCATGCTTCCCTTGTAATGAGAAAAACCCTGAAGACCAGTGATAAAGAAACAGAGTGAACTTGCTTTTCAAAGTAGGTTTCAATTACTGCGTAAATCATACTTGCAGAATTTAAAAACAGATTGTAAATAAAGTTAACATTGGTAAGAATAGTTAATCAGTGAGGTTTTTTCCTGATCTATGACTTTCTTTATTCCTAGTCCTTGTATTACAACAGTAGTTTGTCATATAATTTGTATATAGATATTTGTTTAGTAAGACATCAAACGTACCTCAGCTACTCACGTTTTCCGTCTTGGTCCACAAGGACCCTCAGTCTAGACCATTTAATACCACTGGGTGTATAAGACAGGAAAAAACTGCCTGATGGTTATTTTTCCCCCAAATTTCCATGAAAATCATGAAAATTCTGCTATTTTCAGAGCTGATATATTTAACTGTTTTTTTTTTTTTTTTTTTTTTTTACCCAGCTAAACTAAAGATAGGGTGAAACTGGAAGTTTTATTTGGACCCTTATGAAGACTGTCACACAGTAGCATCTATGATGGTCAGCTAATAAAGCAAACAAACTGGACGTGTTCCTCTGGGGAAAACTGCTAGTTGCTCTGGCAAGGTGTTTTAGCTACAAAGCCATGCTAAACAAGAATCATTGTGATACATTCAAGTATGGATTGGGTTTGGAGCAATCTGGGGCTCAGGACACCACCTTGACCAACACCTGCTAGAGCTGCACACACACAGCTTGGGCATTCCTGTACTGTTTTCACACAACACACACTAGGGACAAAGGTAGAAAAATAGGTGACTTCGAGGTGCGAATTTTGTCATCTTACTTGCTCCATGGCTGACAAAAGGATTCACTCACACCCCAAGTTTGCCAGGGCCATGGCCCTGCCGGTCGCTTTGTGTTTGCAACTCCTATGGCCACCTGTGAGCACGGCGGGGGAGCCCCTGCGGAGAAACTATTGCCACAATAGGAATATCCTTGGGAGGACATCTGAAGAAGCCTAAACACCGGTTCTACCTCTTCCCGGGGCTGGGCGCGCTGGCGTCTGCCCAAACGCAGCTGCCCTGAGGGGAGCAGCCGTACTGAACCACAGCTCACAGAGCATTTTTAAGGAAGAAGAGAAACCAGACATATCCCTATCACGATCGGACTGCTCAGGACGGTGACAGGACAAGACGACGGAGCATGAAGAAGAAGCCATGCCCGGGCTCTCCTGGGGCAGGCGAGGGCGAAGCCACCCGAGGGCGCGGCCTCCGTGGGCGGGGAGGCGGCGGGGGCTCCTCCTCCTGCCCCGGGCAGCGGCGGGCGGTGGGGCTGGCGCGGGCGGGCAGGCTGAGCCTCGCTCCATGAGCGGCGATCCGCCAGCCATGCCCGCGGGGAACGGCACGGGCAGCGACAGCCGCCCGGTGCCCGCGGCGGCCGAGCAGGAGGTGCCGGGCGAGCGGCCGCTCTTCAGCGCCGGCACCTACGAGCTGCTGGCGCTGCTGGTCGCCACCATCGGCATGCTGGGCTTGTGCAACAACTTGCTGGTGCTGGTGCTCTACTACAAGTTCAAGCGGCTCCGCACGCCCACCAACCTCTTCCTCGTCAACATCAGCCTCAGCGACCTGCTGGTGTCGGTCTTCGGCGTGAGCCTTACCTTCATGTCCTGCCTCAGGAGCCGCTGGGTGTGGGACGCCGCTGGCTGCGTCTGGGACGGCTTCAGCAGCAGTCTCTTCGGTGGGTGATGGAGCCGCGGTGGCCTCCTGTTCCTCCCTGTCCCTCTGGGTCCCTCCTTCCCTGCGTGTCCTGGGGGTCCAGCGCCCCGTCGCCACTGCCCAACTGTCCCCACCCGCCCCAAACCGTCGCCTCGTTTCCTCTCCCGGCTCCCGCTCCCTTCTCCCGCTCCCCTCTCCCGCTCCCCTCTCCCGCTCCCCTCTCCCGCTCCCGCTCCCCGCTCCCGCTCCCCTCTCCCGGCTCCCGTCTCCCGGCTCCCCTCTCCCCTCTCCCGTCTCCCCTCTCCCGCCTCCCGTCTCCCGCCTCCCGTCTCCCCTGTCCCGGCTCCTCTCTCCCGGCTCCCCTCTCCCGGCTCCCGGCTCCCCTCTCCCGGCTCCCGGCTCCCCTCTCCCGGCTCCCGCTCCCTCTCCCGGCTCCGTCCCGGGCGTTCCGCGGGCGGGGAGCGGGGCTGGGGGTCCCCTCCCTCCAGGCAGGGCTGTAGTAAGAAGCTCGCCAATGTGGAGGAAAGCGATCCCGAGCAAAAAGTGAATTCTTGGGGAATCAGTTTCTCGGCCTCCCGCCTTTGCCGGTGTGAGGGGACGCTTAGGGGAAAGGACAACAGCTTTGTTAGAAGGGATCTCGAGTTGCCCGAGGGTTGCGCAGACTGGACGAGCATACACGATTGTATGTTTTAGGAGCAGGCGCTGCAGTCTGAGGATAAGGAGCACTTACGTCTCTGGGTGTAGGTCAGCCGTGTCCCACCTCAGTGGAACAGGTGCCAGTCTGTGGCCGAGCTCCCGCAGCCTTCCAGCGTCCCGACTTGCCTCTCTGTAAAGCAGACAGCGTGTGAATTCCTTTATCCATGTGTGAAATTCGGGTACTGCCTTTCAGTAATAACGGTGTCACTGTCGGGCTTCGAGAAAGCACTGATTCCTGTGAGATTTTAGCACTGATTCCTGTGAGATTTTAGCACTGATTCCTGTGAGGTACTTAGGCCATTTCCATTTTCAAAGCCTCTAAGCTCTTCACTGGTTTCCTTCCTGAAATCCATACATACCCTTTGGAGAAGTCTGTGGGAGAGTATGTTGCAGTCCAGCTATGCACATACAGTCTGCTAAAATGAGTATGACTTTGTTTTTATCAGTAAAGAATGCTGCAAAAGAATAGGGTTGTGTTTCTAATGGTGAAAGTAAATGTTTGGCTAATCAGTAAACAAATCTAAAGCTCATGTCAGGTACTTTCTTTCTGGGAGAGGTGTATAAATTACAGGTGGATCACAGTGTACCCGTGCAATGTGTATGCCCTGAAAATTGCCTCTAATAAGGCACATTAAATTCTTCAGTAAGCTTTGTAGTTTTCCTGCATACATGGTCTTTGCTGCACATGGCACTGTAGCCTGCCTTTGGTAGGTTACTGCGAGGAAGGTGCGTGGTTGCTCCTGATTGATTTGACGGCTGCTGCACAGTGCAGAAGAGTCTTACATCTTGGAAGTTATGGTGGATGCAGGATGTAATGAACTCTTCGTGCAAGGTTTGGAACTGCATGATTACTGCAGTGTGCAGCTCTCAGACATTTGTGTAGCTGTTGTTATCGGGGAAAGTAGTAGAGACCCTTGCTAGCATAAGTCTGTCTGCATCACTCAGCCTGTTCAAATACTGGAGACACTCAAGTGTGTGCCAGCCAGAATTGTGGCAGGCAGCTGAACATTAAGCTTACACAGGAGATGTAAAGTACCGTTAGGTTCCTATCTTTATCTCTTATATATTATACTTACTGGTTTTGATTAAGTAATTTCCCATATGGGTTCGAAAAATAAGATACATAGTAGGGTTAATGTTAAAAACCGGACTATGATAATCTCATTCCATCTTCTAAAATAGAAGAAATAGAAACAATGGAGTATGTAAATTGACAAGCAAATTGTTTGACCACACGTGGTTTTTAATTTCTGTTTATTTTGGGGTGTGCTACATAATCTGTTACTATAAATATATTCAATGTTGGTGCTTTCCTGCATCCCTTTATTTAATAAATTTGTTTCCAAAGAAATGTAGCCAAATTCATGGGCCTTATCTAGAGAGTAGTCTAGTTAGCATCAGTGGTTATATCTTCTTGTGATTGATCATGTTATGTTCTAATATGTTTCAGTGGGAAGAATTATTTTTTAATTATTATTAGAAAAGTATGTGTTTATGTGTAGTATCTCATATGGAAGTGGAGAGTAAATGCACAACTTAAATTCAGGAATCATTCCTGAATGTTGCTTTTTTCAATTGACATGTAAAGGAATATTCAACCTGGTATTATAACTGGATGCTCATCTGATAAATTTATGTCTAATCTTAACCTTTGCTTTTGTATGCAGTGTTCTTTTCATATTCTCATCTGGAAATAGATTATTCTTTTCTGTTTTTAAAGATAAGTGGTTCCCTACCTGCATAGGAGTGCAGGGGCATGTCAATGCCAAGGAAAAGAAAGCATAAATGATGCCCTGCAGGTACTATCACACTGTGTTGGCCATCTGGAGTATTGCCACCAAAGCTTCTATTTTTTTTTTGTAATGTGTCTATGAAAAGAGCAATAATTGGAAAGGTTTTTGTTTGTTTACGTGTGTTTAGTGGTTTTTGTTGTTGTTTGGGGTTTGTGGGTGGGGTGTTTGTTTTTTTCTCTCTGTGTTTTTGGTTTTTTTCTCTATGTGTCTGTTGGTTTTATGTATTTGAGGGGTTTTTTTGTTTTGGTTTGTTTTTTTGCCTGGTGGTGGTGAAGATACAGATTGAAGATTTTATTCAGTTCAGTACTATATTTATAAATATACTCCTCCTGTATACAACAGCTCCAGTCACCTACCTTGAGGTAATGGTCGTGGGAAGAGTAATGTGATGGAAGTCTTCCATGTGTATTACCTAGCAGGGCTTCTTAAAGCATAGCACTCCTCACAGGAACTGTGGGGAATACAAAGTATGGTCATTGATCGGAATACAGACAAAACTGACAGCTTTTAAAAGTGAAGTTCTCATTAGCCAAGCAGAGTATTTACAGCTTTGCAGTGTAAAGAATGACCAGAAAAATGACCAGTGTAAAGAATGGCCAGAATGACCTAATAAAGATGTTTCTAGAATAAAGTGGTGGTACCTCTGATACCATGGATATGGAGTCTGTTAAATCATAATGAATCATGTGAGGTTACTTAAATGCTGTGGATATGTCCTGGAAGTGGATGGACCCTGTCACGCCCACTTTACATGAGATGACCAAAATGTGCTTATTTACAGCTATGCAGTTTCATTCTTGGGTATCAGCTTGGATGTTACTATGAGAGTTTTCAGTTCCAGCCCTCAAGGTCCAAAGGCTGTTCAGTCTTAAGTTAAAGTAAAAGAATCCTTATACACCTTTTTTTCTTGGAAGAAAAGCCCCCAAGCCCCAATACTTGGTGTATGTTGTCCTCTGCATTTATTTACCCATAAATGAAAGATTACCCTGACAGTAAACAAGCTTGTGACAAATTATTATTATTATTTTAAGTATGATTTTAATGTTAAATTCAGAGCTAATTCTCAACAAATTTTAAAAACCAGGTTCTTTCTAGTTAATCTAGTTGATCAGGAATCACTTTGAAAATCATGAACATGCAGCTATTTTAAATTTCCACATATATCCTTATAAGGTTTTTGCTCATACTGTTTTGAAAGCCAAGATCAAGGCATTACTGTTTCCTGTTAATGGTGTCAGTATGATTGAATATATAGGTGGCATGTATGCTTAGAATAAACTGGTAGCATCTATGCTTTCGTAAACCTTCATTACATAATGCTGACAACATTTTTCCCACTTGCAGCAACAAGAAGGGCCCTCTCTACACTTTTCCTAGTAATTTTGGATTGGAGACACTGATTTTTTTTTTTTTTGTAAGAGTGCTTTTCATTTTACCAGCCAGTTGGAGACACATGAGATCCAGAACTTAGACAATGTAAGCAGCTGTTGATGGTCTGAAGCTTAAGTTGCGAAGATGACAGCCGAACTGCAGGTTGTCTGTCTGCAAATAAATGGCTGGGGTTTGTGTACCTCAGAATAGTCTGCTTCTGTGTTAACTTTGTCATGAGACAAACCCATCTGCTTCTTGAGTTGCATTGGACAGCTCAGAACTTGCTATTTGTGCTACTGGCTACTTTTTCTGGGACTTGAAAGTTTTTCACAGAGCCTTGAGAAGGTGCAGAGACCTGCTTTATACAGTGCAAAACGGATAATTTTGACTACTGAATGTCTGTCCTTGTCATATAAGTGACAATCCCGATTTTCTTTTTCTCATTGGAGTATGAAGTCAGGATACAGTTTAGGTACAAAGTTCTTCACATCACTTTGCTATTACAAAGCCATCCTTAGCACCTCATATAGTAGTGTGGGGAAAATGACATAAATGATTAACTGACAAGTCTTAGTGTAAGCTTTGATGACGTAGTTGTCTTTTAGACAGTAATCCTCACTTAATTTTGTTCGACTGAGTTCCAGTGCTTATTTTGTAAGAGGTGATGTATCTTAATGTAATAGGATAGCTGCTTCAATTAAGTGATATATTTATGCCATGAGGGTCACCTTTCTGTGGAGGTGTGCAGTCAACTCTGTGCTGGTCCCACTGAACCTGCCACCCTCTCCTTATGAAAAAAGCCCATAGCCTACCAAGCTGTAAGTACTGGCGAGCTGTGTAATCTCTTTATCTGATTTAGTAATACAACTCATACCTGAGAGGTTTGCTGTCTTATCACAGAGAGCATAGGGGTTTGGGTATAATTTCTAGAGAGGACACCTCTTTATGTGCATCTGCTGGCTTCTCATGGACAAGTGGGTTTTTTTAAACAACAGTGATGGTCAGAATTTGATGTGCACCAGAGAAATGTGTGTCCTGCCCACCCATAGGCAGTTATGTCTGCTTTAATGCCTTCTGTGCATAGGAACAGGCCCTGGGTGTTTTAAGGTGAGCTAGTCTGGGCACATGGAGCATCACACATGCCTCTCCAGCATAAATCACTGCAGCTACCAGTAATGGTAATGAAACCATCTGCCAGTAGTAGTGTTCTAACATTTTCTGGTAAGTTTAATTGAGCAAAGGAAGAAAGGAGTGAAAAAAAAGGTTGATAACAGGAATAGTCTGAGGAACGTGTTTATGTGAGGCAGTTTCTTGACAGCAGATTGCATTATCAGGGTGTGCTATAGGTTGGGTTTTATATTATGAAAGCTTGTTTGTGATTGAAAGGCTAGTGTGACTGAAGTGTGGTTAGAAACTTCTGTTTTTTCTAACTGTGAGCAGTTCTTGTAAGGGTTAAAGACCACTGCCAGCTTTTAGCGTCAAATTAATGAGAGGTATTATGTCCCTTGGGGACAAGTCACCATTGGTATACAGCAGGTAGGTCTTGATGAGCTACCAAGTAAATGTTGTTATGCAATGTTTACTCCATTCCAGTAATGTGCACTGGAGGATGCAAAATATTGTAAGTAGTTTTACAGAGTGTACTTTCCTGTGAAAAGCTGCCGTGTGTACAGCTGAGGTTCTTTTGTTTATTTGTTTAAGAAAAAATGACACTACCACCCCTCCTTCCTCCCCACCTGCACTGGGGAAAAACACTGAAATAAGGATTAATTGCCAGAATGTGTCCCGTGGACCTGCCTTCAGTTACAGCCTATTTTAAAACAAAGCAAAAATTTATCTGTGTATAATTGTTAGCGACTTCATCAAAGTCTCTCTCTGCACAGTGACAGAATGATGTCCTGTGCCACCCTCGTGCATTACCAATGTCTGTTATATGCACTGATTTAATCTCACTAAAAGCATTTTCTATGGTTACTCAGCAGATGGTTTTAGGATCTTGTACTGCAGATAGCTGAAGTTTCAATCAGCAGGCTTTCAGCTTTAGCAGTTTTTTTTTAAAAGTGAGTTAATCACTTGTGGGATTGAATCTGGAAGAGGTGATTTATTTCATTGTAGTTTTACTGGACAGGTGCATGTAAAATATACTTGAAGTCTGTTACGTCTAGGAGAAATGATTTTTCCCCTACTTAGATTTTAATGCAGATGTTAAAATTGGTTGAAAAATCAGAAGTGATACATAGCTGGCCCCTAAAATATGTTGTAACACTTAATAGCTGAATTCAGATGGACTGGTTATATATTTTGTAATGCAGAATTAGAGTGCAGTAGCAGCTTGTCTTGCCATAGACTGAAAGTTGCTTCTACTAAGTTGCTCTGTTCAAATGTGAAGGAGGTGAGGATGCATTGCAGAAGAGTGGCTTTTGGATTAGTTATGCAGAATAGTAATTCAGCACTTGGGTGTAGGTCAAGGATTAATAGAGAAAGTAATATGTTCTTCAACAGAAGTCGTTATCTGTCTTAGAATTGGATTTTATATGCTACTTTATGCTGCAGTTGTTCTGTGGAGATGCTCAGTCTTCAGGAATATGTATCCAGTACCATCTCTGTCCAAATTATAAGCCATGTTTGAGGGCAGGGGGGGCAATATGGCAAACCATGACAATAAATTGTATATTGCATGGAGAGGGGGGAAAAACTGTTGTGGTTGTTAGAACTCGTTGAAACTAACAGTTCTGAAGGCACTGCAATATATTTTCTTCTCATTGAGGACTATAAAGTCAGAATATACATATTGTGTGGGACAATGCAGTCTTCTCCATGATGACCTACACTGTCCAGCTTGAAGTATTTAATGATGTATCCAGACTAATATCACTCCTGAAGAAACCTGAAATACAGAAGAAATAATTGTCACATATGATAAATAATCAAATCTACATATAATGCAGAATTTTGATAGGAAAACAATAAAAATGGCAAAAATCAGAATTGTCTTTCAGAAAAAATTCAAACAAGAATAAGCTTATCACTCCTCCCTGATTTGGAGAGGCTGGCTACTGGAGAAGAGGAAGAGTTGCAACGTGGAAATTGCGTGCTGATGGTTTAAACACATTTCAGTTTTGCTACATTTAACTGCAGTTTAAATGAGAGTGACTCCATTTGTGCTGGGATAATTGCCCAGGCTTAAATCAGAGCTAAAACTAACATCAGTTCCTAAACCCAGAGAATGGTTATGTTTATAATTGACACTTAACAGATAGAAGTATTTCCTGAGATGAAAAGCTGTATGTCAGACATGCACCATCTGTAAAGACTGAGCAAGCAAGTCTTTGAGAAAGAGTTAGGAAGACTGATTTACTAGTAGAGTAAAACACCGCTCAGAATCTTGGGCCTCAGCCTTCAATCAAAACACATAGATCTCCAATACCTCAAGAAGCTTTAAGCATAACAAAATTTCTTTTAGCTAAAAGCTAAAAATTGGTTTGAAATGCATATTTTTGCTGAGAGGGGCTAATATCCAAACAATAACCATAATGGCTTTCTGTAACAATTTTTTTTTAATCGGCATATATTTCATCATATTAAAATATGCAAGTCGGAGTGAAATCTAAATAATTTCTGGAAAAGCTGCTGAGGGAAGGCAGGGGAGGGGTGAGGGGAGGCAGGGAGGGAAGTAAAATTCAGTGCTTTCCTCCACAACAGAGCACAGAAACTGAATCACACTGTATTACACTTTCATAAATCATATATGGCATAGCTGGAACAGCATGAGAACATGCATGAATGTGAGTATGTAGTGGACTACAAAAGGCAAGGTTCTTGCAGGTGAGAACTGGCTCCCAAGTGTATGGGATTATGCAAAGCACTGCATTTCTGTGTGGACAGCACCAGAAGCCTTGCACCTGTGTGCCCTGGGGAAATCTTTGCCAAATGTGATTTAGGTAATGCCATTATGTTCTGTGGTTACAATGGACATTGTTACCTGCCATTTGCCAGCCAACCCAGGCTGACTTCAAAATCACTGTATTGAAGGGGGCATGGGGTAGAGGAGAGAGAGGATAGAAGATGAAGTTCTCTTTCGCTTATAGTGGCTTGAAACAGATTCATCGTTGCTTCACGGGGTGGTAATAGGCCAATTTTTTGAAAGGACTGGTGTCAGAAAGTGGCAGGTAGGAGTAGTAACAAGTATCTCAATAGATATATGTATTAGATGCTTAAATTCCATTATTTTTGGATGAGTGGGCTGTATTCTCATTTGTTTTATGGTAGCTTGAAACTGTTGTGGTCATGATTTGCCTTTTGATTTGATTTCTGAGCATGCAAAGACAAAAATCATTAGTTGTACTTGCTACTGTCATGTATTTATACTTGCTAGTGCCATGTATTCCCATCCTTTCCCACGAAAATGTGTGATATGAAAGAGTATGTTCATAGGCAGCAGGATTGAAAAAAACCCACAGCACCAAAGATGGAGGAATATAGAGACAGCTTTGTGTGTGTAAGTGGGGAGATAGGATGGGAATGGCTCTGAAAAAAAAAATCAGAGAATCTTTGAGAGAGTAACAAATATTGTACTTACACGAAATATTTTGGGTGTGTGTCTGTTCTAGGTAACATTGTGTAGTGCTCCTGCAATATCAGATAAAACACTGGGGAGTCAGCTCTCCTATTGCTTGACTTGAAAAGTGTCAGGTCAGTGCTGTGGGGAATTGTTGCATCTGGCCAGATGTGTTACATACTTGAAGAATATTCCATCTGCTTATCATGTGAAACACCCAGGACCTAGCCTTGCAAAGTGCTGATCCACAGTAGAGTGCCACATGTGAAAGAGAGCCTGAACTCTGCACAGTTAGCCACCATAAAGCTAAATACCAGATGCATGCAACAATTCATTATGAGATAATACTGAGGATAGCACACAACCACCAGCTTCACCTTCCTCCCCTGCATCAGAGACCCTCAGCCCTCAATCCTCCATAGGATATGGAGTCTCATAAATCCCTTCCTTTTATAGCATGAATGTTAGGGATAGCTACCATAGCATTGCCAGGTATATGCTTACCAGCCTCTCTGCTTTATTTAGCATAGGACTAGTTTAACTTGAACGTGTTCTTTAAACTTCTGAGATTGTTTTGATGCTTGACATCACAGCTAGAGTTGACATGGAGAAATTAATATTAAGAATTAATCCATACTGGGGAAAAAATACAAGTATGTATTTTGCTCCATGAAATCCATAACAAGAAGGTTACATTTTCCACTCTTTTTACTGAGTTGTTTTTAGCACTTGTTTGTGGAGTGGAATTCCAGTTGCTAATACAAATCAAAACCTTGTGTTTACTTCTGTTTTAACCTGAATTATCTAACTCAGGTTAGCATTGTGAATTTAGCATTTTGTTATACTAGAAGCAAACTTTCAAATTTGTTTGCTATTTCTTCATCTGAATATGCAACTATGACTGGAAGTAGATAAATGAATACCATACTGTTGGAGATGAGCCGGTGTATGAAAGTATGGATCGATGGAGGAAAGAAAGAGACACCAGAACTGACTACAACGCATGGAAAGCCCAAGAAAATCCTGCTTAAGACAAGCCCATCGGCATGGACTTTGTATATGGACTTGACAAAATTTTTTCTTGGTTTTTCTCCCAGTTGCCTGTCCCTTGTTCTTTCCCCAGTTCCCTGTTTAATCCCCTGTTGCTATGCTGTG
>JAWWEV010000115.1:47382612-47422123 GCA_035583235.1 Hafferia zeledoni | reverse complement strand
GTGAACCCAACTCGAGGCTGCTGCAGCGTCGATCCACCTGAGCTCAGCAGGCAGCAGAAGAACCCCCGTCGCCGGTCCGATCCTTCTCCACGGATCAAGGCAGCGACACCATACCACTCCTGCTCAAATTTTCCCAGAAGTTCAATGGGTAGCCTAAAGAAGGGTATAGCAAATAAGAGCA
Organism: Hafferia zeledoni; assembly: GCA_035583235.1. NCBI lineage: Eukaryota > Metazoa > Chordata > Aves > Passeriformes > Thamnophilidae > Hafferia > Hafferia zeledoni. The sequence goes on along the minus strand of JAWWEV010000115.1, from coordinate 47,421,942 downwards.
TTTTTCCTCTCATGGAAATGTGAATGTCATCCAAACTAAATTAGCATTTCTATGGAGACTTGCATAGAGTTTGAAAATTAAGGTGTCTGCAGGTGTATGATATTCCTAGTTGTTTTTAAATCTAAGTTATGCCAAGAAGGCTTAATGACCATTGAAAAAGCAAAGAATCTTTTAATGCCCAGCATAGATAACTTCATCTCAATAAGATGTACATTTGAAATATGATGCATTTGGTGGATCTGTGGGTTAATAGATTTATCCGTAGCACAGGTGACCAGTGCTTTTGATTGCCTTGGACATGATCCTACATTCAAACCCCTTAACTGTGACGATTTAACCATTGTCTCCGCCTTTTCTGACATAAGCATTGGGGAAAATCCAAAATGGATGAAGTCCTTAGGTACAGAGGCTCCATTAATGTTTAATATGAATTTTGCTTGAATGAAAGCTTCAGGATTCTCTCTTTGCAGTGAGCCATAATAAACTTCATCCTTCTTTATAGATTCATTTATATTCACTGGGAGAATTCTGGACAACAAGAAAATATGCACTACATCTAAGGAAATTATGATGCAAAGATGAATTTTTATCTATTTGTTTCAAGCTTTAACTGTCTCTCTGAAACAACCCTTACACTTCTATTAGTTATCTGGTAGGACAGAACACAACAATCTAGAGGATTAGCTTTAAAAGAAAATTAGACAAAATAGAAATTATTTTGATAGAACAGCTTTAGCTTCAAGGGCAAACTGATAAATATGCATGTAGCCAGCTTATTTGATAGCTGTTACTGATTCAGAAACTATTTTCTTTAAAGGTGAAGAATGCAATTAAAAACTGACTCCTAGACCTTTAAGAAATAAGCTCCTAAATCTATTTGTGAGTGACTTCAGAATGAACAATGTCTTACTGAACTATGCATCTAGATGGGTCTTGTGGGAAGCTCTGCCTTACTTGGTGAAAGCTGTGACTTTATTTGCAGATTTAACAATTACTCTATAGCTGCATCTCTAGTTGTTGTGTTTGTTGGCTGTTTTTTATTATCATTAATAGGTTAAAAGAGCAGATTTAATAGAATTCTAAATTACTACGGGGAAACGAGTAACTAACTTAAAATAATCTCAAAGGGAACTGAAACTCTTTCATTTGTTAATCAGAATTATGAACTTCTAGCAGTACTATGTAGCATGTTGAATAAATCATAAATGTGCTTGAAACTATCCCTTAACATCAGAGCTAATCTCCAATTGCATTAAATTCACCTACCAAAATATATAAATTCATCCTTCCTCATTTGAGAAGAAATTTTCCATTTTTGGGATCAAGTGCAGCAGAGGTACAGGTGATTACTCAAATAAGATATTAAGTAACTGGTTAAATATATATATATTTTTATATTTTTTCCTTATGCAGAAATTTGGTTGGAACCTGACAGTGCTATTAGCATATAGAAAAAACCCTGCAGACTGTCAGCATGAATGTTGCACACAGCCTGTGGCACACTGAGCTTGAACAGACCTTTTCAAGATTTTTGTCACTGTGAGTGTTACTGGTTCATATCATTTACATGTGGAGGTGACAAACTCCTGCTGCTTATAGTGCTAAAACACCCTTGGGCATTTTGCAGCTTCATACTGGATTTTGTTACCACGAATTGCACACACAGAGTAGCCCAAATTCCCAGTAGTTGTGAAACTCGAATAGCACACAAGGTATTCAGTCATTTCTGTGGATCATTCACATACATGACAGTCAGTTAATGCTTGTATGGTTTATGCATGAGGCTATTCTGGTTACACGAGCTAAGCTGTGCCACTTCTTGCTCAAAGTTTTTGTTAGAAATATCAAATGGGCTTTGGTTGCATATTGATGCACAGTGCGAAAGATGCATGATGGGGGAAAATTCAAATTGTTTTCTGTTCTAGTCTTGCCTTTGCCTGTATTAAAGTCCTACTAAAAACCAAGAACCTCCCCCGCCCTCGTGCACAAAACTGGACCTTGTTATCCACTGACTTTTAGTGGAACATAAACTCCTAAGTAATTGTGACAGTTTTTGATGATTCTAGATATCGAAAGTAAAGAAGCAGCTGAAACTTTTACAAACTGGAAAGCTGTTGTCAAGAATTATGGTAATTATTTCTGTCAAAAACAAGAGCTCCCCAGTTTGTGGTATAACTGAGAGCTGTACAGCTGCTTGTGCTTTGAGGGCTTAAATAACTTGTGATAGTAACATTTGAAACCTTGAAATCACAGGCTTAAACTTTGAGTTGCACAGACTTTATACAGTAAAATCAAAATAAGTTTTATCTTCTACAGAGTTTTGCAAGCTTTTTTTCTTTTTGTAAAATAGGTGTCAAATCATACAGTACATTAATAAAGATATTAATAGAATCATAGAATCCCAGCTAGAAGGGTCTTCAAGGATTGTCTGGTTCAACATTTCCTGACAAAACCATGGTCTAGACAAGATGGCCCAGCACCCTTTCCAGCTGAATTTTAGAAGTCCAGTGCTGGAGAATGCACCATTTCCCTGGGGAGATTACTGCAATGGCTTATTCTTCTCTTTGTGGAAGATTTTTCTGTTTTCTTTGATCAGAATCTGACCAGGATTTTTTTTGCTCCCCAGAAAAATCTTCTGTCCATTTAAAACCATATTTCCTTAGGTGTGATGCACACTCATAAGAGCTATTCTATCTATTGAATGCACTGAAATTATATTTTCTTAGAAATTCATTTGTTGTATAGCCCCTGTAGCAGTAACAAGAAGACCCAACTAACTGTTAAACCTCGTTATCTACAGCACTCCTCACCAGAATTAATGTGTTTTTCCTCCTAGTTATGGACTTTGTAATTCATATTTTAAAACTCATGTCCTCAGGGCAGATTTCAGTATTCCTGTGCTTACAGATATTTCTGCATGTTAGATATCATAATTAAAGGGGCAGCCATGGCTCCACAGCACACAAGGAGCTTTCTTTCTGAATGAAATTCCCTACCTTTTTTGCTTGTTCTGTAAGGAGATTTTGTTTCCAGTTTTTATGGTTAACTACTTCAACCTCTACTCTTACTGCTTTGACCTTGTTAGAGCAGAGAACTTGCATCCAAGAGGAATTTACTGTAATATGCCGTGACCTGCATTTCTTGCCTCATGTCTGCATTCTACCAGACACTTCTTGAATACCAACAGAACAGGGATTTGCATTTTGGTGCATACTGTCCAACAGGCTTTCCAAGGTCCCATTTACAGCTTGGGGGGAAAGTTCAAGTATGTCTTTGAAGAGCAGTGGTTTCAGACTGAAAGGGGCTTGGTATAAAACTGTTCGAAGATCTGTGTGCACGTACTGAGTTTTAGAGATATTGAGCATCCAGTGCCTTCCTCGAGAATGTCAAGGACTGAGTAAATTATTGTTTCTGAACACCTGTACTTTCAGCCAAGTGTATGAGCTTTTGATTACTTTGTCATGGCTGGAATTCAGTACTCAGATAAAAATGGATGGGGAAGTAGTAAAAGTACACAGGGACGTTAGTCATTGAATGTCATTGTAGGGAGAAGGAAGGTGGTAAAGAACAAGAGGTTTGTTTTGGAGCTCTGACTCACCATCCTGAGGAGCTGTTCTTTCCACTGATCACAGATGAAGCCTCAGTGCACTGTGTCAGCAAACTGAGCCTATAGCTGAGTGACATGGTTTTTTCCCCCAAAATATGTCTGTGGATTATTTTTGTAACTGTCAGGTAAAGTTTTGTAATTCCTAATCTTTTGATAATAGAAATAGGAGGGGAACTCCTTGCCTAACCTTGTGTTCAGGAATTAAACTGCATTTGATTGTATAAAGCATTTATTTAGCCAGTATGAGAGTAGAATAGCATCTATTAAATTCTGTAATTATTTTCTAATGGTTGCTAATATTTTGCTTAGTTCCACATTTTTCCATGTATTTTCAGCATGTTGGGTCCCAAAAAATGTCATGAAGGACTATTTTTCAACTTCATGTATAAACACAAACCAACCAAGCCTTATGTCTTCTGGAAGCCTTTTAGACCACAATTACTAGTCCAATTTCTCTTTCTACAGCAGTGATTTGTACAAGGAAAAAACACACAAAACTAACTGTGAAAGGCTACTGCATGCCAACAATATCTACTTTTTGTGATTAAGGTTTAAAGATAACTAGCAGAAAAGTACCTATTAAAAAAAAAGTTTCATTTTGAAGAGATCTATGACAAGAGTGTGGAAATTTTTCTTTCAAAGTGAGAAATTCTTCATGTTAATCGAGAAAGCTTTCTAAACTCATTACTTTTAAAGAGGAATCCTTTAATACTTTCAGGATTAAGTAACCTTTTTAGAGGTTTTGAAGCATATCCTGCTGTTACTCTTGGTTGCCTTTCAAAATCCATGTTGCTGGTCCTTCTGTGCTGTTGTTAATTTGTGTTCAATTAATGCTTATCCTTTTTTCAAAGTGAGATCATGTATCTGTGAAATCCTTTGAAGGTTCCTTCTCAGTCAGTAAGAAATGGTTATTCTCCTTTTGGTAGTGAAATCTGAAGTTGCTCTACTTACAGCTGTATACATGCATGTTATGGCAAATATGAATGTACTTGAAGAAGTTAAATGCTGTCAATATGCCTGACAAAATACTTGTGCTTCATATTAGATAAAATGTACAGATTTAGACATAGATATTTGTGACCTCACAGAATGCTGTGAAATACACCCTTTTGTTGTTGAAGAGGCTGTATATGAGCTTGATGACTGCATTGTAACAGATTTCAGATGTCTAACAGGTGCGTGATGGGAAACTTGGTTATTGATTATCAGATGTCACAGAACCTTGAAACAAATCCTTATATCCTAACCAAGAGAGCATTGCCTTGACTTCATTCAATTATAACAGTATTGGGCCAGGGTAATGCTGAGAGCTGAAAATTACATGTGATTTCTGTCATAGCATATTAATAATTGTGTAGTGTGTTTGAAGTGGACAGAAAAGGAAGAAAGTGCATAAATAAATGAAGATTGATACTTTAATGAAAGTAGCAAGATAGGCAAGGATACTCAAAATAACCAAATGTCTTTCAGATGGGACATCAGCAGTGTAATACTTTGCTTTCCTGGTTGTTTTTTTGAATGCAAAGACTTCCAGGATATCTTGAAAGAAGTTTGAATTATTCTAGTTCTCTTATTCACATTAAAGGTGCACATCTATACTTTCAGTTGTTGAAGGTTTTCTTTAATTTAAGTCACAATTCTGAATTCATTGTTTCTAACAGATTTTGTTATTGCTGATTGTCTCAATTTTATATGGTAGCTTTTTCTTTTAAAAAGCTTCGAACAACAACAACAAAAAAGAAACCACAAACCCAAAAGACCCACAAGAGAATAACAAACCCTACAACAATTGCAAGCAGGAAAAAATGCCAAACCTTGGATCATGAAACCTCAATCAAATAATGTTTAGGAAGAAGTATTAGCTTGGTCTCTTTTTTTCTGGTCCCACTTCTTGCCCGCTGTGCATCAGGATCAGATGCCACCTTTCTACTCTGAGTAGTTTTGAAGTTAGTGATTCTATTTGACCTGATAGTTAGTGAGCAGTGAGGTGTCACACAAAGTCTTACTGGTGCTAGACTCATAATATGAGCTAGCTAATTTTGAGTTAACCTGCTAGCAAAGGAAACATCGATCAAGAGGACTTCATTTGCAGTATTTGTGAATCATGTAATTGATTTTCTTTATTTTTTTACAGGAATTGTTTCAATTATGACTCTCACTGTTCTTGCCTATGAACGCTACATTCGAGTAGTCCATGCAAAAGTGATTGACTTCTCTTGGTCTTGGCGAGCTATCACGTACATCTGGCTGTACTCATTAGCCTGGACTGGAGCACCTCTTTTGGGCTGGAACAGATATACACTGGAAATTCATGGACTAGGATGCTCAGTGGACTGGAAGTCAAAAGACCCCAATGATACCTCCTTTGTACTCCTTTTTTTCCTTGGCTGTCTAGTAGCACCTGTTGGGATCATGGCATATTGCTATGGCCATATTCTATATGCAGTAAGAATGGTAAGTTAATTCAAAAAAGACTTCTCTTACTGTAATATTTTCAGTGAAAAAAATTTGAAGCTGTATATTAAGATTGGATCTGAGCCAAATTTGCTATTCAAACTTTTGAATGTTTCATGTTCATCTATGTCAGGCACCACTAGAAGGGATGTATGATTGGAGGAGAGCTTACCTAGACCTAACAAGGTCTATTTGCTGTGTTGTTTTCCTGGGAGGAAGGTTAGGGAACTGCTTATACTCAGTAATCTACATCAGATCCTCACTTGAAAAAAGGGAAGAAGAAAACTCTGCAGTTTTCCTGATCCATGAACTCTCTCTCTCCTCCTCATTACTCTTGAGAAGATAACTCTGTGAAGCTTTTCCAAGTGGAGATAAAGCCCTGTTAAAACAGTTTTGTTTCCCATGTTAAGGCAACTTCTTTTAATTCAGTCCTGATCCTTAGTATCAGAAAGGGTTACTGATTCATATTTTGTGGGTAATTAGTCTGAACCCATTCAAGTAAACAGAATTGGCACAACTGATAACTTATGGAGAATGCTCATGTCTATGTCCCATCTTTTCCTCATTTTATGACTCAGATAACGCTGGGAACCTGCTGCCTAGTATTCTGCTTTAGCAATTTCATCATTTTAGTATAACGAAGGGGCAGAGCAGTACAAAGAAATCTATTTATGAAATTTTCTTCTCTCCAAAAACTTCTGATGACAGAAATCTACAGGTTTGTCTAACTAGTCAGACAAAGGGCCACTAAATGTAAACTGAACTTGCTCATACCAGTGGATGAGGGAAAGTTATTTTGCTAAAATACTTACAATCATAACTGCAGCATGTTTTGTTATTTGACTGGATTTGTTTTCTAGTAGATTTGTTATTCTGTTTTTCCTCAGATTGTATTTTTATGCTGAATATAGACAATAAGTTTGGGATGCATAACATAAACTTCCAGAAGAATTGTGGTTCACGAGATAAGGTGATAGCCTCAGAGAGCATCTGTGCCTAAAACTATGCTAGTGAATGTATAACTATGCTAGTGAATGTAGAACTATTCAGTTTCAAGTAAAACAGATATTTTACTTTACCATTTTATCTTTTTCTTCTACAGCTTCGCAGTGTAGAAGATTTCCAGACTGTTCAAGTGATCAAACTTCTAAAATATGAAAAGAAGGTGGCTAAAATGTGTTTCTTGATGATATCCACCTTCCTTATTTGTTGGATGCCCTATGCAGTGGTCTCCCTCCTGATAACATATGGATATAGCAATCTTGTGACACCAACAGTAGCTATCATCCCATCTTTCTTTGCCAAGTCAAGCACTGCTTATAATCCAGTCATTTATATCTTCATGAGTAGAAAGGTAGGTAAATTAAAGATTTTCTTTTTTGAATGCTAAATGGCCAGTGTCATAGTTGTGGAGCTTAGATCTGATGTATTTTAATCTGAAAATCTTAAATTTTTTAAAAAATTTGAACAGCTAGGATAAATGGTGACAATCTAGTAGAATTAAAATACCTGATGGTGCTCAAAGTACCATCTGATTAGAAATTGGATTTGCTCATAGGTTGAGCAAACATATGAGCAATGAATTCAGACATTTAACCCATATAGAAGTCATGGGAAAGAGTGTCAGAATTTAAGTGTCTAGTTTTGACAGTGTATCCATGAAATGGATTACAGCTAGAAGCCCTTGTCTGAATCACTCCCATACCACAACAGAGCTCCATCACAGAAAATGCAGAATATCCAGTGTCTGTTTTTCATGAAGAAGAAAACTTGCCTCTGACTTTCGTGTTATGGCAACACAAGGCCTGAACAACTCAGCATAGTATTTCAAATATTACACCAGTAACCTTTCTCAGAGCTTCATGATATTCAAAGCAGAATCTCGTGGATGTTTTTGGGAGACAAATTATGTACCATTAAGAAGAGTTACTTGTCTATGTGAAACAAGTTTTTATTTTTCTGTGCTTCTGTAGTCTTCATTATGAGAAGTAGACTGCTGATTTAATGGTAATTACTAGCTCATTTCAGTGCTTTACAGAGTAAAGAGTGCATGGAAGTATTTGGAGTTATCAGTGGCATGTCAGATACATGGAAACTAGAAAACTATACATCTTTCTGTAAATCATCATAACTGTGAAGATAACCACTGACTGTAGCTAGGTGGTGTTGGTGAATTTATTCAGACGTTAAAGTACTTCACCATAACCAAGAACACTAACTTGATGTTAGTATTCTAGCTAGCTTAGTGTTATTAGCACTAACACTAACTAAGTGTAACATGCACATGGTAAACTTCTGAAACCAAGATTGCATAGAGTTAAAGATACCTGGAGTTAAATAGAATCACTTGGCAAAGGTAAACCCCCCAAATGATTGCTGTAAGGATTTTCCTTACCTTTTAACTCGTCATAGAGATGGAATTTTCTGTTATTTCCTACACTAGTTTGCAGTTGTCAGGCAGCAGCCTGGGCCAGCCAGCAGTCTGTAGGGATGAGCCGGGGAAGTCAGTGGGCCCAATCAGCCAAGTGGGCAGCCAAGCAGAAGCTGCAGTGCAGCTCGGGCCAGGACCAAGGGCAAGAGCGAGCTTAAATGCTTTCCTGAGTAAAGGCAGGAGGTGCCCAGCGTAGCATCTTGCAGTTCTTCCCCCACAGCTCATTTCACAGCAGGCTGATCATGATTATACAGCTGCACAATACCAGACCTGGCCTGGACATGGGGAGCTAACAGCAGTCATGTTCAAAAGGACTGTTTTTCAATGGAGTGGGTTTCTTTAATACACTGACACTGACTTTGTACCTAAATGTCAGGCTGAGTAGTTTATCTGAAAAACAATTTGTAAGTTCTGATACCCAGAATCAAACCAGTGCCAGGTACAATGCCAGTAAAGACATAGCCAGAATAAGAATCAATCATCTGAACGTGCTTACTGGAGATGCATTGTATTTCTTACTCACCTCTAATTCCAAATTAGAACCAAAATTATATTTTTATTTTTAAAGAAAGAAAATATCACTTTGTATGCCCTTCCTCCCCTTGTTCCTTTCCTCTGCATGCTCCTGGGAAGTGTTTCTGAGAATATTCTTTCCCTGATAGATAAAATGTGTGATTTTTGAATATGGAAGCAGTACCTATAGCATTGGAGCCTAGTCTTCTTGTCCTTTGCAGATTGAAGGTTGTAGATTCTGTGGCTGGTAAAATATTAAATTGCATTTCAGTGCCCTCTGCTGGCTCAATCATCCTTCATTTCTGCTGCAGAGAAAAAAGTAGCTGCTACAAAGCCACCATGTTTGTTACAGCACCAAAACTAACATGCAGAAATCTGTTATTTTGAGTCATTGTGCCCTTCACTGGATTGTACATGACAGTGAATGCTTAGGAAGTTGTAATTTCATTCGGTTTGTTTTCTCTTGCAGTTTCGACGATGCCTTTTGCAGCTCCTTTGCTTTCGCCTGATGAGATTTCAGAGGACCATGAAAGAGACACCAGCAACAGGGAATGACAAACCAATACGCCCAATAGTTATGTCTCAGAAAACAGGGGACAGGCCAAAGAAGAAAGTGACTTTCAGCTCTTCCTCTATCATTTTTATTATCACCAGTGATGACACTCAGCAAATGGATGATACCAGTAAACACAATGAGACAAAAGTAAATGTCATCCAAGTAAAGCCACTATAGGGATGAGCTGAAGAGACATGAGAAAGAGGTGGATTTCAGCCAGTAGACTATTTAGGTTGGAGACTGGTTTCAGTGGCAGTGTCTGTGGTCTGCCAAATGTGGGTTTCCCCACATTCTTAAGCCATGAAATACTGAAGGGATTCTGCATCTGAAGCTCTGGCAGCAGTTCATTTTTGGTCACAGTACTGAAATCTCTGCCAAAATTGTTGATGGATGTCTTTACTCTGAATTTTCTTAAAGCATATTGTAGGATTGCCTTTCAGAACTTCGTCGGCGGAAAAATGCTCTGACAGAAGTGTTACAAAATTCAGCAAGGGCAAGTGCAAAGTCCTGCACTTCGGAAGGAGGATCGATGCTGCTGCACAGAAGGTCAGGCCCTGGCTGCCTGGGATGAAGCTCTGTAGGAAAAGGATGCGGAGTCTTGTTGATAATGAGTAGGGCATGAGCTTGCATTGTGCCCTGGTAGCAAAGAAGGGTACCATCATCCCAGGCTGTACCAACAGCACTGGAGCCAGTAGTCAGAAGTGATTATGACCTTGGCTCAGCCCTCATTAGAGCATATCTAGATACTGCATCCAGTTTTGGGACCCCAGTACAAGAAAGGTATCTGTAAACTGGGATGAGTTCAGTGGAATCCTCCAAGATTGTCAGGGATTGTAGTAGTTGGCCTCCAAGGGGAGGCTGAGAGAGATGCTCTTGAGCAGCCTGGAGGTGAAACATTTTCTGGGGAACCCAACAGCAGCCTTCCAATAGAGATGGGGTTTTTCAACAAGATGGGGCCAGGTCAAGGTCACTCAGTGGAAATATCACAGACAACGACAAGACAACTGAGACAAGAGGATTGGATGGGATGTAAGGAAAAGCTTTTTCACCCCAAGGAGAGTCAAGCAGTGGAACAAATCAGACTAGAAATTTCCCGAGGTTCCTTTTAGCTTCAGTTATCCTTTGGTCCCTGAACTACCATTGCATAGAGTTATTGGGGAAGAATAAGGAATGTTTGAAGTTGACTGCACTTCAGTTGGTCTGAATTGGTGCTTTGCAGGTTGAGGAGTGGGAAAGTCAAGTCGACAATGACTGGTGTTATGGGTAAACCAGAAGCTCCCAGAAAGTGGTCCATCTCGATAGAGTAAGCCGTTCTCTTGGTGCCACCTGGTAGGATCCCTGAGTTACATAGTGAAGAAAATCATGCAAATTAAAGCACTGATGGAAAATGGTCAGTGTAAAGGGAAAGTTGTATTTATTTATTTATTTATTTTTGTTGTTGTTACGCACTTTATGCATTTTTATCTTGCGTCCATTTGTTTTGTACATGGACCATGAGCATCATCTGGTATTGATCTTGAACCTGCTCTGGCACAAGAAATGGTAGGGAAGAACAGGGTGACTTTTACCTAAGTTACAGTGTGAGTAATGATTGTCTTGCTTGGAGATCAGTGAAAAGAACAGATAGATTTTTGTTTTTTTCTACCCTCACCTTTTTAAGTGTCTCTGGTACAAAATGGGAACAGGATTGTGCCCCAAACACGGCTTCCTGTTAGTGTTGGATAAATTAGAGAACTAATTTTGAATTATGGAAGCGAGTTCTTTACTACATCCATTGAAAGGGTGTAATTTCTCTGCCTCGGCCTGCTAAATGGGCAGCGTGGATCTGCAACACGCAGCTTTTCCATCTCTGTGAAAACTGCAAAAAAAAGCAATTAAGAAACTACTTGCATCCTCTGAGGGCAAATCTTCTGAGAGTTATAAAGGGAACAAGAATAAAACTTCAAAATCTAGATGCATTCAGCTAGTTCCTGAGTGCTGGAAGTGACCACAACTCAGAACAAGTGACTGACTTGTCATGCTTCTGCCTATTCTTTTGAAGGGGCAAATCTGTTGTATGTCCACCCCTCTAGAGCTTTGGCACTGGTAAACTGGCTCTGTGTCATGTTTAAAAGTGCATCTGCAGTCTACTCTTGTTTCTAGATTAAATCATGTCATCTGAGAGAAAACAGATGATAAATGTTTGTCTGTTTCTTTCATATTTGTATTTCTTATTTTGCTACAAATGCATAGACAAGTGGTTTTGCTATGTCAAAGATCCACCCTCAGTAAAACATGTTCATTGCAAGGTCAAGAACTGTTTTCAGCCAGTGATCACTGCATCTATGCACATTTATATTTACGAAGGAAGAAATATGTACATTAGCATTCCATGTAATAATTCCATCCTTGTAACAAAACTTTGTTATTTTAATGTTTTCTGTATGTTGACCCCTCAGTGAATGATTAAATGTACCTTATTTATATAATTTTGTTCTCAGTGAAATATTTTGTCCCCACCAATTGGGAGATGGTACGAATATTGTTTCTTGTTGGATACAGCAGGAAGGGTAGCACTAGGTCCTGAGAAAACAAGTGTTTCTGTATTTCAGTTGCCTTTGAAAAGAACAAGTGTAGGGTTTATAAGGAGAAATTATACCCTGTTCAGATTTATTAAGGTAAAATTTGAGTAATTGTCAAAAACAGTGTATGTTTTTTAATAATTGATGTGCAACATGTTTACCACTACAATATTTACCACACTAACAGTTATGTAACAATATATGAAAACTAAACACTAAAAGTTGTTGTAAATTTGTTATCTTGGCTACTTGGTGTAAATTAGTGGCCTATAATTATAAATTTTGTAAACTGAGCTCTGTAAGTGTGGCACTATGAAGTTGGCAAGCTGCAGTCTTATTGGCTCATCTTTTAAGTGTGACTATTTTGTGTGCTTACTGCAGCACTGATGCAAAATTCACACCCTGCTACAGAATTTAACTATTGTAACACTCAGTCTTTGAGTAGCACCAGGTTATTCAGTTTCGTTTTTTAAATTTTCAAGTCTATCTTTGGTCTCTTCTGGAGTTGTTGCAGCTGGATAGTTTGTTACAGTGGAGATGCAGAGACTTATGGTGGACCTTTCTCTCCCATTACAGGGAATGGAAGATGGTTTGCATTAACACTTGGACCATTAGCTGTTCATAAAGTAACAGAAATGCAGACTAAGAAGGAGGAAAAGGAGAAAGTGTGAAGGGCAGAAGGATAAGAAGAGATGAACAGGGTACATAATTTATGAAGATTTTAAATAAACTAGTTATTAAGAACTTTCATGATCCTGTCATGCAAAGGCAAGTGACAGGTGTGATGAGTACCATGATAGCCTTAAAGCCAATTAATTTCTCTTAATGATGTTTCTTTGATTTCATGCATTACTGGAAAAATACATATGATGATGTAGTTAGAATGCTGTTTGTAACGTGTAAATGCAGTTGACTTGTTGCCTCCCAGCAGCTGGTGTGCCAGGACTCTATTGGAAGGCATTTCAGCATCGCTTTCACCCTGAGGAAGGGATCCCCTGTCACCTTGTGTGTTGAGGCAGTTATGAATCCTGAAGGTGCACCCACCGACCTTCCAGTGTTGGGGCTTCTGATGCTGCCCTGGATCCCGTGGAGGCAAGAAACTGGGGGTTGTGTGGTACAAATCTACTCCACAGCCTTGTGGCCTTCCTCCTTTTTCAGCTACCAGAAGAAACTGAATTTGTGCAGAATGTATCTAACTAACTTCATGCAGAAGAGTTGGGTCTTGGTAGTATCAGACCTTACTTTTTATCACAATGATTACATCAGTCAGGAGATCAGTATTCACAAGCATATCCTTTTTGCCCCTGTCCCTTGCATAACATCAGTCTCCTGCTGCTGTTTCCTGCTGGAATACTGCAACAGCTGAGTGAAATGGATATTCAACCACTACACTGTGCTAAACCACGCAGAAAGAACAGGCTTTAAGACTACATTTATCCTTGGCTTATATAAACAACCTTCAGCTCAAGAACAGAATTTGACTGTCTAATATCCAGAGGTAAGAGATAAGAAAAATCTCACAATGAGGTTGGGAGATTTCACAAACCCTCATTTGACCCACATATAAACATCTCGGTTTGCAAATACCTGTCGTCAGGTATTTCTTTTGTCAGTCTGTTTCACCACAGTTAAGGACCATTATTTTTTGTCTCTCAAGAAGGAAAAAGAGGAGGAGGGGAGGGAGGCTGGAACAGTCCCAGGGGGTAGGTATGCCTGTTCTTGGTGCTATTAAAGGTTGGCAGTAGGTGCCCCTTTTGAGCTGGACTAGTACTTGCACATGCCCCAGTCCCTCTGTCGGCGTCAGCAAGAGCGGGATGAAAAGCAGGAGGACGAAGGGCGCAGCTGATCTCCTGTTCTTTCTGCCGCAGGCAAGCACTGCAGCCTTTTAGTTCCACTTGCCTGACACCCAAGACTGCGTTGCCTGCTGTTCTGACCTCTCTCTGCATTCCATTTATCCTGCTCAAGCTGAACACTGTGAATGCTTTTTTCCTCCCTTTCTCCTTACCGGATTAGTATTGAAGAAAAACTTGTAATGCATTAAAGCTGAAGAGAAAATTAAATTGATTTTTAGTACAAATTATAATGCTTGTTATTAGCAATTGACTTGGCATCAAACGCTGTCTGGCCCTGGCCCTTTTTCCTCCGGTTTCCTTGAATTTTCCAGCAGTGTTTGCGCTCCCTCTTGTGGCTTGCTCAGCCCGGTGCCTGCTGAGAGATGAATGGACCTGGCCTCCTAAAAACGTGTTTTGATTACACATTTCCCTTGCGTATGGGAAGATTCACTGTTTCGTTTCTGTTCTATTTTGTTGATATTGCATATACTTCTGTCTCTGAAAAGTTATGGGAAATAGATATGTGTAAATAATAGGAAATCTGGCCCGTCACAATGTTAATTTGAGGAGCTTTTGTCTTTCTGAAGCATCCAGCCAGATAGGCTGGTTATATAGATTGTGTAGGCATGGTGCTGGAGCAGCATATTAAAGCGCTTCTAAATCAATTTTTTGCCTTGCTGAAATTTTCTCTAAGTGAAGATAAAATTCCATCTGTTACTTCTCAAAACAGCCTGAGGTCTGCTCTGAGGGAGACTAAAGTGTATGTATATTGATTAGCCATGCTAGTTTTCTCCAATCTGTCTTTCACAGATAAATAATTGAGTCTGAGGCCAGGATTCAGTGTAGAATTATTAAATGTACTTAATAGGCTTGCTGCCACCCTCTTATTTATTTATATTAACTGAATTACTACTATCTTAGTGAGCTTCCAGGTGTAGCTAAAATGGGATTTTGTTTGTGTGATGGATGGATCTGAGACATTATTGAGAAAATACTCTTCACGTATCCCATTGTCTTTACAGTTTATCTAACTGACTTGCAATGATATGCCCTCAGTACACTGTGCCTTTGATTTGATTTGCTGTGCTGGTGTCATGGTCATGAGAGTATTGAGTACATGGAATG
This sequence comes from Hafferia zeledoni, assembly GCA_035583235.1. Lineage (NCBI taxonomy): Eukaryota > Metazoa > Chordata > Aves > Passeriformes > Thamnophilidae > Hafferia > Hafferia zeledoni. The sequence goes on along the minus strand of JAWWEV010000115.1, from coordinate 47,406,863 downwards.
AGCCTTGGCTGATATCTAGAACAGTGCCAGTGCAAATTTCATCTGCAATTCCTCATTTCTAAGACATGCTGAGGCCTTCAGAGAGAGACCCTTTCACAATCTTGCAGGGGTTTCTTTTCTTGTGCCAAGTATGCATTTATTTTAGTACCCTTTCAGTAATATGTCTGCACATTGGGTCTGAGGAGAGCTTAAAGTATGCTTGTGGACTGTTGAACATGAATTCCAGTTATCCCCTGGAGGTAAAATACAGTAGGGGATTTTTTCCACTTTTGAATCCTGCAGCATTGAGCTTAGAAGATCTTTTGGGTAGATGGTGCAGCATGTATGTACATCACACAATAACCAATCTGCACCTCAATGTCACATGATTGCTCCTATTATTCATGACTTGCAGCTTTTTGGATAGTTGTAACATAAGTGTTTGTTTGAAGCCATCAGAAAACAACAAAACTTTACAAAACACAGAACTACAGATGGTTTCAGTTTCTCAGTTGCCTGAAAGCTTCTAAATGAGAGATTAGTAGGAAGGATAGGGAAAAAAAAAACAACTATGTAGGAAGACATGCTTTTCTTTTCAAAAACAGTGGAACAATACCTGATGTTTCTTCTGGTGTGAGATGATAGTATCCGTATGACTAGTACATGCTTAGGATGTTTAAGAGCATATAACAGCATCTAGAGATGTTCAGTACATAAATGTCTTCAAGTGACATAGCCACTTGTGGCTACACAAAATAGTCCAACTCATGAATATTAGACATATTTAAGCAAAAGCTTAGGATAGAAGGATCTGTCTCCTTCCCTGAAGCTACTTCTATTAAAGTTAATAGTGTATTTGTTTTCCGGAGAATTGCTGTGAAATGTACTAACAATGGAGAGCATGTGCTTCAACAGCTGTATTGAAATGGCTTATTGGTACCTATTGCTTTAATAATGTGGGATAGAATAATAATCATATTTACTTTGAGTTTTCTCTAACTACAGTTTATACATCCAGATCAGGGTATTGTTGTAAAAGATGCTCAGCTTTTAAAAGAAATATGGGAGACCATATGCTCCCAGTTTCCAAGGTGAATGAGAAATTAGTGATTAGAAATGGACATGTTGCTACCTAAAGTGCACAGAACATTTCCCAGGAACAGTATGTCCCAAGCCTTTGCTTTTGAACATCAACTCCTAATAACTGGTCCTTGAAACACTACAAAGAGGCATATAAATGATCAGGTCTTTCTGTAAAAGATAATGAACAGCAACAGAAATTATATTGAAAATGTCAAATATTGGAAATTTTGGTAATCATGTTTTCATTTTTATATCTTAACATGTATTGTTCTTTGAAATAGAATTTTTAGACTAACAAGGCATTGCTTTCTCTGAGTGAAGGCTCTTCCATGTTCTTACTTTTCTCTAGGTATTTTTTAAACTAGTTTTAACATTCTTTCATCAAGACTGTGTTCTTTTCTAACGTGTATTCTTTTCTTCCCAGATGTGTGGACTCTGATAAGTGAAGAGGGAAACACAATATATTTGAGGTCTCTACCTAATTGCAGGGAGATTTGTGAAGATATCATTGATTTAACAGTGGGGAAAGGGACTGAATCAGTACATATGGAAATTTTTGAGAGAATGATATTCAGGTGAGGCAGCAAGTACTTGAAATCTGATATATAAATGCATTTATTTTGGACATAAATAAGACACACTTGTGTCTGAACATAGAGAATTCACTGATCCTAAAAATATGTCAACTTCCATTGGAAACAGCTTGAGATGTACATGAATTACATTGCAAAATCATGATATGTCCAAATAAGTTACATCACCCTGCAGAGGGAGCCATTGGGTTATCAAGCCAAACATGATTGCTTTATTTTGATTGCTGGAATTAGACTTTTTGTATGTGTTCCTGTTGTGTCATTAGTTTTATGGGGAGTTTTATTATTATTTGTTTGTTTGTTTTATATTGAGCTTTCCTGAATGCTTGCAGATGTAGTTTTCTTCAGGCTTTGCTACATTTTGCAGGAACTCATCTCATTTGCCCTTCCTAGAGGTGACAATTATATGCTTATTACTTTCTCTGCAAAGGAAACAAGAGAGGAAAAAAGGTCCATCCTGTTCTAGAGTACCAAGGACAATGCTTAATTTGTGTGAAAATGCAGCAGATCTCACAAGGGTACAAACTGTCCAAACGTCATATCTGAGTTTAGAGTGCTTTGTGCAGATGGAAGTAGAATTCTGCTGTGACTGGGCAAAGGAGAATTGAGTTATTTTCAGGGTAAAAGATACTTACCATCAGGAGCTGTCTAATATAACATGTGCAGGGAAGGGATGGTCTTTAATTACCGGAATGTTATTTGTTCCTGTTTCTAGTTTTAATTATACTGTACCCTACTATTGCTAGTCTTTTCCCCACACCAGAAAGCTGCGCTCCTGGTTGTTCTTTGCCAGTCTGCTGAGGTGACTGTGTTTGGCATTGCCTCCGATGTTGGCAGTAGACACATGTTGAATTATGATGATGTCAGACTGACAGTTCCTCTTGGGAAACTAAAGTTGTTCCATTTGTATTATATGTGGACTCAACTGGAAGACAGAGAGCTAAGAGATTTTGAATTTAAGAGATGTTTTACGCTATAGCATCATACCACTTTTAAGTTAACATCCTTCTTACTGTCAGATCTTTCCTGCTAAAGCAATTATTTTGCTTTCTTTGTAAGTAAATATGCTATCAAATTAGGAACTCCACCCATTTCAGAACAAGACACGTCTGAAGAACACAGCAATTTTCACCATGTCAGTTCATTTCCTACTCTTTGTGACACTTTTCCCTTGATTTTGGAAATCATTTAGCACTTACAAGTAAAGATGCATCCATGATCTGCAGGACTTTCTGTGTTATGACAGAAGTGTCGTTCTTGGAGTCAGTCAGTGTCCAAAGAGAGCTGCAATTCTTTTCACAAACATTTCCTTTAATACACTGTAAGTTTTTATTGCCAAGAAATAGTTTTCCTATATTTTCTGGCTTATCCTTGCTCTTTTCCAATCCTCCTAAAGTTGTCTTTGTAACCTTTTTGAAATGGTCTCCCTTCTAAAAAAGAGAGGAACATACTTTAATTTAAAAACCTGATTGTTTTTCCCTAGCAGCTTGTATTTTTCAGTCCCGAGTTCTGAAATGTGGCTAATTTTTGATCAAGTCATAATGAGACTTACTGACTTATATCTTTCCTAGTGATACTTTTCCAAATCTAACTTGCTTAAAGTTAAGGATGCAGATTGTTAATATTTTCTTATGTGAAGAATTTATATCAAAGATCTGAAAAATATGCTGAGGAAGGAAAAAAATACCAGTAGGATGGGGAGGCCAGGAAGCAGTATCACTGCTGCAAACTGTTCTTCCTATTCTCTTCCCACTCAGAGAAGCACAGGCTCTCTTGGTTCCTGTTTTCCACTGGGTCACTTTCTGTCCAGTTATAATTAATAATTCATAAAGGCAGAGTAAACTTTTTTCCCCACATGCTCCATGGACTGTACTTCAATTTGCTGTGCAAACATGGAAATCTTTCACAGAAATTTCACATTGCTGTGAAACTCTGTTCTAGTACTTAGGTTTGGGCTTTCCCCAGGCCACAAATGTCTTTATGGGTCAGTCATCTCATTGCTACTGTAAATGGCCTTGGAAAAACATGATCATGCAAGCAAAATCTCTTGTCTTTGAGATGACTTCATAATGATGCTCTTTTCCACTGCTTCTCTGGAAATCCTGAAAAGGACATTTTTCAGAGAGATCTGCTGGACAGATAGAAATAGTTGCCCACCCTGATTTGAGTGATGTTACACTGTTGTTCAGTCAAACCTGTGCGGTACAGACAGTGATTTTACTCAACCCTTTGCTGCCCAAGTGGACTGGCAGCTAGAACCTGCAAAGCTCTGGTGTCACTTAGTTCCGACATGGAGGCTAAGCTATTGACCATATATGCAGTATTCTTGTAAAGTAGAAGGATTATTAAACAGAAGTATTGGCTCACTTTGTTGCTACAATGTCATTCTTCAAAAACCAACCAACCAACTCTAGAGTTGTTCAGCTTGTCTTGAAGCAAATACATATATGTGATTATATGCCAGATTCTGAGGATTGCTCTGCTTGTATTGACTGAAAACTATTGATGGTGATGCACATCACAAGTGCATGACCTCAAGTTGCTGCTCCACAAGGGTGCAGGTCTTCTGTAGGTCCTATATTGAATTTATCATACTTGTATGATATGTAGGTCCTATATAAAATATATCTGTGGATGTCTTGAATATCCTAGAGCATCTCTGGTGTCAAGAGGTACCTACATGGGTGAAAAAGTATGAAAACTTAGATTTCCACTGACTACAATGAAAACCTATACATTTGTCACATACCTAAGCATTAAATTTTGTGTCTAAATATGGGTGTCGGAATGCGGGCTTGAATCTTCCCCCTCCTGACTGTTTAAAACAATGACTCAGTCATATCACTTTCCTGCCTTCCTGCCTTTCTCCCTTCCTCCCTTCTTCCCTTCTTCAGAATACTATGAACTTCACCTGGACAGTTTGGTTCCCTGGCAGCTAATCACCTAGCATCCAGGCTGTCACATGTAATAATGCTTTATGCAGATGCATGATCTGGCCCAGATTTTTACAATTGTGTCAGGTGTCTGACATTTTGAGGCAAACTGTTGTCTGGACTATACTCTGTGTGTGTATCGTAATCATTGCTGGTTTCTCCTATGAGTTTGAAATTAATGAATGCAATTCCACTAAATGGTGTAATTTCCTTGGAATGGTGTTCTCTGAATGAAAAGCATTGCATTGAAATATTTTTGGCTAGCATTACTTGGGAAGAATGAGACAAAGAGAGGTCTTTCAGTCTTTTCTGTAAATAAAGAGTCTTTAAACATGTTTATGCCATCCCAAGTCTGTAGGGATTTTTGTCATTTCAAAGTGAGCAGCTGCTGAAGTATTATGGACTTCAACAGAGGACAGATAGTGCTAGTATAAAAGTAGCTGAAGAGGTGGAGGGAAACTTGAGAATATTACCCCTGAAAACTGTGTTCCAACTGAAATAGCTTTCCTTAGGGACATATCATTAGCTTGAAAAAGACAATTTTGATTTCCCCACAAAGAGTGAAGCACTGTCAATTGACAAATTTATTGTTCCTGACTATCTTTCAAGTCCAGTTCTGTTTGTTCCTTCATACTTGTGGTAGTGTTCTGAATGTAAAACAGTTTTCAACTTGTTTTTTATCAGTTTGTTGGCAAGCAGTGAAAAGGAGGTGCAAAATCCTGCCAAATCAAGATTGCAGGGATTTGCATGCATTTAGCATTCTGGGAAGACTAACTGCATGAGATACAAGGCAAAAGGGATTCCCAGCTTAAAGCTTCTCTAGTTGAATCTCCTTTGCATCCTGAAACAGTGAGTATCTCCTCCTGGCTTCTCCATCACTGTGCTGCTTGATCACCCCAAATTATCCTCAGATTTTTCTACAGCAGGACAGTATTGTATCTCATAAAAGTAACCAAGCTGAAGACAGACCCCACAGGAGCGTCTGTGACAGGAGAGGGAATGTTTCTCTGTAGTTTAGTGCTCTGTGAACCCTCCTGCTCTTGAAAAGACAACCCCTCCAACAAAAATTTGAACCACTGCTTACCAGGCAAGAAGATGTATTTACTGCTGTTAACAAGGAAGGAAAAGAAAGCAGTTCTTGTTCAGAGAACCACAGGGGGTAGATTTTTCTGATGGCAAAAGTAATTGTCTTTCATTAAATAACTTGCAATCCGAAACTTCAACACTGCTTTCCTTAGCAGCTATTTTAGAATTAAAGAACATTTGAAAGTTACATTTAATTCCAGTGTCTAATTATTTTTTAATCTTCATTTTTAAAAGCTGTTGAAATAAAGGTCATAAAATGCTAACTATAAATTTCCCAGGTCACTGCCTCTCGGTGGCAGTTGCTAGAATGAGCAACAATGTTAGGACTGCAAAATGGATTAAATATGCTAAAATATGTTTTTACTCCTACTGTCCTAGCAAACATGAGAATCACAAGGCATAACAATTTAGCAGACATTTTTCCATAGCTTGATCAACTACTGAGTTCACATAAGAATCCTTTTCAAATACAGTTTTTTAGCAGTAATAGCAATGCTGGACATTTCTTTTTATTAGCTAATGACTTAGTTTCAGGGGACACTGGTAGACATAATGGCTATCTTTTTTCATTGTGCAGCATGAAAAAAGTCATTATCAGAATTTCAAAACTTTAAAATGCTGAACAGATAAAAGATGTCAGACAGACATTCCCCTAATTTTGTGAAAACAGAGCACAGAGGTTGAATCCCTTCCCAGCGTGTTGTATTAGACTTTATCATCTGTCAGATGTCCCTACAGTCACTTTCACACTTGGCTCTCAGTATTATACTACACCCCTAATAGCAGCAAGATTTGGAAAATTATTAATGTAAGTGCTTTGGGGATGAACCTTTTGGCTGTTGTTTTATTGTGCCCATCCTCCCATCCTGGTTAATGTTGACCCTAAGTATTTGACAGCTGACATTACAAACCATGACATCTCCTATGGAAGGAACAGTATTGGCATGCTCATTCATTATGCAAGAAATCTAGCTGAAGGAAACTGTGGCACATACCTCCAAATGGAAAAGAGAAATCTCCATAGAGACTGTTTAGACTGACCTTGGGTAAAAAAATACCATTTCATGTTCGTGGCCATAAATCCACTGTGGAATGCCTTGTTGGCAATGCTAGTAGCAGTGCTGCCCATCATGCAGGGTGGGTAAGCAGAAACATAAAGCAGAAAAAAAAGTGTAGCTTAAACCAATGTATTGCAAGAACTTGCAAGAAGCAACAGAAAGAGAAAATCAAATGAGAGAGCAAAATCTGTTTGTAGCTGCAAAACAGGTTTTGGCCTGGGCAAGGCACTTGTTAGCAGTGAATTAGGAAGCATCAGAGCTATAACCATGGCAGGGCAGAAGGCACATGACAAGAAAGGTGCTACCTGGGAGTCAAGGAGGCAGGTCTGTGGCAGAGAGCTGGACAGGAGGTGAAAACAGGGGAAGCTTAAAGGATCTGGCAGGAATCTGATACCCAGAGCAGTAGCTGTCTTCTACTGCCTCAGGCTATCTTTCTGAAAATGGGTTAGCTGCAGATAGTGGAGCTCCTTTGTTGATGATCTATGGAAGCTATGTTTTAGCTGCTGATTTGCCAGAGATGTCACTCAGAAAACCCTGAAATCTGTACCAAAAGTAAATAAGAAACTCTGTTTAACACAAGCTGAATGCTGAGTTTGCTGAGTCAGAGAATAGATCTCACAGTTCAGTTGTTTGATATCAGCAGTGCTTGCTCACCACAGTGGGAGATGTAATTGTTTAACAGATTAAATTATCTTGTCTATCTGCGGATTTCTTTTTTTAATGAGGATATACCTCTCCTCCTCCCTCTCTTTGCATTGGTTTTGTCAGCTGCTGTTGTATACAGGAAGAATTTGGAGAGAAGGAAGGTACAGACCAAGCAGAGTTCCTCAAGGTCAGCTATTGTGAGGCTGTTGTCTATAAACAGCATTGTGCATATGCTGTCAAGGTCCACAGGTTTTTCATTCCCAGCAACTTCAATTTTCTGTTAGTGGTAATTGGGAGGTAAATCAGAGCCTTATGATATCAAACCACTGAATCTGAGTTTCACTTCTCCCACTCTTTGGTTGCATGAGCATGAGAAGCAGTTAGTATGAGTTTTATATTACTGCTTAAGGGTGCTTGGATCACTGGAATTCAAGGGCAGAAAAACTCACCACAGACAAAGAAATGCATATTTTTTGAGACTTTAAACACAATGAAATCAAATAAGAGGCAGCTGTATGAAATACTGTGGCCTGTTGGTGACCCCCTCAGTAGAACAAATTAAACTAGGATTAGACTCCCTCAAAGTCACTGGTAACAGCAAGCTCAGACCCTGGTACAATTTTGCAATAACATTGCAGAGAGGTAGGTGTGCCCTTTCCTGTACTCTCCAGCACTGGCTAGATTTGGCCACAGGGCAGCCCAAGGCCTAACTTAGACGCAATGATCTCACTTGGAAATGCTAAATTGGTGCCTGACTATGATAACACAGGAGACAGAAGAAAAACTGTAAGTGTCAAAAAATATCCATCTGTCTGGGTCTCTAAGCATCCTTAGTGTGTGTGTAACTTACCCACAAAGAATGCTATCAGTGCTCCGTGTTAGTTTCTAGCTCTGCAGATGGATCTTTCCTTCATTGTCACACTCCTTTGGCAGTATGTGACCTATGACTAGCAATGACAACACTTTCCTGGCATATGCTGTTTATAACACACAAGGAAAAATGCATGTTTGTTTTTTAGCTTTTGAGTGCAATGCTCCCAGCTCATTCCAGTATCTCCATTCCTATCTGCTTTTATATCCATGTCAATGTTTCCTCTTTGACACTAGCAGAAGTGTATAGGTGTCCTGGATTTCTTTCCCAAACTGCAAAATGTCAGAAAAGACTTTACTCTCAAACGATAGTTACCTTGGGCAGAGACAAAGCAAACATAAAAAGTTTTAAGCTGTAAAGGAATATAATAAGTGAGGACTGTCTTCAGTTAGGAAACTTAAATAACTTGTTCCCAGTCTTGACTGCCTCTTGCTACCTGCAAAAGCCATGATGAAACAACCTGTCTTTAAAGCCAGATTTATCTTCTGGACTCATGCTGGGAATTCAACTTGTTAGAAATGAGGAGGTATTCTTCTAAGTGGGTTACAGATTTTGCAGAGGTAAAAATTGGGATAGGTTCATACCTGATGCCATTCTTCAAAGATGCACCAGTGCTAAACCCAGTAAGATCAATCAAAACATCTGATTCTATATTCTTTTTCATATCAATGGCAACGTGTGCTTAGACTGCATTGTGTTCTGTAGGGTCATCTTCAGCTACAGAAGACTAATATAGATGCCAGCCTTTAGTTCAGGGAATGCATCTTTCAATTTCAGTGACAAAACAGCTGGAAATGTAACCTGTTTCTTCATTCGCCACTGAAAAAATATTTTGTGGGTAGAAAGCCCCTGGCTTGATGTTACAGTATTAAGTAACTGTAAGGATTTTAGGTGGGTTTTTTTTCAGTTTTTAATGTTTTACATCTGTTGCAGGGTGGTATCCCTCAACTCTTCATTCAAGCAGATGTGGCAGCTAAACCAAGATGAATGGGCTGTCAGCTGTCAGTGGAGAGATGTTATAAAGCCTTCACAGGCAGCATTTTGCTGTTGGCTGCATCAGAGGTATCATGAATTGAAGTGTCCTGCAAGAGTGAGTTTTCCTCACCGAGCTAACTGCTGCTCAGCAGCATGGCTAAAATCAAATTTTGAAATCCTAAGCATGAAGTATTGTAAGCAGAGACCTACCTGATTGCTCATGTTGTCAGAACCAAAGGTGTCAGGAAAGAAATAGGATCCAGAGCTGGGGGAGGGGGTCTGAAGAGACCCTTTTGCCTTTACTGCCACTGCTGGATGATCAGAAGGTGAGTCAACGGCAACTGGTCAGTCTTGGGTTCCCTCTCTCTTCCATGTGACACGTGCTTAAAAATAGACTGGTTTTCCAAAATGTCAAACACCTTTCAGTCCTTCCCAGAGTAGCAACCTCCTCTACAGCATTCGTGCATCAATTGGTGACTGCCTTGATGATGCAAAGGTGTAGTCAGAAATGTCACCTTGGGAATAGTCACTTAGCTTATTGCAGTCAGGTCCTAATTCATTTTATGGGGCTGAGGCAGCATAAACCCACCTGAGGCCTGTAGTGGAAGGATCCCACTTTATTAATGAATTCTTAGATGAAAGAAAGCTAATACAGTCTAGAAGCCAATGGAAGTTTCTAATGCCATTCTCAGCTTAATAGCATTTGCAAACATGATTTACAGCATGGGTGGCTACTCAGTCACCTCCACACTTTGCCCTCTTCTTTCCTCTGAATCAGAGGGAAGTCCTAAAAAACTGAGTTTATGGTCGCTTTTGTGGGCAATCTTGGTGTGCTAGGAAAACATGTTTCAGTGAAAAATGTAGAGAGGTTTTGGGTTGCGCATTTGTCCTCTGTAATTAAGTGTGGTGGGAGGCACAGAGTTGTCAAGGACATGAGAGTCAATTTCAGTGACAGGTTTTCAAATCTGTTGTAGCATAAAAACTTCCACTATCATTATCAAAACAGCTCCTCCCCTTAGAAATACTAAGCTCCATGGTAGCTGCAAGCTTACAAGTGCATGGGCTAGGAAGAGGAGAATAGGAAATGTTGCTTGAAGGTTTTGTTAAAATGCAGAGCTGTTTAATTAATCTGTGCTTGTATCTACTTATTAACCTGACAGCTGCTTCTCTGATCTCCATCCCACTGCTTGGTGACACCCCATTTGCTTCTTCATTTTTGGAGAATGGAACATTAAGGCAGTAAAAACTGGTGTAAAAAGTGACTGGTATGGGGATAAGGGAGCTAGTGTAAATGAAATCTTTCAATGATTTTTCTTGAAAGGGAAGGTGACCCGACTCTGTGTGAAGCTGTAACCATGGCAGCAGATCTAGTCACTGTGAAAAAAATGATGCTGCCTGTACAGTAGGAGGTGGAAATGGACGCTCTGAGCTGAATGTTTTCAAGCCCATGATTGGGAGCTGGAGCCCTTTTAATTTAATAGACTTTGACTTTGAAGATGCTAATGTGTTTCTCTCATAAAAGATGTCAGTGGAAAGAGACCACATTTGGTAATTGGGCTATACCAACACACAGAACTGAGGGACACTTGAGTTAGACGAAAGATGAATCCCTGATGATAGTTTCCAGTAACAGGTGCCAGGGACACAACAAACTGTCCCAGATAGAGAGGGACCAACTGTTACTTAGATAAAGGATCTTTGCGTCATTGACTGTGTAAAGGGACCTTGAAGCATTGAAAAAGGGTCTGGCTGTAATCAGGAATTCAGGCCATAGCAGCTATGGGGCACCGTGAGTCTCTGAAGTCCTTTACAAAGAGCTAATTCTCATTATTGACTGGGAAAGAGGGCAGCATGGATAGTGAGCCAGCAAAGTCAGATTGCTTGCCTAAAGCCAGAGAGAAAAATCTGTGTCAAAGCTAGTGCTGGAAAGCACGGTTTTCAACCCCATGCTCAGAGCATTCCTGATCCTGCACCAGTTGCCCCCACAGCTCCCACAGTGCCCTCCTGAGCTGTGTGCCGTATGCTTAATTTGAGAGCTCCATCCCTCTTTGTACATCAAGAAAATTTGACTTGGACTCCAGAAGCAGAAACTCGTTCCACAGCAGCACTTTGATTCAAAAACTGTTTTGTAATCCCTGCTGTGCTACATAACCATGGTAAAATTTGAAACACTTGTTCTTGTAAGGCCAGGTAAGAGAGACACACATGTACAAGCTGCTGGTTCTGCTTGTTTTCAATGGAGATTGCTCCACAGACATATTCTCTGCAGTAATGAACATCCAATTGGAATTCAGAAGAAGAAAGTAACAGTAATAAGCAACTTAAAATGTCGTGTTCAAAATCTAGGAATACCTGGGCATGTTGCATATGGGATGAATGCATAATGTGTAGAATAGCTAAAGGTTCCCTTTTGAAATCCAAGTACCTGATTCCTATATTCCTTACTGGTTTTACAAAAGGCTGTGGCCTTGTTTGTACTTCTTGGAGACACAACCAGCATAAGACTTGCTGCAGGAGACACCAGTGACATTTCCAGTGAAGCTACTAAGAAATCTGTTTCTCTGACAGAATCTCTTGTTACTGCAATAGAGACATCCACTGGGGTTTATATCTACAGCACTAGCCCTTAAGCCCAAGTTAAGTGGGAAAGTGACCGTCAGCAGGCAGTAAGGGGAAAGGGAATTTGCTTCAGTAGGCACTGAGAAATTAAAGAGCCTTCAAAAAGATTGGTTTGAGGATAATGATCAAAGGAGAGAAGCAGAGGTCAGAGAAAAAGGCAAGTGTGAAGGCTAGAGAATCAGAGGATGGGAGAAAAAGAAATTTAAAAATATGGCAAACACTTTAATGAACTCCCTTGTGGATTTCAAAGAAGGAAAAGGATCAGACTTCCTTCACTGCTGGGTCACTGCCGGAAGACTTCACTCAGATCCTCTGAAGATGAATTGTCCATCTTGACAACTAGCAAATGATTATGCAGGCTGACTGGCAAACCTCTTTTTCAATAGACTAGTTCAATATTAGAGTTTTTCTGGCATAATTTTTTTGAATAGAAATTTGAAGAGAAACAGGCAATAAAAGCAGATCTCTGCTTCCCCAGTTCTCTTTCATATGAATCCCTGGTTTTCCCACCTCATAACTAATTCTGTTGCTGTGTACAGAATACATATATATATATATCCATAATAGTAAATAGGAAGGGGAAAAGAAGAACTAGCCACAGAAAGGCAGGAAAAAAGATAATGGAACTGAGCATTCAGTGGCAGGAGAGCATCCACACAATAGAGGACAGGAGAAGACAATGAAAACAATGATTTTTCAGGGAAAATTGTAAGGCAGATGAACAGATTTAGGATAGAAGATGGCAGATACAGAAACGAAGAGTTAGTGGATGCATAAGGTTAAGCAACATTTGTTTCAATCTTCCATTAGGGAAGTAGATAAAACTTGCAATACTCTTTCAGTTTTAGCAAATAGTTAAAATAACCCTGCAAGAAACACCTTTCAGGTAAAAGCTTAATGAACCTCTCTTGGTTGTTTTTTGCATAACCTTAGCAGAAATAGAAAGGCATATCTCTAAACTACTAAAGAAGCTTGTTAAAAGCCTTTGGCAAGATTAACTTTCTGTGACTCAGATTAGCATATTAAAAAGGCATAATCATATTCCCAACAGGAGAGAAAAATGTCCAGTTTTGCAGATATATTTGATTCCTGCTGTACTGTGATCAGTTGCATATTGTAGCCACATGATGCTAGGAGTTTATTAATTGTGAAGCCACATAATATGAAATACCTTCTAGTGGCATATAGTACCTGCATATCATTCATAAAATCCTCATTTTTCTTAGCAAAGGTGATACTAGTAGCACACTGGAGGAGTGTTTTTGTGCTGAGATCTGAAAATAGTCCACAAAATATGCACTAATGTGCACTTCTCTGGATAGCCATACTACTAAAATGTTCTTTAGGCTTTGCTACGGCTCAGTTTCAAAGTGGAAGGTGCATATGTGCCTATGAGTGTGTGTTTATGTGTTGAGAGATTGCTTGCAGAAAGTGAATTTCTGAGCAATCCAAACTGCTTTAGCTCCGTGAGAATCATGCAGATATTTCAGCTTAGCAAGGACACACACCTGCTGTTCGTCCGTTAGGCGACGGTCACTCCTTGCAAATGTTTTCATGAGAACATCTCAACTGCCTTCCTGATCTCCGGACATGGACCTGAAAACATCAGGATGAGATAATACAAACACTGGACTTGTGAGATATAGGCTTTTAACCAATTAGAAGTTCTAGGGTGTTGGGGTGAGACCTTTTTAGCCAATAAGATGTACCTCTAACCCTATATAAACTGTGTGCTGTGTGGAATAAGAGGTCTTCACTTTGAATCTTATAGATTTGTACTGTGAAGTCCTTTCTCTCCGCGAAAGTTTGTTTACTTTATTTATGTGCAGAACAAGAGGAAGGACACAGTTACACACAAAGCAGGCAAAGGAAAGCGGCTGGTGTAGAGCATGGGCCTTGGTTAAGGAGTTGTAGCTGTTGAGTTATTGTATTATTTATATAAGAATTCATGGTTTGGATCCTGAAAATGCTAATCACTGCTTCTGATAACATACATGTGTTTGTTAGATCAAAAATGCATTACACTTGTAAGAACTCCTAGGAAATGCCTGCATCTCCCGCACTGACAGCTGTGTGGTCACAGACTGAGCCAACAGGGGATCAGCAAACTAATGAGAATAGAGGTAACAGAGCTGAACATCCACGTAGGCAGAAGCCTGAGGCAGGCGCCTGTTATTCTGAGTGTACAGAAAGCACCTACTTCAAAGACAAAGCATACATCGAGTGAGCTAAAACATGAATTGCTTCAAACCTGGCCTTTGTTACAAAGCTTTTCTCCTTGTTTCTCCTTGTTTTCCTCTCCACTACCCCATGCATTGTATTTATTTGGATAGGGGATTCATGTCAGTGCTTCAACAGTGGTGAATTTCACCATATTAAGAAAGAAGTTAAATCACAAGAAGATCTCAGATGCTAATTTACAGTACACAGAAAAAAAATCCTGTGCAAACAAGAGGGTGAAGAATGGCATCAGTATGGGTAGGAGCTTGAAGAGAGCTGTGGGTCCAGCTTTTCATGAGTGTGAGCCATCTATTCACTGGTTAGGCTGATGGAATTGAACTAGAGGCATATTAAACAACAACTTCCAGGATAATTAATAAGACTGCATTATCAAAACCATACAGTTCACAGTTTTGCTTTCTTGTTAGATATGTTCTTGTTCTTCCATACAACTCAGCTAGGATGCTCTTTGCCAAGGTTGAATTTTATCACTCTGTTGTACTCATCATTTTAGCTCATGAACAATAATTCCTCAGGGAAACATTTTTTAGTCACCACCTTCTTTGCATGGATATGTAGCTTGAATGTTGGCCATCCTTTCTTGTGATTACATTTATTCTTGTTCAGAGTAGAAATGTGTGCAAATGTCAGAGACATAAAAGCATTTCCAAATAAGAAACTAAGCAGTGAGTGTTGTTAAGGGTCTGCTGGTTTCCTTCTGCAGTGTCCTTCACCTGACAGTGAAGCAAAGTCTTTCACAGATACAGGGCTGCTCCTAGAGATACCATGCATAGGAAGAGGAAGACTTCACTTTGTGATGGGTGGAGATAAAAATGCCCAGCTGATATCCTGAAACATGTATTTCTAAAATGGCAAGGAGGTCTAATTCATGGGGGTTTTATGCCTGATAATTCATGCCTGCTCCAATTCCATTATTTGTACTGTATTAAATATCACTTTATCACTGGTAAGCATCAAACACTCTGCTGGGGCTAGGTCTGACAGTAACGACACCCTTTGTTTTGTACAATCTCTAAAAGTGAATTATGCAGGTTTTCAGTATTTCTTTTCTGAGAGCATGGATTCAGTGTCTTGCTTTCAGTCTACATAATCCATTGCATTGTATTGTTTCATGGACTGAAGAATTGAATGTAAATGAATAAATACTCTCAGACAAAGATATGTGTCCATCAGTACATATTAACAATTATATGATTATACTAAGACTGTACCTGTGCATGGGGGGTCCACCAATGCTGACCCTTTGCCTGCCCTTCTGGCCAGCTGCTACCATCCTTTCTGGCCATGGGCCAGAGGAGCACCTTGGAGTAAGGAAGATGGAAAAGCTCAAGAAAGGGGCTGAAGCATATGCTGATTTTTCATTCTTGTACCATCTTTAACAGCCTGATTAATTTAAATATACATGAGTTTAGTTTAAATTTTAGCCCTGGAAGAAGGACCTTCATGAAGAAGCCTTGAGGAAGAAAGAGCTTCCTTGTGTCCAGGAGCTAAAATGATGGAAGGCTCCCAGTGTAACGCTCTAGGATGTAATTTGTGTGGGGCCCTTCCAGACAGTGACTCCTGCAGCACATCATGCAGAGTGCTGACATAACCAGCCATGTTATCTCTCATCTAATGTCTAATTTAGTGTGCTTTGCAGCTCCAATGCAGAAACGCTGCTCTCCCCACTCCTTGGATAACAGAAGGGCAGGATCACGTAGAAAGCCAATGTCCTCTGGAAACACCTTCACATTTGGCTAAAAAATTAAGCTGTTCTGGACACTGAAGCAGTGGGCATAAAAGTAACCCAGCACCCAAGTCACAAATGTTGCTTGCTGGTCTCCTTGCAAACATTGATGCAGCTGAAAATCTGTCCCCTCTTCCCTTAATCCTGCTTCCTCACTTCTCTCCTGATTCAGTGCTAGGGAATCAAAATGCCAGGCAGAATATTCAGCAGCTAATAGGTGGAAGGATCAGCAAAATAAAAATAAGTAGGATCAGTGGGAGCAAGCTAACCTTATTCTGTGAGGAATCATGCGAGTAGATGTATTAGTAGACAAACTAATGTTTAGTTTTGGATTAGGTGTACTGCCCTGAACTCACAGCAGTCATTTAGGTGGAAAACAGTATAGAACTTAAAAAACAGAGCAGTGGCAGGAGGGAGGCTTTGTTTTCTCCTGAGGCCTACTGGAAAATCCAAAGGAGGGCAGTGAAGATGGTGAAGGGTCTTGAGGGGAAGCTGTATGAGAAGCAGCTGAGGTTACTTGGTCTGTTCAACCTGGAGAAGAGGAAATGAGGGGAGACCTCATTGCAGTCTACAAGTTCCTCGTGAGGGGAAGAGGAGGGGCAGGCACTGATCTCTTCTCTGTGGTGACCAGTGACAGGACCCGAGGGAATGGCCTGGAGTTGCGCCAGGGGAGGTTCAGGCTGGATGTTTGAACAGAGAGGCTGGGTGCTTGAACAGGCTCCCCAGGGCAGTGGTCACAGCACCAAGCCTGTCAGAGTTCAAGAAGTGTTTGGATGATACTCTCAGGTACACGGTGTGACTTTTGGGGATGGTCCTGTGCAGGCTGAGATGGACTCGATCCTTGTGGGACCCTTCCAACTTGGTGTATTTTGTGATTCTGTGATTTACATGTACCTTCCTATATACAACTTCATTTCTGTGATTGGGAGAGTAACCAAATGAAAATGTTATCACCACAAGTGTAATAAAAAAGTAGCTCTTGCCTAAGTTTTACCAAATGCCTGTGGGTACCAGTGGAGATCAATTAACAAAAATTACTTGTTCAAAGAAAAACATGAATTAATTAGATCATTCTGCTGGATGCCTATCATCATTGATTAAAAGAGTATAACCTCAAGATGTCATGGGTGAAAAGTGGGAATCAACCACACAAAATCTTTATTTCACTGTGTAACAAAATACCTTGGGATCCATTACATGAGGTAAATAAAAATGATCTCATGAACCCCTTTTTGAAGTAAGGATGTATTTCAACAATTAAACTGATAGACCTCTCTAATTCTGTTGGCCCAGAAAAGATGTTTACTTGCACACTTGCATCTGGCCTCCTACAACAGCCAAGATAGAAGACCACAGTGTATAAGCTATTTTCCTCTCACAGTCACAGGAACAGCTTAGGATCTCTAGACAGTGATGCACATTGGGATCCAGAGATGTCCAACAGATGGATTGAGAGACTTCAAGACAGTTCTCAAATGCAATTTAGGAATTAAGGAGCTAGTGGGACTAGGATTTACTTGAGAAATGGTATTTTAAAATTTCCTGGATTACCATACTGCTTCCAAATGTTGACCTAACACCTAATTCTGTTGAGGATACAGGATGAGCTAAAAACCACTCAGTGTAACTGTGTAGGTGTAAAACTATTTTGAGTTTTTACAGCTATTTAGATTACTATGGAAGGTGGTATATTGTTTGACTGTTTGCTTTGTTCATAGAGCTCATGGATCTCAAGTCAAGTACAGCATTTTGAGGTCAGAGCTGCTGAACCACATAAGTAGAAGGACTTAGTGACAGACAAAGCCTGTAAATACATTGAAAAGTGAGCTAATTTGGTAAAGATGTGGAGAAGTTTTAGAAGAAAATCTGTAGAACTTTTCAGGAGTTTTCAGATTACTCTGAAAAAGCATTGGCTAGAGCCCAGATTACATTTATTTAGAATTTTATTTCCTTACACAGAGACATCAGAATACTAGATGAGAACATTAAAAAGTGAACTCTGAGGAAGCAAAGGTAGGATCCATCTGAACCAAAATGAAACAGCTGAACCAAAATGCTGACAGTGGTTAGTTGTCTTTGAGCTGGGGGCAAGATAAATGCTACCTACAACTACTTGACATGAATAAAAAGAATCTGCTAGATAGAGACACTTCTTAGAAAATTATCTTTTGGTCCTGGAATGGAGTCAGACTAACAGACAATTTTGTGAAAGTGCCTAGAGAGGACAGTCCCTTCCTAATAGGGAGCAGCACCATTCCAGAGGCATCCACTAAAACCTTATCGAGGTCAGAACACAGACAAATCTGCTTGGGAATGCCACAGGGGCACCAGTGCCGTGCTGCTGAGCATCCCAGCCAGGGAAAGGATGCTGGGGACAACCTGCCAGGGAATTGCAGCTACTCCTAAGAGGAACAGGCAGCTTATGCCAGGCTGTTATTCTGGGAGTGCCTGGGGAAGGAATGCTGCTAGTGCTGGGGTTGGAGAGCGAGTTCTAACTTCATGTGGCAGAGGCTGCACAGGTCAGGGATTGGATGGCTGCTTTGCAGCATTGTCTGGCTTATCTTCTCATCCTGGAATTGAAGCACGTTCATTTCCCGAAGAATTTGTGCCTACAGCAGAGAACCTTGCTTAGGTGTTGACCTCACATTAATAAAATAAAGATCTGGACAACACAAAGATAGGTAGCCTGAAGGATTATCAGCAAGAAGCTTCTTTGAATCATACTAAGCACTTCATTCTGTAAATTATCAAGCATTAAAGAAACATAAACTTATCACTTTCATTATCCATTTTCCTACTAGTTTGAATCTATGTAATATAAATAAGTGGAAGGAGTTCCATTACTGCAGGTTGTACTGTATTTGTTTGAAAACAGTTACATCTTTCTAATTTACACATAAGCCCTTTTACATAGTATAGAGGGGCCTTAAAGGGTGCCATTTACATTCTCACACACTTCAAGGGCCATCTGCACAGCCAGACTACCAAAAAGAGCCATGTCAGCCTCCATGAAAGTGGAAATTGGTCATGGTTCCTCTAAAAATGAACCTCATTTGGGCAGATCTGCATCCAGTTGTGGGAGGTGGAAGGGGACCCTGGACAGCTGAAGATAAGAAGTACTTTTTTTGCACTTCAGCACACACCCGTCCTCCCTTTCTCTCTCTCCTCTCCTGCTCATACATCTGTTGCAGCACAGAGCTCTCACATCTAAACAACAGAAAGAGAGGGAGGAAAAATTATTTCATCATGATCTCATGTGATTCCCTAGATAGGTAAAAATAAAGTTGTTAAACTGGTGACCATGCATGAATCTCACAGAAGTGACAGCACCAATTCCTCTGTGCTTTTCTTATATAGCAGAGCTAGAAATAGCCAACATGATGTTAGCCTGAGATTTTATAAGACTGTCTATGTTCCCCTGATGACAAAAAATTGACCTGGCAACATCTTTCCCATTGCCAAATCAGGATATGGCATGGAAGAAATTACATGAAGAACCACAAGAAATGATAGGGAATCTTTCAAGAAAACGTTCTCAGATTTCAGTGGGGAGAGCAGGGGAGTTGGAGGTTAGTGTGAGAATAGGAGCAGCAGGAGTCAGCATGCACAGTGTTCTATAGTGAGAGCAGACACATCCCCTTCTTCCCCACCTTCTTCCCCTCCATATCACAGAGCTCAGGTATTTTTTTTTTATTCTGAAATCTTCATCTGATATCCAAGAGACTTCCCTGGTTTCAGTGTCAGTGACTATCCTCAGATAGCACTAATGATCACTCTCACTATCTTGCCTTTCTTCCTGCTCCCCCACAGCACTCCAAACCTATCTCAAGACAAAACTTTTCTTTTGGTTTCACTCTACAATCAAAATCTCTCCATTTGTCATCAAACAGAATTATCATGCTCTGGCCAATGCCAGTGAGAATGAAAATGTGATGAACAAGATCTGTGCAAAATGTAAAATTATTTTTCGAAGAACGTGTCAGTAGTATAAGGACTGAAGGAAGTAGTAAAAACTACTCACAGGCAATAAAGAAAGAGCTCTTTTCTGAGCAGAATCACATCTTTGCACCCTTTTTGTCTTCAAGAGGGTTTCACAAGACTGATTGGGGGAAAATCTAGCCCAAGTAGACTTTCCAAGTGAAATCTGCTTATAGAAGTGTCTAATAGATCCATCATGCAACAGCACTTTGGGACTGCTACTGCTTTTCTAGCCCACAGTCATGAGTAATCCCTAGTTTCCTTCCTTCTTTCTTCCACAGGATATTACAAGGCAGAGCAGATTGCCAAGAGAGCAAATGAAGGGATGGCACCAAAAGCAGCTGTCAGGTTTGGATTCCTTAGATAGGAACAATCTGATCAGCTCAAAAGCCCAAAGAAATATTTGGCTTTGAGTCATTTTCTCAAGCATCATGGGGAACAGAAGAAGGGAGGGGGAAAGCAGTGAAAGAGAGATAGAGATCGTTTTACTACCTAGTTAATTTTGCTCTAAATGGCCATCTATTTAATTATGGAGTACAGCTTTTCCATGCCCATCATGTAAATGGGAATTCCAATATGATAAAGACAAATCAGATATTTACCAAATGCTCAAAGAATATTGCTCGAATTGAGACTATCACGACAAAGCCATGAGTATCTTTAGTAGTCTGAATGCACAGCTAACTGAAAAGGGGAATTACTCCTGTGCCATATTAAAGCAGGGGCATATAAAGATTTGATCAGCCTCTTCATTATGGAGGTTTTTCCACTTGGTTCAGTACTGGATTTCCCAATTTATTTAGGCGAGTTTCATCCATATGATTTGTTAATTTCTTTCAGTTTATATCTTTGATATCTGTTTTGTATTTCTAAAAGGTCTGAAGGGATTAGTGTGGCTTCATGGTTGCCTAACGTCTTGTTGGTCTTGTACACAGTTAAATACAGATAGAAGTGATACTTTCAATGATCTTATAAGTTGTTTCAATGCTTGTATAACACTAAGCATGTGCAGTGGCAACCTTCCAGTTTTTGCAGGAGCTGGCAGCTAATATAGCTCCTTAATAGAACAGCAACATATTTCTCCTTCAGATTTGCTGTTTCTAAATGTCACTCTTTTATTGTTGATTTATAGATATCTTTTCTTGCCAGACCCAACCAGAGCAGTAGATATACACAAGATAGATATTATATACTTCAAAAATAATGTTTTTTCCCTTGATTGAATAAAAAATTATGGGAAAGCATTGTAAATTTTGTCTCCTTTGAACCATTTTATAAAGTAAATCAAATAGTTGGATCTCTTTGAAAGACAAGTCTTCTAATTTTATGCAGAACATTGCACAGTGCACTGAAGAACAAGTATGAATGGTTGCTAATTTACAAACACTCTTGACCATATATTTAATTCCTGTAAAAGATTGTCATCTCATTGTCTAATTTGATAAATTTGAATGAATAATGCATATGTATTGTTTACAGAAAGGTGTGCTTCAGATTTCTCCTCTAACGTTTTACTTGAATGCTCTCAATTGCCCCAAAACTACATAAAATGAAAAAAAAATAATAGGACTGCAAATGAGATTTGAATTGGACAGAAAGAAGGACAGTCACTCAGCAGGCCTGATATTTCTCATGAAAAAAGAGACAGTATTTGGTGGTCACCCTGGAAAAAATCAGCATTTGAGGGACAAAGGTCAAAATTTAGGGAAAAACAGTATTGTGGTTTCTGCATATTTAGCACAGAAGTGGCCCCTCATATTGATGCAAATGTAAAGGAGTTTTGGAGTCTTTCCAGGCTCCTGGGCTGCAGGTGAGAAACTTCCAGGACTGCATGAGTCACTGTGGTCAGCATCATGCAATTTGCACTGGGCTGCGTTATAAATAACTCCCAGTTCTCTGGTTGGCTTGTGCAGTTAAAACAGCTGCCAGTGATGCTCAGCAGATTTGTACGTTTTGTGATCTTTCAGGTCCCAGTTGAGCTGACAGCTTCACCTTTGCCCCAGCAGGCACCAACATCATCTATTTTTTTCCAGATGGAGGAATGTTGCAGTTGCATCACGCTTGCTCACCCAGCCTGCTCCCAGGGTTTCAGCTCTTCCAGGTAAACAGGAGGCTGAGTCTGTTGCAGTTAAGATTTCTGCTCTCTCTTGCTTTGTCCTACGTGGAAAATGGAGAAACAAATGTCCCTCAGTGCAGGTGTAAAAAGGGTTTTTATTTATATTATGTAAGTAATGCCTTTAGAATCATACGGGGGACATTGCAAGAAAGTAAAAACCTGCTGGTTTATACAGAACTACAAACATGATCATTTTTTTTCTGAAATAAAAGAAAAGAGCCCACAGCCAGTTTGTGAAATAGGTTCACACCCTCTAAGGACCTGCTGCAGCAGGAACATGCTGGTCAGGACTGCGCTGTTGTCTTACAGGCACAACAGGCCTGCACAAACATAATTTGGTCAGAGGATATTCTCATGCAATGGACAGATTGGGCTGTAGTTTGAGATTATCTTGTTTGAGATGAGCTAATTACAGAGAATTCTTTGGAGAAAGCTTTTCCTTTCCCCATCAGGCAAAGTTATTGTTTTTCTGTATAGAAGAAGAGGTTTGAGTTTTTCAAAGAAGAATTGTGTTGAAATGGCTGTGAAGTTGCTCAGCTTGGCTCAGTTGTTTCACACTGTTACAGCCATCAGTTATTTGTCTTAATGCACTGTGTGCCCTTTGTATGCACAGCAGCCTTGAGTGCAAGCAGAGAAAATGGCCACTTAGACATTTGTGCCCTTGGACTTTGTTCCATGGACAGAGATCTTGTCAACAGCTGGACCTGACTCCTTTCCAAGCAAATGAAAGGGAGAAGGCAGGGGTCCCTCTTGTGATGTGACCCTTCATTTGTTTCCAACATATGTAGACTATTTCTACTTTCTACAGAATATCTGCATCAAAAGTCTAGAATAGGCAGCTTTCATCAAGTGACTGTATGGTAAATACACCAAATAAGTGTATGAAATGGCTTTGTGGGGCCAGAAAAAACATTTTTACAAGCATTACAGCCAGCCACAATTCAGACTATTGAACAATTCTTGGATAAAATTCTGTAGGTGGTATTAAAATTTCACAATAAGTAATCTGAATTAAAGGAAGCAGAATGGTTGCTGAAGCCTAAAGGTGGTTATTTAGATGCAGAGCTTAGTCAGAGTACAAGACTGAATTTAATGATGTTAACAGATTAATTGCCAATGTGACATAAACCCATATATCATTAATGGATATGCTATTTGAAGATGCACTTTTGAATAGTAAGGATATTTTCAGAAAAGCAGCAACACAGACCAGCAGTGAATGTCTTTTTACTCTGGTGCACTACAATGCTATTGTAATTTCCTGCAGTTTTTAAATGAAGGTCAACTGCATTAGCTACAATTACTATTTGTGTGTTTGATTAAATTTATAAATAGACAATCAGAAAATAAAATTACAGGAAATAATGAGGAACACAACAAAAAATGAAAATATGAAGGACTTTTTAAAATGAATAAGGATACATTGTACTAAGTGAAGTAAAAATAAAAGAAAAAGCAAGGAATTGGTAAAACTCCTCAGAAGCACTTAACTAACATTTCTCTTTCTAAATGGCTGTGGAGTAAAAAGGCTCAAGTGATGGGTTTACCATATCACAGGTTTGTTTAATTTTCTTTATAGTCTGCTAAGTTGTAATACTTGTAATCAAATTTATTCTGGCAATAAGAACAACAATGTATTAAGTGTCCTTTTTCAGATGGGAATCTCTATCCCTTGTTAGCTTTTGTACTTCCGTGGCCAACTGACAACAGAAACACTGACATCACTACTGTACCATGGCAATCACAAAGGTAAGCTGAGAACCAATAAAGTACTGCTCCATCCCCAGTTCTTGTGAGAAACACACCCAAATAGAAGGCCATGAAACTTCTCTAAGAAGTGAATAAGAAGTAACTCTGTAATTAGATGAAATGAAAGTTAGCAGCTAAGATTGTCAGAAGCAGATTAGATCAGATGTTTGTTGTTTAGTCCAGAAAAAAGGCAGTCTTTTTGTTTGCTTTTCTGTGTTTGATGCTTTTCTTTATTTTTTCTTTCATATTTTTTCTCATGTCAAATGGCCAAACCAGGAAAGCCTAATCCAAAACTGAAAAGAAAACATCAGAAAACATATTTTGTTTCAAGAAGGAAAAAGGCAACAAGATTTTTGACTGATGTTTTTCAGAATAACTCTGTCTACTATTGATTTCATGTTTTTGTCTTCTTTCTTTTTCTTTTTTTTTTTAATTGATGAAAATCTAGAGACTGTTTTATTTTCTCTTTAAAAATTTTTGCAGTAATAGATTTTCACCTGGAAACAGTTTCCAAAATGTAACCATAGAATCATAGAATCAATTGGGTTGGAAAAGACCTCTGAGATCATCAAGTCCAACCCTTGGTCCAACTCCAGTCC
>JAWWEV010000115.1:47350038-47382512 GCA_035583235.1 Hafferia zeledoni | reverse complement strand
GGTCACCTCTGAGCCTCCTCTTCTCCAGGCTAAACAACCCCAGCTCCCTCAGCCTCTCCCCATAGGACTTGTGCTCCGGTCCCTTCACCAGCCTTGTTGCTCTTCTCTGGACCATAGGAGTTGATTGATTGGTGCATACATATACACTGGTGCATACATATGTGCTGGTGTATACACCATTTGCCATTGGTGTATATTGAAATGCTGTGCTCCCCACCACTGGGAGAAAGGAAGTTTCCCTTCACACTGACACACAGAAAAAACATCATGAAAAAGCTTCAATATATTTGCACACTGCAATGCAAACCAACACACAATAGAGTGGGGACAGCTGGGGGAACTTGCTTCACTATTGCTCTGAAATAAATTATGAACTTTGACATGCTTTAACAACTTGACTGAGATCTCACACCTTGTCAGGAATTTCTGTGGCAGCTGGTTCTGAAGCCTTTATTAGGAGACGAATCATGAATACAGGAATACAGCATTTATCATCCAGTTTGGGTGATCCTATATTGCTATCAATTCTTTCTCCCCTGCACTAGCATCGTAAAAGGCATTTCACAGACTTTCCAGCAGCTTCACAGACAAGGAAGCATTTCACAGAATCACAGACTATTCTGAGTTGGAAGGGACCCACAAGGATCATCGAGTCCACCTCTTAAGTCAATGGCTCACATAGGGGATTTAAGTGGCTGTAACGCTTTTGGAAGGTGTTTGGTTAGCAGTGCTAGTGTCTGGGTTTTCCCATATCTCAGGAAGGCACAATACACACATTAATGATAAGTCCCTGAAGACAGAAGAATCCCTTCCTGTGAAAAGGGATAGTTCAAGTTTCTGGTGCATCAAATTTTGACTTGTCAATACTGTACAAAACCAGTTTAATTTATCACAAGGTTCTTACTATATATTTTTGTGGGGTTTTGGGAAATAAATGCACATATTATTTATGTTTCATATAAACCATTGAAAAGCTATCAGATTTTTCTTGTCCCATACAACTGACTGATACTGATGATCTAGGTGTGACAGCTTCTAGATACCAACCTCTTTGCCATCTGGTTTCCCAGAAGAGAAAAAACCCTGTAGTTGCTTTGAAAGCAGCTCCGCCATATGGCAGCAGAGTACCTATTTAAATTCTCAAGGCTGAACTATATCCCTTAGTTTTCATCAGTGTTCTTGAAAATGCTTTGTAGAAATCTGTCATCAGAATAACATCTGTAGTGGCCATCTAAATGTGAGCCACAAGGGTTTTTTTCAGTATTCTGACCCTCCTCTTTTCTAATTGAAACATTTTTTTTATTCATTCACCAAACATACATAAGATTACATGTTCTCATGAATATATTTGACCTTTAAGCTGCTGAACACTATGCATGTTCAGTCACTGATGCGTCATGATTCCTTTGTAAAGTGTTTCGATTTGGCCTGCAGTCAAAGCACCTGAATTAATTCTAAAACCTTCACTTGACAAGAAGAAAAAATTGTATTAGTTTATCAGTTTTTGCAAATGCACTTTAATTTAGGTCCAAATAATGCTCAAATTTCAAGCAGCTAAGTCCCCAGCTGAGACCTCCTATATCATTCGGAGGATTAATTTTAGACAGAATGTCAGCTACTAATCAACACTAAGGATCAAATTACTTGTAATTTTCCAGACTGCTAAATTAATATGGTGTTAGCCTTGATGAGCTGCAAAAAAAATATATTTTTGCATGAACTGTAAATTGTAACGCCTCTGTAAGAAAATTTCACCTCTCTTTCTGCATAGGCATAATCAAAGCCAAAAGTATGTGAGTGTGAAACGAAGAGACAAAAGTGCAGCAAATCTTGGTGTTGACTAGTGGCTTTAAAGAAGGCATTTTCAAACATCTTGTGAGCAACATTGTTTACCTTTGATGTCTCTTGCCAGGCTTATAACCTGCTCACACAAAACCTTGGTTGAAGCAGCTCTCAGAAGTGCAGAACAATCTTTGCTCCTGTTGTGATGAAAGAGTCAAGCATGGCACCCATATGCTGTCAGCCTGCCTGCAAAAAAGTACTATAAAATATGCTAGTATGAGAATAATTAAATGGACAAATCTGGTCTAGACAAAAGCAGAAACTTTCCCAGTTTCTATTTCCCAGTAATCTGATCCAGATTGCAAGGAAGCTTTCAATAGTTTTCACCTTCTTTGTGTTCTCAGGAGATCACTGTAAAATCAGAAGCAAAAAATGACAGAGAGGGCAATCTTTCCCACTGGATTGACATTACCCACCAGGCTCAAAGACCTCAGGATCAGAACTACATGGAATCAGTGGATATAAGACATGTCCATGTCTACCTGCAAAGGACTTAGATACGAGTTGTATCACTGGTGAAGAATTGCCTTCGTGGCTATAGTCACAAGTAATACATGAGCAGTTCTGAGCTATACCACATACAGTGAACTTTCTTTTAACTCTTACATTTAAAACACTGGGAACACAAGGGAATCCTTTTTGTCCAAAGTCACATTTCAATGGCATGTTGGCTGCTCTCACAGGGAAGTGATGGGGAGAAGCGGGCTAAAACTTGACTGCTGCTTTCCCTGTGAGCCAGCAGATGCCATGCTGAGCTTAAACAGAGGGAAGAAGTGCACCAAGGCACAGGCACAATGACTGGAGGAAATGCTTCTTTGAGCAGCCTGTAACTACCAAAGACAGCTGCCATGAGCCCAGGTGCAACCAGACCTCCAGCCTCTCCAACACAGCAGCTGTTTTCAGCCTGGCTTGAATTTCTGAGTTGAAACAGTTTCTCAGCATGGGTCAATCCAAACCACTTATCATTGGCTAGGCCTGAAATGTTGCCTTTTCCTCTTTACTTAAATGGTGTTTTAAATGCAAAATCTGCCGAACTCTTTCACTGCACACCCCGTCAACTGCAGTAGTCTGTAGAAAGGGGGTACTTTCTGATAGAACACACTATTTTCTTCAATCAACACTATTTTTACTTGCCTACAGGCTACGTTCATAATCCTAAACAACAGTACATACTATTCCAGAGCTAAAGGCAAACAAATGACTTTATAATAAAGACAGCTTTGGCTAAGGGCTGCATCTTTATTTTATTTTGCAATTACACAAGTCATTATCAGTACAGGTGACTCGAGTTGTGTCAGTTTATGTTTCTTCTCCCTGCTCCCCTCTCTTTGTTTCCTTTTGGGACAGAAGGCGGCTCAGCTGCAGTGTCTTGCTATGCTTTAATTAACCTGTCTGAATCTACCTGGTTTTTAATTACCTAGCCAGCTTTAAACACCTCTTTTTGATCATACGGATATGTTTTGTCAGGTTTGATTCCCCTTTTCTCCCCTTCTCACCTATCAATCTGTTACCAGCTGCTACCTGTCATCTGTGAAATCCCAATGAAACAAGTTGCAGCTGTGCTTTACTGGTGCAATCTGGTAGCATCTGCCCTGGAAGAAAAGACCAGGCAGATGCACAGGCCCAGAACTGACACATAGCTTTGTGTGGTGTAAAAGAAAGGGCATAACCAAGTAACGGAGCATACTCTGTTATGGGAATGCTCTGCTAGGGACACTGGTGTGGTTAAGAACCTGTGAATAACTGTCAAGGCTCAGACCAGTATCCTTCTCCAAATATGGCCAGCCATAGATGCAGAGGAAAACTAGACAGAGGCAAGATCTGCCTAGAAGTACTTCCCTAGTTCACCATGATTTGCAGCTTGGTGAATTCTCAAGACCAATTAAAATGTTTTTTGTATTTAATAGCCCTTGACAGATTCCTAGTCTATATAATTTGTCCACTTGTTTCCATATCCATGCAACTTAGCACCCTCAGTGTCCTGTGTCTTCAAAATTATGAGATTTGTTCCCTGTTTCCATTACTAAGGAATCTGCAAAGGCCCAGTTCTCTTTTGGGGAGAGCCGAGAACTCTACCCTTTCCTTGCAGAAGGAGGTCAATCCAAACTTACAGTTTATGTAAGATTATTCTGCGTGTAGCAAAATTCCCAAAGTAGTTTATGCGTGAGATTTTTCTCTGATGATCTGTAACAAGGGAGCTGGAGTGTTATTTCTTAGTGAAGGATCAACCATTTTTCAGTCTTCACATTAGTTTTCTTTGCTGGCACTCCATTCTTGACCTGCTAGCCTTTCTACGCCTCACAGTGCATGCTTCTCATTTTGCATATACAGTCATGCTTGCTTCCACTGCTAAAAAGCAATCAGAATTCCACATGATAAAGTAACACATTGGTGGCTGTCATCATACATTTCACTGAGGCAAATCTAACCTTCCACTCTCAGGCCTGACTGATGACCCTGTAACCCAAGAGGGTTTCTCTTCCTATATCCTTAACAGATGCTTATCCACTCAGGGTGGGCATGAAGTCCCTGAATTTGCTTCTGTACTACTACAGATGAGTATATATATAGTTATACAGGATATATATGTATCTTTAAGATATATATAGATTTATGAGGTGAGATATACAGCTATTATAGTTTAGATTAAGGCAACATCTGGGTGCCTTAAGAACCATAGAAAAGTCACTTCTGGGCATGCTGTAGGGAAGTTTGCATCTCTGCATTCCCACCACCAATGGCCTCCAGCACTGAGCATGCACTTGTTCAGGAAGCTTACACAGCTGACACAAATGTAGAGCTGTCTGTAACTACCTCTGGCATAGCACACCTGGTCCAGATTTCAATTTGGTAGTATTTGCATCTTTTAACTAAAGATTAGGAGAAAGACCAAAGTCAAATAATTAATTGTTTCACCTGTATCTGAATGCAGAATTGTAATTTGCTTTCATAGTGCTGCACAACTAGTAACCTTTCTCTTGGATAACATCATAATACACGTTTTATGAATATACAGAAACAGTTCTTCAGCCATTATTTCTCACATCTGAGGTAACTATAACAGCTGCAAAGCTATCTGCCATTTCATTTTCCCAATGCATTCTCAATATGAATTTCCAATAAAATCTTATTTAATTGCAGCATCAGCTATACTTTGTCTAAATTAATTTTCTTAATTGTCTAGCTTTTTACCATGAGTTCTGTTAATCTGCTTCCAGATCTTCATTTAGCTTCAGCAGTAATTCACCCTCTCCTAAAAATGCAGTGCTGGAGTGCACATGAGAACATATCCCACAAAAAAAGTCTAAATATATGCCAAAAAAAAAAAAAAGTACTTTGAATATTTTTTTAATCAAAATGTCTTTAGTTAAGTGTTTACAGTTTACTGCCAATCAGACTTATAGCTGTGTCAAAAAAGACTGCAATCACTTCATGGCAGCGTGTTACAGGAATGGATTAGGATACACATTTGGCTCAAATAAGGTGTCATTTAATGTATCAAGCCATCACAAGTGGCAGAGGCAAACAGCTCAGAAGGCTGCAATGACTTGTTAATGATAAAATAGTGGCACAGGCAAGACAATAGTCAAGGTTTCTGGGGTCTCACTTTTTGCCCTTGGTTTCTTGATCCCTTTCACCATCCTGCATATGTAAATTTTGGCCCTGGCCATGCAGTATTTCTTTCCAGTGAACAAACAACATTTGGTTCACTTTGAACAACAAACTTTCTTACACTCAATCAACCAGTTTATTAGAGCATGAAAGAAAATTGGTCATGACTTCAGTTCCTGTACTGCTGGAATTAACAAGCTGGCTGGTGCCAGCACTAAACTTGGAAGTGCTAATGGTAATTAAAATCTATTTTCAAATACATCTGACAGTTTTAAGGTGAAGTACTTGTTATTCATGTGAATTTCCAGACTGTGTATGAAAAAAATGCGCTACTTTCTTCAGGAAGATGTCAGCTGTGAGAAGGATATAATTATTTATGAATTATTAATTATCTGTGATATAGCATTCAATCTCTTTTACTGAGTTTATGGCTATATATGTCCTCCACACTCTTTGGGTAAGGGAAGCTTGAAGCTAGAATTTATAAGTATTTCTATTTTTAGTTAACCTGTCATATATATGTAACAGAAAGACAGGGCAGAATAGTGCTAATACTGAAGCTGACATAAATTATCAGTAGCTTTACTACCATTTGACAAAAGTCCATGTAGCCCACTAAGTCAATTTTCCCTTAGGTGCATTTGGATAAAATACTTTATATTAACAAAGTACTCTAACACCTAGCTCAAATGGGACTGTGTTCCAAAAGGTAATCTTAATTATTCAACATATTCACACTATACAGAGTGGAAAATAGGGGAAGGGTAATGATACTTTGTTTTACACTTCATTTTCTAAGCCTGCTTCATGGCTGATTCAATCTATTGGATCAGTGGGAGGGACATGGGATAGATTAAAAAATGTTGACTGTCAGATCACCAGGGGATTTGAATTAATGTTCTTTTGCACAGAGTGGAAGCATATGGGCCACAGAGTGCAGCTCTCCTTGGAAAATTACTGTCAAAATAGTACCATCTCTATTAACACAGCTGCTGACTTGTGAAGCAGAAATCAGATTTTAGTTGAGTTAACCTTCAAAAAGCAGTTTCAGAGCAACTGCTTACTAGTAATCTGCTGCTACACCAACAATGTTGTCTATTAATAGCTTATGCAAGTCACACCTGCACAATTCCACAAGTGCTATTGTAGGATGTAACATCCTATAGACGCCCTTATGATAATGTGAAGGAAGCAAAGTTATATTTATGCAGTCTGACAATTGCTATCAAGATCCCATTTTCCTCCTGTAAAATGGGAAAGCACATCTGATCAAATATCCTTCATAAAAATAATGTGGGTTTCACAGTATGGGCTTCCTGCTCAATTTGCCTGCATTTCAGCTGATTTCCAAGGCTGAAGTTTTGTCTTTGTATATTATCAGATACACACATTTCCTTTAGATCTTTCTTCCACAGATGTTCTAGCTTGCTTCCCCACCAATTTCCATGGAAAATAGGGAGAATCTCTAATGTGTCATTTCTTTATGTGCAAGCTATGAAGTGTTTTATCTGAAGAGAATGTTAAAGTCTTAAGTTCTAAGAGGCAGCAGCTAAAGCTTTATCTATACATTAAGTAAGACTGCCTCCCAAAAAATAACCTTGTTTCTGCAGAAGCCCATACCTGTCTCAGCATGTACCACAAAGGAGAGTCATGAGGAATTTTGCTCCAAGTATTATTGACTTGCACTGTTCATATTTTGGTCTTCTCTGTATTTACCCAGACTGAAGAAAAAGAGACATACCAGCTATTAAAAATGCACATCACAATTGCATGGATTTAGTGCATCGATTTTTTAATGTCTTTACAGAAATGTAATTTAAAAAAACCAAACAAACAACAAAACAATGGCACTGCTTCATTCTGAGAATTTTTTTTATCTGATACTTTTACTAATACAAAATGTAGGTCCCTGACCTCATTCATCACATAAAGACTGAAGCAAGTCTCCTACACAAATGTGACTAGTGCAGATTGTTATAATGAAAGAACATCAGGATACTGTTTGAATGTACACCTTCAAATATAAAATTACTTGGTTCTTTAATGTGTCTATTACACTCAAGATCCTAGAGCACATGCTTTTACTTTTCATATACATCAAAATTTATGTAATTCACATTTTAGAGTCACTAGAAATTCTGAGTGCTAAATGTAAGAAACATCTAAGAAACCTGTTTTATAGGGGCTAGCTCTGAAAAATGTTATTCAAAGGTGTCTTGACTGGGACTTTTTGTTTCTGTATATACAGGTAAATGTTTAGATTTGTGAGTATGATACACATAAATGTACTCAAGCAAGAAGGTTGCATGACTGGTGGGGTTTCAGTCTGAGTAAAGGGTTTGTTCTAAATTCAGGGTAATCCTATTGCATAATACAGCTATCAGTAGGACATGCATTCTGCTGCTGTCTTTGGCAAATACATGAGGAGTACACTTTTCCAGTTTGCTGTGTATTTCTTCAGCCCTTTTAAAACACGTCTCATTCTTTTCTGATAAAAAAGGGACCCATTTGCTCATAATGTACTGTCTTTTAACATTTGCTTTCTGTATAAAACCTTAGCAAAAATACTGGTTTCCCCTTGCTGTTAAATATAAAAGCTTCAGTGCCTTTGAAAACGACGACTGATGAGCTCAGTTTAGAGCACATAATTGCTGCCTTTACTATTACAGGAGTCAGTAGAATGCAAGTAACACATATACAAGGTAGTTACTTAAAGAGGTCAAAGTACATGGCAATTAGCATGCTCACACTAAAACTTAATGAAATATTTACTGTTTATCTATTATATATTTATTATATTTTTTTACCCTGTTATTTGAGTAATTGCATTTATAAATTTTAAATCAAATCACTGCTAAATGATGGAAGCTTTGCCTGAAGTCACCTGTGAGTCCTGTGATGAGCCTCTGGACTATAGGCTACACTGTAAAAAGAAAGGCAAAAATGTTACTTTTTTTGGCTTTCCTTTTCACTTTCGTGTCTTGTCACTTCAGGGCTGGTATTAGTACAATGTGAAGAATTTGAGCAAATGAGACACTTCAGGGCACTTCAACCTTTTTTTTTTTTTAAAAAAAAGCCAGCATTGCAGTTTTGCACCCTGTGGTAGGGAATGAACAGACACTTCAGTTCCTAATTACCAGAAGATAAAAGAACATAAAATTATTAAGGAAAAGAATTTGAACATCATCAAAAGCAATATATGTTCCATAGAAAATGAATTTGTTAAATTTTAAGGAAATTATAATTAATCACCAAGACTTGTTCAGGAATTATAATTTTTTTGGTACTTGGCTACAATTATTTTGATTTAATGTTTTTTTCCAATGAGTAAAGTTGTTCAATTCCATTTAGCTATCTAAAGTGATTTGCAAAATCTAAACTATCAAATACCTTTTCTTGTCTCTTACAGTTCATTCTCTTTTCCAGCTTTTTATGAGTCACTTCAATTACTTCTAAATCCCAAACACATTTGGGTAATTTAGAAAACAACTGTAAAAAGGAGGACTCATCCTGGATTATTACAATGATGACTGTAAAACTGGGTTTGTATAAAGCCTTCTTGTAACTTGTTCATGCACGGCTTTCTCAAACCACCCCTACTGACCTGCAAAGGGAAGGTTCCCTTCAATTTCCATTGCTGCAGAATTTGCCTTCTGAAGGCCTCAAAATGATTTCACCATTAATGAATCAAGAATATATTTGTCATGAGGAAATTACTTCTTACCCAAAACCCATTCCAATTTGGTCACGAACACAGTGACTTAAGATGCCTTCTTTTGTATTAAAACTGGCTTTTGACTTGCATTTGCTCTTTGCCAGCAGGAGGGGGAAAATAGGGGCATAGAAATGTCTGGAAACAGCATAAGCAGGTCTGTTAAAGAGAAATAAAACATTGCTTTGGGGGAAGAAAACCTACTTTTTCAAACAGAAAAATGTGTGATAGGTAATATATCACTTGCAGAGGAAAATAAGCTATTGCCTGCAGATCAGGGTGGGGTGAACAGAGGTATTGGCTCAGAAGTCTCTTCAGTCTTCTGCTGAATCGCTAACTGCGCCACATCCAAACTCTACCTTGGGAAATAAAACCACACACGATGCTTCCTCTTCACACATGCATAGCACACACAAAATGTTTTGCTGATTAATATAAAACTAAACTGTATGCAAGTGGCTTATGCCACCCGTTTGTTGAGCGATATACCTCTAGTGGAAGATATAGACAAACTGGTGCTATCCATTTTTCTTCCTTCATCCTAGGCAAAGCCAGGGGAAGGAAATCAGTGACACATCTGTTAAGACTTGCCCAAAAAAAACAAGACAGCCAAAAGAATATCCATTGCCTCAGCAAATGGCTGGATTTAAAAAGAAGCTGTCAGGATCTTCACAATGTGAAGGTAAGTGTTAGTGCAGACGGTAGATGAAAGCTTTGCAGCAGGGGAGCAGAATCAGCCTCCAGTGCTCTGAGCAGAGAAATCCTCCTTCCTCCTAACACATCAGAATGGCCAAATTGGGCCAGTGTAAGGAACTCATCACACCTGATGATAACATGCCCTTTGGTTCTGGGCTGTTGGGGCTCAGGGGCTTCCTCTCCTGTCACATAACCACCTCAATGGGGCTGAGAAGCAATGGGAAAATTTCATAGATGAAAGTACTGTAATTCTGCCTCACAATACAGAATTACAAGTGAGAAAGAAAACCTTGTACATGGGAAAGCTAGAAGCTGCTCCAATCCTGGGGAAGAGGGCTGTCTCAGGACAGAGCAGGATTCAGTGAGGCAGCATAGCGAAGATGAACATGGAAGGCAAATCCACTTGGCCATGTCCTTTCCATTCACACCACTGAGTTCAAGTTATTTTGCCTTGAAGCTCTGCTCCATGTTACACAGTAAGGGCTTCGCTTTCCCATAGGATGTAACTAAAAGCTGAGGCAAATAAGAAAATTCTTGTATTTGGCATATGCCTATTTAACTAGATTTTACTAAAAAATACACTGTAAGTTTCCACCTCTGTCAAAAGCTGTGTACACCACACCTCCTGTGGGATGTTCTTGAGGGTCTTGACTCTGAAACAGCTCTGAACTTCTCTCACTACCACCTGACACTCAATTCCATATCTTTTGAGCATTGTCTGGAAATAAATGTGTTTTGACAGACTGCAGAGTTTCCTATTTCAAAACTTCACTTTTCTTCTGACATCTCTTCCACTTCCTCAACTCCTTTCACTTTTTAATTTATTTTTTAATAGTAGATACTAAACTACTAAGAAACGACATTTCCAATTACTGTTTTGGTATAAACCCTACTGCTTTTGGACACAGGTACCATTCTAGCTGTACTTTGACTTTTTGCATTTCCTACTGTTAACTTCCACAGTAACTGCTAATGAAGTGCAGTTGAAGGCAGTGGACTCCTTTCTAGATCATAGCAGGAAGAAACGAGTATTTTTGTTTTATACAGCTCATCCATAACATGTATATGGAAAAATCTTTCTCCATGACAAGGGGAATAAAACTATTCAAAAAGCATTGAAAACGAAAAAGTAAGTGGAAGAGTGGCCTATCTGGGTTCTAAATAAAAGTCTCAGAGTGAATGAGTTGTATGACATAGCCACGTTTTTACTACTTCTCTGAATAAAGACCAGGTATGAGCCACAAACACTGCATAGCTAAAACGTTACTGCAAATACAAAAGAAAAATAAATCCCAGTGTATATATTAAGTGATTGCCTTATATTCATTCATTATCATAGCCCTTGCAAACACCCCACTGATTTACTGGAATGTACAAAGCTGTCAAACTCCAATATTCCTTTATAATCTTCTGTGTTATTCTACAGAGGCCACAGTCCCCAACAAACAAATTAACACTGAGAGTAAGAACTACAAAAAGGGTGCCAGGGCTGTTCCATGGACTATGAGCAGGAACTGAGGGTGACCCCAGCACAGGCCATACCCACACAGACCAGGGCACAGTCCCACTGTCTTTGGAGATGGCAGGTGAAGACAATCAGTGGAGATGGGTACTTTTAACAGAGTCCACCCTCAGCCCCAGACATCATTAAGTGATGAACTCATCCATGATACTTCCAGGAAGTCTAGCCAAAAGCAGCAGGACACAGGGCTGGAGACAGGGTTTGACAGAAGGTTTCAACACATTTTCAAGATCCACAGGAGAGACAGGTACACCTGCAGACACTGCTCAGGTCAACTGAGGCCAATGAGTGCCCTCACAGCCCTGAAATAGTAATGTTTACATACAATGTGCTTTAGTACAAGGCACAGGCATTCATATTAAACAAGGTGCTGGTGCTATGTAACACCTTAAAAAGGACAGTAGGGCTGTTTCTGGATTTTGGTCTGTTTATTACCATTGTTTGAGTTTTTTTGCAACTTGTGCTTCTTTTTGGTAATGTGAAATAATCTGAACAATTATGAGGCTATTAATAAAAAGGAAAAGCAAGCCTGCCAACCATATAAATAAAAAAGTGTTATATCCTTTGAACTCCAGAAAGTACGCAGGAGCAAGCCACAGGCCTTGTCCAACGAACCACAGAAGGAGAAGTAGCACACCTCGGTGCCAGGACATCCTAATACTAGGCATTACAAGGGGCAAAAGGCAGAGATACCAGACAAAGTACTGGGATGTGCATACTTTGTTAAAACTCACAAAAATAGCGGTGTGTAGGAAACAACAAAAGGCAAGGTCTCTGTAGAATGCTAAGGACACAACCAGGAGCAAAAGCAGCTGGGGCAGGAAAGCTGCGAGCCCAAGGGCAAAACTCCATTTGCTCTCTGCTGTCAAGTACAACATGTAGAAATAGGGAGAGAAGTTATGACGGATATCCCTCCTGGTCAGGTGGTAGAGGTAGGCATGCTCCAAAAACTCCCAGCCATAGAGGTGATAAAACCCAACAGTCAGGGCGGCCAGCACTGATCCGGCAACCGTCCCGAAGAGCAGCACGTCGCGGTTCAGCATCTTTACAAACAGCTGCCAGACGTGCGCCACAAAGGCGGACCTCGCCTTGCTGTCGCGCCCCGCACGGCCCGGCCCGTCCCCGCTCCGCAGGTGCAGCGCGATGGGCAGCGCGTAGGTCAGCGGGTATATTTTCATGTGCACGGCCAGCCCGTAGCACAGCGCGGCCTTGCCCACGCTGCCCGCCTCCACCCAGTACAGCGTGGCGAGCACCAGCAGCGCCACCAGCGCCTCGGCGTTGCCGCGGCTGGACACGGCCATGGGCAGCGGGTTCAGGAGCCAGGCGGCGGCGCAGCACCCGCAGGCGCGCCCGGCCGCGGCCCCTCGGCGCCGCAGGGCCCGGTAGGCGACGGCGGCGGCCGCCACGTCCCCCGCCACGAACAGCAGCTTCCCGAAGGCCTCGGCGAGGAACACGTTGGGCGTCAGGAGCCACGCCAGGAGCGGCGTGTAGCGGTAGGTGGCCCGCTCGTAGGGCGAGCGCCCCTCGGTCACCAGCCGCGCCGCGTCCGTGAACACCCGGTAGTCGACGTCGGTGTAGCGCACCCGCATGGCGCGGTCCTGGTGCAGCCCGTACAGCACCAGCGCCAGCCGCGACAGCAGCCCCGCGGCCAGCGCTGCGCCCACCCCCGCCATCCCTTCCCCGCGGGGACTGGGGGGACGCGGGGACCTCCCGCGGAACTCCCACGGACAGGCCGCGCTCGGTGCCTTCCGCCGCCGTGCGGGGGGGAAAGGGGCGGTACCGCGCATGCGCAGTGCGCGCGCCGAAGCCGTGCCCGGGCCGGGGCGGGTTCCGCGGCCGCTCCGGGGTCCGGGGTTCCCGCAAGGTCCCGCCCGGGCACTGCCCGGTCCCCGCCCGCCAGTCGGGGCTGCGGCCCCCGGTGCCCTCCGCTCCCCGGGCAGAGAAGTGTGCGGCTCTGTGTGCCCGCGGCGCGGCTGAGCCGGGCGGGGTGACGGCGCCGGTTCCCGTGTGTGGTGCCGGGTGCGGGCTGAGCGCCGGTGTCAGCGGTGCGGGGGAGCTGCGGGGCATCGCCACCCCTCAGCCACCGCCGGGCTCCGCGGGCAGAGCGATAGTGCGATAGTGGTTAAGTGAGGAGGAGAGTGGAAAATAACATCTGCTGTTTGCCGTCTGGAAATGGCTGTGTTTTGCCCTGGCGTGTGAGCTCTCTGTGGAGCGCTCCGGAGAGCTTACTGCTCCAGCGGATTTCCCATTTAGTTAGATCAAAAACGCTAACGTGAAAATCAGACCTTAGAAAGAGTTATTCACAACAAAGGAATTTATTCCACTCTACTTTGAGGGGCTAGGCACTTAAATGCCACCCTGACACCTTATCCCATCAGATCTCGGAAGCCAAGCAGAGTCAGTCCCAGTTAGTACTTGGATGGGAGACTTCCTGGCAATATCGGGAGCTGTAGGTTCTAGTCCTGAGGACTTCACTGTCACTGTCCAAGCTCGCTTGGCCGTAGCAGGTGGACCTTAGGACTTAAACAGTGGGGCCAGTTCTGCGCACGCTGTGCCCCACCTAAAAAATCCACTGCGCAGGTTGGAAGGGCACACCCACGTGGGGAGA
Organism: Hafferia zeledoni; assembly: GCA_035583235.1. Classification (NCBI taxonomy): domain Eukaryota; kingdom Metazoa; phylum Chordata; class Aves; order Passeriformes; family Thamnophilidae; genus Hafferia; species Hafferia zeledoni. The sequence continues at coordinate 47,368,520 of JAWWEV010000115.1, read as the reverse complement.
GCCCTTCCCAAATAATCGTTCGCGAAGCCTGGCCATGAATGAATGAATTTGAATGAATTTTGAGGGGCTATTTTGTATGTTTTTTTTAAATAGTTTCCCTCTCTGGATACATGCTACCTCACATTCGAATTGTGGCAGGCTGAAAAGCAGATGTTTGTTACTTACCATTATATACATTTCTTTGTTTAGTAGTTAATTGCAGCTGGATTCTTTTTGCTCAGTGGTTTCATTCCAAAACATCTTTGGAGCTGCAGCATTGCTGGCTCTCTGCTTATGGAAAGGAATCTGCTTTTTGTCAGTTCTGGGGACACTCATCAGAGAACTGGGAATAGATTTTTTGTGTTTGGCAGAGGAGTCTTGGAGGATGTCCTAACTGTTAGGGTATTCAGGGGACAAAAGATATTTCTGTTTGGGTGGACATAGCTATTCATTTTTATCTGTTAAGGCTGTTTTACTGTGTATAATAGTACAATGGGGTATAGTCTGCGGTGTCCAATGGGAGAAGCATAATGACTAACTAACCTGGAGAGTCAGTTTGAACTTGATCAGATACTTGCATATTTTATACTAAAGGGGACATCTTCAACAGGAAAAAAATCAAGAGAAATCTCCATTAAGTCACCATATGATATCATTAAGTCCTAAAACTAATAGTTGTGGTATTTTGGGGATAGGGCATGAGGGTGGTTGTTCCTGCTTTGTAAATAACTGCTTACTCACTACAGCTGTTCTACTCTAGAACAGGAAAGATTGGTAACATAATTTTGTTTCCTTACTTCTTTTATGTGTTTTGTACTACAGTGGCTGGAGTAATTTCAAAAGAGGTTCCATCATCATATGGAATTGTTGTGCCCAAGACTTTTCTCTGAAAATGCTAGGAGATAGATACTGAGTGAAATAATTTGATATTCCGTGGAACAAGTCTAAGCAAAAAGGCGTATGTAGATATTCCTAAATTTTTTGTTTAGGGGAGGTCACTGTGCACAAAGAACTGTTCTTACCATCTGCCTAGTTTCTCCCAGGATTGTTTGCAGTTCTTCTGTTGCCTCTTTGGATGGAATATGTTCTATTATTTCAGCTCCTTTGAGAAAACTGTTTATGGCCAGGAAGGAATGCATTGCAGTTTATTTGTTGAAATGTCTATGATATTGGTGAAATAATACTACTTTAATAAATAAACTTAGGAGTCTGAAGGTGTCTCATGTTTTTTTTTTGTCTGTTTCTGACAGTCTGCTTTCAGATAAGTCTTTTATCTGAAGTTAATAGAAGTTGTTAAGGTGATAGTAGTGACTTTATAAGGATTCTAAAGAGGAATAATTAGGTAATTTAATTCTAAAGAGTCGTGAAATTAATAAAACATCACATCTACCTTAGTTACTGTTGCATTTACTGTGGCTGTATATGACATTGCCTGCGCTGGAAAAAGAATTGATAGTCCTTATCAATAATTTAACATCTTCAAAATAAGCTTGAAGCTCTTCAGAAAATTAAGGTTTGGCTCAAAAACTTGTTTGGCTTCAGATTTGATACCAGTTTGCTTAACCTGATTTGTCATGTACTGTAGACTTTAATACAGGAAGGAGAGCAGTCTTATTAAAGTTATAAATCTGTTGTTCCTGTAAAAAGCTGCTTTTATTTATGTAAGCCACCAGGAGCCACTTTTAGAAAATGCTGGGAGATAAAACTAATAGAACCACTGGGACTGAAGCTGATTTATTCTGGTTCACATTAAGATACAAAGAGTATGAAGAAAAGCATGGAGTCAGACATAACTGTGCATATAGGAATGCATATATACATGTATATGCACATGTGTGTAAAGGGTTTTTTCCCATTACATACCAGGCATTTTGTTTACATGGTCTCAAATCTTCTAAACTGGAGTCACATCTAACTGCGCTTCTGTTGCATACTTATGATGAGGGATTATAAACCTGACCTCAAATATTAACTTCTCACACCATCTTCCGGTACTAGGTACTACTTCAGCAGCACCAGGACATATATTCCAGAAACTACCTCTCATGCCCTGTCATTATTTAATATTATCACAGCAGTAGTAGCATCAAAAGGACGATGAATCTGGGATCTTGTTATGCAAAGCGCTCTAAGCCTGATAGAAGTTTTAGCCATCTGAAAACCAAGGTACAGCTGGAGGGTGGCAGCTGGTGAGGGAGAGAACGCCCAGCTGGTTCCTGGTCAGCCAGGAGCAGTCATCACATTTGGTCATGTACCTGCCTTTCAGAGGTTTGCTATCAACACTGCAGGAGAAGGTTACCTTTTGATGGGGCATAAGCTGAGGCTACTGTCATTAACAAACAAAGGTGAACATATGGCTGAAAACTAGACCTGATGGATACAGTAGGGCTAAATATTGGAGGGACTACTAGATTAAATGTGACCACTTGGAGGAGAATAAGGAGGCCAGTGCAGGTTGACAGTGAATCAGAAGATGATTCTGGCAGCAGTGCTTTGAAGTACCATGAGGGAGACATGGTGATTGGTAGCAGTGCAAGGAAAGAACAAACAGGTGTTGCGTTGCAGTGGTGAGAAGCTTGCTAAGATTCAGGTAGGCTAAGAGGGTAGATGAGGTTGAATGTCTGAAAAGTTACAGAAGAAAGAACAGGAGAAAGAGCCTTCTCAGGAGGAAGGCAATTGGAGGATCCTTTCACAAGATGTATTTTAGGTCATTCTACCAAGATCTCAGGGTTAGGCTCTTCTCATGCAAATCTCTTCCACCCTAATTGTTAATGGCTAGCTATCCTGTGAGATTTTGTTGTTACAAGATAAAATTTCATCAGTATGATTAGTACATTTTTCTCTAAGTGGTCTTACTGTACATGTGCTGTGCTGTCATTTATTAGAGTTCCCTTTTAATTTTCTTATGTTTTGAACCCAAAATGTTTTCTTACAGGAGAAGTACTTCTGCTTAATATATTTATAAACTGATAATAAATTTTTGATGATATGATAAGTACAATCTGTTTCTTGCAGCACATGAAATTCTGTAGAAAAAGTGACTAACACTTATGTTAGATATTTTGATCTTGATAAAATAAATTGTTTTTGCAAATATGATTGATGCCTTTCAAATATTTGTAGTGTGTTGAATTTGAGATATTATTAGCAGAAGTATAGTTAAGATTATGTAAGGAAGTGTTCATTTCTGCTTAAAAACTGGAATGAGTAATGCAGGAGGGTTTGCAAAAATAAGATGAAAAAGCACATTAGAATTCTTAACAGAAGAAAATCACAATTATAAATATAAGGCCACCAATATTCCTTTGAATTTCTTCTGTTAATGTATTTTCTTAAAACAGCTTGATAAATCTATACCCTTATTCACACATTGTGCTGTAGGTGTGGCAATGTAGAGAATGTGATCTGAGTTGTAAAGGTAATTTTTTTCCCACCACATTATGATGTTGCACAATCTGCTTTAAAGTGGTGTTGGCAGAGTTCTGCTTGCAGTGATTATGCTGATTAGTTAAAGTTCTAGCCCTTCAGGGAAAATAAATACTGGGTAAAAATTAGTGTGTAGGGAAACCTGTTAATGTTAAAAAGAAAAGAAAATATTACATCTGAGAAAACACATGTGGCAGCAAGAATAAGTCCACTGAAGTATGATGCTGGCCTAGGGGGAGATTCCAAAAATATGTCCTGTTTTGCTTTGAGGCCATGATGAATCCGCAGTCTGATGTGGTAAAAAGGAGTTACCTTCATCTAAGTTGGGCAGTGCCCAACTCTCTCACTGCCTGACTTGAAATACCAAACATAAGTCCTTTCCCCCTTCTGACATTATTGCTGTACCTCTAGTTAATGGTGCAGGCAACCCAATGGTTTAGCATTCCAGAAGCCGGAACGTACAACCAAGAACTGAGTTACATTTCCTCTACTCTTTTTTTTCCCCTTCTTTTTTTTTTTCTTTTTCCTGTTTACTCTGCTAACAAAAGAATGCAGAGACAGAACTGGTGGGAGCCCAGGCAGACGAGAAACTAAAGCCAAATGACAAATTATGGATTTAGGAGTTGGAGAGTTCCTGGCACCAAACTGCTATTTCTGACCATTGTGCAGAGCCCAACACATCCAGAAAGCACCTGTAAAAGGCTAAATCTGATTGTGTTAGGCATCATTTCTTGCCAGCTTTTAAATGTGTAAGTGAAAAAATGGGTACTAAGGACTGGTGAAGTCTCTGTTAGAGGATGTTATAGATATTTATATACATATTCATATACTAAAGCTGTATGTATAATACATGTTTGCTATATATAAATTTGTTACATATGTGTATGATGAGCATACTAAAGAACTAACAGCTGTGTCTTTCTGAATGTCCACATTTTATTTTAATCTCTTTAGATACCTCTTTTTCTGTCTGAAATGCAGGATAGCAGAGCTTGAGAACATGGAATGTATGGGGTCCATCCTCTGTTCTAGCAAGAACATTCATGACCCTTTATATGAGCAAGGAGTTTAGATTTTGCATGTCAGCATCTGAGATGCCTATGACTCAGGAGCCATTATCCATCAGTGCAGGCAGCCATAGGTTCAGTCACAATACTTGATTTATACGTGATTAAGGGAAACATTTTGTGAATTTTTAATTTATAACCACTTAATTATTTTTCCAATTCTTTGCAAGAGGAAATGAGGCAAAGCTTGAACTGTTACTGTTGCAGTCTTCTCACAGAAATTTTATTTTGTCAAAAATGAAGGACAGGCTGTGGTTAGCAGGAAGGGAGAGAAATATATTATCTGAATCTGTTAGACCACAGCCTTCAACATCAGTGGCACCTCACAATACCCAGGTCCTGAGATCATACTGAGATATGTGAACGAGACACAAAACTGTGTTCCAAAACTCCAGTCTTGTTTTTTAGATTGACAAGTAGACATCAAGTATAGAAAGAAAATCACATCAGCTTCTGCTACTGAGATTGTTTATTTCTGAACACTACTTTAGAATGGGTGGGACACAGGCATGCAAAGGTGCAGGAGGTATACTCATCAATATTTTGTTTAGAAATTGGTCAGAATTACTTTGGTTCAGTGGCTGAAGGAATAAGTTCTTTAGGTGCAGAATTCTCGGCTGTAACTCGGTTACAGAGTCTGTAGCTGAGTTTGTCATCATCCCTTGAAACATCAGCTGGAATATGAGCCATTTTCATGGATAGCTGAACTATGGAAACTTGGCCTCGTCTGGCTTGGGTAACAATTGGGTTCCATGTGATCCAAGAATGTAAGAGTTTTGATCAAACCTTTTCCTGGGAAATACGCAGCCACAGCTTCTCCTAGTCTTTCCCATCCCCTACCTTGGGCTTCATTTTCTAATTAAGACAATGTTTATGCTGCTTCTTCTGCTGCAGCAGGAAAATTCTATTTTATTCAAATGTAAATCTTCATAAAATTGGCAGGAATTTAATCTCTGAATATTGTTCAATATTGTGCTACCATAGTAGATGGGAAGAGACCAACACAGGCTTTATACATTTTCTGTGCCCAAAGTACAAGGAAACAATTCTGATTAATGAGCCCTTTATTGTCTAGCAGAGGACCTGCCACAGCTCCATTTCCAGCCACTTGAGTGTCTTTCCATGCTGTGCTCTCTTCTCTTGATTTCCTGGCTAAGAGGACTAAAAGAAGAACTAGTATTACAACACATAGTAAATAAAACACTTTAATGGAAGATACAGGAATGACAGATATGAAAGGTAAATAAAAAAGTAGTGTTAATTAATTCTCTCTAATGAACAATAGGTTCTGTGGAGAAATGGTGAAGTGGGATTTATTTGCTATTGCAAGATTGGTCAATATAAATAACTGTATAGCCATAATGGACTTCTGTGTGTTGCTTGGTATGTTGTGCTTCAGTGTAACTGGAATAAGCAATAAGATTGAGCATATATGTTTGTTAAAAACCAGCTTATTATTAACAAATTCACATGCCATTTCTTAAAAGTTTCTGCTAGGAAAAAATGCTTGGAGATGCTACAAAGAGTTAGTTTACACAACTGCTAAAAAATGTTTACAGTCCTTCGGAGTGAGTGTTAGGTGGTTTACCTGTGATACTGGACACCTGCATTTGGAAGGGTTACATCATGTTTTCTTCATCACTGGAGGGACTCGGCAGCATAGTTTTTTAAACTCTGGAGGAAGAAGAATGACAGGGGGAAAAGACAGCTCTCAATTGATGGTTAATCCAAATGACTGGAAATTGTGGGGGGTTTTTTAACTTAGCCAAAAAAACCTCCAAAAAATAACGCAAAACCAAAACAAAAGTGGTTTGTGCAATCACATTGAGTAACTGTTGGGAATTCTGTCTGGGGACTTGCCAGAGGACTAAGGCTCTCAAGCGCTTTTGCAAGTTTTGGAAGAAGGGTGGCTGACCCTAATAGAGATGCTTTTATTGCCCCTGCAAGATGGACTGCAGCAAGAATTCAAGACACCAGGGAATGAATGTTACCCTGAGCATCACTCCTAAGTGTTGTGGTCAGATACTGCCCTTACTTTCAGACAGTACAATGGTCCAAATGCTCTACAGAGTTGCTGCATATCAGGCTTTGCTGTTCTCATGCTGTGCTTGTGTTGGCAGTTACTCACTGAGATAAGAACAAGTAATTCTAATTACGAATGCAATCCCAAACTAAATCTTGCAGAGTTGGCAAGAGATACAAACCATAGGTACTATTCTCATCCCCTCTTTTTCTTATGCTTTTGGGCATCAGATGGATTTCAAAGGATGTGATCGTGCTTTATTTACAATAGATAGAAAAATGGGTTCCAAATCTCTACCGCAGATGGAGAAATTAATTTGAATAGTACTAAAAGGCTTATAAAATTAGTCAATAAAATCAATGATGCAGTTTCCTGCTTTTGTCTTCATGGTCAAACTGATCAATCGATCTGAGAAGGTAATTTCTTAATTTATTTTATACTGTATGACCAAAAAGTGCCTTATGAAGAGCTGCCTTTCCTTCTCACAGTGAACATCTTACTGTTTCTTCTCTCTATAATCCTGATGACATTGTTGCATTTACTTTCAGTAGGAGGTACAAACATTGAAAACCACAAAAAAAGGTCTCTTAACCTTCTCTCTTCTTAATGGCATTTTGATCTAGTCACAATGAAATGCCTGAGAGTGAGTGTGGGTGTCAGGGGAAGAAGACCTGCTTCCCTTTGAATGATTTTCACTTTCATTGGGGAAATCTCACATGCTTCGGCAAGGGAATGTTTTCTTACTATCCACTTTTTCTGTGCTGGCAATGCCTTAGGGAGCTATTCACAGAGACAGAAGACTGAAGCAGCATATTCCAAGATATTCAGACCTGTAACTGTTGTGTTGAAAAATAAATATAAATAAAAATAGAATCCTAGAATCACAGATTATGCTGAAAGGGATCATCGAGTCCAGTTCCTAGTCCTGTACCCATTCCCAAGAGTCACACCAGGTGCCCGAGAGTATGATCCAAATGCTTCTTGGACTCTGTTAGGCTTGGTGCTGTGACCACTTCCCTGGGGAGACTTTCCAGTGCCCAACCACTCTCTGTTCAAATATCCAAACTAAACCTCCCCTGACACAACTCCAGGCCATTCCCTTGGGTTCTATCACTAGTCACCAGAGAGAAGAGATCAGTGCCTGCCACTTCCCCTCACAAGGAAGTTGCAGACTGCAGTGAGATCTCCCGTCAGTCTCCTCTCCAGGCTCAACAGATCAAGTGCCCTCAGCCACTCCTCATACGACTTCCCTTTAAGGTCCTTAACCATCTTGCTCTCCTTTGGACACTCTTTAACATAATGTCTTTCCTGTATTGTGGCACCCCGAACTGCACACAATGTTCAAGGTGAGGCCACCCCAGTGCAGAGCAGAGCAGGACAATTCCCTCCCTCGACCAGCTGGCGATGCTGTGCCTGATGCCTCCCAGGACACAGTTGGCCCTTCTGGCTGCCAGGGCACTGCTGACTCATGTTCAACTTGCCATTGACCAGGACTGCCAGGTCCCTTTCCCTGGTACTGCTTTCCAGCATCTCATTCTCCTGTCTGTATGTAAATCCAGGGTTGCCCCATCTCAGGTGCTGAATCCTGCACTTTTTGTTGAACTTCATACGGTTGATGACTGCCCAGTCCTCTGATTTGTTGAGGTTTCTCTGCAGGCCCTCCCTGCTTTCAAAGGACTCAACAGCTGCTCCCAGTTTTGTATCATCTGTAAACTCGCTTAGTATCCCTTCCAGTCCTATCCAGGTCATTTATGAAGATGTTGAAGAGCACTGGCCCAAGATGGAGCCCTGTGGAACCCCACTAGTGACAGGTCACCAGTCTGATGTTGTCCCATTCACTGTTACCCTCTGTGCTTGACCAGTGAGTCAATTGCTCACCCACCACATGATGTGTTCATCCAGCCGTGCTGGACATTGTGTCCAGAAGGATCCTGTGAGAGACAGTGTCAAAAGCTTTACTGAAATTTAGAAAGATTGTGTCCACCTGGCTTCTCTTGATCATCTAGGTGAGTTATCTTGTCATAAAAGGAAATCAGATTTGATAGGCAGGAGTTTCCTTTCATGAAGCTGTACTGGCTGTGACTGATGACTGTGTTGTCTTTCAGGTGCCTTTTGAGTTATTATAGGGCATCCTTCTACTTCATATGGTTCAGCCTAACTATTTTTCCAGCTGTGGCTGTGCAGCTGTTTAGAAACAGCTGTTAGAAAAGGCAGAGCTGAGCTGCTAGGGCCAACTGTGCTGGGAGGGCTCCAGAGATGATGCTGTTTGTGAGGAGCTGCAGCAAGTACGTGTGTTTATGCGTGTGTGGAGACCATGGGCCTTCTGTGGGAGTCATGACAGAGAAGAGGGAATTGTTCTGTTTTTCAGTTTTCTGTTTTTGACTGGGGATGTCTCAAAGAAATTGCAGGTGGGGTTTTGTATCTCCCCTTACCTGGAACAGAAGAGCATTGTGTAGGACAGAAGAGGAGCTGTTAGGGAGCTCTAATCTGTAGAGATCTGAGTAATCCTCTGCTCTACCCAAAGCTAGTTTTGCCTTTTGCTTCCAACTGTGTCTTAAGTTCTATCTGCCTAAATAGGAGTCTTGATTGAAAAAAAAATCATGTTACCTTTGCTCACAAAAATGTGCTCTCGGTAATAATTAGTACTTCTAGCCACGTATACAGTGTGTGTGTAAAAATGGGAACTGAGTTTATTGGGGTTTCTGTGTCCTCCAAAAGTTTTGTAAAATCCCCAGTCTTTCTCTCTTGAATTAAACTTTAAATACTCCCTCTGGAAAGGGAATAAAACATTCTTTAACTACCTCTGGTGCTTTTGGCCTTAACCAATAAAGGGCTTCCCTATCTTATCTCAGGAATGATTTACAGCTGATTGAATAACTGGTTAAAGATCTTTTGAAATCTTACTGTTGTTAAACTTTTTCCTTTCTCTATTTTCTAGGGGATGGCATGGTGTTCTAAATACTTTTTAGGAAAGAGTCCTTAATTTTCCTGAAATGTTTTAAGTGAATTTAAGGGAAAATGAGCATCTGTCTTTTTAATGCCATTGCCTTCCTCTTTTTATTGGCTTCTCAGAGAGATCTCCTTGAAAAGTGTCCCTGGGTAATAATTCTACCTTATTTATTCCTTTTGCACTATCCTATTTTATTGTGCAAAGTGGTTAAGATGCCATTGTGCTTGGCACTACAGAATTGTAAGCTAAAGAGAGGTTGTCCTAGAGACTTATCTGTAGAGGATATGTCCTTCAATAGCTGTCTGTGGAAATTCACCTTTTTTTCCGCCCAGTGACTAGTGTGTTTTATCTCTTAAATATTTATTTAGCTGCTCTTCACTCAGACTCTGGCAGTTACTTGGCTGGATGAGTCGCTTATGCACACTGTGTGTTTGAGCTCTGCCTCTTGCTGTGCTAATGATCCCAGGTGGTGGTGCTTCTGCAGAGCACAATTACCAGGTAGCAAAGTTCATCCTGACTCTGGTGCTGTCTTTGGCAATTACAGTTCTGTCCCTACTTCTCTCAGATCCTTGTTATATAGAATGGTAATGTTTTCTAACCTTATGTCCGCGTGTCTTAACTCAGCCTTCAGAGCTTATTCATTCAGTGCTGATTCAAAGTGACAGCTGTGCCATCAATCTGTTTGTCAGTGTTCCCCATTTGGTGTGTTGGAGCATGCTCTCCTTCTCACATTCTCTCAAGAATGCTGTCTGGCCCCTTGTGCATTGCAGGTCTGCTGCACCTGCAGCAGAAGTTGGAGTCAGACCCCATTGGTGTGAGCACTCGTGGTTTCAATGGGAAAACTATCATAAAAATGTACACTCGTGGCAGAGGACTCAGGCAAGCCATGTGTGCAGGCTTGGGACAATTCATACATAGTGTTCTATATCTGCAGTACAACTGGCAACAGACGTGTCACTAGTTTCAGTGTTATTTGTCTTTCTTCATTCTGGTTACTGTTGAATTTCAATATTTGTCCTTGCTGGCTGCCACATTGCTGAGTTTGACAGGTTGTTGCCAGAATATGAGTCTGCTGACATAAACTTTGCATGTATGTAAGCAGGGATTCAATCAGTGATTTTCCTGTGTGAGAGGAGATCCTGCTTTGATTTTGTATAGTAGAAGATTAGAAAGGCTGCCTTTTGAGAGAAAGAGGACAGCTGTATCTCATATTTATTTGATGAATCTTTCAAGTAGTTGATTGTGCCAAAAACTACTGCACAATAATATCCCCTGGGTGAGGTGTATGTTAGGCTGAAATACTGATGCAATGAAAAGTAATTGTAGTTTTTCCTTATTTAGATTACTGTGTACTTGTACAAATTGTAAGGTAATTATTTCTGTAAAAAAGAACAGATCAGTCAGGACTTGATACTTACCAGAAGCCCCGCTATTTAAAGATGATAGAAATTGTCAGAGTTCCTTGAACAACCAAGATTGGAGTCATGCAAAATTAACATTGTGTTGAACTGTGTGTCATGCTTCTACAGAATGCATAAATTACTTGCAATGAACCTTACTATTTAAGTGCTTTATGGTGTAACTGTGCAATTCCTGAGAAATAGAAGAAAAGATACATTTTCTACTTCCAGTAAAAATCATGCTGTAGTAATTTTTAGCGACCATAATCCAGAGGCAGTAAAAAAGTGAAATTTCTGTGTCAGTGAACCTGTGGGATTCTTCTGGAGGGCTACTCTGTCAGGTTTTAATTCCCATTAAAATTATTAGTACCTTCAAAAGATGAAACAGTTCTTTGTAAACAATGACTAGAAAAATCAAGAACTTTTTTGTTTGTTTTTTTTGTTTTGTTTTGTGTTGTGTTTGTTGAGTTGATGTATAAAGACAGCTTTCCTTTCTGAAAGCCAGGCTATTGATAGAATTGTGTAGGAAAAAAATGAGCAGAGTTTGCCCAGGGGACCTTGCTGCCCTCTTTCCTTAGCACCATCAGCACCAGAAAGATTCATTTACTTTTATCCCTTTTGATATTGCTCTGAATTTCAGAGTCCAATCTTCAGTGAACTTAGAGTATCTCAAGCAGAAAAAGGTACCATGTTGAGAATTGAGTTCCCTGTATCCTTTGATGTCCTATGAATGTAAAACTTTGTATTTTCCAATTGAAATAAATGAACTTATCTATCTGATGCCTTGGAAAATGCTTAAAAACTTAAATAATTTATGGTAAGAACTGATCTTTAAACCTAAGTCTAAAATATTGTTTCTGGTTTTCCATACACCTCACAGACTTGTCATGGTTGTGGCTTTTCTTGTGACCATAGTAAATACAGGGGCATCACACATTTCTGTGTGGATGGCTTTAAAAAGAAAACTGAGAAAGTTTTCACATAAACTAGTGAAAGTTCTTGTAGATAATCTAACCTAGGTTATTTTTAATTTTTAGACAAATATTTACACATTCTCTGTGCTGTTTCTCAAAATTTAACAACTTATCAACGAACACTGATGAAATAAATGCTATAAATGATTTTTATTACCTCAGTGATCAAAATTGGCAGTTTTATTTGTGTACCTCTAGGGTCTCTTGCCATGAGACTTCAGTTTTAGAGATCTGTTTAAAAAATAAAATGCCTTTTCTCACACTCTGGAGGGGAGGGAAAGCAAAGCAGATTTTCTTTGATATTCTTCAAAACAGGAGCAGTCTCTTTATGTTGTAATATTTGCAGTATTGTCCGTGGGTTGAACAAAACTCTGTCACCAACGCTATAACTTCTGTGGAGATATTTGAAATATTTCATGTACTACTATCAGTCTGGTAGGTGTGGTACTGGTGGGTAAGCAAGAACCCTGAGTACTTTCAGCACTCTTCTACTTTGCTCAGAACAGTTGTGGTCAACATTGTAGGGATGGTGCAGAGTAATCACAGAATCAGTGAAGCTGGAAAAGACACTTGAGACTAACAGTAATGATACAGGTTCATTCCCTTCCTGCCTTTTGTAGGCCTGGACATCTGTCCTTGCTGTAGATACCACTGTTCTGATGAGAGAGGTGGGTAGGAAAGAGAGCTGCTGAGAAGAGATTCCTGCGGGTGGTGGTGCTGGTAAAGTCAAGTATTTTTCAGGTGTATGTTCCACGCTAGTGATGGTGGTACCAAGAGGATCAGACACCATATGGATTGACAGGTTATTTAAGAAAACCCATCACACTATGTATGGAAATGGGAATACGTTTGCAGTAGCATCTATAATAACCTCAGGAACAGATCGGTATATGTGTTCTCACTTGGTCTTCAGGATGCTGCTTTTGGGGTTACTAAAAAGCAGTGGAAAAGGTGACAGAATAAGCCATTTTCTAAAAAAACCCAGAAAAATAATTTCAGAACTGAAATATCTTCTGTTTCTTGAAATATGATTTTTATTAATATAAATTAAGCCAAATATGTTAAAGTAGGCTGTTCCTATGGCAGTCTTGCTCCCTGTAGCATTCTTGTCCACTTTTGATTTTTTGGATATGAGAAAGCCTAGTGGCAGGTTAGGGTTAGTAGTGCCAAGTCCATCCCTGATTGCGGTGTAATCCTCATGAAGAGGGCAGAAAATGGGCCTCCATGCTTAGAACAAATCATAAAACAGAAGTAAAATATAGTCAGTAAATCTGAGGTGTTTACTTTGAGATAATATTTACTTATACAGTGGAGCATGCTCCTATTGTATGACAAAAGTACAGCCAATAATGCTGCTCTGAAGGGTTCCTTGTTTTCTAAAGGTAAATATGTTGTTGTATGTGGGGGAAGGAGTAAAAGGATGAATATGTTGGAGACAAATATGAGCAACAATTCAAGGCAAAATCTTGATTATCAATCTTCCCAATTAGTTCTAATTGCATTTTTTAAAAAATTTTTCTCCAGGTATGTCATAATTTATCTCTGATTACATATCAGCATATGTGGTAACGCTACTTTTGTAATTATCTGAAAGTCCAATTACAACATGAATTACTCATTTGTTCCATAGCACTTTTTCCTTAATTGCAGAGACATATAAAATTGAAGGAAATCCAATTAAACTTGGCAGACAATAGTTAGTTTGGATTGTTTCAAAGAAAATTACTGAAGAGAAGATTAAAAAACCAGTAAAGTTAGAAGTCTTACCTTTCTTACCATTTTTGTTTTGTTTTGTTTTGTTTTTAAGTTCACATGGAAAGACTTTGGCTTGATATTAACAATTCTATGTGAGAGTCAGTTTCATTTGAATGTCATTGACGATCATCTCCAGCTTCCTCAAGTGTCTAGATGAATATTTTTGGAGGGGTACTGAAGTAAAGATTAATAGCAATAGAGAGAGGAATATGGTGGGGGGAAGTGTTAACTCTAGTGTCTTACTGGCTTGACTTAGTATCTTTTAGAGATTAATTTGTAACATAGATTCCTATGAAGTGTTTAATTTCATGAACTCCTTAACTGTGCTCCCATGTAATCTTAAACCTTCATTCTTTCAACCTATATTTAAAAGTTTGTGTATGAAAAGAAACACTAAAGCACAAAATTTGATTCACCTTAATAACGTGGGTTTTTGTTTTTTTTTTTTTTTTTTTTTTTAATGAGAGGATTCAGGGTATCAAGTTTTGGGGTGTGTAGCTGGGGTGTAGTGGTATCTAAGTCAACAGTGCAGAACTGTACCAGGAGACCTAAGGAAGATTTGAGAACTGAGTGACTGTTTTTGCTTTAGGAAGGTCTTAGAAATATTTATGCAGTATAAAACTGAATGAAAGTGATCTAGGATTATGTTACAGAGGTCTTTGCTAAAAGTTTGATGTCTAGCCTAATCTAGATCTCTAGCTTCCCCCTACAATTAATGGAAAGAAGTAGATACCTCCAGAGAGCTAGAACAGATGAGTCCACCAAAATGTGACTGACAGAAAAGGGTAGACAAGAGAAATACTTTGTTCCTTTGTGTCTTTCATATATTCTTACAGTGACTATTAAATGTGAAAATATGAGATGATAATAAAAGCTAAATTTAATCCTTTTTAATAAGTAAAAAAGAAGGTTTCAAATAGGGAAAAATAGATACTAACATAATGTTAGTGTACTACTAGGTTCTGTTAGAAATTTGTACTGACTAAAGGCTCTGTGTTTAGCAGTCGTACTTGAGAGGAAAAAGTGTTGGTTTGTGTAGTAATAAAGGTTGTGCCATTCTAGTTCAAACTGCCACGCCACATATAAAACCCCACACTTTTTCCTCTATAGTCCCAACCTACATTTTCCCCCCAATTGTGAAAATATATAGAAGAGATATAAAGAGTCCCTAACCAGTAAATAATTTCATATTAGATCACAGCAAAGTCTAATTTGATTGGCCATATAAGTAACTCTAAGACTTTTGTGAGTCTTTAATTTTTACTTCAGTTGTATGTGTTATATAATAAAGCAACTCTTCCTATTCAAAGAGAGAAGACAGCTTTTAGACTTTGCCTTTTGTTTCCAGGAAGAAAGTATTTCTTCTTCAAATAAATGGTTTTGTTTATTTTCTTAAATTACTTTTTTTCTCTTTTTCTCTCCTATCCTCTTCAGCTTGAGAGCTGAGAGCTTTCTGTGAAATGTGAGATAGCATCGTTCACCTAAGTACCCTAGAAGAGCTTGTAGGAGTCTGCAACAGGTTGAAGACTTTGCTTCTTAACCCAAACAGTCCAAGCATGTAGAAAGTCACCCTTTTGTCTTCTTTCTTCTTCGGCTTGTCACATTTTATCCATATGCCTAAATTTATTGTACAACTGAGAAAGGTACTTCTGTGGACAAGTGATTCCAGGATTACTCAGCAGTGTAAAACTGTGTCTGTCCTCCTTCAGTTCCATGTACAATCTGTCTCTCTGCCTACACACCAGCCCTCACTTTCCTTCTAGCTTCTTTCCCTGTTCCAGTATCTACTGCCTTGGATTCTCAGTTCATGTCCTCTTGTTAGGGCCAGAGAGTTCTAGGATCACTTTTCCCTTGAGTTTTTCAGCTGGCCTTCCCAGGAGGTAAATTCTTCTCTGCTCTTCATCCAAACATGTTTCTCTCCATTTCTTGTGGAACCTTCATATGAAATACACAACTTCCTTCTCTCTAAAAGGTAGTGGTTCAAAGTGTAGGATCTCAAACGTCCAGCTTGGCTTCCAACAGCTCATAACAGCAAATGCAGAAAAATGCCTGATCACTGCAGCCTTTACCATCTTGGTGAAGTCTTCAGGAAAATCCAGGCTAGGACCAACACCTTTTGTGGGAATAAATTTAGCCTAACAGTTTTTAGTAGATTTCTGAGCGATTTCAACATTTTAAGAGAAGTGTTAGACAGCTTCAATAGATGATTAGATGACATTACCAGCCTTTTGTATGCCTCGTTATGCATATTTTACGTTGGCAAGTGAATCTTGTAGCAGAATTACATCATGCTGTAGAAGTCAGGAGGTTTGCTCACACATTAAAATTTAACTGAAACAGAACATCAAAAGGAGAAATTACGGTCTGAAACAAATAATTCTTGCAGCAAGAACAACCAAGAACTATTTTTACAAGATGTTGAGCATGTACATTTCTAGAAAGCCAGGGACTTCTCAACATGACAGCACTTGTCATAAAATCAGTAGGAGGGATACCTGCTTAAATTTGGAAATGAAAAAGAGTATCTGTACTAAACTGAAAAGGTTATTTTAAGTGTGTAGCTCTTGTCTTTGTGATTTTTTTCAGTATTAGATGTGTTATTTTCATAAACTGTTCTAGTTCAACTTCTTTCTTCCCCTCCATCTTTTTTGAAAGGAGTGGGAAGGAGTTGCATGTCTTTAGTGCATCTTTAATGTGGTAGTCTGAAAATAATTCTATGTATAATATTCACAGTAACTGTAATGAATAAAGAAGCTTATCTTAAACCTTGTTACTTTTGTACTTCATAAGATCTAATACAAGATCTTTCCCTGAGAGTCAAGGAAAGCTCAGGAAAATTTGAGAGTGCAGTCTTTTTGAAAAGACCTTGATTACAGCTCCACAATCCAGTTGTTCAGACAATCCATGTGATGGAATGGTATTTCTCCATGGGCACTAACTTGAATAGGGCTGGGTGAGGGAGAAATAACCACTTTGGGCCTTAAGACTATGCCTCTGTAAGGAAACTTAGCAGAGCTGGGGATTGTGTTTCAGCACTGCCCGGTGACTCCATATTCAGTGAATTTCCTGGTGTGATTTTCACCTCAAGCAATGGCTTCTTTTCCTGACCAAGCCTTGTGATGAATAGCATGGGCTAGCAGCTATTTCCACCAGCCTACAGGAAAGAAGTCCCCTTTGTTTTGAGGGAGGACAAATTAGCCATAAGGATGCAAACTGTTGTACCGCACTTCCCAACAGTAAGTGAATGGAGAGTAGCCTCTTTCATTTCCATAGAAATGCAGTTCTACAGCCAAGTAAGACAAGACTTGGTGATAGGAGTGAGCTCTTAAAGGATCCAAGTATGAAAAAATGGGAGTTATTTTCAGCAACTGAAGTCTCAGCAGGAGCATCTTGGAGGAGATATCTGGTATCTTGAGCCTGTAGCAGTACCCAAATGCTGTAGAACACAAATGTGATTAAAGTTTGAGTTCTCCAAGAATAACAAGGTCTATAGTTAAAAAAGAAAAAATCTGAAATTTTATTTTATAAAAAAAAGCTTTATGGTCTGCAAATAGAGAATGGAGTATTTTCTGTAGTTTTGAACTCATAGACATGAGCAAATTCAGTGGAAATTTTGCCTGAAGTTGCTGAAGCAACTTGAAAAGCAGCTGTATGTATAAACCCACCTTCGCTTAGCACTGATATTCAAGTGCTGATTAGTATTTAAAAGTACCAGAAAGTAACTTATTCTTAGCATTCATGTTTTTTCCACAAAGTAGATAAACTACCTGCACTTGAATTTAGCCAATTTTCAAAATGATGAAAAGAATTGTTAGATTAAAATATCAAGTGTCCTTTTCCTAAACACTTTTACTGAAACCATGCTTACAAATCCTATGATAGGGTTTGTATTGAGCACTGATTTTTGAAAATCTAATATTATTTTCCGGTAGAAGCAGCATTTTTCTGACCACCTACAGGTAATCTAGGTCTGCATAATTTGTGGAATTTATGAAAGCCCTTGCCTTATGTTGCAAAATACAAAGCAAGTGCAGTTTTTGGCTTCTGAGATAATGCATCTTCTGTTTGAAATTGATCATGTTTTCTTTACAAGCCATCATTTCTCATTTATTTTCATCACACAAAACATACTCCTGTGATCCTAGGAGTACCACATGTAGCTTTTTTGAAAAATTGTCTCCAGAGAAAATGCCTTTCTGAATGCTAAAACTTTTTTCTTTCTCATACTTTGTTCCCACCTCCCTCTTTGACCATAAAATCCTTTTATTCTGTTTTTGATCTAACTGTACTAGATTTTCTGTAGGCCAGAAAGGTTTTGTACTGTTGTCTCTCTCTGTTAAATTTATTGTCCTAACTTTGTCCTCAATTGTTCATCTGCTTTCTTCGTACCTACGAATTTGTCAGTCTTAATTTCTTCCCGATGTCAGAGTGGCTGTCTCAGTGCTATTCGTCAAGAAACATCCCAAGTCTGCTCCCATTTGTCTTCTGCGTTTATTATAGTCTTCTTTCCCATAGTTGTCTTCTGTATTTGTAGTAAATGTCTCTGTTGTGTTATGAGTCAGAAACAAGCTCCCTGGGTTCTTAGGATGCTGCTGAGATGAGGTTTCAAAGAAGCCTTAGGTGGGACTCCTCAGGGTCAGGAGACCAAAGCCCCTTTCCTGAGTGTACCGTGGGGAGCTGTGGTTTCTAAGGTATTTGCCATGAAATGGGATTCTAAAAGCTGGGGGATTGCTAGGCCTGTCCTCACTTATCAGGGTCCTGCTGTTCAAGTCAGGAAGCTGTGGCTGTCCTGAGAAAGGCTTCTGGATTTTTCTGCACTTTGGGAAGGTGAAGGTTGGTCTCTTCTCCCAGGCACTCAGCAATAGGACAAGGGGGCACGGGCTCAAGCTCTGCCAGGGGAAATTTAAG
>JAWWEV010000115.1:47279465-47349938 GCA_035583235.1 Hafferia zeledoni | reverse complement strand
CTGGAGTTGGACCAAGGGTTGGACTTGATGATCTCAGAGGTCTTTTCCAACCCAATCGATTCTATGATTCTATGATTTTAAGGTATGCACTGCTTGGAGCCCTGTGCATGTGGTCTGAGTGCTCCTGAGCTCCTGCCTGCCTTGGTGGCTTGGAAAGTCAGTATACCAATGTAGAAAGTATTTTAAAAAAACACAAAACAAAACTGCAGGATTGAGAGAAAACGGGACAGAGGAAGGAAGGGGGATTGTTGCTGTCTCAGCACTGGAACACTGTAGCTGAAGGGTGAAATTCAGGCCCCAGTCAGCAAGTTGGACTTTAAATTCCCTACACAAGAAATGAGTTTTCCAGGTCAGTTAGCTTTCACTTTGTGAAGCCACTGTGTTCCTAACCAGAGAAATAACACAGGAAAGGAAGAAGGTAGTTTCTCAGCAACCCAGAACTGACTCATGATACCAGCATCCTCACTAGGAGTTAGAGCCCTCCAAGGGTCTGTAATGGAGGTATTTCTCTGATAATCATGACCACTTTCAATCTTTCGCCCTTGCCTTCGAGAAATCAATTGGGAAGATTCTATGGTTTATCTGCTTGTCCTGGATATAACTTAATAGCTGTAAGGCAGAGCAGAGAGAAGGGAATTCTTTCCTACTTTGCCTTCCTGAAGGAGATGTTTTTGCTGTAGCCTCTGGCAATTACAGAAAGTGAAATTCTTTGTTTAGAACAAAACGCAGCCAAACAAGACCCTGGGCCCAAACCCTCATATTGCATCCCACTGGTATAGGTAATAAGGACTATGTAAATTGGTACTGAAAGGTGGATACGATAAATTATATTTGCTAGCAAGTGAATGGTGGAAATGCTTGATTTTTTTTTTTCCAAGTCATCTAATCAAATTTTCAGAGGTGATATGCCAAAACAGTATAGTTAAAACTGATAATAATTACAAATCACAAAGCATGTGATGACTTGAGCAACATTAACCTGTATGAGAGTAATGCAAATATGCCTCTTTTAATTAAACACATTTTTAGAAAATTAAAGATCTGAAAATAAAATTAATCATGCATTGTGTCCCACTTTTGATGCCCTAGAAAGCTCTTTTTCCCATTTCCCTTTCTTGCTGCTGCACATGTTTAATTGTAATGTTTTAGATACTGTTCCAGGAAAATCTGCAAAAATACTTTATCAATATTATGTGAAGACAGTTGGACTCTATAATTTCCCAGATTTCTTTGTTGGTAGGAGTGCTTTACTGGGCTCAGACATCAGTGTTGCATTAGTTTAAGTGATTAGTTTTTTAAAGGAAGAGACATCACCTTTTAAATGGGCTATTGGAACTTTTGAAGGTCATATCTGATTTTTTGCCTCTTAATTATGGTGCTTTTTTTAATCCCTGGAGGTGGTTTCTGTAAGGCTGCCTTAAAGATATTTTAGAGCTATTTGGCTTCCACTATGAAAATAAATTAATAATGTCTTTTTTAGCAAGAGAGCTAGGCAAAGAAGGATCTTGGAAGATTGCAGAAAACTTAGTATGCTGAAATCTCAAAACTCCTCGCCTCTTCATGCTGATGGAGGAAGCTATGAATATTTGATATCAATTAGTACTGTGACAGCATTTTCACTTTTAGGATGGAGGACAGTGGTGGTTTGAGAAGGAAAGGGGCCTGTGAGGTGGGCACCTCTGTTACAGTCTGAAGCAAAAGCTGAGTAAAGTATCTAATTTGTCTGGAGTTGTAGGACTTACTCTTAGAGGATTTTTGTCCCAGAATGAATAGTGCAGTGTAAGTTTGGCTGCTGAGATGTGAAATCATTGCCTCAAAGCACTGTCCTCTCCCATAGACTGCCTTGTTTCTGCAGACTGCAGCAAGCAGGACTCAGCACTGTGTATGAGGAGGAAGTGTGACTTCTGTTCATTTCCCTCTGAACTGCTGGCATGGAGAGGTTATCCTGGTAGTGTTGCCCAAATGCAGGGTGGTGAAACAGAGAGAGGCCAGGCTGAAGAGGATGAAACTGGATGTAGCACTGGTATCCTGTGATGATGCCATTATTACCTGGTGATGTTTAGAATTGAAACATTTTTATGTCCATATTAAATTACCCATCATCAGTTCAAGCCCGTGACTTTACCCTTTTCCTGCTCTAACTATCAGATGATGGTCTTCCATTGTCACAGATGCCTGCATACAAATTTTTGGGATATCGTGTTTACCCTTGGGGATGAGGCTGGGAAGGACAATTGATAGCTGTGTTGTGATTGGAAAAGCAGTGTTATAACATTTATAACATGAACAACAGCATACTGGAACATGTTTCACTAAACTAAAGTGATACTTAGTTGGCTTAAACAGTGGTTAGGCTGGGGTTAGCCTACAATTCTGTATCTGCATTTAGCTTCCTGGAATTGAGGAATGTCAGATGAATCTTGCTGTGAAAGTAACTGTTGCTTTGCAAGATATTATCAGTCTGGATAGCAGGGTTGGTTTCATAGTTCAAGATTCTTCCTCTTGCATGTTTGCAAATTTTGATGTTTTAGGAGAATGAACAATATTTCCAATTATGAGAACTGAAATGATAATATAGCCATAGAAATAATCTTCCAACAACTCAGAAAGAAAACATGAAGTCAACCGAGAAGAGCTATGGATGAATCTGTGAACAAAACTACTGGTCACCCCTGAACATCTGCTGTAACCCAAAGGAAGTGTCTTGACTGCTGCTTTTTGCTTGGCCTAAGGTGAACAGAGCCGAAGCCAGATTTCACGTCTGTTTATTCTTCCACTGTGGAATATGAAACCACTTTCTGTGATGAATGTATGCTAGATATAACTGCATTATAATGCCATAAAATTATTTCTTGCATATATTCCATAGCCACACTGGTGAATGTAGAACAAAAAGTACCTTAAGGTCAAATGCACAGGTTGGATAACCTTTGCATTAGCATCCTGTGCACTATCAGATGAGAAGATGCTGCATAAGAGAGGGAGTATGAAAGAATATGAACATTGCTTTAAGCTCTTAACTGTAAATTTCAGTTCCCTCTGACACATAAAACCCAATTACTTAGGTCTTTGCAGTCCCTGTTGTGGCTTTTTCTGCCTTTAGAGAACTCTGTAAAAACTTTTGTGGCTAATAGCCTAATTAGCTTTTCATATTTTTCAACCATCCTTGTTCGTTACTAGCTAAACTTATTCCTAGATCCAAATACATGCTATCCCCATCCAAAAGTTGCTCAGAACTTGTTCCCTTGTTATTTGTAGTCAGAAAGTAGATGTTATCAATTGACCTTAAAGACTGGTTGTCCTTGCCCATGAACAGTGAACTCTTAGCTCTGTACCTATAATGCTCTTTCTTTTTCTTTGTCCAGTCTCCAAGTATTTTGATTTCCTGTGATTCCCTGAGCCTTTCCTTCATTCTCTTTTCTTTGTTGAGATGAAAAGCCTGATGCATTCTTCTTTTCTACAGAGCTCAGGGTTGGGGTTTTTTTTTTTTTTGGTATATTCTTGGATATAGTTTTAGTTTTAATTTCATTAATTTTATCCTGAAAATCTAACCAATTTGCTGAGGAAGTGGGATCAATCCTTGGTTTCGGAATTATCCTCCTTGCTCCCTTCCTGTCATCTTGGCCCATTCTCTTACTTTACTGTTGGAAGCTGCACAAGTTTCATTTGGCATTCAGAGTCATTGAGATAGTGAAATCTGATTTCAATCTGCTTCCTTATTAAATAAGCAGTACTGTCCTTCCCTACTGTGGAACATTTTTCAGTCTGGATGTATTCCTGCTACCTTCCTACCTTCACTATTAAGACCTCTTTATTCATTTGCCCCTCCCACCTTCCTTCTCCTCTGTTATCTGAAGGCCCATGGCTAAATATCTTTCTCTCTTCCCATTGAAGTCAAGCCTTTATATTGTGCAAATCTCATGCTGGATACCTGATACCCTTGCATAAAAATTTTAGTTCCCAGTCTTGCACAGCAAAGCTCTGCTTTTTTTTAGTACCAGTTTTTTTTCCAGCTCCTGTTTGTCTCCATTCTCTTGCAAAAAATAAAGTTTAAACCATTGCTATGTTAGGGGGAAAACAATTCTTTCATGCTAAGCATTTTATCTGTCAGATGCATATCAGGCTTCACTGTCTGCTTCTGGTACTTGAAGTAGAAACTAATGAAAAAAGCCAAATGCATATATCCTTGTGTTTAGCAGTTCTTTACATGAACTAGAGAATGATGCTGTGCACAGTAACAAAACCCAGACATTTTGGAAAGAGAGTACACAAAATTAGATTTTTTTTTTCCTACATGTCTTGCATCTTTTAATTTCTTTCTTCTTGTTTTACCTCACTGCCTGGGTATTTCAGGCTGAGCTCTAGGTCAAGGTTACTTAGTTTTCCCTGCCTGCCAAGTGGTCTGATATTATAGTACAGTTTAAGTAAAAAATGCATTTTTTTACTCCCTAACTCTCAAATATGGAAAGCTGAGGCAAGTTTTATGATGTCAGAGCTTTTGTAGGAATTTTCTTAACTGTTTGAACTGTTCTGACTGACTTTGAACAGTAAATCTACTTTAGATTTATTGTTTTTCAAACTGTTCCTTAAATTCTTGCTATAATTTTAGAAAGAATACAGCAAAAGGTTTGTTTGGGTTTTTTTTTGTTTTTTTTTGTTTGTTTTTGTTTGGTTTTTTGTTTGGTTTTTTAAATAAATATAATATGTTTCCTCAGCCAGCTGTTTTGAACTGTACATCTGCACTTTGGAGTTTCATGGAGGTTTCCTTTAATATTGGAGAAATTGTATAGAAATTGAATGTTGAATGTCTGATAATAATCTGGTAGACTGAAGTAAACAAACAAACAAACCACTTTTGGGATAAGGGGTGTGTTCTGGTAACAACTTGAGTTTATAGTGTGGTTTGGAAAGAACCCAACAAACCTAGTTCCCTGTTTTGTGGTTCTATTACTTCCCCTCCCTGTGGAAGTTTTTAGCCAACATAAACACCTGCTTATTTGTTCTTTTTAATTTTTAGTCCTTTGAATTTCTGGAGCATTTAATTTAAAAAAAGCGAGCCCTCCTTTCAACCTGAATGCTATGTAGAGTTTAAAAGAATGAAAACTCCATTTATTTCCAGTGATGTAATAACTATATTTATTGTGTATACTTGGATATAAGTGGATGTAGATTGGTTCAGTTTGTGATGCACAAGCAGCAAATCGATTTTGGCTGATTTAAACCTTTAGAAAACAAAGCAACCTCGGGGGAAAAAAGCTGTTTTATTAGATTGTCTGTGGATGTGAGGCAGGGAATTTGTGAATGATAGAGGGAACTTCAAAATGAAAGGTGGGGGAAGGAAAGAAAAATGATGAACGAAGCCTGTTAAACTGCTGAGCTCTCTTTTTCTTCAGTGCATTCAGCTCAGTGAATTAATGAGATTAAGTCACATCAAGTCTGATTGCTGGAGGGAATGAGCAAAACAGGCAATTTCAGCAGTAGCTTGCATAGGCAAGTTTGGCACTTGCAGGCTACCTATGATGGCGTGGTGCTAATGTTTGAAGCTATTTCCTGACTTGATATCTGCCACAGTTTTTAATATTTTTGTAGTATGTGTAAACTTAGCTTGCAGTCAAAAAGGTATGTTGAAGAAAAACTGTTTCTTTATAAAAGAAAACACATGTGAGAAGTGACAAAACCCTACAGAAGTCTACCTGTATTCTGTATTATTGGCATTTACCTATTTGTCAGAAGCTTCCAGAAATTCTATTTCTGTGTAAACAGGATGAGATCAAATACACTGAGGGACAATTTTTACTTTTCAAAATTTCTCACTTGCTCCCTGATCTCTCCTTATGAACAACTTAAATGCATCTTCCCCCAAAACCATTTCAACAATTTGCAAGAACCACCCCCCTGCAACTGTGACCAAGTCCTGTGCCTCATTCTTTACTTTTTACCATCTCTTCTGAGCCTCTTCTTTTTTGCTTGGGTGCTTTGTTTTGGGGGGTTTTTTTTGGTTGTTGTTGTTTTGTTTTGTTTTGTTTTTTAATCCTTGTTTTCTTCTGCTGCATTGTTTTTATTTATCAGCTCAATTCTTTGCCACACAGATTATTCCTCCAGCTAGTTCTCGGTGTCTCCTGTTAATTTTGTTATGATGTCTTTTGACAATTAATCTGTTCTGGTCTGTAACCATGGAATTCTCATACATGATGCTCTTCTCCCACTCCCTTTATAGGACTTCTGAGTCCTCCTTTCTCTAGTCCTTTCACGTCAAAGGATTCGAAATCAATGTCTTCTTCCTAACTAATCCTTTATAAGTGGCTTATTCTATTTTGATCTGAACAAATGCTGTCCTATGAATCAGGGTTGGCTGAAAAATTTTCTTGAGGAATGGAGGGGAAGAGCCTGTTACTTGGTTTGTTGCAGTTTTTTGTTGGTTTAGTCACAAAAAAAATACAATGGGTATTTTTTTTAACCTGAAACTACCGTCAGATTGAATTAAGCTAATAGCTTGGGTTAAAAGCATTGGAGCTAAATTTACAGACCCACAATTACTGTGTTTTCTTTCCCTACATTATATAAAGTTGTTCAGCAACTGGACACTCCTATGTGAAGTGCATGGCATCTGAGGATGCAGATATTAACCTATAAATTGCTCATCTTTGCCTCTGTGGAGAGTGTCATAAATACCAAGTGATAGGAGATGCTGAGAGCAATACACTATTATTTTTAATTATTTTATCTGAAGCAGAGAAAAATTGTGCCATTTTGCAAACCCAGGGCACATTCTATGTCAATAATAATATTTTTAAACGAGATAGAAAAACCTCCCCAGGAGCTGTTTTGGAAGTTGAGAGACCAGGATTCAGAACCACACTTCAGTTAAGGATGTTGGTATGATGAGATCCAAATTTGACTCAAACCCCCCCGCTCCTCCCCCCCCCTCTTTTTTTTCTCCCTCCCTGCAAATTAGTTCTATCCCTACATCCTTGATTAATTTCTCTAGCTGGAAATTTATTGTAAGATCAGGATTAATTAATTATGGCTCTTCCAGGCAGTTTTAAAAGTACGCTGTGTATGTGAGATGTTTCATTTCTGTAATCGCTCTCACTTTATGAGGAAATGAGGGTGTATAACCGGTTGTGGTAGCTCTTTCCGTGGGGAAAAATAAAATTCCTAGTTGTGTGTCAGCAAGCTACGGTAACCTTTCTCTTTGCCTGAGAGAGCCTGCCCTCTTTTGGGTAAAGTTAGAACTGGCGAAATTGTCAGGGACTGCAGTGCAAGTGCTTGAGGTCGTTCTGCTTTGCCTGGAGAAGCTGTTGAATTTCCATGGATAGCTTTGATGGACCACCATATTGGTATCGAATTCTGTGTAGCTGTGGATTTTCTATTACAGTAATACTCATCATTTTCAGTAGGGTATGAAATTTTTTTGCATTATGGTTTTAAATATATGTAAATTGTACTGTGTGTTCTCTGTGGGGGTGTGTATATATACATATATCTCATACTTTTAAAAAAGGGAAAGATTATGGAAATGTAGGCTTTCCTTATTTTTAATAATTTTCCATTCCTGTGAAATTATCTGTCCATGACTCTTTTTTTTTCCCCCTATCAAATCAGATTTTTTTCTAGTTAAATCCAGATTGCTTTTTAGTTACCGCCTTCTTTTTTGTTTTAAAAGTCCTCTTCAGTTGTTTGTGTTTTTTTTTAACTCTTCCCCTAACCAACAGAGTACCAATAGCTTTGATCTTCAGCAACATAAATTGATAAAAAGAATTAAAATTCCAATAGGGTTGGAAGGCAGGTGACAAACCAAATGCCTAGAACTTAAAAAAAAAGTGCCATGAAGGAAGTGGTGAAGTTTGTAAGTCAGTCCTGGGTTCAGTTCTAGAAAATATATACTGTAACCTGTAATCATCAGAATGACATTTGAAGACCTACATTAAATAGATTGATTGTAACTCACTCCTGAAGGAGTAGGTGTTCAGGTCTCATCAAAAAGGCCAAGGATTGGGCCTGGAATCACCTGCTTGGAGCCTGGCAGTGAAACACTTTTGGTTCTGTGCAGTCCCAAATATATGAGTTCAGACAAAGTAGACAGGCTGTCTCTGTGTTTAACCAGGCTAGCAGAAAAAATAAAAAAAAGTGGGTTTATACTTTAAAGTAGCACAGTATTATGTCAGTGTTTAAAGCCTAATGAACTAGAATACTTGTGTTATTTTAGTAATTTTGAATGTGATTGTTTATAATGCTGTAATGTTTTAAAGACTTGGTCATGGAACAAGATCATGCTGTGCTAAGAGCTTGGACAGCATGCCTTTACTCCAAGGAACATTCAGTCTAGGCATAAGACAAGATAAATTGATAGATATAGACAGCATACTAACATAAGGGGACAATACTTGTCAGCAGGACAGACAGCAAAATTTCTGATCATGTCCGGGTAGATTGTTGTATACATCCTGACATAATATTTTTACTTAAAAATGCCATATGCATGTGATGTTATTGGAATACTTGCACTGTATTGAAGATTAAAACTAAACAGAGAAAATGTAGTCACCACCTTGCTCAATCATGTGTACTTTATTGCCTTGTTAGATAAAGCTGCCCCTTGGCAGCCTTTCCCCATCATCTTTGTTTTATTAATGAGTAGTTTTGCCTTGCATTTTGAAAAGGCCATTCCTCTTCTGGCAGGCCATGCTTTCTGGGGAGGCTAATGCTGGTTGTCTATGAGATAAGTGATGACTTTCAGCATGGGAAAGATGTGTAAGTAATTTATGAATTAAAGCCTTTTATAGGCTATTGAACAAATACATCCAACTACAATAGAATGAGATTATTACATTACACACTTTTAACAGATATTATTTTTTTAACTTGCATTTATGGAAGTAGTCCTGCCCAGGGTCTCTTTCATCACAAAATGGTGGCAAAGAGGAAATTTTGTTGGGTTATTCTGGTCTTCTACTCTGTTTACAACCACAAGGATGTTACTTATGTTACATATTAGCAGATCCAAGGAGGCACTTCTCTTGTCTTCCAGTGTTAGTCTTACGTAGTCAGATTGATGAGCTGTGAACACTGCAGTTCTCATCTGGGATGTCTGTGTGAAAGCTAGGGAAATTATAGACTGAGATCTTTATTGCTGGTTCCTATTTCTCAACAGCAGACTGGACTGAATCACGGGATCTGTTGGAAGATTAATATTTTGATTCAAACTTCATTAGCCTCTCCAAGATGCTAATGAAGTATGTCTGTCAAGTCAGTTTTAATAGGAAACAGGTCCTTTCTCAGTTCTCTGTTTATTCTTTAGTTTCAGAAATGTCTCTGCCCACTATGGTCAATATTGATACTTCTTCACTTTTTGATTGTACTGTTGAATTCTTTCCCTTGTTCTCCTCCATCTCAAAACTCCAGATTTCTCTCTTGCCTTTTCCTTGTGACATACTAAATTGTTCTCCCCAGCAAAGCTGAGACACACAATGTCTGCCTGCTGCAGAGCTCCTTTCCTTTGCTGCCAATGTATCTCATTGAACTGAGTTGATGGTTCATATCCTATGTTGTGACATTTCACCTTTTACTACCTCTGTCTCTAAAAATCATTCTTATTCCTACTGGAGAGCATCTTTCTTTACTCTGGTGCTAAGACTGTTATCAAACCTATGTCTTCCTTTCCTCAGCTCTCCAAGAAGTCCAGATCAGCTGTGTCCTTTCTCCTTCACTTTTGTTACAGCCACTGTGACTCCCTGTCCTTGCCTTAGCTAATTTACCACATTCTCTGTTAAAGTATCTTCAACATACTTGGTTAAATTATCAGCAGGCCTCTGTTAAAAGGTGCAGTAGCTGATAAACTTACTAGCTGGAAAAGTGTTGGTTTGAGTCTGTCTGAGGTGTGAGAAAGGTAGAACAAGTGAGGATTGAGATGAATCAGTATGTATGGAAACCTCTGTGCTTGAATTGTGTGATTTACCACTGCACATTTCACAAGGTGCAGTGCACAGTAGATGATTTCTTTTGCAAGATCATTCTTGTAGTAAAAGTAACTGTTTCCATAGAAGACACTTTGAAACAGGATTATCCCAAAGCTTAACCTCTTAAGTATCTTGTGTCCTTGTGGATACAGAGTTCTGGGCATGTCAGCCCCTTTGGAAAAGCAAAGTATTTTTGTCTGTATGTGATGAGGAAGACTGACAGACCTGATCTTTTCTTTTGTCGTGGCCAATAGGAGGTCTTCACAAATTAGGCAGGTGCCTGGGACGCAGCAAAACAGTCCTCAAGGTGTCTTGAAGTGTCCTCGGGACTTCTTCCTATCAAGCTGGAACAGACTCACTCCCTGTTTTCTCTATTCCACTGCTCAGAGAGGTCTGCAGCGCCAACAGCGCACAAGCTCTCGCTACTTTTCACTGAAAAAAAATACATGAAGTGTCCAGCACCGGCAGAGGAAGAGACAGATTCCTGTTGCTGTCGGTAAAGGAGTATGAAGAAGGCGACGCAGTTTCCCTACCAACTCCCCCTCTTCCTTCCCTTCCTTTCCCTATCCCATTAGCCCACATTCTCTTCCTGCCCAGCCCTCCAGTGCTGCCTAATCTCATTTACAGGGGCTGCTGCCAGATCTGCTGGCAGCTGCAGTTTCTTGGCCGCAGTTTTCGGTGAGCGAGCCGAGAGCGCTGAGGAGGAGGAGAAGGAGGAGGAAGAAAAGGAGGAGGAGGAGGGCTGCTGCTGTATGGCAGAGCGGCGGCAGCGGCAGCACCTTTGACGTGCCCGTCCCCCACGTGACGGCCGCTCCATTGCGGGGAGGGAGCTGAGCTGCCGCCGCTCCGGCAGAGCACGGGAGAGCCGCAGCCTCGGCGGCGGCAGCAGCAGCGCCTCCGCCCGCAGTGCGTGTGTGTGCGTGTGTGTGATGAGCGATCGCCGCGTCCCTCCGCCCGCTGCCGGCTGACACCCACCGCGCGGGGCGCGCCAGGAGCAGCAGGAGGAGGCGAGGAGCCGCGGCCAGCGCGCAGTGACCTTGGCCCAGGAGGTAAACGAGCGGGCGGGCTGCGCGCCCCTCCGCGCCTCCGCCCCGCGCCGCCCGCCGCGGGCCGGGCCCCGCTCTCGCTCCCGCTCCCGCCGGGCATCCCGGGCGGCGCCGCCGCTGTCCGCGGTGCTGGAGCTGCGGGCGCTGCGCCGGGCTGCCCGCGGGCGAGCTGCTACTCCCGGCCCTTGGCCACCGCGAACCGCGCACCCCCGGGCGGGCGGTGCGGGGGCAGCGCGGCCGGCGAGCGGCCGGGGGGGCAGCGGAGCCCGAACGCGAGAGGCTGGGGGGCAGGGAAGGCTCGGGAGGTAAGTGCTTGGAGTAGGGCTCGGCGGCTCCCCGGGCTCTCCGCAGCCGCCGGTGTGGTCTGTAGATGGAGCACATTCTTACACCTGCGTGCAAAGCCGGAGCTACGGCATGATCCCAGCTCTTGCCTAGTGCAGCTCCCGTGTGGCCCGTGGGAGGGCGGGGAGCAGACGCGACTGTCGGGGAGCCGGTGTTTGGCGGTGAAGTACGGTGAAAGTAGGTGAAAGCAACCCGAAGGTGTTCTGGCTTGTTTCTTCCCCTCGTCACCTGATTCCCTGCCCCGGCGTTTGTGAATGAGGACACATGTGCTTGTGAATTACGGAGAAGTTCAAATCGTCTGGTTTGCTTTTTGTGATTTTGAGTGTTGTAAAAGTTGCTACGACCCGAGCCGTGAGCAGAGGGCACTGCTGAATACACGTCATGGGGCGAGTGAGCCCTCCCAAAGCTGGCCTGGAAGGTGCAGAGCGTCCCTTGGTGGAGCCCGTGCAGGGGAGGAAGGAGCGCGCTGTGAGGAGGAGTCTGCGTGATGGGGTGGTTAGCGGTGTGTCAGGGAGCTATTCGGAGTGACAATTCATTAACGTCTGAATTAGATTAACCTATTACATGCATTATTTACAGGGGGAAAGAGAGTAATGACAGTAAATGGCGAATTAGCAGCTTAGCTCCAATGTAAATATCTGCTGGAGTAAGAGCATACACTGATTTTGATAACATGTTGGGAGGAAGTCAGGTCCATTAATCATCAGAGAAACAGGGAGACGTGAGGTGATTCCTTACTGAAACCACTTTTACCTTTTACAGTGCAACATCCGAAAGCGGATCAAATTTGTGGGACATGGCACAAGGAAATAACTATGGGCAGAGCAGCAATGGGGTGGCTGATGAATCCCCAAACATGCTGGTGTACAGAAAGGTAAGCCTTTGTGTTTTTCAGAAGCTGAGGAAGGTAAAGTCCTGCACTCGTTTGCCTAGCAAGTGAGGCCATAATTTTTGCTGTTTCTCTCCAGTTTCATGAATAGAGAAACAACTGTATCTGTTGCTTGAAATGGTAACATATGCACGTGTGTCAACTTTGCATCATGTTCATAAACAGCTGATTTTCTGTTACAAATACTTGATGTATTTTAGTCACTTTCTGCATTGTGATACGTATGATACGTGATGGTGGTGCTATGCCAGAGACTGGAAGATGTTTTGAGGTCAAGTGTTCACTTGCAAAATCTATTTGTAGAACTGATTAAAGATATCTCATATCTGCAATTGCCACAACGTAAAAAACCCCAAACACATACAGTCCAGAAATTTTCTCTGGGAAAAATTCTAATGTAATTATTCTAATAACGTCAATATACAAATTCCCAGGTATTGAACTCCAGTAGATGGGCACATTTAGCCACTGTGCTTTCATTTAAGTGAGAGTAAAGGCTTGGGGATTTTGAGATGTGCTTGTTCATTTTTTTAAATGAAGCATTAATTGCATTTCTCAAAAAAGAATAATGAAATAATTTTGCTTTTGGAAACTGAAAGAAGTTGTTTATTCTTAGAACACAGTGCTTTCTAACCTGCTTGTTTTTATCAGGTGGAAAAAATCAATATTTTTACTTTGTTAGACATTGACTTTTCCCTTTACAAGTTAACTGTAATAGCAAGCATCTGATATATACTCGGTTTAGTCTTTGAGGTGAACTGATGTGTCATCAGTAACTGTGGTAAGTGTTCTTTTCCCAGCAACTAAAAAGCAGTCTTGCATTGAAGTCTGATGCATGCTTTTTTCTCTTCCTCTTTTCACATATGTTGCTAATTTCACTTAGTTTGTTGTAGCTGTTATTTTGTAACATTAGGTTCCTTTTATATAAGTGAATAAATTTATTAACATAACTGTGGTTATCCATCTATCTAAGAAGGCACATCTAGAAAAATTACCTTGGCAATTACACCACAAGTGTTTTTCAAAATGCAACTGTGTACATGAAATTTACGTGAAAATATACTGCATATATTAAAAGCTATGTACCAAAGCTTATGTTGTTTGTTATAGGTTTTGATCCTTCTAAACAGAATCTTTCCACATTTACCATTTCCTCTCATGCTGAGGTAAAGGTCTTTTCTTAGCTTATTTAGTACACAGAGGAGCAACACAGAAAACCTGTTTCTCTTCTCCTGCAGGGACTTTTTTTAAGGAGCTGGTAAAGCTTGTGATACATGGTATTTAGTATGACCTCATACCCAAAATCTAACATTGCATCTGAGCAGCCTCCAGATGGAAATGGAACTGCCGAGGCAAGTGACGAGAATCCTGGTGATGCAGGGGAGATGTGAAAATGGGGAGAGAGGATAGGACACACCACCTCAGGTGTCTGCTCAGCAAATAAAGGCATCAAACACCTTGACAATTCTCTGCAAATCATTGGTAAAGGAATCATATCAGTTTGTGTCTTCTAGTGTAGCAGAAGGCCTTCCCTTGTTGTCACTAAAGTGCAAGTGGTGCACTGAGTATTAAACTTTTGAAAAATGCTGACCTGCTAGAGTATTACTTGGCCTTTTTGTTTTGTACGTCTACTGATTTTTGTAGTATGATGAATCAAAAGATCATGTACGATTATGCACACTATGTAGAGTACAGAGAGAAAGATAAGTAGCCCTTCCTTTGGCAGTGTCCAAGGCACGGACAGCAAAATAATAGATAACTTTAAAAAGTCACCTGCCTTTCCCTGAAATATGATATTGGTGTAAGCAAATGTGTTCTTAATTCAGGGTCCAGAACAGAAGAGGAGGATATTTAGGAGGAAATTATTTCACTTCAGAATATATCATCTCTGAATATAAATCTTTAATAGGAACAACTAAATCACAGGATTCCTTGTAATACATTTGAAAACACAATACTTCTCTGTCTGTCATTGTGTTAGGAATGAAAGCATTGTGCAGAGTGAACAAAGAACTAGGTCTGACGGCTTCATGAAGGACTCTCTTTTTTGGCCAACTGGAAAAATATTAATAGTTGCTGGAAAAAAAAATCTAAATGTGCTCTTGGCTGGCTTCAGTCTGAAACTGAATTTGTAGTCTTATATTTTAAATAAGGTTGCTGAAATCCACAAATGTGGAAATGCTTTCTTCTAGTAGTTTATACAACATCAACAGGTGGAATGGCACACATTTTTTTTGATGTGTGTACCTGCAAGGAATAGATGAGGCATCTCTTACTACTTCTGTTAATGAAGAGGTGAAATTTAGCCATGCTCAGTGAAGAGTGGTACTTTGGCTATAAAACCACAATTTTGTAATCTGGTAATTCTGCTAGGCTATCTAACTTCCAGACACAACTTGAACTAAGTATATGCTAAACCACATGGAGTTATCAGCCCTGCATTGCCTAAATCCTGATACTGTTAGGAGCACATTATAGGAAATTCTATACAGAATGAAGTGCTAGTGTTTACAAATTCAGTATTTAAGGCTGAATTGTTATAGAATCATTATTGCACTTTAACTAAATTTCAAACTCTTGACAAAAAAGGCTGGTTTTCTATTTTTTTAATTTATTTGGTTTGTGATTGGTTATTTATTTGAAGAATTGAAGACAGATAATCAAATCTCCAGTAATATAGAATGTAGATAACCCATTATTCTCATAGTATCTTTTATTCTGAGCCAAAGAAGGGTTTCCTTACATTTTTCTTTCAGATATGATTTTGTAAAAAAAAAAAAAAAACAGCATAGAATAATTAAATATTCAATACATACATAACTTAGAATTACTTATTTGAATCTGCGATAGATAAGACAGCAGCACAGATGAAGAGATCCCTATATAATTTTTACACTGCCTTTTAAGATGCTTGTGTCAGTGTTTTTACGCCTTGGGGAATAATTTTTATTTTAATAGAATGTCAGCTGCATTATTCTTTTTGTCTATCAGCCTAATTATAAAGTAATGACATGTGACACATCATTGGCACTGATATACCTTAGAAAAAGTCCTGAATTTTTCTGCTAGTAGCCTGAGGCGAATATGAAAAATATAACCCCCCTTCTTTTGCTTCCACTCCAACAGAGTCTATTCCAGTAAGCAATTAAAAGAGATAAGAGACTGGAATCTGTAGGATTTTAGCATCACAAATTGCTCATGCAGAAATGTCAGATTTTGGCAACACTAACTTGCTGCTGCAAGCTAGGTCTTAAAGAAGGAACTTGAGATGTAGTGGAAAGCCAACGCTTTTCTAAGTTTCAGAGCCTGACCTGCCCTTGTTTTTCTTTTTTTCCCCCCAATCTCTTCACAAAAAGGAATAAGGCTTGTCTATGACAAACTTCTATTTGAGACCTAGTGCTGGTCTTGCTAAACCTTTGTTTATCTTTCTGGTTGATGCTTTGCTTACTTTTTTAGTCAAACATATGCTGCAAGGATTAGGAGTTCTGATTTGTAAGTTTAATGGTTATTGTATTGCTGTCTGAACTCGCTTCATTTGAGAGCTGAGAGCTTTATTTTGTAGCAATAAGACTAGCCTTGTCTGGAAAGTAATATTCTTGTGACTGAGACTTTGATTCTCTACCTTCCTTGCTGCCCCAGGTGTGAGAATAGCTTTTGCCAAAGCTGATTAGAATCATTAACAGCTGGGGCTTTCAATGCTCTAATAAAGATAATGAGGTGTTTGTTCTGTTTCTGTGACAATTGTGGAAAGTTACACATGCCACTATTCAAGGGCTGACTTTGCAATCTCAAACTTCTTAGTTGATTATGATCTGCAAAGCAGTGCCAAGGAAAGGATGTGGGGGGTCCTGGTCAATGGCAAGTTGAATATGAGCCTGCAGTGCCGTGGCAGCCAGGAGGGCCAACCATGTCCGGGGGGGCATCAGGCACAGCATCGCCAGTTGGTCAAGGGAGGGCATTGTCCTGCTCTGCTCTGTGCTGGTGTGGCCTCACCTGGAATATTGTGTGCAGTTTGGGGCACTGTAATATAAGAAAGATATTAAGCCATTAGAAAACATCCAAAGGAGGGCAATGAAGATGGTGAAGGGCCTTGAGGGGAAGCTGTGTGAGGAGCAGCTGAGGGCACTTGGTGTGTTCAGCCGGGAGCGGAGGAGACTGAGGAGAGACCTTACTGACGTCTGCAACTTCCTGGTGAGGGGAAGAGGAGGGACAGGCATTGATCACTTTTCTGTGATGACCAGTGACAGGATCCAAGGAAATGGCCTGAAGTTGTCAGGGGAGGTTTAGGTTGGATATTAGAAAGAGGTTCTTCACGCAGAGGGTGGTTGGGCACTGGAACAGGTTCCCCAGAGAAGTGGTCACAGCACCAAGCCTGACAGAGTTCAAGAGGTGTTTGAATGATACTCTCAGGCACTGGGTGTGACTCTTGGGAATAGATGCAGGGCTAGCAGTTGGGCTCAATGATCCTTCTGGGTCCCTTCCAACTCAGCATATTCTGTGGTTCTGTGATAGAAACCACGCCTCCAAAGTGCGATACTTATAAATGTTGTAAACAAGCAATAGCCAGGTAGTGATAACGTGTGAGGAAACAGTGACCATCATCTTCTATCAACCATTCTCTTCTCCTCTGCTTGCACCAGAGATGACTTCCAGTGTAGTCTGCAGAGAATACTGTGT
The DNA here is from genome assembly GCA_035583235.1 of Hafferia zeledoni. Classification (NCBI taxonomy): domain Eukaryota; kingdom Metazoa; phylum Chordata; class Aves; order Passeriformes; family Thamnophilidae; genus Hafferia; species Hafferia zeledoni. The sequence continues at coordinate 47,333,025 of JAWWEV010000115.1, read as the reverse complement.
TCTCGTGTGGCCTTTATCAACTGCTCCCTTAAAAAGGATTGTTGGAAGACAATGTTATCACTTATAACTCTTTCCTAGAGACTGTGAGACTAAGGAAGGACATTTTAGATAGATTTTTCTAAGTGCTGTCACTCACTTTGAGAAGGGAAAAATTGCTCTGATACTATGCATTTTTGAATATGCCATCACAACCTGTGGAGGCATCCAGATCTCAGGGTTTGTTTGTTACTACATTGGAAATGTCAGGGGTAATCTAAGGTAGTAGAGATAAGTATTGCTTTGCTTTTTATTTTCTTTCTTCCCGAGTGTGGTTTGTTTATTTATTTTTTAAAAATTATGTATTAATTTATACTATACCTCTAGATTATTCTCTTTCTTCTTTTAATGAGAAGAGTGGCACTGTTGTGAGTCTTGGTTGCTGGCTTTGGTTTTATTCCAATACTCATCATTGTAGAATTGACAGAGAAAGGTCCACATTTGTGGCCTTCAGGAATTCCTGCTGTAGGAATAACAGAATTTACTTCCTCTCCAGTATTTTCTGAGGATGTTGTACTTCTGGATGAGTTGGTTGATAGTGAAGTAGGCTTTTGCATAGCTGAATTTAGAGGGCAGGAACTCAATACTGAAGGACAGAATAGTTGCTAGACGCTCTGGAGTGCCTTTCGTTTCCCTGCACGCTCGCACCTTCATGTTTTGTATCCACGCTCTGTGCAGTGATTCACTTTGCTGCATGCTCTTTTGGAATGGTTATAGTTAGTACTAGGTGTAGCATATGTGTTTTGTCACCATTTGTGATAAGAGCAATATAAAGGATTTGATTGTCTTCACAACTATACAAAACCACGGAAAATTCCAAGGAGACTGATTAAAACTCTCTCTGAGTCTGCAGGTGGTTAGGTCTTTAAGAGGAGCACTTGCCCTCTTTTGGTGATTCCTGCTGATATTTTCGGTCCTTTCAGTTCTCCTCTTCCTTCCACTAGGTGTAGAAATACATCAAGTGATACTGCAGCGAGAGGTTTACTGCTGGTTACTGTTCTGAGCTTAATGGTGTTCAGATCACTGTCATAACTGTCAAATGCAAAAAACCCCACAGCATTCTGTGCCACCATGTTACTTCCTTTCTGCATCCCACATGTGCTGTCTGAAAAGTGTATGTTCCTGTTTTGATTGTGCATTGTCATTTTCAGTTTCTCTACTTCTTTCCTTTGAAGCAGTCTACATTTGTAGCTATGGAAACAATGATGCTATTGATAGTGACGTGCAATATTGAGGCAGAATTTGTTTACTTTGGAGTTTTGTTTTCCTTTACTTCAGACTAATGACATTCTTGCAGACTGCAGGATTTTTTCTGATAACCTCTATCATATCATAACATTTGGCAGATTCTCCCCAAAACTGAAATGAACTGTATTGATAAATACAATAAAATACTTGCTTGTAAGTACAACTTTAAAAAATGTGGCTATTTTCCCCATCCAGGAATCTTCAACCAATTGAAACCTATTTGTAACTTTTAGTATAGGAAACACTACACCAGTTTCTTCAAATTAGTCTGTAGAAGCTGCTAAAAGAGAAGAAATCTGGCTAAATTTCCATGGTGAAGTCATCAGTTGAGAATTTTGACTTTTTATTCTTGATTGTGATAAACTGTGTAAAAGAAAAGTCCCTTTACAAATCTAAATCCCAGGTCCAGTCTAGAAAGAGCAGAGCAAAGAAAACAACAGAATATATTTAATTGGTTTTTACATGCTCTAAAACTTTTCAGACAGTGTTGTGGAAAGGTAAACACTGCAAGTATATAATAATATAGAGTGTGAGCAATAGCTGGTTTTCAACTGTGTCTCTTAAAAATAAAGCTTTGTAAAAGAGAAGCATAGAGTTATTCTCTGTGTTACAGATGAGTAAACTGAAGTGCCCCAGTGATGTGTTGAAACATAGGAAAAGCTAAAAATCCTTTTTTGTGGTTAAAAAGGAGTGAACTATTTTTTACAGAAGAGGGACCCATTAGGGCTGAGATTGCAAAATACTACCTGGAATTGCAAAATACTACCTGGAATGGCTTCCATTATTCCTTTTTTATTTTCCCCCCTTTTTTTTTTTTTAATGGAAATAGATTACAGTAGTAGGTCAAGGAAAGTCTGTATTTTAATAGTGGTAATATGAGCCTTACAAAAATTAATAAGGGAAGAAAACGTTGAGGGTGGGATTAGTAGTAGTAGGAGGAGATAGACCACTTTAGAAAAACATCTTCAGATAAAATTTTGAGATGATGATAGATTGAACGAAAAGTATGTGTACAATTTTCCTTGGTAAAGGGATCAGCTTAGAATTTTGATTTTTGGCAAGAGATTGCCACCAGCTACAAATAAAAGTTGGAAATAAAAAGGTTGAGCTAGTTATTAAAATACATGCTGGTTATAAGGGTAACTGGAATATATACAGTGGGAATGAGGTTGTCTGGGAAGCCCCAGGGAGTATTGGATCTGAACTGTCTGGAACCAGAGCTGGGAACTGCAGTTTCATTTGGAGAGTGAGAACTGTCTGGGTAAGTGTGGGATAGCAGGCTGGCCAAGAAAAGGAGCTGTAGGAACAGGTATAGGAACATTTCATAAAGCCATTGTAACTGTCAGGGAAGATTTTACTAGATAACATACAGACTTCTCAACTGAGAGGAATGAGAGCATGGTATTTGAACTATTTAGCATCCTAAAATGTGAGGCCTGTTTTGTGCCTGTGTGTGTGTTCATCTGTGTTTGAAAGCTTCCTTTGTCAGATGCTGCTATGGATCTTTCTCAATTTGTTTGTAATGTTCTGTGTGTCTCTGAGAAGACAGTTTTATGGGCTGAGTTTCAGAGAAGCTGCTCTTTCTGTGAAATTAATCAGGGTGTCAAAACCCAGAGACATCACTCCTGCTTTTTCTTACTGTTATTGATTTCTTTTCCCTCAAATATACTTCAATCTCAAAATTTATTGCTGATGAATTGAAACTGGAAAAATGACAATGTTATGTGTACTTTATCCATATTTTTCCAGTGAAGAAGCCTATTTTTCAAGATTTTTGTAGTTGTAATATTTCTACTCAATTGAGGACATCTTTGATAGCTGTTAAATGAAACTGAAGTCTATTAGATCTACAGTGTCCTTCAAAAGAGAAAGCCTTTGGGGGGAACCTTCAATAATTTACCGTGTTGTATTCATATCAAAGATGTGCTGGTTTAAATCGGAAAAACCTTAATCAAGAGATGGATAAACACCAAGAACCATCCGGATAGAAATTGTCTGCCACAATGAAATGAGCATTCTTCTGGCATTCATGTACTGTTTTTACTGAAACTGGGTAAAATGAGAATTTTGAAGCTGTATTAGCTCTTCTGCATTACTTCTGCTGGAGCTGTGTGTTTGCTTTCTTCCTCTGACCTGTGCTGAATCCTGTTTGACTAGCATAGTGTGAAGTTCTGGGGAGTAAAGAATGGGCCACAGAGAAAGAGACAGCAAACACAGAGGATCTCTTCACAGTACAGTTCATATGTACAAGGAGTCTCCAGCTGAAAGTGAAAACTGCTCCCGATTACACCAAAGGAATTTTTTTCCTTTCTCTTCCACTTATTCTTGGTGATGCATATGGTTGTCTAATGTGAATGTACTTGTATGCATATGCAAATGCACTTACAGTATCTCAATAGTCTAACAAAAGGATCAGCAGTTAGAAATATCCTCCCAGCCATTCAGAGTCCTCCTGCCCTGGGACAAGCAGGGGCAGTGGGGTGGGTCTGCTTTTGTCCTGGTCTGTGGGGTCAGGACTCTTCCTGGCATGTCTTTTTGAGGTTTTTGTTGTTGATTAAATAGCAATCAGCACTCCAAAAAAACCCCCACCACCACCAAAAAAAGCCCCATACAGACAACATTAAATTTATTTTGGAAAGACTATTATGCCAGCAGGGCCCCCTTTTATTCTAATTTGATTATTAAATAAACATGACCAAAGATTGTATTAGAGGGCATTTAAATATATAATAATTTTTACAGTATATCGTATGTGTGGTGTAACACTATTGTACATTGTCTTCCACATTACAAAAAATGAATTGCACTGAAATACCTTGATTAGGTGTTGTTTAAAAGCACCCTAAATTCTGGTGGAAACCCACAGTTTTTCTGATCTCCTTTTATATCAGGATGAATAAGTAGTTTACTGAATGCCTTTTGAAAGACATGTTATTGCTTCTTAACACCTACACTTCTCTGAACTACACATTGTAAGAAGTATTAATCTTGTGTGAGGCAGATTCTGCCCTCAGATGTAGATTCATGGCATCTGTTGATATCGGTGGAGCCAAAGAATTGCATTTGATATATAATCAATATTGCAAAGAAGAATGACAAATCTTAATAATAACTCACAAAATTAGACAAACTTGAAGTGGGTATTTTACAATAAGAATTCTTTTTATGTTGTACACTTCTGTCTGAATAGAGGAAAAAATACAGATCATTGTGTGGCTGTACCACAAAAACCCTTAACCTGTTTAATGCTGAAGGCATAAGTTCAAAATTTGTAAAACAGAATAGTGTCTTAGTAGCAAGTGGAAAACTTAGTGTGTGAATAATGAATGCTATCACAGGGCTATACGAAAATTTCTATATGTCACGAGTAGTTTATTTTAGCTGTGCCATCAGCAAAATAGGTGGTCTGTGGTGTAACTAAACAAATCTTAGTGAAATTCTGTAAAGATTAACTGTTTACTTTGTAGAGAGTACCTTATCAGAATACTGTATTAGATGATGAAGTACTACAGTCATATGAATGCAGTTTTAGACAATCAGAATACTATAAACACCAAGTTTTCTACACAGCTGCTCACAGCGTTACTAGTCTCTGTTTTTTTAAGAGTTACTAAGCAACAACAAATCTCATTCAAGTCACTAGGAGCTAAAGGTTTTTAGTACCCTTTCATAAATCATGTCTGTGACTTCATGGAATCATCACATTACCTGAATGAAATAGATTTCATGTGTGGCTCCTGTGATCTGGAGGGCGTATCAGTGTCCATAGCAGCAGAGGAGCCATACTAATGCTCCATAAAATTATTGCATTGGTTTGGTTTCCAAAAGTAAGGAGAAATACCTTTGGCTTGTTAAAATATGAATGAATGGTACAGTGCTTCATCAGTGTTCATTTCTTAAAAAGCTGTAGTACAAGAATAGTACCTCTGCTAAAGGAAAATCTTTTCAGAGTTTAAGTAGTGTGCTGTTCACCAGTCAGTTGTGGCCTGAAGCACTCAGGTTTGTTTATAGTGGAAAGAAAATAGTTACAATATTGCTTTCTCTTTACCATGAAATTTCTCTTCAATAGCACTATTTTTGTATGTTGAAGTTCACACTGTCCTGTTCTTGTATGAGGTAATGTTTGTATCTCATTTTGAGGTACAATCAGAAAAAAAGTCTGTGGAAATATTCTATTTATGTAGTTGTATTTGTATTTACCTGGGATGCATCTGTAATTGTCATGCCATCTGCCTTTTAACAGAAACTTTGGTGCAGAGCTGATGAGGCAAGCCACAGCCAACACTCTTGTCTCTGGGATTCTTTTGCTTTACCTATTTTTCTCTCCAGAAACAAGGAACAAACTTTGATTCGAGGATTCTAGGCTTGGCAATCCTTTCTCGTTCTGTATTCCAAAGTTTAGGAGCTCTCACTATGATTTATGGAAAATGAGCCACGTTGTGCTATTGTGCAGAGCAAAGCACACGACTTTGACTTGCCATCTTTATATATATATGTGTCTGTGTGTGTATTTATGTATACATTTAATTTTAAATATATTAAAGATCTATACATCTTGCTTCCCCTTCAAGCAGGAATTCTACCCTTTGTGTCCTGTGAAATAGTTTATTTCAATAGATCATTACATGGACCTTATTCTCTGTCACTCTTACCAATACTGAAGAACTTGGAATAGATTCAAGGACAAAATGCTGCGTGTGAGTCACTGAAAGAAAAATATTTAGCATTGCATCATCCTGTCACTCTCAGTGCATTGTATTTGTGTAAGCTATACCACCAATTGCTTTGGCTGGTGAATATGGCAAGACAATCAGGGCTGAATGGTACTGTCAGCATTGTACAGGTGCTTCAAGAAACGATGCTGGAGCTTCACTAGGTGGTGCTCTTCCTCCTGGGTAGGGAACACACATCCCACAGGGATGCTGAGAGGGATTCTTTTGAGGAAACAATCAATGCTGGTCTCATAAAGAGGTCTTCCATGCAAGATGTTGATGTTGGTGCCAGTACCCTGGTTGATAGAGTCTTTTGAAAGTGGTTTTAATTCATTGATGCTTGTTCTGCAATTTCCAGAGTGGAAAGCAACTGTCACCATGTGTTCATTAGTCAGACTAAACACTGCTGTTAGTTGCCTGCATTTGTGTTGCACACAGGAGGCTACTGGGCTCAGCATTCTATTGGCAAAGTGAAACGATGATTTTTGTGCATAAAATTTACAATCTAAGTATAGAACAAGAGGTGTCGAAGTGATTTGGGGAGACTAGTCAGAAAAGGCTGAGACTAGGTAATTTTAGTTTTTTTCCCCTCAATGCATGGAATAGTCTTTGTCTTGCCTTCAAAATAGAGTTTGAGGATCACAAAAAGGGGAAGTGAAACTTGCCACAAATTCAGTCGTTCACAAGATTTTATCCAAATGTCAGTGATTTTATTCTTTGTTATCTTGACTGGTTTTAGTGAGAGGAAATATGTTTCTGTGTGTTCTCACTTTTCTCCCATATCCCACCTTTTTGACTTTTGCATATAATCTATATAGACATGGTAAATGGATTTTAGCTCAATAGGCCACTGGTAATATGTATATATATTAGCATCAATTTAAGTTAATGCCATATGATTGGTTCCATTGATATATTTTTGTCCTATTGTCTTTCCAACCTGTCTTGAATAGTACTTACAAGATGCACTGCTTATGTGCTTATGTATTAGTCACTTAGACTTCTGAATGTGACTAGAAATGTTCAGGTTGCTGTGTTATCCCATTGTTAGCTATCCTGGGGACATTCTTGAACATCTAAAACATGTAGTAAATGCAGCTGAGGGAGAAAATGCCTGGGTTTTTTATTTAATTTTGTTTTGATTTTTTTTTTAAAGTAGGTTCTTTCCTATTTACCTTGTAGAAGTAGAGGTGAAATTTTGATTTATTCATGTGGCCGTAAGTTCACAGGAACTGCTGTTCTCACTTGAGTTAATTCCTTAAAAAGTAGTACCACAAGGTTTCTATGTTGCTCAAGTGCTACAGAAGTTCTTACATGCTGGGATCCTGGTGGTGGTGTGCTAGAGGTGTGAATTCCAGCATTTTTTTTCCACTGAAGTAGGCTATATTGTAGAATGAATTAGATGAAACGTAACCAAAATCTAATGTTTTCCATTTTCCCTTAAAAACAAATAAATGTAATGATGACTTTTGAATGACTGGGTCCTTCTGCAAGCTAAATAAATTTTCAAAATTGATGTATAAATTGTAATGTTAACTATTAATGCAGTGAATGACTCCTGGCAAGTGAGAATAAATGAGACAATAGTCATTAGCCAATGTAGCACCTTTTTCCTGAAGAAAGAGGTGAGTGGTGTCCTGAGGACATAATCTGCAATAGAACACAGTGGAAAAACAGTGGCAGAGAACATGTTATACTGAAATTCAACAGTAGCCATACTCTCTGCTGATACTGGGATGATTTGTGATGAGGGGCCTGTCACATCTCTGTTCTAATGTCAGATCTCAGCTGATTGCCACCCTGTAAGACTGAATGCAATCATACAGAGAGAGACTCTGAAAGTGAGAGAAGGAAGGTTGTCTAGGTTGTGCTGCTGAATGGTTTTGAATAAACCTCTCCATATCAAGACAGCTGAAATGTGTACAGACTGAAATGTGTACTTTGTGCTTAGCTCTGGATGCAGATAAGTAAGGTGGGTATTATTTTAAATAATACATGAAACAGCATTTATCTTAAATGTAAATTATCCCTTCCCTCTTCTCTAAGTAGGAAAATTGGAACCACAGAAACTCTTGATTTGTGCACTGCTGCAAAAACTGTAAATTCCTTGTGGCTGCAGAATTCTTGTTAACAGAATGTGGTTTACTTAAGAGCAAGGAGAGTATCTAAAATCAAGTAGTACATTTAGAGTATTGAATAGTGGGAACATGGATATGAGTCATTGTTCTGCTCTCCTGTTTGTCAAAATGGTAGTAATTCTCTGCCTCTGTTTCCCATTTGCAATTTGGAGATAATTCAGCTGGATTATGAAGACAAACTGATGATAGGATTAATTGTGGTTTTGGACTGTATAGTATAGTGGTGGCAGTTTTGAAATAACCATTATTGCCTTATTTTTCTTTTTCCACTTGTTTTCCACAGTACCACTGTGATTCAATACAGACCTAAACTTTCACTTTCTGACAGATTTTGTATCCCCTTTGAGTGAGGTTTCATCAGCCTGGAAAACTTTGTCTATCTCTCAGTGGAGCATGGAGATACAGTGGCTAAATTTCCACATGGTGTGCTGATAGCACACTTTCTAGAGTCATTGCTTCTGTTTCTTTACCTGCTTCTAATTCTTTGGTGAGTGATGACACAGGGAAAGGAGATGTACATTGCCTACAGTACAGGCCCATCTGTGAAGACCAGATGGCATATTTAACAATTTTTCCAATGATTTGGTTATTTTCCCTTCCATTTCCTGTAAATTGTCCAGGGAAAACTCATGTGCTGAAAGAAGCAAGAAGGATGGAAGTGCTGACCTTTATTGACAGAATGGCATTTGATGCTTTATAACTGCTGCAGCCTAATCTCACTCTGTAATGCCTATAAATGCTGTGTTCAAAATAATATGTATTTCTATGGAACCCAAGCAGGTGGTATGTTGGGGTATTTTGTTTGTTTTTTAAAGAACAGAAGATATCTGTAACTAATGTGTTGAACCCATGTTTGTGAGATTTTGTTTTTCAGGAATTTAAATTTAAAACTAATCAGAACACTGAATAAATATCATGGTGAGTGTAACCAAAGGGACATTAATCCATGCTGTATTTTCCCCAAACTTTAATTTTTTGTTACAGATACTGCAATTGTACCTCTCAGGAGTATATCCTAACATTCATGATGCTGAAGCAGACAGTCCAGTCTTTCAATTTGCATTCATATAGATAGAGTGAATTTAATATAGATAGTGATGATTTGAATGAACCTGTGCAGCTTCATACACGGTATTCCCATTAAACATAAGTAGACCTAAAAAACAAGTGGTTTATTTGTTTCTTTTGCTTGACAGTCATGTGGTTGGATGGGGGTTGTTTGCTGGTGTGTTTTTGCTTGTTTGTTTGTTTTCACTAAGGCTGATATTATTGACATCTGTGTCATCCCCAGCAGGATGTGATTCCCCTGACTGTGTCTGTCCATGTGTACCTATGTTGGGTATTCTGGTATTCTACCTATGACTAAGTATTCCCTTCATTTACTACGTATACTAGTCAAACTTTGTGCTCTGGAATGGATAGCTTTGCCAATGATATGAAACATTTTCCTCACTTTGGATTAGTGTCCACTTTCTTTTTCACTTTTCATAAACTTCTATAAAATAACATTAAAAGCACCTTAGTATGTTATTGCTTCTAAAATCGATTAGACTAAACCAATATATTTGTCAAAAACATCTTTACCTCTCAGAAGCTCAGAGTTTTTTTGATCATAAATGGCAACTCTGGAATCATAACACTAAAATCAATATCCCTTTAAATTGCTTTGTTAGAATGTTGCTGTCTGTTAATGAGGTTGAGTCATGGTCCTAGACAGTGCATGATTTTAAGTCCGATGCCATGTTGGGTTTTGTGCAGTTCCTGGCTGTGTCCAAGAGAGATATATGACAGATTTCAGTGTGAGACAGACCAGGCTTTTCTTCTGCAATCACAAAACTTTATGAGGCATCAGACATCTATTTTTGCCTCCTTAGTTCAATTTTCAGTGCTTCATTTTGGTATGGAAATCTAATAAAACCTTTAATTAGCATGATTTTATTGCATTGAAATTTAAAACAGCCTCCCTGAGCAAGGAACCAAGCTTAACACACGTTACAGTTTATGTGGACTAAAGAAATGCACCTTAAATACAGAGCCAAGTTTTATGTCTTAGTCTAATTAAAGTATTAGTGGTCTAATCAGAGTTTTTATTTGTTCAGTTAGAATACTACTCCACACAGAGAGACACTCAAATCTATATCCATAATTATCTAATTATTGGTAATTTCAAATATTATTACAGCTAAAACTCAGATGCACAAGCTGTTTAGTGTCTATTTCTTTCTCTGTTGTTTTGCTCGTTAGGGTCCTAGGGTGAATAATGTTATCTTCTAGAATGGTGAAGGATTATATCTGCATCCTGATAGAAAGAGTATGATGTTGATATCAATTATTTCTTCCTCATTGCTCTTGGATCTGCTTGTGTTTCTTGTTTTGTGTTTGTCAACATGATGATCTTGCTTGCTCTTTCTTTGTTTCTTCACAAGTTCTATTTTATATCTGAGTTTTACTATATATGGCTTTTGGTATTGGTTTAGCATAGCTTCACTATACCCAGCTTCCAAGTTTGCATTCCTTTGCCAGAAATCTGGCAATATATGATTGGTATTTTTAGCCCTGAAGCCCAGGTATCAACCTATACCAGTACCAGCAAAAATGTCGGCTGTCATCTCCTGCTTGAGTTTCTGGGGATTTCTGTAAAAAGACCCCTAAATTTCTTTAACAATATTCAAGCTTCTTTAACGTAAGTAATAATTTATTAGCATATCCTTGCCACCCCCTTGTATTTGGGTAACTTTGTTTACTATACAATGAAAACAATGACCCAATAGAAAATCTGTATATTTAGTGGTACATGTAGATACCATGTTTTGGCAATTATTCACTGCTAATTTTGCTGGTATGTTATCAAAATTCCCTTACAACAGTTTTCACAGAAGGAGAAAAATTAGTCTAGTTGTAAATATGATGGACCTTAAAGCTTCTGATTTTTGCCTTTTTGAAAGTAATGAGAGAGCCACATTGTTTATAATCAGAACATAGAAGAAAAACAGAGGTAAATATAATAGCTCAAATCCATGGCTGTTATCCAAAAATAGTCACATGTGCAGACTGAGACTATTGGTGAGTGTAATCTGAGGCCCTGTTTAAAACCATGACCTTTAGCAAACAAGTGATTATTACCTCTGTCTTCCACTGGAGTCGTATAACTGACGCCTGACTTTGCAGCAGTTTGAACTTTGCATCATCTTAAATAAATTCAGGAGAAAGATCTTATTAAATAAAAAGCAGAAGCAGAATTATTTTGGACATAATTTGAACATCCTCTTGGATTAATGACATTTTCAGTATTAATCAGAGACCCTGTAAATCAGAGTTGTTGATGCCCAGAATAATTGAAGCATCTCAGCTGACAACATTGATGCTCTTGAATTGTGATATAAATGAAAGGCAGCTTATTTGCATATAACTTGTTTCCAAGTGCAGTCTGTCATCATTGACTATTTTTAAGAAAGGCTAAGAATTCCAATTCCATTGTGAGGGTGCAAAAATATGTGGTTTTTTTTGTTGTTGATGTTTTTTTTCAGTTGTTGGATTTTCTTTTTTTTGTTTGTTTGTTTGTTTGTTTTGCATTAATCAAGCCATTGCAAGAGATATTTATAGAAGCTCTGTTGGAACCATGTGTCTTCTTAACCACTGCAACCAGTGACTTCTGTTTGTTACTTTTTAAGCAATACAAAATGAAATTCTAAGAAAAACTCCCTCAGCTTATTTTAATAATATTCTCTACAAGGGCCTTTTTTCAGTTTTAGCTGTCCATATTTTTTTCTGTCTTGAAGTGCTCCCTAGACTTTGTAGTTCAGATGAACACAGTCTTTGATTGCCAGTGCTTCACTAAGATGGCAATAGAAAATGTTTTTTATCTCTCAGCCTGAGAAATTGATTTTTTTCTGCAGAGCACTATTGGATCTTAGAGCTTAACTGTGGTGTGGCAATGCCCCAGATATATTTCCATTCACTGTTCCTCAAATGGAATTTGCAGTTTCTAAATTTTTTTCCTTTTTGGAGTCTCTTTTTAAGGTATGAGACATTTTTAATACACACAAAGGTGAGAGGAATGATTCTTACATTATTTCATGACTAGCTTCAACCATATCCCTTCAAAAGAGATGTGTTTATTTTCTTTCACTTTTGAATTACTTTGAATTCCAGTGTTAAAATGGAGTTACAATATCACACAAAGTTTTAAAATTATTTCTATTATTTAAGTATGTTTTTAAAATGTTTCATCTTAGTGGAGCCATGTAGGTGATTGAAAACTAGGCTGTACATTCATGATTTTGCTTTGAAATAAATACTCTTATCAGTGCAGGTGTATTAAAAAAAATGATGTGATTTTTGCAAGCACTAATCTGGTGGATGGATTTATGATTTTTCATGCCTGGGCTAGAATATGTCAAACAGCATGAAAAAATATTTGGCAATATTATCATCATATTTTATTACGTGGAATTATCGTGCTGGAGAAGAACATGTTTAGGGAAATAAATTGACAAAAGATCTTTGGCTTTTGTTATGCAGATTTGATTGATCAAATATATTATGTTGTTATTCTTATTTTCAGTTGCTGTAAAGATCTTGACTGTTGTTCTGTTTAGGAGACTCTTAAGTTTCAAACTTGTATTCTTTCTCGTGTTTCTCTATATAACCATTTGCTGTCACCATTTCAATTCTTGTTCATTGTAAACTTTGAAATGTTGTAAAAACTACCAGTAAATAATAGTACCTCAGGCCAAGCATTCCTGTAGTTCTGTTAGTGACTGATCACTGTTAATACACAGGCCAGTGTATGCCTTTGATAGAGATTTACTATTCAAGCGTATCCCAGTTGCAGAATAAAATAAAAACTCAATATTTAACGATGACAGCTCAAACACAAGATCCTGATAGAGTGATCAAATCTTAAAACTGCTAGAAAATGTTTTGCCACTGTACTTTTAGGGAATATTCTCAACTACAGTTAGTAGAAAATAATAAAACATTTTTCTGACTTCATGCCCGTGACTATTTGAAATTTGACAAATATGAAGAACACTGCATAGGTCAGAGTAAGTTAGGTGATCTTTAAATGTCTCTTACAATCTAAACTATTCTTGTGTTCCATGAAGTCCTCTGAAGATGGATTTCTTCTAGAGTATGGTGTGGGTTTTTCCAGTGTGTTTTTTTTTAATTAGTTGGTTTTTGTTGTTTGTGTGGGTTTTTCTGGTTTTGTTATTGTTGTTTTAGTATCAAGACTGGGTCTCTAAGTCTTAGCAGGAGACAGACTGTTGCTGAGCATTTATGTTGCCAAAATTGTAAGGCAGATCCATTCATTAGTAGGACTGTAGGGCCGTGTATTTTTAGAACCTTCCTGTAGTTCAGTGAAGGCAAACTGTGTAATTTGTCTTTGACACAACAGCTAACAGATATAATTTACTATGCTGCTGAGTTGACTTTCAGATTGATCTGGTTCTATCCCTCCCCTTGCACTGCAGAGTGTTTGTCTTAGAAGCAAAACACAATGCAAGGTTTCTTAATTGAAGAATGCAGGCCTTAAGCTGGTGGGTGCAACACCTAAAGGTATTGATTTGGAGATTCCTTAGTTTCTTTCTGAAATAATTTCAAGTACCCAAGGAGGTGGTGAAATTGAGCATAAAAGAGGCAGATTTTGTTTTGTTGTTTTGGTCGTTTGTTTCCCTGTGGAGGGCCCATCATCCAAGTACATAACTGTAATAAAATCCCTTCATGGTTTTTCCAGATATTAATTTTCTATGTTGCATAAACTAGATGATACACATTTTACACTGAATTAATATTTTCAAATTGACTTTTTAAAGGAATTTTAATTAAATTGTGCTTTGTTTATTGGATATAAACCCAATTTTGTTGATTACAAATTTCATTAATGCTGCTTTGCATATGACAGCCTTTGTTCTACGATGACTTTCTTGCAGGTGTACTCACTGACATAAAATTAGGGGTTGATATAATTCTAATTTATCAGTGTTCTGATCTTAGACTGTGTTGTATTTATATTTAACTACCTGCTTTACTACTGATAAGTATCTATTGGTTTGCCTACTTACCTGCACATTACTCTATTGATTTCTCCTCTTATCTTTCATTTTGTACTCTTGTACTTGAGTCAGTTTATTCCAAGGACACAGAGTACTTTTCAAGTCATTTAAACACACAGCAGGAAGATTATCCAGGTGATAGTTTTACTATCGATTTATATAAAAGGGCTGTTGTTCTTTATTCCAAGCTGGCAACTAAGTTCCACACAGCTGCTCACTCACTCCTCTCCCTGGTGGGATGGGGGAGAGAATCAAAAAGGTAAAAGTGAGAAACCTTGTATGTTGAGATAAAGACAGTTTAACAGGAAAAGCAAAAGCTGTGTGCACAAGCAAAGCCAAACAAGTAATTCGTTCACCACTTCCCATGGGCAGCCAGGTGTTCAGTGCTCCACAGGAAAGCAGGGCTTCATCACGCTTAACAGTGATTTCAGAAGACAAGCACCATCACTCTGAACATCCCTCTCTCCATTTTCCACAGCTTTATATGCTGAGCATGATGCTGGATGGTCTGGAATATCCCTTGGCTTGGTTGGGGTCAGCTGTCCTGGCCGTGTCCCCTCCCAGCTTCTTGTGCACTCCCAGCCCACTTGCAGTAAATAAAGGCCTTGACTCTGTGTAAGTGCTGCTTGGCAATAACTAAAACCTCCCTGTGGTATCATCACGGTTTCCCTCACAAATCCAAAACAGTATTCCAGCCAAAACCAGCAGAAATTCTGTGAAGGACATGATTGAAATCCACCTGCAGATAAAGATGAATTTGACGAGATGAACTTTATGTTTAGAGGGATAATAAATACATTTTATTTTCTGTTTCTGAAAACACGTCAGGGTATTTTTTGTGTTTCGTGTTTGTTTTTTGTGTTTGGTTGGGTTTTTGTAAATCAGAAAGTTAGTCTGAGAATTCTTTTTTGGAAATTGGAGAATGGCTAGCTTTTCTATGTTTGTGGGATTTTAATATGTAGCTTGTTTTGTGGCATGACAAAAAGAGGTAAAAACTCAGGCCCTTCTGAAATTAGAAGGTGCTTTACCTTTACATTCAAGTTCTAGAGGGCTTCCATGGAAGCCACCCTTAGCCTCTGTTTTACTCTGTAGTAATTCACATGTATTTTTTAGTGTGTATATTGCTGGAGGTCTGATGGTATTGGTTTGTAAACATGAAAATAGTTCTTCACCAAACCTCTCTGCATTGCACCAGGAGGCAAGAGGAGGATAAAACACTTGAAAATTAGATGATTTAATGTGCAGACCCAGAGATAACTAATACTTCCAATTTTTATGATGCTACTGAAAAAGGTTTTTTAGGAGAAGCTACTGATAAGTAACTAAATTTTTGTCTTCTTATCACCTTCCTGGGAAATGTAAAACCTGTAATACCGTAGGAATCTTGATGTCTTATAGAATCATAGAATCGATTGGGTTGGAAAAGTCCTCTGAGATCATCAAGTCCAACCCTTGGTCCAACTCCAGTCCATTTACTAGATCATGGCGCTCAGTGCCACGTCCAATCTGCATTTAAAAATCTCCAGGGATGGTGAACATCCAAAACATAATACTCTTGTTCTTGGTTGCCTTATCCCTCTTCCCTGTGTTTCATTTTCCTGCTTTTTTAATCTTGCTCTGTCTTACCATATTCCAAATAGGTAAGCTCTGTCTGACATTCTAGGTATGCGAGTGTGGTTTGTATGAATCAACTGTTTGTGTAATAATCATGTAATCTAAAACTCTTGGAAATAGTTTTTCACAAGGACTACATGCCCTTCTTGTATGCATATGCAGAGCTGGGAAACAGACCACCTTTTTAAAAGGTGAAAGTGGCTGCAGCCACGAAGAAGCTAATTTTAGTTATTGTTGAAGAGTTTATATCTGTATGTGTGTTCTCCACATAGCTGTGCATGACCATGTTAGTTACACATATGAACTGCTATTAGTACAAATTTGATTACTCTTTCTTTCTCTGTTTAATGTAATCTCAAACAGGTTATGTTTAACTGGTTCCTTTTTCTGGTTATTCATGAGAGTGGATGAAGTGACTGGTTTAGCATCTGTACCTTGAAAATTTAGTGCTCTAATAAATGTGTATGATTTTGTCTGCTTAGTGAAATGAGATGCTCCAGCCAGCCTAAGTTTGTTTTTAGACAAAAAGGTTATGTCTCCGTAAACTAGTGTAAGATTAATAATCACTTCTTTTGCTAACTCTTTCCTCACCAGTTCCTGGTTAACACAAGAAAAAGTGTTTCAGAGCTCCACAATAATTGGTTGTCCATTGCCATAACAAAAGACTGCTTACGTAGAACTTCCTCTTTTCTAAAAAACTAAGCTGTTGTCAAACGTATTGAAATTACAGACCTCTCATTCTCTTCCTCCAAATATACATTATATCCAAAATACGCTAGGATGATAGAAAACGCTCTAATCAGTTATTTTCTTTAAAAATGAACCTATTCTGTAGAAAACTCTGAAACTCTTAAGCTGTCTTCTCTTAAGGTAGGCAAACATTAATTTATTGTCTATTTGATTAGTTAATATTGTCTTGCAGAATGTCTTATGGTTATCTTTGTCTTGTGGAGCCCATTTATGTCTGCTCCAGCTGACAGGTCTGTTCTTGGTACATATCCTATGGAATACACTTTAAAGAGCCCTGCAGCACTCTATGCAGATCATCCATTGTTGTTTATCTTCTGATACATTCTCTACTTTGCACTAAAATGCTGGATAAGTTTGGTTATCTTATTCCCCTGACATTTTATATTGGTGAAAAGATAATTGGGAAAATCAATGCCAACTCTTTCATAGGCTGAGAAGTTTTCTGCTATATTCCCTGTTTTGTGCCAAGACATATGAGTCTGCTGTGCTCTCACAGTGCTTCTGATTCGTTAACTTCCAGCATTTCTGTTGGAAGCCATCTGTGGAAGTCAGGCCTAAGGTATGTAGATCACTTTTTAATCTATGCACTACTTAGGGAGGCTGTGTGGATGTGATGCTCAAACTCTGATTGCAATACCACCTGTGTTAGTAAAGGGACTCTGCCTAACAAGACATCCTATAATAGACACTTTTGAAGTCCAAGCTTTATATGTGATGAAATTTTTGCTGTTTCTCCTGTCATCATAATACCTTTGCTTTGGAGGTGTAGTCACTGTTCTAAGTCAACGATGAAATCTCTTATTAGTTGGTAAGATAGAAACAAATTTTCTAAATTAAAATAGATATGCCATGGAGCACTGAATTTAAAAAAAAATCCAAACCAGATTCTATAAACAACTCTGAAATTTAATCTCTTGGCCAAGTCATATGCAGTACAGTAAAGACTTATTAAGGATAAGCTGTTTCTACTTTTAGAACAAACATTAAATGGCAGATGCCCACAATTCTAATACCAGATGCCACTGATGGAAAGGATTTGTGCCCTAAATACTCCTGAACAATTTCTTCCCTAAATGCACATTCACAGCTGCACGTGACTTAACTGATCTGGGTAACTGGGAGGTCTTTATATCTGTTCATGTTAGCAAACACATTGGCAAGGTGCCCTTGATACCATTCTGTTTACTTAGGTTAGAGGAGAAAAAAAGTACAAAATATACAGAATTACTCTGTTTAGTGAAATCAGTTAAAGCACTCTTGCCTCCAGCATGGAAACCTGTGAACCAATGTTTTAATTGGGATGTGAAGGCACTACAGAGAAGTATATTGCTCACCTTCTGCAGAAGGGGAACTCTTGTGTATTTTTGAGTTCCTTCCTATTGTGCAGTGAATAGGGTCATATCAGTGCTGATGTATGTTAAAAAAGGTAAAATTATTTGGAGAAGGGTTGTTGAAGAAAGAGTAGATGCAAAAGGTTTGTTTTTTCCCCTTTCTAACACAACTAGGAGTCCTAAGTTTGCTACAGAATTGTTTAGAGAAAGTTCTTTTGTACTTCGTTATATATAAAGTCAGATTAGATTGCCATAATGGGCTCTTTAGGAGCTTTGTATTAAAACAGAGTCACAGTTTAACCTCAGCTAGCAACTAAGCACTACACAGCTGCTCACTCACTCCCCTGCCTCCCCAGCTGGGAGGAGAATTGGAGAAAAAAAAATTAAAACTCGTAGGTTGAGATAAGAACAGTTTAGTAATTGAACTAAAGTAAAATAAATTATTAGTACAAATGATAATATAATAATAATAGTAAGGAAGGGGAGAGAGAGGGAAGAATAAAACGCGAGACAGACACCCACTGTGCATTTGTTCGCCACTCACTGACCGATGCCCAGCCTGTTCTCAAGCAGTGATCATCCCCTCCTGGCCAACTGCCCCCATTAATACACTGGCCATAATATTTTATGGTAAGGAATATCCCTTTGGCCAGTTCAGGTCAGCTATTCTGGCCAAGTTCCCTCCCAGCTTCTTGTGCACCTGTTACCTGGCACAGAATGGGAGACTAGAAAGTCCTTCACTTAGGGTAATCCCTGCTCCACAGCAGCAAAAGCATCAGTGTGTTATCAACATTATTTTCATACTAAATCCAAACCACAGTACTGGACCATCTACTAATAGGAAAATTAATTCTACCCCAGACCAAAAGCAAAACAAAATTCCACTTTCCCATGAAAATCTAAGACCTAGGTTACTCAAGCTAGAGAAAGTTAATTTTGTTTCAGAATTACTTTGCAGCTTTGCCAGTAAAAAATCCTAATTTTTATTTTTATATTTACTCATTTATTAAACTTAAACAGAATCAAATATTTTCTAACAGTCTGCTCTTTTCCCTGTCCTTTCTTTTCCCTGTCTGGGGCTTTATGTACCTGAAAATGTCACTTTGACACAAGAGACCAGGAGCTCCCAATCTGTGGTGGATTCTACATTGTTTTAAAGTGCAATGATAATCAGCTTCAGCTGGTGAGATTGCTGTGCCCTTGTCACTGGCCATTGTGCCCCAAACTTTGGGTAAAGGGGTACCTATCCACCTTCCACTGCTGGCTCCCCTTGCATTTTTTTTTAATGAACAAAAGCTGCTGTAAAATAACTCTGTCTTGGAAAAAGTTAATATCCACCTGCTCAATCATGTCCCAGCTGACAGGGAAAGTTTTGTGTATATCCATAGGCTCTTTTGAAGTGAATAAGAAAAAATTTGTTTTCCATCATACAAATGTTTCTCTTGGGTTGGTAGTTGAATGCCTTGCCATAGATATCCTGTCACAGATAACATCTGCTCTGAAGTTTTGACACTGAGAATCATTTAAAATATTTATCCTCATAATCTTCCTTGTATTCCGCACCCTGTCCCTCCCAGGGTTATGATGTTTGTATCTTGTCGAAAATAAAATAAAGTAAAAAAATTAGTTAAACATAGAGTAAGCAATGGCCTTGCTATACAGTTAATGTCTTTCTGCGTATATTTTGTATTTTGAGGTTAAAATTTGTCCTTGAATCTAAATGTGTCTACTGGTGTCTTTTTTTTTTTTTTTTTTAAACTCATTTTGAATTATTTCATACTTTCTGTTTTCCCATCAAATCTTTTTGTGCTGTTCATACTGGTAAGCCATTCAGTAATGACGTGTGGTAATACTTTGTTAGAAATGTTCTGATTTTGCCAATGGATTAACCTAGAAATATGAAAGTGTGATGCTTTGGTTAAGCTTTGTTTACAGTGCCTTTCAAGAGATAAAATGGAATTTTGATCTGTAATTATAATAAACCTTATCCCCTGATTCTAATTATTCTAATTATGAAAAATTGGTGTTGATAGAGGAGAGAAACTACTGAGTGTTGAATCAGAGTTGTAATGGAAGTTCTAACCAGAAGCAGAAATTTTTAAAAGATTATCAACTGTAGAAGAAAATCATAATGAATCACTAACCTTATTAGAGTGGATGTTATCACTGTACTCTTAAATTATATGGTATTTGAATCTACGTGTCACATTTAGAGACTAAGAATGTAATGTAGATGAAATTATAGTTGGTGGAACTTGAGCAGAAACTTCTACATTTATTTATTGACAGCAAAATTAAATTACTTTTAAAAGACATCTGAATACAGAAAAGGTACACAAAGGTGGCTGAAGCAAATTGAAACATCTGTTGGTTTGTAGAAAGTGTTTTCTGTCTTTTTGCCTGTCTCTGCTTGCATGCTCAAAACCAAACAATGAGAGTATGCCAAAGGCAACTTACCTGCTGTCATGCTAAAAAGAAAACACTAGGAAATGTCAATGTGAAATAACAATAAAACACAGTGTTGTGGTGTAGTAATAAGGTGAATTAAGTCCCTTCTCTTTGTAGCTTGTAATAGTACTGATGGGGGAAAAAAACTTTAAAGCTGTAGTAAGCAATAAAAATGAACACAGTCTGTATTACAGTTTGTGGTCAATCAAATAATTTTGTTACTAAAGCAGTAAAATAAGTTCTGTGTCTCAGAAAGCCTCATAATGTCAAGAAAAAATTCTCCTTCATCTTTGATAGTAGTATATAAGAGCTAATTTTTGATACTAGTATATAACAGCTAATTTTGACTGCATTACTTGGAGAATACTCTGTTGACTAGGAATGCCATTAATTGATAGGACAATAGGCTTGGGTTGCTCTGCTTTTTAGGTGAGGGCAGGGATTTATAGAAAACTTGGTTAGACCAACAGAAGGAGTTAACTTATCCCCAGCATGTATTTTAATAAAGTCAGTGACTTTGGCAATGATTCTTGTAGAGACAGTGAATCTTCAGAGAATTTAGCCAAGATGGAAAACCAAGGTTGGAGGTATCCAGTTCCTCTCTGAAATATTCACCAGTGAAATAATTCTCCAGTATGTTTACTATTGTGTTTTAGTGAAGTAGCATCTCGTAATATATCCTCAAAAAGCATTGCAGTGTAGTTTTAAGTTTAAATACCTTTTAGAAAAAGGTCTGTGTGAGAGTTGTATCATTCAGGCAGAGAGAGGGACAGGATTATGGTAGTCTTTTTAATGTTACATGTCAACAGCATATGTCTGTGAGTACTTATTGCTCCCTATGACATTCATTTTGCCTGTCAGCTGCCCACCCTCATCCCAGAACATTGTAACATACAGAAATACCTCTATTATAACCTCATTTCTTGACAAGGTGAGGATGCATATTGTATACAAACATTGAAGAGCAACGCGGAAGAGGTGTATGATGCATGCATCCTTTCAGAACATCCTTCAGTGCATGATAGAGCTGATACAAAATAGTCTGCAATATTTAAAATAATAAAATATTGCCTTTAAAAATAGTTTTGGCTTACACAGTACTTTTAAGAATGAGTTTATACAGTTCTTTAGTTGTACCAGTCTGTGAAGGTGGCATTAGTGGAAAGGTGAGAAATGTGGCCAGCTCTTTCATTGCATTTCTGACTAACCCAGGAGAGTATTGTCAAGACCATCATGGACAGCAGGATTTTTTCAATAGTGTCTGTTTACACTAGTGCTACAGCAGGTGAGCAAACACTGATATGGCTGGTTTTGGAGCCTTGTGTACATACACAAGTATTTCTTTTTAAAATATACGTAAAAGGCTGAGGGATGTAACAGTAGATTTGAGAACACTTTTTATTGCAAACAATCACTCCTTGAGATAAATGCAGAATATCTTTGACTGAATACATGATGAGCAGGCAAATGTGTCTCTACTGACTTGCATGGATGTAGCTGCCATAATCATGTCTAGGAACAAGTTCTGTTACTCATTTATCTATGTGAAGTACAGGTGATGGAATAAAAGAAACAGAGGCATGCATATGGAAATCCAGCTCCTATCAGTGCAGCAAATAAGGAAGAATTTAGCATTGTGGTATGCTGTAACTGACATTGCTTGTGAGAATCTGTTAAATTTTCTTGATGGTCGTTGATGAAGTATTTGTACTTATAGTAACACTTTTCTAATTAGGCTATATTTTATGTTTGAGGGGGAAAACAAAACTCTCTATGCTAGAAACTAGCTGTAGAATCTAGAGAGGTTTTAGCCAGATCCTTCTGATGGGTGCTGAGGTGGGATGCACCTACAGGTACTGAGGGAGCTGGCTGATGTTGCTGTGAGGTCACTCAGTTTGAATGGTTGTGGTAGTAGGGTGAGGTGCCCAAAACCTGCAAGAAAGCGAATGTCACTGCTATCTTCAAATAGAATAAAAAGAGCTCAGGGAACTACAGGTAAGTCAACCTAACCTTGAACTCTGGCAGAGTGATACAACTAATACTTGAAAGCATTCCCGGGTACATGAAAGGCAAGAAGGTCATCAGGAGTACTCAACATGGATTCAGCAAAGGGAAGTTACGCGACCAAATTCATAAACTTCTGTAGTGAGTTGACTGGCTTCCTAGACTAGGGGAAAGGAGTGTTACTGTCCACCTTGACTTCAGTAATGCTTTTGGTACTGTCTCCCATAAGATTGTCACAGAGAAGCTGATGAAGGCTGAGCAGACAGTGAGGTGCACTCAATACTGATTGAATGGCCAGGACCATAGGGTGGCGATTGGTAGAATAAAATCTAATTGGAGGCCAGTAACTAGTGGTGTGCCCTGGGGATTTTTACAGAGTCCAAATTTTAACATTTTCATTAATGATCTGACTGATGGGGCAGAGTGCCTTCTCAGCAAGTTTGCTGATGACACGGAACTGGGAGGAGTGTCTGATACACCAGAAGGTTGTGCTGCCATCCAGAAGGACCTCGACAGGCTGGAGAAATGGGCTGATAAGAACCTCATCAAGTTGCAGCTGTGAAGTTGTTAATGAGTGTTGGTTGGTTTTATAACAAAAAATACAATAAAAGCACCTCAGCACTATGCAAAGATAAGTATTGATTTTATACATTTTCCAGTGTATTGAGAAACATGAGACACATACAAATTCATTTGTCAGTTGAAAGTCCTAGACCTTATATCTCTCTTCCACTTTCTATCCTCCTGCCAAGTCTGCTTTCTTTCATGAGAGGCTGAATATGATGTGGTACTTACTTTAAATTATTTCCTAAATAACTCTGTTGCTATGGCAGCAACTGCTGCTGCTGCTGGAATTTACATGCAGAGCACTCCAGTCAGGAGATTTACAGAAAAGCAATTTAAAATGGTCAAGTTTGTCAGCATTTTTGTAGCCCACCCACAAAGCAGCTCATTATGCATCTCTTTTCTAGAAACCAGAAGATCTGTTATGACAAGCACAGCTAGCAATGTAATAAAAGAAAAAGAGAGGCCCAAGCTATCTAGTATACGGTCTTGGCTATTTTGTTTAATTGTGGCAGAATGTGATTTGCTATTGTATAGGAGCAAGACTTCAGTATGGTGTTTCTCACCATCAAATGATGAAGTGCATTGTCATTTTATGACTTTGCTTACAAAATAAGGTCAAGATCTTGGGGAAAAAAGCTTTTTTTTTTTTTCAAGCTTTTTTTTTTTTTTTTTTTTTTATGGAGACTGTGCTAGTATACTGCTTTTTGAAACATTCTAACATTGCTTTTGAAAGTACTGTAGGACTTCTAACCTTGTACCCTGAGACCTGCTATCTAGGGAGCAGCCCAAGCATTTCCATGTTCACTTGATTTACAGGAGTGGTTTTGTGTATAGTCTGAAGAGAATGTTGAAAGGGTGGGTTTGTCTTCCTCTTCCTTCTGAAACTTTGTGGTGAGATTGCAACTTCTTCCTGAGTATTAGTAGTGGATGTTGTAAATTTGACTCTAGGAGAATTAAATTTGTACAACCACATTGAAGGTTCATCAAAAAATAAAATGACAGATTTGAATATCTACTGGTTAAAAAGTTTTTGTGGTCCCTAACATTTAGTGTTTGTTTGCCTTTTGTGTGATATTCTGTGCTTTCTGAGGTCTCGAATCATTAATCAATTTAACCTGCAACATTATCTGTGAAGTTGGGTATCTTTCTTTGTTCTGTGGATATGAAGCAATGCATATGTCATATGGTACATATGGCAGGTACATACATTGAAATAATTGGTTCATATCTACAGTGGAACAAGAAAGAAAGAAGAGCTATTTTAGGCTATTCCCTGTGACCAGAAGCTTTTCCCATTCTGAGGCACCATTGTTCATTCCGATTGTTACTCAGTGGGACAGGTTGCAACTCTGTTCCTATAATCCCTATAGAAACTCCATCTGTAAGGATGGAGTCCAGAAGTTGAGAAGCCATGCAGCACTGGTCAAGAGGTTTCCACAGTCAAAGATGGTGCTGAGCTGTGGAAAAAATCAGCTTTATTTAGCAGTCGATTAAGGGTGTCAACCTACCTTCTCTCTAAGGAGCTTCAAAGTCCCTGTTACAACTTACTAAGGTGAGTGTTAATATTCTTCATTGAAGTAAAACATGATTTAACAACGAATACTTAGTTTTCCCTGTTTTCAGTGGTTTAGAGCCCCTTTTTGTGTGGATGTATAAAATAAAAATAAGGGTCATATTCTTCATGTGGAAGTAAACATTCCTTTATTTCTTGCTGTGAAATATAAGGCTAGAACAAATGAATATAGATCATATCTATCCATTTTATTTGTCCCTTAATCAGTCCTTACTTTGAACAATGGAAAATTTTAGCTATTCCTTGAAATAAAAATCAGATTTAAAAGCCAACTGACTTTCTTGTGTTACAGATATTATATTGGGATCATTTAAAATTTAATTTTGACTTAAAATGGAACTCAAAATACATATGACAAATATCTCCTGGTTTTGTTGTATTTTCAAACAAACAAAAAAAGTCACATAATGCAAGCAGCTTTAGGAAATTACATGGCATACAGTAAAGCTCCTGAAAGAGTCTGAGCATTCTTTCTTTCTCTGCTTGTCCACAAAGATTTGAGTTCTTTCCCCCTTCCCTCCCCTTCCCTGCCCTGCCCCGCCCCTTGCCTTCCCGCCCCTTCCCCTGTCCCTCTTTAAATACCTCTACATAGCAAGACATACTTTTATGAAGCAGTATTTTAATCTATATGTATTTGCTAATGATTTTCAAAACTGATTTAAAAAAACCCAAACAAACAAAAAAACCAATCCTAAGAGACTAATGCATACTTTACAATGATTCTGTAATTATGTGAGACCACTGCAGAGTTTCAGACTGTGAAATGTCCAATGCTGCTGGTTAGGACAAAAAGTATGTTGCTGAGAAGAATATATTCCTTTGGGCAGGGCACAGCAAGCGTCTATTTTATGTAATCAAATAATCTTGCAAATTGAAATGATCCTTAAAATTTCCTGCTATACCTCACTGAAAATACAATCAAGATGATGATTGTAGCAGTTGTGGAAATTTGTTGGTGGTAGCTTACTAAGCAGAAATTGGTTTCTTTTGTAGATTATATAGTTCAAATCATACGCATTAGAGTCATATATAGCTCAGTACAAGTCACTGAATATTAATGGCATATGTTCTTTATTGAAATAAGCTTGCATTTTGGATGTTCAAAATTAGAAGACTTCATGCATTCAAAATGGCAACTTGCATCAGCATTCTAATAAAACTTTTCCAGCTGAATTTGGCTGACTTCAAATTCAGCCATTTCTGTTGATCTTTGATAATTATGTATTCTTGAATGCTGTAAAGCAGAACAGCTTTATGAGACAGAAGACTGGAACAAAGCCACAGCACACCAGAGCAAATAGGCTAAATACTAAATATTTTACCAAATAATCTCAGTGCTGTTTATCTTTTTCATCCTGGGACAAGTACTGATTTTTCCTCTGTAATTCATTAGGTTGGTGGACATAGATGCTTTCTGTTTGTTTAGGGGTTTGGACACATCATGTCCTTCTCAGAATTAGTCAGTTTAGAGTGAGTTTGTTGTGTACAGACCTCACAGGGCCTAAAAATGCTGTGTTACTGTTCTGCAGTCATTACAGGTCTGAGTAACAATCTAAGGATAGTTTGTCCTGAGGTTGCATTCAACAGCCTACACAGGAAGTGACTAAAAGGAAGTATGTCTGCCCTAGCCCAGAGCATGCAACATTATGAAACTCCATATCAAACCAGATTTTTTTAAACAGCTCTCAATGTCTGTGCACTGTTTTTACGCACCAAGAACATACGCTAAAAAAAGGTAACTTGCCCATTTCAATAACATTTCATAAAATGCCAAAATCCATATTTTCTGGGAAGAGATGGAAAAAGGAAAGGAAATGAGGAGACTTTCTTAAGTAGTACCAGGAGGGAGAAATTATTTTCATTTCTGAAATATGAATTTTTATATGCTTATCATGTGTAGTGGTATATTGAGGTCAAGAAAAATGGCAACCTCTTCAGAGCATGGTGAAGATAGCAGAAAAATCTAAAGATAAGAAGTGATGCATTTCAGTAAATCCTACGTTTTATTCTTAGACCAGTGAGAAGCTGTGATTAACTCTTGCCTAAGCTATAGGTGACCCAGTTAAAGGTTTTTCCATAACAGAAAGTGTAACATTACTCAAACTTGGCTACAAAATCTAATTATGTTTCAATGTGAATTTAAGATTGAGAATGTGCTTAACTGGGGGCAACAAGTTGCAACTTCCTATATGCAATTGTATTTATGCATGAGAATGAATGTAATGATGCATTTCTGTTTGCTCTGTATTTTAATTGATTAAAAAATTCTTATGTAAATCTTCATGTATTTTACCTTGTCAAAACCACATTTTATCATCTTCCTCTATGCACACAATTTTTTTTTCTGTAGATATGCAATCTGTAGCTTCCAGCAGCTTGTTTTGGCTTTGCAGACAGGGATTTCATATTACAGGAAAACCAATAGGAGCAGAAGAAACTTCTGTTTACCTATAAGGTAATTTACCTAATTTTCCTGTAAAGAGTTTTATTACCCTTTGGGGTTTTTTTAGTGAAGAATGGAACAGGGAAGCAGTAGTGGTTGTTAAAAGTAAAATATTTGACTGTGGAAGAATGAATTTTTGGTGTTTATAAAATAATATAAAAATGAACTTTCAGAATAAAATGCATGAACATTGCCTTCAAGTGAAATTAGTGATGGAATGGAAATGATTATCACCCTGAAAATAGAAAACTGTATCATTTGTCATTAGACTCCTAAGCATGGTTTTTGTCTTCCCCACTGACATTGTTTTCTTCATGAAGCAATCTCACATATTCCTTGCATTTGCCTTCCATGGAAAGAAATTTTATGTGTCAGATTAGAATTAATGAGTGTAACAACCATCCACTTATTGGAGGTAAATGTTGGAAATGGTTGCAATTCTAGATCATTACTTTTCTGACCAGAATGGTAAATCAGACCCTCAAAACATTACATGGAAAATATCACTCTTTTTCCATTTTTTTAGTGATGGTTTTGTGAACCAAAGAAAGAGTCAAAGATTAAAGAAGATGAGACAGCTTGAGATAGAGGAGTTGATGCACAAGAATAATAGTGTATTCCAGCTGAACCCATGAGCAAAGAAAACTGTGTGTGTCTTCCTGCTTTCAGAATAATTTAATTCTTTAATTAATTTTAAGCAGGACTTTAACCATGATTTTTATGTCTAATAATTTTCCTACCTCAAGCAGTTTTTCATTGGCTGCAACAAGCTTGAAGAGTCTTGACTTGAACCGGCTGATCAAGTGAGATGTGTGAAATAGCACTCCTGTCTTTGCAAGCAAGAGCTCATTCTGGTGTAAGCATGTTTCCCTGTATTTCTTTGTATAAAAACTAGGTTATTTAGCTGGGATTTTTTGATGAGGCAGAACCCTGCCTTAAACAATGCTATGCTTCTGGTCTGTTCTTCAAACAGCCCATGTGACTGGAAAAGCAATGGGTGACTAGAGTTCTAAGTGTCTGATGGTTACTGCAAATGTCTCAGTTGTGTCTTGTGATTGACAAAATAAGGAAGATTCTTAAATTTGTCCTGAATTGTAGAAGGATTAAAATTGCCCTGTAATATGTCTGTTGATTTGAGGAGAATGACAGATGGCTGATATCCACTGTGGCCATCCGAACAAAGAATCTGGCCTAAATTATGCCTCATCACATGGCTCAGACTTGCTTTGTTGCAGAGTGGAGAGTTGTACCCATCACATGGACATCCTTAAAATTAGTTACTGCATTTATAAAAGTACTTACTTTCATCTGTGATCACGATTAAAAAAAGTGAATTATTTCCAAAGCAGTAGAGAAGAAACTAAAATTGGTTTAATGTCTGTAGCCCCAGTGACTTTCCAGTGTAAACTTGTATGTGGTCTATTATTCTGGAATTCTTTGTTCTAATTGAATAATGTTAAATTATACAAAATGCAAGGGCAGCAAAGCTGGTGAACAATCTGGAGCACAAGTCCTGGGGTTGTGTAACCTGGAGGAAAGGAGGCTGAGGGGACACCTTATTGCTCTCTACAACTACCTGAAAGGAGGTCGTAGCCTGGTGGGGGTCAGTCTCTTCTCCCAAGTAACAAGCAACAGGACAAGAGGAAATGGCCTCAGGTTGCACTGGGGAAGGTTTAGATTGGATATTAAGACAAATTTCTACACCTAAAGGATTGTCAAACATTGGAACAGGATGCCCAGAGAAGTGGTTGAGTCACCACCCCTGGAGGTATTTAAAAGATGTGTAGAAGTGGCACTTAGGACACGGTTTAGAGGTGGACTTGGTAGTAATAGGTTAATGGTTGGATTTGATGATCTTCAAGGTCTTTTGCACCTAAAAGATTCTATGATCTAAAAAGTGTGGAGATTTTGCTGTGAAGTTTTATTTAGTTTCCAAGGATTTTTATTTTGATTGTTATAGCTCTTTGTCAGAAACAAGATTTGCACTCTTCAGGTAAGAAGTGCCTTCGGTCAGATAAGCACAATTAGGCAATTGTTATTAACACCAGCATCTCCCTCCCGTAACTGGCAGAAATAACAGAATTACATTTATACAAGAATATTTGCTGGGGATATGCTCAAGTGACAGCTCAGTAAAGTTCAAACAATGATTCATTTTGCATAGTAGTTAGTTCATGGACTTCATTGATCCCAACTTGAACCCCCATATTCTGTCGTTTTTCCTCTTGTCCTCCCTCCTTGTTTCCCTTGCCCTAATATATAATATTCAAATATAATCAAAGAAATATTTTAATATTCTCATCTCTGGTTTCCACAAATGTAGCAGGTAGTAATTATTACAAAATGGCAGCCATAGTAGAGCTGTAACAATCCTTGCTCCAACACATAGAAAATTACAAGGTGTCAGTGTGACACTGTCTGGATAATTACATTGATACTGTAACTTATTTTTCCTACTTTAAATGAGTTTGCAGTTTGGGTTTTTCAAAGATGCCTAAAAGTCAAATATCAGAGTTAAGGTATTGAGGTATACTGCTGTTATTGCAGCATTTACCATTGTGTATTGTAGCATTTCAAAAGTTTCTTTTAACCTTTATTTTTTTTCCCTCATAGAAAGAAACAATAGCATGAGAAAAGGTGCTTGCTGAAGAAGCATTCATTATTTCTGTAGTTATTTCTCATTCATATGAATATAGAAATATGGACAGGGATGAGGTTTAAGAATTCATGTCCTTATTTAAATATAGAATTTTCTAGTGTCTGTGCAGTTTCAAGCTTTGATAGTCCTGAAACAGATCTATGGTAGAAATGAGTCCAATCTGCAGAGTGTAAATGTGAGCAGAACTTTTGTCTAGCTCAGGAATAGATACTCTGATTTGAATTCCTGAATTCTCACTACATTTATGAACAGAGGTGCCTAATACAGCCCATTGGATTTCAGGGTGAAAAGGTCTCTCTGAGTGGCCAGGTTTCAGACCTCTATTCTAAAATGCAGGAGTTGTTTTAATATGGACAGAAGATTTTTTTTCCTTTCCCATGTTACTAAATAGAGTTCCATCTCTTTGGAACCATCAAAGCTGTGGAAGTTCTTTTTGTCCCCACTGAGATACCATCACAAATTAATTTTGTCATAATAACCTTGGCAGACTTGATAAGCAGTGCTCTCACCCCTCTACTCTGTTAGTCAAATTTTGCTGTAGGACATGGGCAGATATCAACCTACAGAAATACAAGTGGTGGCCTAAGGTGACATTTGTTGGCAACTTAATTAATTTTTTTCTATTTTACTGTTAACTGGATGTTATTTTACAAATATAGAGTTATTTTGTGTATCTCCAGAGCTGTGTTGTCTCTACCTTGACACATCTCTGGAGATAAACAATTCAGGTACACCATGATACTCTTTTGCTTGCTTCATCCACTTCTTCCCCATCTCTTCTTTGCAGACAGTCAACATTATTCTCTTATCACATATCCCACATTCTCACATACACATCTCTTATGTGATGGAATCCATTAAATTCCTGATGTAAATAGAATAATAAATAAATTAATAAAAAGGACGCAAATCACTGAGAATTCACCGTGCCTTTCAATCCTGTTTTAATTATGTGAAACTTTTCAGAACACCTGGGCCTGCTTCAGGCTTCTAGTACCATTTCTAGACTTTCATTGTACTGACATCTGAAGTCAGATTGTTATTTTTGGTTATCAACACATTCTGCTAATATTTAAACTTCTCTATTTAGTTACCCTGTGGTAACCAAATCTTTGAAACTCCTGATAATCTGAGTCTCGCCATCAGTCCACTCCAAAGTTGTGTACTTGGCTTTTACACACCCTTCTTTGTCATCTCTAGGAAGCAACATTTCTGCATAATAAGTAAGTTAATGGTGTAGGCCTGAAGTTAATCTCTGTTTCTCAAGGGAAAGTAAAGTTCCATCTCTTGTTGAAGATATGGAAGTTGTTTGTCCCTAATTTGATGCTACAGCAAATTCATTTTGTAATAAACTCTTGTGAACTCAGGTTTGTGTTCAAGAAGTCAAAGCCAAGAGCCCCTTAGGGGTCCATCCTACTTTGTCAGATGCTGTAGTGCAAAACCAAATAACTGTGGACTTTAGAAAAATCAGTAGAACTGGTTCAGGGATTAAACTGGCTCTAAGATTTCATGATCCATAATGTGAACTTTATATTGTATCTAGCACATTTGTAACTTCATTCTAGATTTTTCTAATATCTACAGATTGTCTTACAGCAACTGTTAGCAAAATTCTTTTTAAAGAAAGAGGCTGTGACTATATTTTTGAAGAGACCTCTAGACTTTATACTTGTTGAAGGCATTAGGAACTCTACTTGAGTAAATCCTGTGTTCTTTATCCTAATTAATTCTTTTTTCAGTGAAACTCTCCTTCAATTTTGAGAGAACTTGCTGTATAAAGTGTGCAAAATTTGTCCCTGAATCCCTAGAATGCCTAGGAAAACACAAACTGGCATCTCTGTCTTCCCACAGTTCTTCTTGTTGGCATGAAATCCAAAGACTGAATTTTTTTGCTTTAGATTTATCCTCTATACTAAAAGCCAAGTAAATAGAGAGGTATGAATGTTCCTGTTAATGTAGAGCTGAATTTAAAGCATATGTTCCTGCTTTCTGGATTTTTTAAAATTCCTTTTGCTTTTTGGCATCCATGAGACATTCATGGTGTACATCTACCTTGAGAGCCTTGGAGAATAATGGTCAGATCCCTTTAAACTGTAACTCACAATCAGGCTTATGTTTGTTTGAAGATTAAATTCAAAGTAATTTGCAATGAGTACAAACGTCCAGTTCCTGCCAAATTTGCCTCAGTTCTCCAATCATTTTTAACACCACCTCCAATATGGTTTAGAGTCAAAGTTATATTTGTTCTGCAATCGTACTAAGCTTGCAATGGGTATGTAAGGCTCTTCTGAATTTGGCCAAGGCTGCTAAGTGGCTGCTGGCACCAGTTTGTCAGGAATTATGGCATGTTTTTTATAGTTGTTGTAAAAATTTTGAGTTGCAGTTGGGAAACAAAAAGCTTTTTTAAAATGATACATATCTGAAAAAATATACATTGTGAGAACCTGCTGTCTTGAATACTGAAAAATAAGTTTTATGTATTCCCTGGAAGACAGGAAGGTTTGCATCTGGAATTTTTCATGGATTTCAGACTAAAATGTTAAACTGAGTTCTGTACTGAAAGTTTTGGACATGAAAATGAGTAGTGTCATGTCATGTCTTTCTTGCTAATAAAGTTTTCAAAGGCAGATCTTCATAATGTCTCAGAGCTAGAAATAACCAAGGCTTATTCTTCACATTCTAAGAAGACATAGAAGAGAGATTGGTTTCCCTGAAAAAGCATATTTGATTAACCACAAGATAGTTAATGGGGATGCTGAAATGAAACTACATAATTTGTAGTTCTGAACTCATATCAGGCTTTATGCAAATTCAGGCAAACATGATTTCAACAGCTTAATTGTAGTTTATGATTTTAGGTTTAGTTTCCTACCAAAAAGCTACACGAAAATCGTATTTTCAGTATGCTACAGAATCTTGATTTTCCACAGAGACAGTGTGGCAAACTCTACAGCTGCAGAATTGAAAAACATACAGGCTTTAGTATGGCTTGTTATTTGATTCTGGTAGTGTACTAAATATACCTATACTCTTTCATAAAAGCTTTGGAATATGTTCTTCAGGAAAGTATGCATATTTCTTTTAACATGTTTTGTTAGATAACAAACTTTTTGTCCCCTCTATAGTTTTAATGCAAATTTTTTCCAGCTGTCCTGTCCCTGTCAACAGGTGTAACTATGAAAGTCTGGCTGCACTGAAGGATTTCTACCTCTCTTATGCCCTACCTCCCATAATGTTTGTAACTGTATTTCATTAAGTCAGATAAATGAAGGCTGTTTACAGCATGACCGATAACTGGGAATCTTAACACAATTTTAGCATAACTTTACCTGTGTCAGATGGTTCTTAGACCTTTTATTATATGTCGTGGTGTATCTTCAATAGATTAATGCTTGTAAGCACAGCGGAATCTTTGAAACAGGTGAGTCTATTCATCTGGACGGTTTGTTCCATGGCATAGCTCCAAGCACCCTGAACAGAGATCATATACTTTCTACTAGGAATTGAATGATTGAGTGTATGTAG
The DNA here is from genome assembly GCA_035583235.1 of Hafferia zeledoni. Lineage (NCBI taxonomy): Eukaryota > Metazoa > Chordata > Aves > Passeriformes > Thamnophilidae > Hafferia > Hafferia zeledoni. The sequence continues at coordinate 47,299,921 of JAWWEV010000115.1, read as the reverse complement.
GTGCTAGTGAGTCACAGTAAATAAAAACATCAATTCAAGTTTGATAAGGGAACTGGCCTTGAAAACCTGTGAAGTATGTTCAGATTTAATTGAGATAGTTTCTGCTCCCAAGTATCACTGCCAGGTGTGTCTAGCTCTGAAGAGAGAGCCACAATTGATATATAAGGATTTTTTTTATATTTTGAGTTTTATCTTTAACAGAATTTAGAACTTAAAAGTAGAAGAATTATTGGGTGAGATTATCCCTGAAAAAGTGATAGAATCAGATATTTTGTTTCAGGCTTAGTGCACTCCATGCAACACTATGATGACTAACAGACAGCATGATTCCTAGAAAATGTTATTTGGCCAAAATGCTTGTGTGATGCGTTATTTAGAAGTGGGAGAATTTACTGAGCAGAGTGATTTGCATCAGCATGAGTATTTGACTTTGGTTTGAACCCATTTTTAATTTTATTCGTGGTAGGATTACACATGATTACCCAAGTCATTACTGGGTCCTCTCCCACTTCTCAGAAGGTGACTACATGCTAGGTATCCAGGTCTGATAAGCTCATGAAACAGTTCTCCCTTCACCACAAAACACATTCCAGCACTTCGTAATAAACTGCATATGCTGCCAGATGGTAAAAATGCAAAGCTTCTTCAAATGTATAGATTAAAATATATGCTGTCTCCTTTCTCCCTTATTTTTCTCCTTCCTTCAGGTTCTTGCTCACTTCTTTCCCACACCTTCCCCCATACTTTCGTGACTTCACTCTCCAGCACCAATTCTTTTTTCCCACCCCTTCACCCAGCTGCTTCTATTGCTCCTCCAGCTCTTTAATTCCATTCTCTGCTTCTTTCCTTTTCTCTGGCTTTTTGCCACTTTCCTAATTTTGAAGCTTTACATTCTTTCCTACATTTTTAATCTGATATTGGAACTGTTCTTCCCATTTTTCTTTGTAAACTTCTTCATAAGTTGTCTGTTCAGAGAGAAATTAGAGGGCTGCAGTTAACACTTGGCACCTTCCTCAATTTCATGTGTCCAGTGGCACTTAATAACAAAAGTTCATCAGTTTTTGCTTTCTGCTTATGAAAGATGATGTAACATATTTACTGCTAAAAATCAAAGCAGTTCTGTATCTTAATATGGGTAGCAGATGCATTTTTCAGAGAAAGATTTGAAAGGCTAAGAGACCACTCTGAAATGTATCTTTCACAGACTATTTGCTCTGTCCATCTAATTGTGCTCCTTCACCAAGTAAAAGCAGTTCTGATGGTGGCAGGTAGGGTCACTTCCAAATTTCAAGAGGCCTGAAATAAATTTTCTTTGTTTTCAATTAATTTCTTAAGCTTTGGCTTGCCCTGATTATAATTTTTGCAAAATAAAGCACCTCACTCAGATCTTCTGTTTTGTCATTTCCGCAACATAAATGCTCTTTTTTTCCATACATTTGATGCAGTGTGTGCAAACTTTTGCCAGTCTAAATTACCCATCTCAGTGTCAGCCTTGCAAATCTCTGGTCATTCTGGGGAATCTCAAGAGTATTTGGAAACACAGAGGAAAAACCATGGAATTGAATAGGGAATGTATCACATCCCTTTTTTTATTAGGAATGCTTGGGGTGCAGTAAGGAATAAAATACCTTGAACATAATCTCTCTCAATGTTCTTTCCTGCAGCCATTCTTTCTTGTGAATATTTGTTTTCAATTTCATATAAATTGGTAAATATGCATTTTTTTCAGTGATCTTTTACCTGTTTAGAGAGATTTGCTTCCTCTTTCTCTACACAGCCATCTCCTCGGCCTCACAAATGAAGAGCTAAGTGCAGCTCAGCTGACAATGGCTCACTTTTGTGGAGGGAAGCCCATGACAAGGAGTGGGAGCAAGAATCCTTCAGTATCTTCTCATCTAGAGATGATGGTGAATTTGAGCCTCTGCTGTACAAAGGACTTGATACTGTAACTTAAACCTAAAGTAGCATTAAAGTCATCACTGGGCTTTGGAGTTGGATGGGCATGTTTTGAGATTCATTTTTCTGTGGAAATTTTTAATCATCAAACATAAATTATGACAGGGAATACTGTTTCATTTCAGCTCATTCAAATGGTTCAGAATTGTTGAATAATCCAGCCTAGTTTGAAGTGATTTAATTTGGCTTTGAACTTTAACAATAATGTAGGTAAACCCAAAATATTTTAGACTTTTCCGAAACTACATAACAGAAATGTGAACTGTTTTTCCTTCCCTTTTAGGACTCCAAATGTGTTTGAAATCTTGTCTCTTTCTCCAGGGGACAGGAAAAGTGTTGACCTAGCTCTTACAGCAACTGTTTGATTTTCTATTTAATTTTATTACATATGTAAGGGTTGGAATTTGTATGTAGACTCGAAAAGGAGCTGGGATCTTTTAGTATGAATGAAAAGGACTGGATACCTGATTCTCCTTGTTGCTATCTTGTATAGTGTCTCATTTTCTCGGCCAGATGAAGGCTGTGTGAAGCCCTGATTAAAACGGATGTTCTTATGAGCACATTATATGTTCTAGAATTGTTCATTCAGAGCTGCTGGATTTTTGCCTGAGGAAACCTAGACGGACTTGCAGCTGGATCTGTTGTAGAATACACATAATGTAAAGGAAGTTTCTTAGGCATCCAACCACTATATGTACTCAGTGAACTCAACATCTGGACTGCCTTCAGTGGCCAGAATTATCCTGGAGTTGCTCAAATGCCAGAGATCAGAGCTGAGACTCTTCTTGAGTTACTATAGACGTGCAGTTGATTTAGTCTCAGTTTGTCCTTAAGGTCAGTAAGGATAAACAAATACTTTGCGAGATTTGATTTTTTTTTCCAGCCAAATGTAGATGTTCTGTTTAGAATAGGGAAATCACACCCTAGAGGAGACTGTTGGGCTAAAAAGAGAGCTCAGAAGGACTAGCTTACAGAGAGATGTCTGCATCAACTGATGAAATCTATTTAAATGTAAGTGACTCCCAGATAAATGCATTTTCTCTAGCAGCCTTGATAACAGAGAGGCAAAAGCTTCACAGTCTTTTCACCCTCACTGCATTTTCCAGGTCCAGCCTAAACTCTGTTTTGTCCTGTTGCTGTAGCTGAACTTGTTGGAGACAAGAGACTGTGCAATTAGAACCCGACAATGAGAAGCCAGAGAATAAACCCATCATCAGATTGAAGTGGTTTTTATGAGAGATGTATTTCAAGGCTTTGAGAATCTATAACTTCCTGAACAAGTCCTTCACAGAGTCTGTTTACACAATGAAATAAATCACATGCCTGTCTTTAGTTACATGTTATCAGAAATACAGAAAATATTGGAAAAAAATGGTGAACAATGTCACCTGAGCACCACAGTGTAGATGGAAACCTTGCAGAGGAATGATAGAAGTGCTGTCTTGTTTCCTAGAGGTGTTTTAAAGAACTGAAGAAAGGTAAATCTTTCATTATGGTAGTCCTCAGTGTTAATGGGCTGCTAAAATAGCTCAAGGCTGGTGATGGGAAGGATTGATTTTTCTTCCTTTAGACAGCTGAAAGCATTGTTTTTTGGTTTTTTTTTCAGACTTGTGGATTAATAAATTTTAAACTAAACAACGTCTTCAGACTGTAGACAGAAGTATTTGAAAGTCTTGACTTTGGAAAGAGGATTGGATGATTTTACTCTTGATGAAAAACCCATTTTCCAACTGAATTTTAGCTCAGAGGTTGAAGAGTAGACTTTATCTAATATAATGCAAATCAAATGCAGAATGGAGTTGTTGATATCTGTGCAGCCTTTGTTGTCATAACTTAACAGGACCTGCAATGCCACCTTCCCTCCTTTTGAGGAATGTCACAATACCCTACTTCATTTAAAGACATGTGGAACTGCACAGGTAGTTAGAATAATCTCTGCTGGTGATTTTTTAGAGATTAAATGTAAATGAGCACAACTTGTCCAAGCTTTGGTAAGGGTTGGAACATCAATCTGTAACATAGAGAAAAGGTCTGTAAGGTCAGTGAAATTCGGGTAAGATGTCGACTGCATCATATGTTCAGGGTAGGACTATACCTAAAGGCTCTGTGCAATGAAATGGTTGGTCCACATCGTACATGTTTTGGGGGCATTATTTCAGCCAACCTCTTATCTGATCCTGTGGGGCAGTTAATAGTTAGGAGCATATTTTTGTGTTTACCTTCGTGTGAAAGGAATCAGCTGATGTCCTCTGAGGCTGCTCTATAATGTGAGATTTCCACAGTTAAGAGTAAAACTGGCCTTTGAAGTGGATTTGTCATCTAAACTGGCATACAAATGTCTATGAGTTCACAGGTAAGCTAATTATTTTTTTAGGAAATGCTGCCAAGTAGCACTTCACTCCAGATATCTAAATCTTGCCATGGTACATATCACATGGAGTAGGCTCTCCACAGCTATTGATTCACCAGAAGCATTGAAGGCCGGATTCTTGGCATCCCAACAGTTTTGCTCCTAAAAATTTACAGCTAACAACTAATATGAAGTTGCATTTTGTGGCTGAATGTAATTTATTTTCAGATTTTATGGAACTTTATTATATTTATGTCAGTAATTATATTTTAATCTTCCAAAGAAAAGAAATAATTTTCAAGTTTTCTACCTTACTTGATGACAGTACTTGGAATTAGTAAAGTATGAATACCCTCCAGATATGAAGCTATTACTTTCAAAACCATACCTAATAAGAAGCTTTCTGGAAAAGAGATGGTTTTATTTTTGGGGAATGTTGACACTTTAAGCATATCTGTTAAGGAAATTTTATATGGCATCACTTTAAAAAGGAACAAAAACCTATTAATAAATCTAAATGGATTTAGTAAATTATTAGAATAAAAAATGCAAAAAGTTCTTTATTCAAAGTATTTTTGTAAGTTTTTTGTGATGAGTGCTGCTACTGGACAGGAAGATTCTGTGAGGGTTTGATATTCTGTTGACTTTGTGGGTTTTGGTATTTTTTTTTTTCATTACCCCACTATAACTTATCTTTGGGAAACTGTGACTGTGAATTGTCTCTTCAAAACCAATTTTCTTCATGATATGAATAATAAACTTTTTACAGTAAGAACAAACATTCACTAAAACAATCTCATCCCTGTCACTGAAGGTTTTCAAGATGTGGCCAGTCAGGGTCTGTATAATCTCCTTAAGGTTCCTTTTCCCACAAAAGTTTGGAACAAAGGATCTTTTGAAGTCCCTTCTAACCTGGGCTATTCTATGATTCAGTGGTTCTAAAATTTACTGTCAGTTATTTTTCAATGGATTTAATAGAAGCTCTGTGTCTGTGTGTGTTATCTTTAGTTGCTGGAATAGCAACTCAAGCTCAAAAATTTTCATCAGATTCACCTACGAGGAGCTGATGCACATGAAACTTATGTAGGCTTAGATAGTTTTGTACTTACAAACACTCTTTCACTGAGCAATGGGAATATTTTTTTAAGCATACAGCTTTATTTTCTGCCTCCTTCCACTGAGTAATAGCTGTGTCCTCCTCTTGCTCCCTCACACAGCTTTGTCATCCAGGGTGGCTCTCTGAGCTCTGCCTCTCTGCAAGGTGAATGTTTCAAAGAGCTGTTGGTGGCTATTAATTTACACTCTGGAGGCCATAATTTGTGGTGATTTTTAACTGTCTATTTTTGGGGGGTTTGTTTTCTGTAATATTCACCTATCTTTCAGAAATATCCTGTTTGAACAATATGAGAAAGGAAAAAGCCTTCTGTTGTGAGGCGCTTTTGTGGAGAACAGATGTCATTCACCTTAAATTCTACACATTAACTTCTTCCTGATATTAATCTTCCTTCACGAGAAGTCTCTCACAGATGTGTAAAAATGCTTCCACTACTTGGAACTGGCTTGTGCTGTTTTAAATCATGCTGAGGTAATTAGGATATAAAAGGTTGTTCCACCGTCAGCTAGACCTAGGCAGGAAGAAAATAGTGTTTACTTGCCATTTGTTCTAGCAGGATAATGCATTTTTCAAGAAAGAAAGGGAATTGGAGAATGAAGACAGGGTCATACAAGACTACCAAAGAGATCTGTCTTCACTACAAACCAAGCATGACTTATTTTTAAAAAGTTTGGAAACAACTTATAGGTAATATTTAAAAGGTGTGTGTTGTTTTCTCTGAACATACTCTCATCTTAATCCACAACTACTCAATTGTTTGTAACTATTTTGGAACTTGTGGTGGTCTTTTGTGGGAAAATGGGAAAATAGTGGCTCTTTTGCTTCTACCTTCTGATAAATGATTATCTGATATAATGAAATGTTGGAAAACATGAGACAAGATCATTTTAGAAATTAAATCTTACTGCAAGTATGAAGTAAACCTGATTGGGTTTCTGAGTTTCTACCTTGAAATGAAATAAAGAGACCTGATGGAAAGGACTTTCAAATCAGCAATGCATGAATGGAGTAGAGATATAAAAGGATAATGTTACAAATTTTTGAAATCTGCCTTTAAAATATGGGGTCTAATAGGTATTTTCTAGTATCTTTGTTTTGTAAATATTGTTACTGGCTGTCTTGGTTTTGTTTTGGTTTCCCAGCCCTGAGCTGCTTCTCCTTCTCCCTCTGCTCCTCAAAGCAGGGAAAAGGAAAAAAGGGAAAAAAAAACCTTGAAAGAAACTGAGTTAAGTCCGGATATATGTATATATATGTATATTTCTAAACGTTTACAATTATATGTATACAATCTGCACCCACAATAGGAAAAGAGAAAAGAGAGGGAAAAGGGAAGGGGGAAACAGGGACAACAAAGAGACAAAACAAAAGCAATAGGTACCAAACACCCTCACCCACCCTCCAAGTAAACCAGTGCAATACCAACCGCTCTCAGAAGAAAGCCAGCTCTCTCTCTCATTTTTTCCCTCCAATCTTCTGCATTGCTCCCATAAGGAACCCAGAGCAGCAACCCTCACCGGAAACAGAAGCAGCACCACTTCCTATCTCCCTGTCTCATATCTTCCCATGTCCTGTGGGAGGGGAAGAACGGATGAGGAATATCTGGGAGACAAGCCCCTCCCTAGATACATCTGATTACCAGGGAAAGCCTGGATCAAACCATCACACTGGCTTCTTTGTTACTGCTCCCTCCTTCCACCACTCATAGTCCAAATTGATTAGAATGGTGCCTAAAGCCTGCACTTCAGCTCTATCACTTGCAGCTCAGTTCTACTACTCAATAAGAGCAGTTCAGAGGTCAAGTTGAGACCTTCTGGGCCCAATGTGCATCTAACCAGGGTTGTCAGCTTCTGATAGTGGAATGATTAATTTTGGTGCCTGTGTGAAAATGGAAGTTCCTTATTCCTGAATGTATTAGGTGCGTACAGTTTTTAGAGTGTTTTGTGCATAAGAAAGTCATTGTTTTTCATTATTTTGGGTGGGCTTTGGTCTTATATAGCTAATACTATTTTTACATAATTTCTTACCAGACATTCTTGTTTTCTCTTTCCTAGAAACACTGAAATGTAGTGTTTCTAAATTTTAGCATTCCCCCTGTGTGCTACACTTGCTCAGTGACATTATCAAGATAGCAGCCAAGGGTTCCTGAGGTTCTGAGTCACAGTTCTGAAGCAGGGTGCCAAAATCCTTACTAGACTTCCCTAGCATGCCTCATTGCAAGCTGAGGCTCCTGGGACTTGCCAGCTCTGTGACAGAAACTCTGGCATAACTTTCTTTCCAGTATCTGGCAAACCCAGGGTGCTGGCACCCTTCCTTAGACACACCTGGCACACTTTTCCACAACCCACAAATTTCAGTTGTGAATATCCCATGGCATGAAGAGTCTGCTTGGCATATATGCTCTACATCTACAGGTTTCTTTATTTCACCTGCAATCTTTTCTGTTGAGAATTTTGAAGAATGTCTTGCAGAAAGTCTTCTGGCAGGAGAAGACCCACTTCTATGTTCTCTTTACTCTGCAGGAGATAATACGTTTTAAAAAGTACTCTTTTATGTTAATGCAATTTTTAGATGCTGATACCTTTTGAATTTCATGGTTAAAACATGGAACACTATTCTGGGAATTGTACAAGAACCTTTTCATAAAAATGCCCTAAGCAGCTGGAAGTGAGATGTGGCTTTTCAGGAAAGAGACCAGAATAAAGTACTTGTGAATATCAATTTCATGCCTGACTACTCTTTGTCCTTTAAAAAACTCCCCCTAATAAAACAATGGTATCTGATTAATATATATGTTATTGAATTATCAAATGTAAGGAAGCAGATTCATACACCTGAAGAAGCTGAGATAGCTGAATAATTTGGCTTTTTAGCAGAAATAACTAGGGAATTCTAGGAAAAAATGATCAGAATTGTTATGTTTTATTCACTTATATCTCTTTGACAGTACTTGTCATTACATATCTAATATAAGTATTATGTCTTACAAAGCAGCTACAGTTGTCATGATATGCCAGCAAGTTTTCTGAAATCACTATTAATGTAAAACTGATAATAAAATTAGTGTTTTAGCATAACAAACATGGACCTTAAAGCCAGAGCATTGTGTTTTATGGCTGTTCCACTATCAGGAAAGTAAAAAAAAATATGGCTTTCATAACAGTGAATAAATAAAACATGCTAGTTCAAGTAACAGTGATATTTTGATTTCATTTTTCGGTCAAGCTCATATTATTATGGAGCAGAATGGCATGGATCTAGCATCTGTCCTGGAAATTTTTCTGCCCATGCATACTAGCAGTGAAAATGCCTGTGCTCGTTTGTGTGTGTTTGTGGGTGGAAAAAAGCTAGCAAAGAAAGTCTTCAAAGCAATGTCTGCATTTTTGTTTTGCTGCTGTTATATAAAAGGCCAAAATAATATTATGAGATCATCTGAGAATCTTAAATATGCAAATATGGGTTACTGTTTCCTAACACTTGCTGTTTGTTTTCCTGTGCTCACTTGTCAGGCTCAGGAGGATTCTGTTTTGTAGGAGAAAAGCCAAGAACTCCAATTCCTAGGTGTTTGCTATAAGCACCATATTTAGAGTCTGCGTATTTTTAACTAAATAATGCAAGTGTGACTTTTTGCATTTCTGTAGCTCAGTGGACCTCATTAGTCTTATTTTTATTTGATTAAATAAAACACTGAGTCTCCATAAATTTTGCCTTTACTCAGTGGGTTACTGGGGTTTCCGGCATCCCAAGTCAGTTGGGTAATTTATGCTGGTGATGTCAAAAGCCAGACAATAACAGTAACGTACAGCAGGTGAATTTGATTAATTCAGTTTATTGAAATGCTAATTTGAAATGTTACTGCTTCAAAATATGGAACACGAGGAGTCTTTGAGTATGTCTGGAGAGCAGCTACTGCCTTGATAACGAACTACTTGGAACAGATGGTGTTCACCCAGGAGTGCTACAGGAGCTCAAGGGGTAAATAGCTATATTACTACTGCTGATGCATAGCTTTTCATTTAAAATTGTCTTGGTGCATAGGATTGCAGGAGAGTAAACATAGTGCCAGTGTTTAGAAAGGACTTGATGTGAAATCTAAAGAATTAATCTAAAGCCTGTGCTACATAATATAGCAGAAATTACTTTAGAATGGACTTTGTGATCAAGTGTATAAATATGATATCACAGAATCAGCTAGGTTGGAAAAGACCTCTGAGATCATCAAATACAACCTTTGACCTAACAGCACGTCATCTACTAGACCATCATGGCACTAAGTGCCACATTCAGTCTCTTCTTCAATATCTCAGGGGTGGTGGATCCACCACCTCCCTGTATAGCCCATTCCAATGCCCAATCCCTCTGTAAAGAATTTCTTCCCAATGTCTAACCTAAATCTCCCCTGGTGCAGCTTAAGACTGTGTCCTCTTGTCCTACCCACTTGGCTACAACCTCCTTTCTGGTAGCTGTAGGCAGTGATAAGGTCTCCCCTGAGCCTTCTTTTCCCCAGGCTGAACAACCTCAGCTCCCTCAGCTACTTCTCATAGGACTTGTATAGATGTGGTAGATAGACTTGGGAAGTGTCAGCATGGCTTTTGTGAAAGGAAGTCTTACACAACCATTGTTTTGGAGTTCTCTGAAGGAGTTAGTATACCTTGTTAACTAGGGTGACCTGAATGGTGTGCTGTACTTGGGCATCCCAATATCTAGTGACAAAATCTCTTACCAGAGTCTTTTATGGGAACAAGGTAGCCAAGATCTAGGAGGGAGCATCTTTCCTTTGATAAATGATGAGCAGAAAGCCAAAATCTGAGGATAATAGCAGGAAATTATTTGGATTTGTAATGGAGGGAGGGAGAGAAGCCTTGCAGGGGTTTGGTCTGGGTTCTGAACTTTTCAGTATATTTTTAAGTGACCTGAAAAGGGGGCAAGTTACTATGAGGAAAAAGGGCTATGCCTGAGTGCGAGGAATGACAGAGGTACCTTAAACCATAGTCTAAGTGGTTAAAGAAATGGCAGGTAAAATTCAAGTGGATAAATATTGAGATGTTTTTTCTTCCATAACTTTGTATATTAAATGATGGCTTCCAAGTTGGTCCTTGCTACACAATAATGAGCTACTGTCTAAACAGGACAAACATCAGTCTGTCATTACAGATGCAGTCATGGAAACGTCAACTTAATGCTAAATAGCAGTCAAGGAAGGAAATAAAATGCTGAGTCATTAAAAAGAGAATGGAGAGCCAAGGAGAACATCAGTGCAGTATTGCAGAAATCCATGGTTTGTCAGCATTCTGAATTCTGTGCATGTTTCTGCTCTTCTTGACAATGATGAGGAAAGAATGAAGAAAATTCAAAAGAAATAAGGATATAAAAAAAAAATTCTTTAACATGAAGTTTGTTGCCTATGTGTTCCATAAGATGAAACCACAATATTTCACCTAGTGTTTAGTCTCTTACAGATAGAATTTAAACTACTAGTTCCAAAGTAAGCCAAATTTGGTAGAAATTGCTGTATGAATCCATTTAATGTTAAAATATTTTCCAAGCAGTTTTTCAGGATGCAACTGAATCAGAGCTTAATGACATCAGCTGGCTGGGTTCCCGTGAACTGCAGCAGGCCTGGAATCAGGCATCCCAGAGCAAATGAGGAGCCTGCTGTGAGAAACTGGTGAACACAGTTGCCTTAGAGCAGAAATGAAGCTGTATTTTTTTTCTTCCTTTTTCCATACATATTGCCCACACTGTTTGTGAAACATTATGTTTGGTGATGGAATATGTAATTTTGGCTGGGCTACACTTTGGGTTCTTACATAACAAAGCAGCAGAAAATAACTAGTGGGCAGTTTTGCCAAATGTCCATTGGATGTAGTCTCCTCTAAAACCCCCAGTTTTTATGCCTGTATCCTGTTTCATAAGTGGGAAAAAAAATAGCCTTCCTAAAAACCTTCATCACTCTTCAGGTTGCTCTTATTGCCAATGTCTGGTTGAGATACTGTGCATAGGAGAATCTAATGGTGAAATATGTAATAAAGAGTGAGACTGAGAAGGATTTTTTACTAATTCTTAATTTAAGAAAACATGCAGCATCTCGAAATGCAGAACAGAGATATATTGCACAACACTATATTGAGTTAAACCAGTGCTAGTTGCCATAAATATTTTAGAAAATCTCAGATACTTACTCTTCACGTTATCATTTGCAAATAGGATAGTTTCTTCATTTTTCTATTATTTGCAGTTTAAACTTGCATTTCAATCACTGGCAGGAGGTATTACTTTTAATAAGTATAAGCAGATGCCTTCTCTTGCTTTTGGCAACCTCAGTGTGAGAGGAAAAAAAGAAAAAAATACTAATTAATGTTTTTGCCTGCTGAGGCTTCTTACCTTAAGTAAGTCCCGTTAGTCACAGTTGCGTAGCAAGTATTTAGTCCTGAAGACTAATTGGCAGGCTAGATGAACTGTGACATTCAAAAATATGGAACAGAATTCAAGAAAGTAGAATGCAGCCAGAATTTTAGACACTTCTGTGCATTTACTGTGAGGTAATCTCAGTGGGTTTTTGTACTGTTTACAGCTTCTGGGTATTTTAAATTGCAAAAATTCTGTACTTTTTTCCTTTTTTTTTTTTTTCCCCTTTTTTTTTCTCCCTTACAGTATGATTTCTTTTGGAAACTACCTTCATATTTTTTTGAAATTGTGGCATAATGATGGAAAATGTGGTTTCCGTATACTCATCCTTGAAGATTGTCCTTCATTTGGGATATTTTTTCTCCTCCTCTTCCTTTAGTTTACTGAGAAGTTTTATAATTAACTGATATAGGACTATATCATTATTTTACATGAGTTTTGGAGGAACTTCTAGAGGAAATTTTTCTGGGATAGTTAGATTCCGCAGGTCATCACATCTTCCTTCCTCGCATGGACACTGTGATTTAAAGCTGACATTACTCTTAGTCCATACAACTGAAGTTCAGATGTGACTGCTATTATAGTCTGCTCCATTGTGACTACTGCTGTCATTCAAAAGAATCAAACCTTATTTAATATTTACTTAAAATTGTGCATTCCTTTTGCTTTATCCAGACTTGTCCTGCCACTCTGTCATTCCCTCATGCTTCATAGGTTTTATATCTTTACTTGTCTGCTATGTAGCAGTTAGAATTAAAAGTCCTGGTAGCTTGGATTGTAACAGTGCTGTAACCCTCAGTTGGTACCTGCACTGTTGTGCTCTGCGTGACAGAACAGCATACTGGATTTCCTTTTGGGAATTCCCTGACAGTTGCATCCTGTTGGTTGCGTGCCCATTTCCAGGTTTTCCTATGTGCCTAATCCAGTTATGTTTTGTAATTAGCACATTAATGACCAAGAAATAAAAACCAAGAATACTTTGCTTTGATTTTAATGGTGATACTGAGATCAAATGTAATTCCTAGTAGAAGAAATTTGAGTTTTAAAGGAACAGATTTGTTGTTGTCTTTTAAAAAGTCAACCCACCAGAAAACCAAACCAACCCAACCCAACCTGTCGTGTTAAGCATCACCAAGCCATGGATGGAGAAGTGATGGTTTTCTCAGCTAAGGCATGGACATTTAATCACTTGTGCTGTCTACAAATTTGGGGTTGCTCTTTTCAGAATACTCTTAGCAAATGCAGTGACACATGTCTTTTACAGTGTAGTTGCAAGTTGATGCAGTGGTTGGTGTAAAACTTGCTAGTAAAAGTATAGCTGTGCTTCCTGTTTGCATTTTCCTAGTTTGTTGGCATGTTTTTGAAAGTATAATCAATCCTTTTAAAACACGGAGGCTAACCTGTTCAGCATTTATAATAATTACAGAGCAAGTCTTAAAGTTTGCCTGATCAATGTCAAACACCATTGGGTACCTACTGAGCTTTTAATGTTATCTCTGCAAGACCTGCAGTTGATGATTTTTAGGAAATATGTTTTACTGTGTTTCTAAGAATTTAATAATTTGATCCTAGTTTAGAGTCTGTTACGAATAGTTATCTTGAATGACAAATTAAAATAATGTAAATTATGAATAGACATGAGTTGAAACTTGTTTTTTTAAATAAAATATTTGCTTAAAATTTAAGGTATAGGTGAGATGTTGACAAGAAGGGAAAAATTTGATGCTTAGTGAAGTGATGGGGTTTGAGTAACTAATAGTCAATTTTGCTGGCATAGTCAATTTTTGCAAAACTTTATTTGTGGAACTGTAATTTAACTGGCTGTTATGCCTTATTTCTTTGAAAAATAACATTGCTAACAAAAATTATATCAGCATATAGTTACTAAGACTGCCTTATTTAGCAGGGGTAACTCTTGGACAATATTCAAAGTGTGTACAGTAAAGCAAAATCAACCTCATTTTTTTTCTTCCTCTGCGGACTTTGAATTGTAAGTGTTTTAAAATGTAATGGAATTTAGCAAAATCCACCATGGTCCATAGAAGCTTCTGTTGGCAGCAGCAGTGGCTTTTTGGTCATCAGGCCTCTTGAATACTGTTTGTGAGGTTTGTGAATTTGAATATGACAAGCAGAAGTTGTACATATGACCTATGATGCATTCTGCTTTATTATCTTTAGTGTCCATAAAAAGCATGGAGCCCAAAAAACCTGAGTAGTCACAGTCTTTGGGGCTTGATTTGTGTATTTAAACAGGAGTTTAACCTAGTTGAAGAAATGGGGCTATTGGTAGGATTAATAACAATGATGTAGATATTAAAATTAATTTGAAAAACATTGGTTTGTTGTTTTCTTTAACTAACTACTAAAACTGGAAAAGCTTGGAACATGTTTTATCCATTTATTTAATAAGAATTTTTAATTCATTTAAAAAAGGATTTATATATTAGTTTATCTCTTTTTATTCTTTGTAGGAAGTGTTTCATGCTGTTCTTTCTTTCTGTTTTATCCTCTTTCCCCTTGACCCACACCATGTTCCTTTTTGATATAAAAGAAATATTTTTCCTAATCCTTTCATTAACTGCTGAAGAAGGGCTGCCTTGTGTGAACTAAAGTTCATTTCCTTCAGACACCTCAATTTTTTTGGGAAATCATGAAATTGTGAGAGGCTTGTACTCATCCAGAACAGTGTACAGATGAAGAAAATCCCCTGCAAAATTTTATGGAAAGATTTTTTTTATAGGAGATTGAGAAAATAAATATCTTAAAAACATATTCAAAAGACTGATATAGCAAACTCTTGTATTTTCTAAGAGATTACCTTGAATGCTTCTGTACAGTGCTAGTGTGTTCTGACTGGAAGTTATATTTAGTACTTTAGCATTTTCAGTGTCATTTAGAACATTAATAAATTTGGAAACTTTATCAATTGCTTGCCAGAAATTGAAAAAAATTACTCTTTCAGTTGAGGATTCCAAGTACATAATGTTCTGAGACTAAATATCAGTATTTACTGATAATAAAAATGATAAGAGGTAACTTCAGTGGGCTAATGAGGAGAATAATGACATGATAGTGTTAGAGCTAAATGACTTAATGAAAATAATTTTTCAAGATATAATTGTTCAATTTGAAAAAATTGACTCATTCAAATAATAAAACAGTTAAGTTAGTGACCAGAGAAGGTATCAGACTTCTTCTAGATTGTTTTGCCACAGGCAGATGGCACCTGATGACTACAGTGGCAAAATGACTGCTTCTTTCTTTAAGGCGGTTGCTTCCAAAATGATGCAGAATTTAGTTTGGATTGTTTTTTCACCTTGTTGCCGGGAAATCTAAAATTGCATGAATGGTTGATTGGAATGACTTTTTGTTTCTAAACCATCTTCTTACATTTTACATGTTTTGAAGGGATTTTTACCTTTGAATAGTGTAGCACTTTGCTCTTTTCATCACTAGATTGTGTGATTGAGTTTGGATTTTATTTTTAGCTTTTGGTAAATTGGAGTTTTATTTCTGATCTTTGAAGGGCTTGCTCTGAATTTCAAATCATCTGCAAATGCTATGTGACTGTGTTTTCTTCATCATCCTTTGAATACTGAAAATAACATTAGCTAATATAGTAGAGTCCTCTGCAGGAAAATCTTAGGCAGACTTCCAGTTGGCAAGGAGTAAGTCTTGATATTGGGATAGTTACATATGTTTCCTTCTGTCATTTGGTTATGATTTCCCTACTTGTTTCTGAGATACTGTGGTATCATAAAAATAGATACCAAAAGGGATTTCATGAGATCTAGTCCCCCCAAAAATGTAGAAGCAAGGTTAAATATAATCCTATGCCAACCCTGACAGACTTTTTTTACTAAAATGTTAGTCTTGAAAATGCTTTGCAGATATTCTTGACACTCTTTTTTCAATGTTCAACTCCTCTTTCCTGACCCTTCTTTTTATTTTCTTACCTCATTCATTCCTAAGATGATGCATTCTGAAAATCAAAGCACAGTTATGTAAGCAGCATCAAAAACTTACTTAAGCCTGGTATCTATTATTTCCCTCCTCTTTGTTAAAAGTCACCTTATATAAAATGAAATGAGGAAACATGAATTTGTTTAATTATCGGGATGTGGGGCGTGGGTTCAGAGGGAGGGTATTCTTACAAATCCCACACTGAACATCATGGTATCTTGTTATATATTTCTAAAGTTGTTTAACATTGTCCAGTACTTCCCTGAGTGCTGCAATCAGACCATCCAGCCTGTAAGTCTGTCTATAGGTTGCTGTCTCTGACTGCAGAGGAAAGTATTATTGTTTGCATTTCACAAAGTCTTTGTGGTTTCATTGGTCTTTCTTGAAGTGTGAAAGACATTGCTTTAGCTGTCTCTTAAAATACTCTAGATGAATTAATCAGTTCTGCTGACTGAAACATATTTAACCTCTCTAAATTATTTAGCTTTCTCATTCTTACCTGTGTTTCTGCAGACAATGATTCTTGTGTTCTGCGTCGGGTGCAATTGAGTACATGGAGTTAACAAAGGTGAGGTGCAGATGCAGAGCCGTGAAAGTGCTTGCCCCTTTGCCTGGAGCACATGAGGCACTGCTTCAACTGATGTTCTTCACCCAAACTGAAGATTTGTGAGATGTAGCAGAATGGTTCAAAATCTTGTATTTACATATTATGGATTTAGATTCAGTAATTTGTTTTTAGTGTATAGTTTTTAGTGTATTCTTCCCTGATATCTTGTTATTGGAATGATGCACAGTAGACCCGCTGAGTGTGTGTAAGCAGTTATGTTTCACTGAAATAGGAAGAAATATGTGGGGCAAATTTTAATACCAATTGATTGTGATGGTATTTCTGTCTTCTAAATAGCCCTATACAATTATGAGGCCATAGTGCCAATACTCTAAAGCTCAAAATAAATAAGAAGTTACAAGACTGCCTATTCAATTTTTGCCCTGAACACTGCAACTTCTTCAGCCCCAGAATCAGAAGGTTTTCCTGAAGCAATCAGCAGTGAAACAGTTAATAACTAATTGGTATTTGTTTATGTAAGACCATTGTGCAACCCAGAAGATGGAGAGAAGCATTCTCACTCCTCAGAATGTGGAGCTGTATTTAGACACATGTCTAAACCGATTCAGAGTCACGCATATTAACAAGTGTAATTCTTCAGTTTACAGTTACTCCTTCTGAATGTTCATTTTGTGACTCTATGGGTAGCAGCATCTGGTCACGGTTTTGATAATATGGGTTCTGTAGTCATTAAGACATTTAACCTTGAAACACATCGTAAAACTGAGACTAGCAGGCGATACAGACTCTGATATTCTGCCTGTTCAACTGTTATCAATTATGTGGTCTAAATCATTGTACCTCAAGATAAATCCATGGGTAATCTGAAACCTGAATATCCTCAGCAGTTTTTTCCCCTTATCTCAGAAAGGTTAGATTTAAAGCTAAAAAAGATCAGAAGATAGATGACAGGTATGCTTAAAGGTATGGAATGAATTAGTTGCTATTAGGCCACTTAAATTTTTCCCAAGCTGTTTTCCACTACTTTGTCACGATGAGAATTTGTGCTCATGGATTACAAAATAGCAGACCTTATTGGTTATACCAAGTACAGATCAAATACTCATATTTGTTTCCATTGTTCAGACTTTGTTGTCAAAATGTAACATATTAAAAGTGGTAATCCTTTCCATGGGATAAATCTTGACTTTCTCTTGGCCTGAGGTAAGAAATACTAGCATTTTTTTTCCTGAGGCTATTTAATATGAAAACAAATTTAAGTATAGTATTGAAAATTTACTTTCTAGAATGCTGGTGTTAAAATAAAAATCTGCTGTACCTATCTGCTTAGAATACATCTCATGCTTACCTTAGAATGAGAAAGAAATTCAGAATAAGCTCTCATCTACTCCAATACCTTCTCTTGAAAGCTATTTTCATTTACTAATTGGAAAAATAAGACCTTAAAGTATCAGAACTTTTCTCCTTTCTGAAAGACCAACCCCTCAAACCCAACAAAACAAAACTGCCAATTTTTACAGATTAGATTGAGGAAGTTTGTATTTATTGCTTTGTTCAAAGAATTTTACAAGTCAACAGAGATTAAGAGTAGAGAGGTACTTGTATTTTAAGTGAGTTGGTAAAGAAGTTCTAAATTAGTTGTTTGGTGGGATTACAGAGCTTAGCATATGATAGCTGTGGAAATATTTTTCCTACATAGTGAAAGCATTGTTTTTTTTTCTGGATTCAGTATGACTGTGTTAATTGATAAAATTTGTCACTGTTAAAGAACTGCTTGCTTCATAGATGTGTCTAATGTGCTGGAAGTTATATGCTGTGACTCTAGGTTGAAAATGCTTAGAAGTGGAAGCTGGGTGGTGAAAATTGCAGGTCCCTGAGGACACAGCTTGAAAATCTTATGTCCTGTGCTGATTTAAAGGTAAACCAGCAGGAGAAATTAAACAAACTCAGAAGAGATTATAAATCAGAGTTACAATTTAATAAAAAATTACAATAAATGCAATGATACAAAGAGAAATTGGTTTTAAACCATAAAACCCAGATATATAACCCAGAACCCTGGAGCATAAAGAGAATGGTGTTCATTAGCCCCTGCTCTGAGACCCACGTGGTTCCACGGAGTCCAAAGCAAAAGGAGAGAAAAACCTGTTGGTGCAGATGATGGTCACAGTCTGGTCAAGAGTGGCAGTTGCAGTACTGTTTAGGTTCTGGTTCTCCTCTGAATCTGACAAGTGGCACCAGAAGTCCCAAAATCCAAGGATTATATCAGGTTCAGGTGGGAATGGCCAGTACCTCCCCAAGAGCCAGGAGTGCCACACTGGGTGATCTAACTCTGTGAGTCCTGGGATATTTTTGGAATCCTTGATGGCCCATTAGCAGACATGATCCCCCAGGCTGGGTGTGAAGGTGCTAATGCCTCCCCAGAGGGAAGTTCTCACACCTGGGTCATTGGTGTGAAGATCCTGTCCCACAGGGTTCTCTAACACCCAGCTTGTAGCCTGAGGGATCAGGTGTGCCCTGGGCAGCTCTGCAAATGGTCCATTATTAACAGTTTGTTAGAAATGACAGAGAGGGTCTAGAGTACACAGTTTTAGTTACACCCACACAGTAATAAGCTGGTCCTGGCTGCTCTAATTAGGACATATCCCAACCTAAAATTTAGTAAGGATTAATTAAAACCTCAAAATCAAACTTTGTTGGATCACAAATTATGTGACAGGGAGATGAATATTCAAAATATTTAACGAATTCTAGACTGGAATTAATTTTCAAACTGGCATTTGTACAATGAGCAAGTAAATACTTTGTGGCAATTAGTCAATAGAAAAGAAAATTAAATTAGATAATTAGAGCAGACTTTAAAATTACCTCAGTCTTCCTGATTTTTGTGAGAAAAGCAAAACCAAAAATTGGTCAGGATAGCTTTAGAACATGCATGAAGTACGTAGGTACTTAATAGTGCTACGTACATTGTCTGATGGGTAAAAGTGCTTTTGAAGTAACTGCTATAGAAGTGTTAGCCATTCATAGAATGAACTCACTTGTTCTTTAGGCAATTTAATACCTCCCATGCTGAGTGTGAGGAGTTTATCTATTAACATAATCTTAAAAGATTAAGTTTGAAAGGAAATATAATTTGCACACAAGTACTCAGCTTTCCTCGCAGATGTTTAGTGGAAGAGAAAAAGATGCTAGCTGTATGACAGAATAATTTGTACAATACTAATTGGAGGCTTGATTTTGCCAGAGAAACAAAAGGATGCTCAGAAAATGTGGAGAAAGTTGGATATGAGGGACAGCTGTGCTCACATGTTGGAAGAATCTTCACAGATGTGAATTTATGAAACACACTTTTATGGCAGCAAACCAAAGATGCTCTGACTCATACAAATTGAAATCTGCTTTACTTATTCATCACTTTAACATTTTTTATCTTTCTTTTTCTTTTTTTTTTTTTTTTTTGACATGTGCATTAGTTGACAAAGACATGGGCTATATCTGGTTACAATGCGTTACTGCAGCTTTTTCTGAAAAAATGCTGCCTATTTTGCCATAGAAATGTAATACTAGTGTGGGCTACTTGAATTTTAAAATCTGTAGAATATAAGAAAGATATTTATGAGTAGTTACTTTGTATAATGCATTACAAATATTTTTTTCAATATCAAGCACCATTTGGAAAATACAATATTAGTATATGCTGACACTTGCCCATCTGAATATTCAGACGATCCATGACTATATATCTGATGCATCAATATATATGACTATATAACTGATGCATGCTACAGCTGACTTGTTAAAACATTCTTACAAATTTTGCTATGGCTTATAAATGTGCTCATTCATGCTTACAATTACTTTGACAAGTACTTGAAAATCATAGAATTACAGAATACTGGAAAGGACCCTTAAGATCATGAAGTCCTACTATTAATCTAACACTACCAAGTTCATCACTAAACCATGTCCCTAAGTGACACATCTACATATCTTGTAGATATCTCCAGGGGTGGCAATTCAACTTCCATAGGTAGCCTGTTATTATATATATATATATATATATATATATATATATATATATATATATATACACACAC
>JAWWEV010000115.1:47255699-47271705 GCA_035583235.1 Hafferia zeledoni | reverse complement strand
GCCATGTGACTGGATTATAGCAAATGTGACAGCTACAAGAAGGGTTGGAAAGAGAATCCAGGGAAGAGATCCTCTTGCAGGAGAACTGGCAGCGCAGGCGCAGCCAGCAGGGATTTATGACAGGCAGGTCCTGCTTGACTAACCCAATCTCCTTCTATGACATGATGATCTGCTTAGTGAATGAGGGAATGGCTACAGAAGTCTTCTACATAGATTTTAGGGTCTGGAAGCCAAGTAGGAGTTGCCATAGGAAGAATCTATGTTGATATTTTGCCAATCCCTTTGTGGGAAAGTATAACATCTCTGAGGTGAACTCTTAGATTGTTTTTTATTACTGAAATGCTTATTTAAAAAGATTACTTTCAGTCACTTCAAAAAAGCCTTCACCTCCCACCAAAAGAAAAGGAAGTAGGCATGAAGTGGACACCGAGCCAGCCCTAAGCCAAAAGCTTTGTGATTGATGTGTTGTTACGTCACAGGATCTGAGGTATTACAAGCTGGCTGCACAGAATTGCTTTTGCCTGCTAAAACTAAATCCTAAAAGGAGAAAAAGTTGCATAAAATGACAAATGTTTTCTTCCTGTGCTTACAGTGGGAAGTTTCCCTATGGAATATACCTCAGTTGTCATAACAGAAGTAATGCTATTTTATTTTGGATGTGTCTACTTGTCCTTAAGCCCAATCTTGTATTTCATGGTCACCACACTGTATGTAACCTGATGCAGACTGACAGCTCATGGAGCAGAAATCTTACCTCTGAGAAATGCTGCTTATATAAGTGAAAAATCTTCCTAAGGGTGCTTTCCATGAATTAGTTCTAGAGTATTAAGTCAATTATAGATGTTACTTAATACTTTCTCTTTAAATTTGTAGTTTGCATTACTACCTACATGTTATTTCACAAAATTCTTGGGTAAATGAAGGAAATTAGATAGGAAGCTACTACTATGCAAGTGTTGTAGGTTTTTAAAAATATTTTCTAATGAAAGCTTAGAAATAAAATTATAGAAGTCTTCACACTTTGAAGTATCAAGGAAAGTCTTATGAATATACAATTGGCAAGAAATAGCACATAGTTATTTTCTCCAAGAGAGGCAGAAAAATGGTATGTCTGGCATCAAGATGATGGACTGTTCAGTTGCCTATTTCTGTTTGATTAGAATATTGTGTATGAGTCTATTTAGGATATAATTTTTCACTTTCTTTGCTGACGTGTTTAATGGGTGTAGAGGTTTGGGTGTTTGGGGCATTTTTTTTCTCAAAAAAAATATTAACTTCAGTTCTTAGAGATACTCTGCATGTGGTTTTGACCACAGTTAAAATAACTGTACTCTCAAAAGTGGAGTGTATTGCCTTTGCTTTTAAAACTGTAATTCTTGTTACTTATATTATGCTGTAATTTTTCTTAAAATTACCATGAGTACTAGCATTTGAAAACAGTTGCATTCTTTCATGGTGTGACCAAAAAGAACCCCCAAAACCCCCAAACATAAGGAGTTGACGGGGGAATAGTATTTACTTTCTTTGTAAGTAAAATGATCAGATACAATTAGAGATCTGACTTAAACATACTCTTTTTTTGTTACTGAGCTGCTAGTGAAGAGAAAAAGGCAGGTAATTCAGGGAATTTCTTTCCAGACCTTTACATTAGTATTTCTAAGCCAGGCCTCTGCCTCATTCTTTGTTGCTGCTTTTTCTTTTGTTGTTCTGTTTCCTCAAAGAGCTTGTAAGTAAAGACCAAAGTGTTACAGAGAGAACTTTTCAATGAGACTGAAGAATGGATGCATTACCTGAATCTTCTGTCATTTTTATCCTATTGTAATTATTTTTCTAATTTGAATAATTTTCATTAGGAGACTTGCTGTTAAACTCATGAGCCACTTGGTAGTGCATAGCAAGTTTAAGGTGTTCAATGTTGTGCAAGTAAAATGTCAAGATACCCTGTTCTTCATTATTCTTTGTTATTTATTCCTATGCCTCATCTGTCCTCCAAGACGTACCAGATACATCTTCTGTTTCAAAACGTAAAACGTTCATGAGTTTTCCTGGCTTCTTTTTTTTTTTTTTTTTTATTTTCCCACTTCTCCACCCCCCCTTTTGTTACTTTTTTTTTTTTTTTTTCTTTAATAGAGGGAAGGATTCTGCTGCGGTCTCTATTTGGATATTGCTGTATAATCAGCAGATCCAACTATCTAGCTGGACTGTAATAGGGCAGATGTTTGTAGAAAACTTCAATAATCTGTTGTCTTCACCCCGTAAAGGTGATCTGCAAAGAGGAGTGCAGGGAACATGGTTTCCTTTTTATGAAAAAGAGGAAGAGCAGATTCTGTCAGGCAGGGGGAAAGGAAAACAAAATGCTACTTGGATTATTGCACTAGGGTAATAGTCTTGCAGTAAAAATGGTGAACTCTTATGTGTCCTTGAGAAGGGTGATAATCAGATTCATGAAGCCAATGATTAATGTGAGCTGAATGATTAGTCCACACACAATTAGAAGTACTGCTTCAGTCAACCTGCAGATTCGAGTCAGTATGGATGTGTCCTTTATGTTTACTGTACTGTTAAGATATGTCAAATTTCTATTAAAAAAACCCCAAACTTTCTAACAGAACTAAGACAACTATACTTGTATTTTTTATGCAGGGATGCCTCACACTTGGAGTGAAAACGACAGGCAATAATGTAACTAGGTAGTGGCACCTATTGACATCCAGTACTGACTGCAGCTGTATGTAGCACATTTGACTAGTAGTGGTTATTCTCTTTGCTCACAAGAAGAGTATAATGCAAGAAACAGCTTGTGAACTTCTCTGTCAGTGGGGCTGTGGAGTCAACAGCGGCTTGGACTGCTCTGAGTGAGTGCTTCTGTAGTGCTTATCTCACCAAATCCTCTTCACATGGGAGTTGTTTATTCTTAGTGCAACAGCCTCTTTTTCTTCCTTCCATTTTGTCCTCAATTTAAACAGGAGATTAACTTAGATCCAAATACCCATTCCTGTCTGCAACACTGACTTTGTTGATAAGGCCTAATGATACCTCAATTCAGTAAAAGACCTCTAAACCATAGCAGGAGTCTCTGGCTAAAGGAAAATATTACAAGAGAATGTAGGAGACTCTGGTTTATGTGTTATGAGCATATTTATAAGCCTTGTTTATTTCCCTAGCATCATTCCTGTGTCTAAACAGAAGAAATCCGTATTTCATTTTCCAGAATGAGACAAAAACAAAAGGAAAAAGAAAAAAATCAGCAAAAACAAATCCCATTTTCAGGGTAATCATAGGTGAATAAAACATGCTCACATTATCTACTTTATGATGATTTCAGAAGATCATAGGGAATTTTAAAATGCATTTTCATGTTTTTTAATACCTCCTGAAGAATACTATTTGAAAATAAAACCCATCTTGTACACTTATAAGGGCTGCTTTTTTAAAGCTATAAACAGTTCTACATAATTATGTAAAGAAAGCGTCAACCTTATTGTTGTGATTTCTTGACACCTGTGCACTTAGGAAAAGGTAATTTTGATAGGCGGAGTATATTAACAGCTTTGCTTTTCATGCAGCACACCTTGTTGTGGTAGCCATAATAGATTTTGACTAAAAACGGCATCCAAAAATCTGTTTCAAACATGCTGATTCTTCAAAGTACAGATAATAAGCTCCACATGGTTATACATGACACTTTGTTACAATTTAATTTCATTGTCCTGATTAAACATTGCATTTGCATTACTAAAATAGAATCACAGTAGTCTCTAATCCTCACCCTCACAAGGATCTGAAACTTTCCTTTTGTGGTTGTGGTGAACCATGAATGTCTTTGCATGACACTGAACTACAATACATTGTGATTACCCACTCTATACACATTAGAAGTTTTTATGCTTTATTGCCCCATCAGACTTTATGTCCTTTTGTATGTCAAAGGTAAGTTGTTACATGTGCCATCAGACTTTTACTGCTTTAGTGCCAATGAATTAAACACTTAGATAGGTCTCTGAGGAGCCTGCTTTGTTTCTATTTTTATGTTTAGGATAGCGAACAAACAACTCCCCTCTGTCTTTAATGGAGGCAACATTTGTTAACCGCTACATGTGCATCTCCCGCCATTTTTTCCTTGGAATAAGTGTGCAGGTATGCGATAAGGTTTAGGTTAAGTGCTTTGGAAGCATTTCTGGCTGTGGAAGCAGAAGTTGCCTGTTTCTCCACAGGCACAATATCTAAAAGTGTTTACAAGCAGAGCTCATACCATATTTCTGTACTCTGACCAGATCTGCTTTAAGCAGTTCAGCTACAAATATTTTCATTACCTCCTTCCCTTCCTTTGCAGTGGGAGAAAAGGGAGGTGGCCACCTTTTCCTCTGATTTCACTACCTAAGCTGAAGGGAAGGGACTGTTGCTCTAAACAAACATCAATAGCCAGTGCAAGATGGCAGTGTGGCTTTTCTGACGTCTGTAAGTGAGCAACCTTACTGACAGCAGTTGGTTCTTTAGTGATGGGCAATGCTGAATTCATGCAGAGTTCTATGTATTTTGTGTAGCTTACGTTGAGCTTTCATTTCAGTTTTCTGTAAGCAAATGATGACAAATCAAATTGTCTAGCAAATGACTAGAAGCTAGATAGCCTGATACATATATTAGCATTTCCACTGAAAAAATAAAGTCAATAAACTCAAGCTGAATATTTTCTCCTAATGCATTTTATATTCCATAATTTATAGTAGATATCACAAATTGGGCTATTAGTTTCATATCCAAAAACTTCAAAAAACATTTTGCATGTGTTAAAACTTGCTAAGTGTATGTGCAAATTTGTTGGGCTTGATTACTTTTCCTGCAGCCCAGACCTTTGTCTTCTCTAGGGCTCACAGAAGATTGTGTAACCACATCTAAGAGTATTGCAGATTTTGTTTAATACCAACAGCAGAAATTTATTGATCCTTGGGTTTATGTGTATGAAATATAATTTATAAAAGTAGAGTTGCAACATAGCTTCTTCCATCAAAAATCTATTCCATTTTAATAATACACTAATGTTACTTCATTTTGATGTATGAAATCTCTCCATTTATGATTGTGGTACGCAAACTTTTGAAAAGCTGAAAATTAAAAAGGCTGTTTTGACTGTTTTGAAAAGCTCTGAAATTCATTGTTGAAAAATGGTTTTTAATCCTGACTTCTAGATGTCCAGAGGATGTTGGACAAAAACTCAGTACTGCCAGAAGCAGTAGAGCTGTAGGCTGTAAAAAAAAAGCTATGGAGTTGTCAGCTATGCCTCACTGTTTCCAGTCAGTCTTTCATCTTTTCAGGTGAGGCCAAAATAGTACAATGTCATGTTAGTATCTGAAAGTGAGAGCATGAGGGCAGCTAGGCAGTGCTGTGCTGGCAACCCTGATTTTGGCTTTGTTTGATGTTTCTAATGATTGAATGACAATTTATGTTACTGTTTTTTACCAGCTTTTTTATATCTGTGCAGTGATAGCATGATTATTTTATTATGCAATTTTGTATAAGTAGATTAAAACTAAATAATAATAAATAGCTTGTTTGTGAAAGTAAACTCAGCCCTAATATAATTTTGCACCATTCAACTTATCTTTATACTTAGCATGGCCTGAGAGATTTTTAAATGTTCATTGTTATTGTTATTTTAGATAGTCCTTCATTGTTTTCAGATATGACCCTGGTGTTTCTGAATCCTCAGACTGAGAGAGAAGTTGGAAAACAGAGTGGACCAATTTCCATCTCATTCACATATGTTAGTGTCTTTCAGATGGCAATATAATGTGGAAGAAATTACATGCCATTTATTGGTTTGAAATATGTTTTGGTAAGTGAGATTTCATAACAATTCACAAAGAGAACATGTGCTAGAAAATATTCCCCCCCCCCATAATGAGGATGAACAGTATTGGAATATTAAGATGAAAAAATCAAGTTCTCAGTAGAATTTCAAAAGGAACTTCCAACATGGCCTTTTCAGTTTCTATAATTTTTGTATCTACCTTAAAATAAAGTCTACAATATTTCATACATAATTTCTTGTTAATGGACCATGTATAGAGTGCATGTGTTAAGCTTAAGGTATATTTATACTAAAGATAATACAATAACCACAGTATCTGCTATTATGTAGTGCTGAAAAACAGTAACATGACTACAGCAGGAAAGCGTGGCTCATTGCTGGTGTTCTCGATCATGCATTTTGAGATGTGTAAAGGGAGTTTCTGTGTTTGTTTTGTGTGACAAGCATAAACTATTTACAGGTTTAGCTTTTGTGATTTATACAACCATTGTGCCAAACCTTGGCAGAGCAGCCTGGTTAATGCACGGATGATACATATATGTGCAATTCATATGACTACCTGAAAGGTGCTATACATCTCAGTGCAAAAGCATTATAGATATAAAAAGCATGTCTATATTGAATTACATAGGAATCATTGAGATAACCAATTTAAAGGAATTAAACCATGATAAAGGCTTTCCTTCCTCAACTACATCATCTTCAGCACAAAATTTGCCACTAACCCTTTTTGTCATAAGCACACCAATTGCTGTGTTCTAGTGAAGCAATGGCTGGGTGCATTTGTAACTTATCAGCCCTTGAATCTGTGATGATTTTCGTGGACAGATCAAACAGTGAATAAATCACTAGTAACCCTCCCTGCCCTGCCCACAAACTACTGATATAAATGCAAATTTATTATACCTTTTAAATATTTCAGTTTGGATTCTCTAAGATAATCTTGTATCAAAAACATGATAATATTCTAAATTAGCTTAATTGGTGTAAGTTCACAGCAGTGAAGAAACTTTAGAGACAAAACAACAGAAAATAGTATAAATATCTAAAGATTTGTCACAATACTCAGAATACTCCAGATGACATCATCTTTGCTTTGTCACTGAGATGATGGAATTAGCATACAAATCACATTAAATGAAAATGCCTTCATGGATGTCTTTCAATCTAAGTGAGCTTTCTAACTTGGTTAAATGTCAGTGTTGCTTTCATGCATAGATCAGGAACCAAACTGCTCTGACCTCTGACCATAGACTGGCTCAGTCCGAGCTTGTAAGAAGTCCCTCTAAGGGGAACCATTTGACAAAAAAAAAAAAAAAAAAAAAAAAAAAAAAAAAAAAAAAAAAAGGCAAATCAGGCAAGTGGATAAGGTTTTTCAAGTGTGGTGCTCTGCTACTGAGTGCTATCCTTGGGTAGAAATACCTCATGTGGATATGAATGGTTTTCTAGACTCTTCCATCATGCAAGACAAAAGGAAAGGAAAAGGGCTGAATATAAAGGTTTATCTGTTGTGAATCCCTCTTCTCAGGTTTTATCTGAGCATGTGTTTACATCCTGTGTCACCAACAAATCTGCAAGAGGAATAAAATAAGCCTTTATCACTGATAGTGGCACAATTAGAAACGTAAATGCTTTAAATGTTTCTGCATGCCTGGTATCCTTCATCCTCCTAAAGACGATGCCTCTAATTCTCCTTTGACAGTTTTAGATGCATTAGCAATAACAAAATAACAATAATTAATTAATTTCAAGATCACTGAAGTGACCTCAAACTGATACTATATTCTTTTAAATGGAGCTTTTTTTGTTTGTTTGTTTGTTTTTGTTTTGGTTTTTTTTGGTTTTGTTTTTTCCCTTTAAGGCCACATAAATATGCAGCTATATCCACCTGTTCTGCTGCCAGGGAATCCTGCCCCAGTCAAGGTGGCACAGCATCTTGCCTTCTCCTGGAGTGGTCTGAGTGTTCCTAGGCCTGTTCCTTACACTTTTTTTTCCTCATTCCTCTTTTCTCTTCAGGCATTTTTTAACTTTTCTGAAAAACACTTTCCCTGAGGCACTCTCCAGGGCGGCTGCGGGGCTCAGCTGTGCCCTGCAGCGGGTTGGTTGGAGCTGTCTGGAACCAGCTGCTCTCAGCATGGGTCAGCCCCCACCTCTTCTCACAGAGGAGCCCCCTGGCACCTGGGCACAGATGCCCAGAGCGGCTGAATTAAAATAAAATATGAGCAGCTCATACTGTATTCTGTGATCCTCCAAAAAAAGCAGCACTAAAAAAGGAATGTGCTATTTCAGTCATGGCCTCAGGCTGGGAGCGATGCACAGTGCTGCCAGCTGAAGGTGGCTACCTGTGCTCTCCACTTTGACTGCATTTCCTGCACCCAATGAAGTTTCTATGAGGATTTGCATGGTGTGAATTTTAGCTGAGTGATACTGAAACACAGAAAACTTCTGGACTTTAGAGAGAGGCAGGATGAGAAGAGTGTGGGCACCTGTCCTGTGAGCTCAAGCATGAGGAGGACATCCCTTGGTAAGGGCACTGGACTCTGGTTTCCGCAGGCTGTGACAGATGATGACCAGTGTATAGTGTTGGGGTCAGTCTTGGCTGAGTGCTGCCTGGGCATCTACTGTGGTCAGCAGTTTTTAAGACATGCATGGCTACATTATTTCTTGAGCTTGAAGCAGCTTTATAAAAGGTGTATTTATTTTTCTAACAAAATGCTAAATATTTTTTTAAAAATCCAAGTGATTACCTGACCTCAAAAAGCCTTGAGAAAAGAGATTTTCTTATCTACTGTTTTCATTCTCTTTTTATTTAACAGACTGATGACTCATTATCTGTCAGCAAAAATAGAACCTCTGAAACTTTAAAAAAAAAAAGAAAAAAAGTCCTTATGAAGTGCCATGTCTGGTTATGGTAGTTACCAAGAAGCTGGTAACACTTGAGAGCAATAAATGGTAGAAACATTTACAAGTTGGAATACTAAAGCAAAGACTGTTTTCAGTTATGTTTTACTGAAGTGGTCTGCATCATCATTTCATAAAATTCAAGTTTAGACTCAAGTACAAAGCTGTGGTGGTTTGAAAGGGATTGGCAGCAGGACTGAGATCTTGGATTGAAGGGCTTCTGGTAGTGAGACAAAGATGAGGAGCAGTTGAGAATATAGAAGATGAAGAATTCCTGTTGTTTTATTTCTCAATGTTTAAAAATGTAGGAAGCTCTGTACATGATGATAGACATGTAGTGATTTTGAGAGTATAAGAGGAAAATCTCAAAAGTCAAGGCATTCCTAAGTTGTTCACTATGATGGTGTGCTCCCCTCAGCTGGGCTCTGGGAAGATAGATAACAACACAATAGTTAGGGGCCATAAGTCTTTCTCAGCAGCTGGGGGCTATTTGAGCATGTGCCAACCAAAATACCACTGATATGCAAATGTGACTATACGTTAAAATCATTTTACTCCATAAAGAGTGGGCAGCCCAGGGCCTGTTGAGTTCTCATGCATGGCAGCAGGCTGCAGGCCAGGATCTTCCCTCGAATTGAGATGCCTCTCAAAGTCATGAGAGTCATGAGAGTGAAAGAATTCTTGTGTCAGATACTCAGTAAGTGAATTGGGAATAAGCGTGCTGAAACTGAAATCTTTTCTAAATGATGTAAAGGATTGACTGTGCACATGTAATCCTTTAGACATAAGTCTGGCACTATGTCTACATCTAGCACACCTTAAACTCCCTTCAGAAAGGAGTTTAGAGAGCTCCTGTTTGAGCCTCATAACTCAACAGGAGGGTCTCCCTGACAGTTTTGTCTGACCCTGTCCTCTAGAGTAGCAAATGAAGTGTATCTTGTCATCAAATCCTGTTGAACCACTGAGTCATTTACTATGCAGCTTTGTTAAATTGCTGTT
Organism: Hafferia zeledoni; assembly: GCA_035583235.1. Taxonomy (NCBI): domain Eukaryota; kingdom Metazoa; phylum Chordata; class Aves; order Passeriformes; family Thamnophilidae; genus Hafferia; species Hafferia zeledoni. Next base: position 47,261,996 of record JAWWEV010000115.1, on the reverse strand, counting down.
TTATATCAATAAACTATTGCAACTTCTCCCTTACAAGTGAAGTGCGTCACTCCATCCGCAACACTCACGCAGTATGAATATATGCATCATTACAGGGCCTGTTGTTATGAGCTCTTGCACAATTTTTCTCACAGCAATCTGGCTCATTGAGAGCATAGTAAATGAAGACTTTGGAGTAGTTCAAGGTCTTAGGTACATAGATTTAGTGTTTAATCAGGATGTGTAATGTGGTTCCAAAAAGAAATGCATTCATATGCTATCTTTGAAACAGGTACTGGTTTTTTACTTTAACTAATACTAAAGTAAAGCAATTCTCTTCTCTTGGATTTTGGAACTATTAGTTTCTTTTGTAGAAGCTAGGCACTCTCTTTCTGTTTCTGTTCTTATGGGTAAATTCTGTTTAAAAGGATTGTCATATTTCAACTATATTATTACAATTATTATTAAAATGGATATAATAAAATACTTTAGTTATTTTTTGATGCTGTATATAATCATAACATCTATAACCAAACCCTTGCTATGGTAAATAAACTGTCAATATGAATCTGAATGTGTATGTAAATGAGAACAGTTACTATTCAAATGCAGTTGTGAGAATAGACAGATGACACAGTATTGCCACTACCTTACACTGGAAGTCTCTTTGTCACTTTTTCTCTCTGACTAAACTATTTCTTTCAGTCTTATTCGCACAGAAAATGCAAGTGTTCCAGTAAAACACTCACTACAATGTAAACATAGTGGCAGAGGGAATTCCAATAAGCAATTGTATTCAAGTGTTTCTATTTTCATATCTGTAGCAAGGTGTTCTCTATTACCATGTGTGCTTTTGGGATCTTGACATTGAAAAATTTGTTGTACATTAAATTACAAATGACACTATGCTTTGAATTTTCTTTAGTAGATTATGAAAGGACGGATACCTAGACACAGCCCTCTCTCACTCAATCTGCTTTTACTTTTGAGATTTTTCCTGGGGTTAGACAATTGAAGATTAAAGATGATAGTTGTATGGTATAAGAAAAATATGTTCCAGGTATTTTAGGTGAGTTAGATAAAAAGGGTCAATAAAAAGCTGTCCAAATTCAGAATTAAAAACAGACATGAAAGCATACCTCTGGTAGTGTTTGTACTGATAGATCCTTCTATTATCATCAAAATATGTACGTTGGCTACAATCAGTAGTTTAAATGGATTAGGTGCTAGTGCTCTGCACAATGTTTATCTGTTTAGGACACAATGCTCCCTAGGAATGCAAGTTTTTGCCCCACCAGTTTTTCCTTACTATTATCACTGATGAGCTTTCTGCCTCTACATTAGCCCACATGGCATTAAAGTGATTGATTCAGCACAGGTAAAGATGTGAAAGTCATCACAGCAAAGAAAGTGTGGCATGAGAAAAACAAAATCTCTGGTTTTATAAAACTTCTACGTAGAAAAAATAATAGAAATGGTCTCCATCAGGGCAGGTCTACTAAGAACCTTTCTGATTCTTGTACACCAAAGGTTTCCACCTCTTAGTTTAGCTACCTCCCAAATCAGTTCTCAGTCAGAAGTGAAATATTGTTTTTCCATTGGTATCAGTGGTACCTATGATGCTTACAGCTAGTACACTGACAACCTCATTATTCTTTTAAACTTCTGAAGTACCTCAACTCACCTTGTGAGACAGAGAGGAAGGCAGGATGTCCTGGATCTGTCTCTGTCTGGCAGTGGAAGAGGTAGCATTCAGGATTCTTAGCATTTGAATGCAGTCTGTTTGGAAAAATCCCTGAAAAGAATTTGCAATAGTCAGATTTTCAGTACGTAGAATTTACTCACAGAGCTTGTTGTCCTGCTACAATATTTCACTTTTGTTACAGAGACACTGTGTTGCTGCAAAAGTTGTGAATTACCTTCATTGTATTAAATGATTGTAACTGGTTGAAATTCAGAATACTCTAATGCAATTTCACCAGTAGAAACCAAAATTAAACTTGAAATAAAATATTTTTCCCTCCCATCTCCCTAATTCTGAATTAAGAGGCACCTATATTGTGAGTTTGTATAGTATATAAATTATCTAATACTTAATATTTATATTAATATCTAGTAACTTACTTTAAATAAAATGGAATTAAAATTTTGAAAAAATAATTAAAAAACCTGGAGAAAACTTTTTTCAATAGAAGAAACTGGTTCTCAGCTCTAGGTAAGAGTTAGAATTTTCATTGAGTTTATGAAAACTCATTGCCTGGTAACTGCCTCTTGATTTAAGCATGGCTTTTTTTGAGGTTATACATCATGATGAATATTTATTTTACACTAAAAAAGTATTAAATTTTAAAATTACTTTGTTAAAATATTAAATGTGTTTGTGAACATTACTTTAAAATACCTTATGCATTTATTGGTTTAGTCTTTTGATACGATCATATTGAGATTATCCTTCTGGAAATGAGCACAAAGTATCTGAAGATATTTTGAGTATTTATTTGCAAGTTTTGTGAAATGTGTGAAGTGCAAAATTTTTTGTCCAGCTGTACCAACCTGACAGTTCCTCTCCCCCTTCTTTATGGTCTTCTTTCTTTTAAAGATTGTGTCTTCAACAGTTTGAATAGAAGAAACTGGTGGTGTGTTTCAGTTGTAAAGGGAGTGGCAACAACGTCTTTAAGCATTTATAAAAAGGCCTGAATTAGCACAAAGAAAATGAACAACTTTTAGCTCAAGGCCTGAACTTAAATGACGGTTTCCTGAGGGGATTGCCAGTAGTAGTTCTTTCTACTTAGGAGACAGTGAGCCCTATAATGATGATGATGATGATGATGATGATGATGATAATAACAACAACAACAACAACAACCACTAACAGTTTTTTATGCTATTTTATTTAGGCAATTTTTTCCCTTCTCATTCTGAAGCAGTACATCCTGCACAATGTGCACTCCACAGTGTTCATTAGCTGGCTCATCAGCTGTCAGTTATAGACTTTTTTTTTTCCAAACATCTATCAGAAACTGCAGAAATTAATCTACATAACTACAAAATCATAAATAATTGAGTTGGAATAGAGCTCAACCATCTGTCTAGTGGTAGGTTACTTCATTTAAAAATGCTGCTTGGAAGATGTTTATGTGTACTTTACAAACAAGTTATTGTACTTGATTTGAGGATGTCAGTTATGGTCTCTACCTGAGCAATCAATGACACAGGGGACACTTATGTGGGAGTCTGACAATGTCACAACCTGAATTCTGAAGGGCAGTACTGAGTTCTGGTTGCTGGTACTTTGGCTCAAAAGGGCTGGGATCTTAGCTGAATTCGAGGATGTATTAACAACAGCTAGAAGGCAGAAAGCGTAATGAAAGTTGGAAAGGAAAGAAGAGTAGCTTACATCTGAGATGGAAAAGCAGAGAGGCACAGAAAGGAAAAAATAATTGCTAAAATTGATGCTCAGACAAATAATTACACACTTTTGAACAGGAACTATTGAGAAGATCAGATATAAACAGTATTAGGGTTGAATTGTATTAGAAAATAAAAACAAAAATCCTGCATGTATCGAATATAGCTGTGAAAAATGGAATCAAAAACTTGGAAACACTGCTATTTATGTTAGGAATTGATATCTCATTTAACTTCCTAACTAAGCAGTCATTCCTGTATTGCTATCACTCTTATGTATTGCTTGCTCCAGTTACATTTAAATGATCAAAATAGTTACTTATGAACCCAAATTAAATTAAAAAACAATTGCATACTACCAGGTGAGAGGCTCTGTTGACATATTTCTAAATATGAAAGAATTTATGAATTTTACAAGCCCTTAAATGCCTTTGGAATAATTCTTTATTATGGCAGAAATAAAAATTAATTCCATGGTAACATATGCTGCAGTATAAGCAAACAATTTCTTAGTGAGTTTTATTTTATTCTTCGCACTGTTATTTAACAGTGTCACTTGTTCATGTAGTTTACCTAATGTGCTGAAGGTTGAGCCTCAAAATAAGAAACTTTTTTTAGCTGACAAGTTGCAAGCATAATACATGCCTAAAAAGCAATTAGAATATATGTAGAAAACAGCAAAATTCAAATTTGCAAACAGGAGAAGACTTGAGCAGCATTCTACTCAAGGAGGTTCAGACAGGAGTTTCACTGCCTTGTAGCTTTAAGCAACAGTAAAGTCTAGACTGGACAGAAAGTAATAAGGTATAAATAATGTAGGTAGAGTTCATAGAAAGCTTCCTTATATAGTTTTTAGACAAAATATTCAAGGATATTGTTTTGTTCCTCAAATACTGTTTTACAAATAAAATTTTAACATGGAAAATTAGATAACAGTTGATATAAATAAACAAATAAACAAAAGTCAAACAAGAAATAGGCAAATGAAAAATATGCAAAGGAGAATCTCATCACGTTTTTGGAGAAGGACAGAATAGTCAAGCATACTAAATAAAGCACTTCAAATTAGGCTTGGTCAGATGTGTAAAATCAATTGTCAACTAGTTAATAGTTTCTCTTTAATGAGAAAGTCCTTCATATGTCACTTATTTCACGTATTCTGTTTCAATGATCCAGTCTTTAGCTTGGTATGGAATGGAATGATGGCTATGACCAGCTGGATTTATTACATTATTAGCATCTTATCTCCATTACAAAGAAGAAATTATCTTTGTTAGTTCTCAAAAGTGGTTGTAAGGGCTTAATCACAGCAACAATGCAACCAGAGTTGAGAAATAAATGTACCCTAGTTTTGTAACTTTGCCTACAAGGCCGTGATCCTACTCATGATGAAACTACTGAACATGTAATGGCCTGAGGATCTTTGTTCCTAAAAACTGGGTTAGCAACTAGAATCAATCACAGATGGAATCCTTTGTTTTCTTGCATATGTGACATTTGTGTGTATGTCTTAGGAGAAGGATTTCTGAATAAAAAAGTCCTTTTGGCATTTGAGCTACTGAGCTTGATGTTAAAGATACTTCTTGTCCAGTGGAAGTGGAAGAATGCTGAAAAATACAAAAATAGAAATAGTTTCTGCATTTTATTTTATTCTGTATCTTTTAATTTATGGAAGATTTTTTTGAAATTTAAATTTATTGTCTCAGTCTTTGCAGTCCATGTGCCTTACCAATAGATCAGTGCCTGCCCCTCCTCTTCCCCTCAGTCTCCTCCTCTCCAGGCTGAACAGACCAAGTGTCCTCACCTGCTCCTCATACACCTTCCTCTCAAGGCCCTTCAGCATCTTCATTGTCCTCCTTTGGATGCTGCCTAAGAGCTTAATATCTTTTTTATATTGTGGTGCCTAAAATTGCCACAATATTCAAGGTGAGGCTGCCCCAGTACGGAGAAGAGCAGGCACATACCAATTGCTTCAACATATGGTATGATGGTCACAAGTACTGACAGACACCACAACAAGGGAAAGACGGTTGACTTGCTTATAGTCTATCCTTGTGAAACATGGTTTAAGTTTATTGACATTTTTGGTTTTATTTCACAACCTTTACCAAGTTACTAATAGTAGAGATGTACTGTCGTTTGTAGGTGAATGTGAGTTGTGCCCACACTGCCTCAGAGCTGCACACAGAGCGCAGAGCTAATCCTGTGCTGAAAAAGCTGCCAGTCTGCATATGTCAGGTTGTTGTCTTTGTGTTCATGTGGCTACTTGGCTTCTCTTTGCTGCAGAGCACAGACAGGGCCTGCTTGAATTTGCTTGTATAATTTTGCATAGCTATGTTCTCTCTCTTCAGTGGCTTATATGTAAAAATCAATATATAATTTTTCCACAAAATGTTACTGGGAGGAAAGAGAAAGTGCATGTTGTGAGGTGATCAGGTTTTCTTTTGTTTGCCTCATAAATATATGAGTCTGAAAATTAAATAGTGCTGCTGAAGTCCATCTTAGACCCTGCCAGAAATGTAGCAGACTGACAGTGTGTTTACTGATAGATTATGCTGTATTCAGAATGCTGTCACTTTAGTATGTTGTCCCCTCACTTTTTCAGCCTTTAACTTGAAATTAGATACATGTGAACTTTGAATCACTGAGGGGAAGGGAACTTTTTTCTTTCCTTGAGGAAACTGTTTTTCTCAGGAAAAAAACTCCAAACTCATCAGTTACAGATGAGCACACGGTCAGCAGTAAAATAATAAATGCATCAGTGGACAGATGAAACCCATTGTATAGCCAAGACATCAATGTGTGAAGGAAAACAGCAGCATGAACAGATTTTTTCAGATATCATCTGGAAGGTTTTTATCAGTAAATCAGACTCCCTTCCCTTCCCTTCCCTTCCCTTCCCTTCCCTTC
>JAWWEV010000115.1:47217113-47249317 GCA_035583235.1 Hafferia zeledoni | reverse complement strand
ATAATAATAATAATAATAATAATAATAATAATAATAATAATAATAATAATAATAATAATAATAATAATAATAATAAGGATAAACAAGTAATTGCACAATGCAATGGCTCACCATGCTGATTCCAGATCCTCATTCCTGTACCCAGATCGGTCTCCCTTCCAAGTAATTCCCCCAGTTTATATACTGGGCGCACTGTTCTGTGGTGTGGAATATCCCTTGGGTCAGTTTGGGTTATCTGTCCTGGCTATGCTCTCTCCCAGTTCCTTTGCATACCTCCTCACTGGCAGAGCATGAGACATGAAAAAAGTTCTTGACTTAGGATAAACACAACTTAGCAAAAAACTACAACATCCGTGTGTTATCAACACCACTCTCATTCTGAACCCAAAACACAGCACTGTAACAGCTACTGAGAAGAAATTACCTCTACCCTTGCTGAAACCAGGACATCGATGCAAAAAGTCTCTTCAATTCAGTTTACATTAGGCTGGATTCAAGAGGTGTTATATGTTCCAGGCAGTGTTCTTGACTGGAGTGTATCATACATGTACTGACATTGTGACTATCTACGTAGAATAAATAGCATTCAAAAGTTATGCCAGTAAATAAATATTTTTTATTAATTTTACCCATTTATACTAGCTTAGAAGTCACTGCTGTCCTCAGTCTAATCTCAGCAGATTTACTCAGAATTTCCAGCATCTCCAGTCTCATTGGTCAGCATCATTTTATGTTAACTCTCGACTTGCAAGAGTAGTTCTTATGAAAATAGATATGTAAAATATTTGAGATAATACTAGAAGCACTATGGTCACTCTATGGTGGAAACTACTTCAGAGCAAGGAATGATTGAAATTTAATGCCTGGATTTGTCACAATTTGTAATTTTTGTCATAACAATCCTATCTGGGAACCTTGACGCCAGACTTCCCCAGACACCACCTTTAGAACTTACAATCAAAGGGGAATTTTATAGCTTCAAATAAAGATTTCTTTAAAAATAGATTTAAAGAATATTGTGCTAAGCTGTCTGTTATGGATGCAGACTTTTAGGAGGTGTTGCCAAATGTTATGAGACAGTGAGTATTTTTGTAACTGCACTTTTCAGTATTACACTTCAAAGATCCTATCTAATTATCTTTAAGTAGGATTATGTACCAAGAAATATATCTTGGTAAGATGTGTATATGATGACCATAAACCAAAATGCAAATCTACACAGTTTCAAAGGACATAAAAAGATTACAAACACGGATCTTTCCTTTGTCCTCATTTGATTTCCTCCTCCCTTTCTGCTTTGTCTAACACATAAAAGCCATTTAAAACAATTTCAGTGTATGAGTTATTCCTCATGTTTTTCTTGCAACATGATGTAGTATAACAAGATGTGATAAGGTAGTGATGGAACAAAGAGGCATACAGTAAACAAATATGTCTCTAAAGATGTTCCTACAGAATAATGAACTTCTCAGTGAAGCTTAGTATATTAAATGCATCCAAGACATCAATATCCTAGATGTTAAGTTAGTTGTCATACAGATATCCAGTTTTGTGGCCATGAGGATGGCATGCAACTTCTTAAATTTAATTTCTGAAACTTTATAAATAGTTTAGCTTTGGATAGAGAAGGAGGACATGTGCTGTGACAGTCATGAAATAGTTACTATTTAGAAGCCAAGTGCCTAGAAATAGTGGTATTTATTCCCACATATCAAAGGAAATGCCTTCACTCACTACAATAGGCTTTGATTAATGCCTCTGAGAATACACAGGGTGGGAAAAAATGACATGACTCTGCAGTTTTCTGAAATTGAAAGAAACTTCAGTCTGTTGAAAATCCAAATGCTTTAATTTTATCTAGACTTACAGTGCTCCAGCAAGTCAAAAGTGTTTAGAAAATCATTTATTTAATGGTTGTTTCCTTAGTAGTGTCTCATATTTCTCAGCCACGGGAGGTCACAGTGACTTGCCAAAGGTCATTAGATAGAAAAGTGGAGAAGAAAACCAAGGACGCTCAAGTCCTAATGAAGTGACTCCTCTGCTAAATGCAATTTTTTTAGTTTTACTAAATGCCAGAGGAATCTTCTTGCTGTTGATGTGTTTAGATGTTTTACTTCTGTACCACCGTATTTGAAATAATTAATCAGAACAGTATTAGGGTTTAGTGTATTTGTATACAACATCTGCAACGCCCTAATTTTTCCTAGGTAAATACTAGTTGTGTAATATATTCCCTCTTTTTGGTTAAAAGTAGTAATCTGTGGTTTCTGCTTGGAAAATGTAGGGGCTTGCAGTCTACCTCTATTTATTATATTTTTCTTTATTATTGTGGAGATCTTTTGCAGCATAATCACTCTGTATAGATACATATGACCTCCACCCCCACCCCCCCACCCCCCACCCCTTTTATTTTTTAATAAGGTTTAAGTAAGAGTCTAATTTCTTCTAGCAATTATTCATATCTAATATATTTGCAGTGTGAGACGGGTCATTCTAAATGTTCCCTAGAACAGATACAGGATTCCCTGAAGTAGCGCTTTGATTGTTAAACTCTGTTACTTTCCCTCCTTTAAACTGGTTAAACAAATAAACTGGTAATGGAGAAAAAGTGTCTTTCAAAAGACTTGTGATTTTTCCAGTGACAAATGGCTCTAATGCAATTAAGCTTTTCTGTTCTGAAAGTAACTTTCTATGAAAATTGTGATGTAAGGTTTCTAAGACTCACATTCAAGCTAGCAGTTTGATCCAACTGGATCTAGTACAGAGATTCTGACTTTTCCAACTCTTTGCATTAACTAAGTACATATCTGTTGAGAGATTTGAGACTGAGTTGAGGTGTCTTGTCCATCCTTATGGCTGACAGAAAGGTGTGTATGACTTACAGACTTCCAAGGTGCATTGTGCCATATATTCTGCTCACCATACCAAATAACTAGAATGAGCCGTCCTTCTGGCAAAATAATATTTGCCCCAAAAATAGCATTTCTGAATTCTTTCCTTGAGAGTTCTGACTAATATTTTTCCAGATTAAGAAGTGATTTCATGAACAAACTTGTGGGGTTTAATCCTATTTTTTTTTTTTTAATTTTAATTCTCTTAAATCCATTTTCAATTTTTGTTTCTTAAGTTACAATGTGTCTGTTTTCAGTATTGCTCTTATCTCATTGTATACATATAATAGTATATTTATATAATATAAATAGAAACCAAAACTTGTTTATAACAAAACAATATTTCCTTTCCCAATCGTGTATCAGACATACTAAGGAAATGGTTTAATAGCCATTGATCACAATTTTCAGAGCTTATACATTTCAAATTTTTAATGACTGCTATCCTGCTTTCTTTTGTGGCCCAAACATGATTTGACAATAAAGGCATAGAATACTTCTAATCAAAAGGAAAATGACTACAAAGGAAAATAAAATGTAGATACTGTAAATGTCAAACTATGACTAAATTGGACGAGTACGGAACATTCAGACCTGATTTGCTTTAAAGTGTCTAAATCATGAGAATTCAAAAGCTCTGGTGTTTTGACAGCAAAATAGCCTTTTTCACTTTATCCCCAAAGAAATTAAAGTGTGCTGGATTTTCTGTAAAAATATAACATGGATTCATATGAATCCATGTTTTTAAAAACAGTGAAAAATTGAATAAGACTAAGGCAGATAGTCCATCTTAAATTTCCTTAATTCCTTCAGAACAAGCCCAGTGGTGTGCTAGAGTGGATGTAATTGCTACATACAACTGAAAGGAAGTATCACAAACTGTGTCCTACTTTTCCTAATTATACTGCAACTAGCCATAGTATAAACTAGGAAATGTCACACTGGAATGGGCTTCTCTTTTACAAAGCATTGGAACATACACGCTCTTCACTGTGTCACCCGCTGTCTTTTGATATGCCAGTCCACTGGTTTTTAATGAGACTTGGGTGTTTAGTTACTTCCATTTTCGTAGAAAATTTCCACATTAAAGTTCACCAGCTGTTTAAGTCCTTTGATAAATAAGGCTTTACTGAAACTGCTCCTGAGCCCTTACATGGCAGAGGATCTTTGTGATGTACTGCAATGTTGAGTGGGAGTAAGAACAAACTTTGTCCTTTTTCAATGGGTGGAGGACGAAATCGGGTAACTTTACTTATAAGAGATGAAGGCAAGCCAAGAGGTCAATCTGTGTGTGTGTGTGTGTGTGTGTGTGTGTGTGTGAGGTAACTACGTACAATGGAATTAGGTACAGACTGGCTTTACTGTGCTTTGTCAGGGATTCCTTTGCAGGACGGTCCTGGGAAAGCCTGCTTTCATCAAAGAGTATGGCCAATATGGCTTTCGTTTTTAAACAAGGAGCTTTCATTTCTGTTTGGGCCATTCACTGTGTAGAATCAAAAATCCTTATCAAAATTCTGACTCTCTTTTTCCAAGTAGCTGCTAAAGGAAGCAATATGCTACATTCTTAATATGCTACATTCTTAATATATTTAATGTTGTTAATCAAGTTACTTTTGCTATGGTCTAACTAATTTTTAGGAGAATGCCAGGATTTTGTGAATGCCATAGAAACATTTACTCTGTCTTAGGAAAATAATTCAGCTTAATTCGGCTGAAAGTCAGGCTAAAAACCTACATTGGAATAACTCTGGGGATACTAAGAAATTATGAATCAAATAGCGGCAATTTTGACTTTCTTTGCAAAATACCTTTCCTTTTTTTTAATTACTCTTTCAATTAATTATGTAGCTCAGTAACATATGAGAGAAATACCTTTTTTCCCATGAAAAAAACTTGACACTAAATATTTAAAAAAAATTTGTTTGATAGGAAATACATTTTGTTTATTTTTTCCATAATCAAATTAAAATATATTTCAAAACTGTAAAACCCAATGCAGAAAAAGAAAGAACTTTTACCTTTCATATAAACTCACTGCCATATTTTTGTTTTCTAAATGCATGTAGAACTTATTTTTTATTTCTCCTTTCTGGATAAGAAGATTTATGACCTATTTTTCTTAAATTTTCTAATGTTCTGATGAGAAGCTTGACTTATCTTTGTAGTCAATGAGGGATGAAGAAATGTTGCTTGACATGGAGAAATGCATACATTTTGTCACTAAAGGACAGGCTAATATTTGTATGCTTTGTTTGTCTTACATAAACCTATCGATTGCACTACAGTTCCTGAATTGCTCCTAGCAAGAGTTATGTGAAATAAGTTTGCGTTTTAGCATGAAAATTACTAGAATGTGTGTGATGCTCTCAAGAGGAATAAAAAGTGATCAGGCCTGGAGCTTCTGCTGGCTCAAAGGAGAGATGATGATGATTTTTAATATGGAGGCAAAACATACTGGTGTAATTGGAATGCTGATAGCTAAATTTGTATGGAAAATGGTTTAAATGCTCTGTTTCACTTATTTCAGTACTCTTTTTGAAAAGTTTTTTTTGCATAGGGAATGTACCATGATTGCATTTTTGGTGGACTTTTTCTGTATTGTTCACTTGGCAGATCAGTAGTTTGGTATTTCATTTATTTTCCTCAAATTTTACATTGTTCTTAAAGTGGAAATGACTTAATTCAACATGTTTTAAGAACTGACACAGCCAGAACATCCACAACTGTCTAGTTTCTATCTATTCTGACTAGGTAAAATAAAATATTTGTTTTCAAGTAAGTTGTGTAACAAAGGGTAAACAGACTACTATGAAACCAATCCATCTGTCATATAATGTACGTTACTGTATTACATCAGCAGCCTATTTTTTAAATGCCAGATATAATTGATACTGATAGCTTACCATACTGTAATACAATTAAGATCAATTTTTTTACCAAAGTATAATTTAAAAATCACTAGTAAAAATCTGCTTTTATGCTAGCAATTATACTTCTGTATTTAATGCGGTTTAATAGCTGGAAGCAATTTCAAGGACCAAGACAACTAGAAATTTAGTTTTTATACAGGATTTCTGTTCTCTAGATGCTGAAATATTAGTGGACATGCTTACTTCCTGCAGTCTGCCCTTGTCATAGAACAGAGAGCAATGCAGAAATCACCAAACTGCTTGGGCTTTCTCTTCTTCGTTATATTGGTGAAACACTGCATGGCTTAACCAGAGAGGTGGTGGGTGCTCCATCCCTGGAAACATTTAAGGTCAGGTTGAATGGGGCTCTGAGCACCCTACATTAGTTGAAAATGTCCCTGCTCATAGCATGGGATTTAGACTGGATGACCTTTGGAAGTTCCTTCCAACCCAAGCTATTCTATGGTTCTATGATACGTGTTCCTCCTTGAAGTTTTGTTGTGAATGGAGAAGTAATCTTGTTTTTTGATCAGCTTTCTAATCAGCTACTATCCAGACCAGCTTGGAAAACCTCAAAATATACTAGGGGTCATTTTCTAAATTGTTATTCCATTTTCATATCATTGTTTGCTCTGAAATGTTATTTCTGCCACTGTAATTCAAAGTATTTCTTGTAATTACTTTTCCACTCTTCAGTATTTGAAGGATAATGATATTGAACTTTTTTAAAAAGGTCTCCTCCTTGGTCAGCAGCAGCTGCTTCTAAAATGATCTGCTGCTGTAATATGGCTTTGTAATGTTTGGGTCTTCTGACAAGCAAGGAAAAGAGATTCCAACTAGACAGATTTAGATTTAAAAAAATTAGTACCAGGTGACACAAATAAAAAAGGTGTACCACTTTAGAAAACATCTGGTTTTGTAGACTTTGGAAGTAAATGACAGTATTTTGGAGTCCATATAAGTATTGTCCTGGGGAATGCTACTTTTTTTTTTTTTAGGTAGATGAATATATCATTTCTCTGCTATAGCTAATGTTTTTTTGAGTGTTTTCTCTGAAGGCAAAATGTGCCATTATTTATATTTCACTTTTGTGTCTAAGTTAGGTATGTATAAGGTAACTTAATTCCTTATTTTGCATCTCCTGCAAAAAATGTTTGCATTTGTTTATTTCTTTTCGTTTCATCCTGTGTGCTGACCAGGCTATCAAACATTTTGACCATTTTGTCGTATTGTTTTGAAAGGTCCATTTGGGAACTTGGAGGTCAGGTTTCCAGTTGAGCTTATCTGTTTCTAAAATATATAGGATGCTCCATTTTTATTGTCAGGAGTATCATATCACAAATGATCAGCAGAACTCAAGAAATATCTTGGCTTTGAAAGACTGTATTTTTAAAAATATGCATTTTGTCCAAGAGACATTATTTCTATCTCTGGTAGCACCGTTTTGAAGTTTAAGTCATAGCATGACAGATTAGTAAACATTATTTATAGGTTTAGTGGCTTCAATTTTTTTTTTTTTTAATGCAGTATTCTTAGAGAAATACCTCTATTAATAAAAATACTCTTTCCTAACATCACCTTCATTAAGTTGTGTTTCCTTCTCATGTACCCATAGTGATGCTTTCCTTTCCTCTGTCATTCCAACCAATGTTTCACACCTGTGATGGAAATAACAATTTTACTGAAAGCAGAAATATAATTCCACTTTAGTGGTTTTGAAATTTCACCATCTGGATGGGGTTTTTTTAACTCCTTTGGATAGGCTTTCCCTGGTTTGGTTGTGAAACACTAGCATTCAAGGTTTGAGAAATTTGTGTTTTTAATTGATTTTAATTAATAATGTGTAAGTTCCATGAAAACCAGATAAGTAAACTGAAATGCTCTCTGGAATTTAAACATGAAAACCATTCATTTAAAGTGGTAAATTTTGCATCAGTTCATAGACTTTTATATTTCCTCTGTCTGATTGTGACATTTCCTAAATATAGAAAATGCTTCTTGGCTTGGAAAGGCTAGAGTAAAAATAAAGTACGAAGTATTAATAGTAGGAAACAATTTTAAAGCATATTTGAATTATTTTTCAATGGGTTAATTTAAAATAATATAACATTTTTTCCGTACTATGATTTTGTTGTTTGAATTGCATTTTCATGAAGGCCAAGAAGCTGAAATTGCCCACTAGCTGATTTTTTGTAGCGTTGGTATAGCATTTTCCATAACCTTTTCTTGATTCCAAAGCTGAATCAGTATGATATATTCCTCCAAAGTTATATGGGGTTTTTTGTAATGCCAGTTGAGGAGTTTTTAGAAACTCCTTCAGTCTGCTGATCACAGTCCAGCTATATACCATTAATGTACATTCAGTGAACAGGATGTATGTTCTATGTATCCAGATGTAAGGTTCTTGGGTGAAACAAAAGTTTATGTAATTGAACAAAATGAGAGTAATAGCTCATGCAGTGCAACAGGTTTGTTGACAGAATTCTGACGTGCTAAATTCTCAAAAAATATATTGACAGAAGCAAATTAGCACTATTTTTCTGATTTAGAATAAAGTACTTTTTTTTTTTTTTTTTTTTTGGTGTGTGTGTGAAATACAGCCTGAATTATGTGTTTTCAGTTCAACTAATCCAAAGATGGCACAGTAAGAAAAAACTGCAGGGTGGAGGTGGAAATAAAAGATTACTGGGAGATATTCTATTTACCCAGTGTATGAGGCAGATTAAAAACTGGCAGCAAACCAGTTGGTGCATCAAACCACAAGCTCAACATTAGCAGTCCTTGGGAGAAAAGATAATTACTTATTGGCATAAACAGAATGTATTATATGTTATCTTCCAGATTTCCCATTCAATGCTGTTTGGTTTTTATTTGATGGGGATTAACCTTTATTCGGTCTTTACCTGGGAATTACTGACAGCTGTACCTTCCAAACAAGCTACAAGTTACAGGTTAATGACAGGAGTTCAAAGTATGCTTTTAAGTTGTCTTTCTTTATTAAGATAGGTATAGGAATGAAAACCACAAGAACTACTTGTATGATTTGTATTAAACTGCAAGCATGTTTTAAATAAAATACAGGTTATGTTGATTTAGCATTTTAGTTGCATGAATAAGACAAGAACATGCTTAAAATTATAATTCAAACCCAGTTCTAAATCGGCAAAGTGTGTAGAGCCTTTCATGCAAGCTCAGTGATGAAGATACAGGCTTGATGATAAGGAGAAGCCCAGTGGGACTGATCATTTAAATAACAAAAAGTCAGGTCTCAAAAATAATTGCACAAAACTGGTATTGATTTTCAAATTAATTCAAAATAGCCTAAATTATTTTTAATAACTGACAAAGGTTTGCCCTGCACTCATTTAATGTAAGCGCAGGCTATTAGTAAATATAGTACCACACTTGTTTTACAACCAGTCTGGAACATTACCATTATATTGTATCTGACACAGTATGCATAAAGAGGACAAATAAATTTGAACCTTAAGGAGAAATTGAGATTGACAATTACAAATGAAGCCATAAGACTGATGACAGATACGGACTTTTGTGCTGCATGTGAAACCAGGGCATTTTTGGCATTCCACAGGTATTTTGTTTAAGGACAGAGTATGAACTGTTTGCTCATACCAGTGTCTTCATACTATGAAGGAAAGGAACATGAGCAGAGGTGCCAGCGTCACAGGTACATGTAGAAAATTAGGCTCTTCAAAGAAACTCCACTGCATCTATTTAATATGACTGGAAACTTTTGTGTTAGCTTGTCATTTGATTTATGATGTCAAATAATTACTTCAGCAAATAGAGGCTCTGGAAATAATGAGACCAGTCATTCTTGTACTCTTTTAATTATGTTAATCTCTAATTTAATGTTCATCAGAGAGTACTTAGAGTAGTTTCCTGTATTGGTAGGCCAGAGATGAATTATTGCTGCTTTGTTTTTCGGCAAGCTCAGAGAGTTTGTGCGTGATTGTCATTAACAGTTTGGTTAATCTTACATGTTTCAAGCCATCTTTCAGTGCTGTACTTTAGTCATAAATCTAAATGTACTTTTCTGGACTTCTGCATGTTTTAAAGTTGGTTTTTATCCCAAATAGGAATGAAGAGTTGCAATAACCCAATTCTGCATTAAATGAAAAATGCTGAGATCTTTGTTATGGAGGTATTAAACCATCTCTTTTCTACACACTTGATTTAGAAAAGGGATTGTCAGCACTCCTAAACTGAGATTATTTGTTTTACTTTGCAGAGCGAAATACAAATCAGGCAATCAGTTCACCTATGTCTTTGCTTGTCGATGCAGCCTCCTGGGATTTTTAGTTCCTGTATTTTGTGCTCTTTTCTTCTCAATGATGCAGCCTAACTAGCTGTACTAAGCCCCCTGGTTCACTATTTGGTCAGCTCTCAGGTGGCACTGTGATGATTCAATTAAAGAAGGATATTTCAGTGATTGGTGGCACATGTAGTCCAGCTCACATGGGAAGACTGAGGTTCCTAAACTGAAACTTTGCTGAGGTGCTTTAGCCCTTCATGTAAATATGAAGGTCTCAACAGAAAATTTGTAGTATAATTGACACCAGGTGAGAACAGAGCATAAGTAATACAATAGAGTTTAAAGAGAGGAGCACTCTTGAAAGGAAGAGCAGGTACAGGTAACTAATTAACAGTGTAATGATAACAAGGTGAGAATCAATCTATCTATCTATCTATCTATCTATCTATCTATCTATCTATCTATCTATCTATCTATCTATCTATCTATCTATCTTCTGTATAATTAGTGTGTGATGGAAAACAGAGAAAAAGGTGACCATTACCTTGTAAGGAAACTTGCATCTTTCTCCTGCCCTTCAGGTTTTGTTCAGCCCATATTGCTTGATGTACATCTCTGTATGGTGGGCTGGTTAAGGAAACCTCCTGCAACCCTCTGGCTGGCTGCAGTAATGACATTGGGCTTTGTAAGGTGTTAAAAGTAGCAAGGGAAGAAATGTCTGAGGAAGTAAGGAGGGGAAAAATGTCTAAGGAAACTTGTTGCATAGTGTAGGAGGTCATTACATACTGTAAGTGTTTCTGCTTCTTAACAAGTTTGGATTAAGTTTGTAGTTAGTTCCACTGGGTTATTCCACTCTGCATTTGTGTAAAAGAAAGAAGAAGGATTTTAGTAAAATTAAGAAAGCTGTAGTGTGGGTGGACTCCAGTACACTCAACATAAGAGGTTCTGAGGTATGATACTAAATAAAAAATTATGCTGAGTTTCATTATAATGTCCCTGGGTAGATTTTTACTCCCTGGCACTGAGTTGTTGTTGTTGTGCTTTGCTTTGTTTTGTTTTTAATGTTTTTGTTGTTTTCTTTTGTTTTGTTTTGGTTTTTTTTAGGAATAGAAATCTAATTGATATATTTGTATACGTCGAAGTAGGTCAAGGCTTCAAGTTTTTACCATGTATCTCTTGAACTTCAGTTGGTTACAGACCAATTACTTTTTCTAGTATTGGAATCCTTGTATCTAGTGATCATCTTTATGTGGAGTTCATCGAGTCTCAATTTTAAAGGAAGAAAAAACTCTTGTCCTGCACTGACAAACTTTTTGCACTTTTGACTTTTCTTGTCTTAGAATTAATGAAGAAAAAAACCCACTTCTTAATATGCAGTGATAGTGAATTATGGTGCAAGTTGATTATGGTGCAAGATGTGCAGAGGGTTAGCAATGAAATTCATGTTTATATAGAGAAATTTAAAGATCAGGGTCTCCCCCCACAAACCACATGACACTGAAATCTAGGGAAACATAAAAATTCTGCTCGTAGGTGTTGTGTTCATTTCAACTAGCTATAAGTAACTAAAGGATACTGATCCTGGTTCGCAGTCAAGACCTCCACTGTCAATAATGGAGAAATACAGATCCCTCTGGGTAGGTGATAATTAAAGATAGAAGAGGGGAATTGTGTCCTATATGGCAGAAGCCTCTAAAGATATTAAAGAATAAAAGCCTAATAAGCATAGTCCTTCAGTGGACTTTTAGCAACAGGCAGCAATGAGAACCATCACTTTCCTTTCCCATCTGATAACTTTTGATCTTTTCCCCATGGTCATATACCACTGACTCTGTGGGTGTGTTAGTTCTCTGTGGGTTTTGCTCCTGAGGTAAGTCATGCATGCCTGCATGCCTGGCTCAGCGTGTTTGGAGCGGAATCAGCTGGTATTACTCAATGGCTCCTGTATGCTGTAGCCTTTCTATTACAGGAGGTTACTCTCTTTCATTTTGCTTCATATAAGATGCATTGTCACTGTTGTCATATGGATAGTCTTGGAAATAGATTTCACAGAGTACTTACATGTCAAGATGAAGACTTCAAATTATTTTCACAGGGAGACAAATGAAGTTTTAAATATTAATATTGTAACTTTGTTCTGAGTTGCCTATGCATCAGAAGGTTAGTGAGTTTTTATCATGGTTAGAATTGCCTGACTGGTAAAAAAGTTGCACATATTTTGAAGAATACTTCGATTTATAAATGGTGACTTCTTTCTAGCTATACTTTGCCTGTTAATGATATTTAATGGTGAACTTAAAGCTAAAAGATGTGCTTATACAACTTCCTTTTTTCAAGCATATTGAGCTTCATTTCAGAGTGATCAGAAAGCAAATTATTTGTGGATTTGTTTTCTCTGAGTTCTTTGAGAATGTTTGGGGAGAAAAAAGATCCCATTGCAAAATCAAACAGTCAGGATTAGCCAGGTAACAATATATGAAAAGAACTATGAAAGTCTAATTCTGAGGTGAAATGAAGACACTTATATTTGAGCATTGGGTCAGCTGACTCAGAAACAAACAGTGACACATCAGGAAGGACAATTATTATATCAGGCAGCACCATGTGTTTCCCAGATTAGAGTTCTTGAGCAAAATTGGATTAAGATTTTATTTCATCATTCTAATTAAACTATTCTGCCCTTTTCATTGTCTTAGGTCATTTTTGATGAATGACTGAGAAGTGCCTTGACTGCTGCTTTCCAAATATAATTAAATGAGATGTTTTTTAGTGAAAGAGATTATGTATTTGCTGAATTTAAAGGAGGTAAAGCAAAAATAGCCCCTTCGTATACTGAAAGTTAAACTGTGCATCTGCATATGTTGGATTACATTGTTTTGAATCTGTAACTGAAACATTTATTTTAAAATTACTCTTCATTTTCTTGAGTTCTTATGTTTGAGATTTAAAGTAACCACAAACAAGTGACTTCTTAGATTTCTGTGCAAAAAGGACAGGCAAATACAAATTTTGTAGTCTAACAGGTAACATGCAGAATCCCAGGTCAACTGTAATTAATTAGCAGTCTGCTGTTGTGTTGTTTCAGAACATTGCCACTCACTTAGGAAGTAATTTTTGTTCACTGAGTTAAGCAGGTAGCTCACAATGGTGTGGTCTGGAGTGTGAGCTGCCTTTTGAACAGGGGGTATTCACTCTTAACATGGAAAAATAATACGAGTTTGCTGTAAAGGAGAAGGTGTAATTTTGCAGGGCAAACATCCTAGAGCAAACTTTGTTAATCAAAACCAGAGAACTCTCTCAGAGCTGCAGTCCCTATCAGAGTTAGATTTTGTGCACTTTAGATTAAATCCTGTCCATGGAGGAAGTTTAGCAAAGCATATGTGAATGTCAGTTAACAATTTATTCCATGTACCCTCAAAAGACTGGTTACTGACAGCTCTAGCAAAGCTGGGCATTGAATGTTTGCACTCATGTTCTTGAGCTTGAGCAAGTGGTAACTGCATCCCTCTACTTGCAACATTATGTTCCAGGATTGTGTTTGTATGAATCTTTATTACAGTGCAAATATACCTTTATCATGTTGTCTTATGTATTAACTGTCTTCTAAACTTTGTCCTAGTGTAACATATGTTGCAGTCCTAGCAATATTCTTATAAGCTTACTATGCATGTGTGCAATTGATTATCAAATATGATCAGCAAAGATATTCACTTGAATGTGAGTGACTTTTTATTCACTTCAGGGCTCAGTAAGATGGTTTACCAACTGAATTTAGAAGGGGTGGATGCAAGCCTTCAGTGACTATATAGCTTCCATTTCATAGAGAATGATTTGTATGCTTGACAATTTCTTCAGAAATCTATTAATAGCCTTTTCTACTTAAATTATTAAATTCCATGTCAGATGAACATTGGTTCTTCTGTTCTGTTACGTTCACACGTTGCTTAATTCTGAGCAACAGACTCAGTTTTTCGCATCCTTCTAACAATAGCTACTTCTCATGTGTACTTTTTAGTTTATACTACACCCCTGGATTTATGTTCCTTGAGTTGTTAATGTATGATCCATAAGTACATGGAGATGGAAACCTCCAGACACTCTCTGTGTAAATATGTTTCACATGAGCCGTTGAATTAATTGATTTTTGGTTGGTTGGGGTTTTTTGGTGGATTTTTTTTCGGTTGTTTTTTTGTTTGTTTGGTTGTTGGGGTTTTTTTTGGTATGGATTTTAGTTCTTTTCCTTACATATCCCACTGGTACCCCCAAATGCTGGTTCTATCCAACCCCCTTATTGGACCAATTAATGCACAGCTGCACGCAATGGTTGCTAACGTGGGTCACCTGATTTCAGTGGTAAAAAGGTGCATGGCAGAATTTTGTCTGCTAGTTTGCTTCTACAACACACCCCAGCCACAAACTTTAAATGAATTCTCTGGGAACCTATTGGGATATAAAGGTGAGATAGAAAATAATTTTCGGCTTTTACTAATAAAAGAGTATAAAATGACCTGTCATGTAGAGTTTTTCATAAGGAGTATGTAGGTGATTTAAGTAAAAAGGAAGAATAGTTGTAATTAATTTTTTTTACAATTTATTGAATATTTTAAGAAGTTAGATCTTAAAAAAAAAAAAGATGGAAGCTATAAAATGTGTAAACTTCAATTATGAAAAGTGCAAGGAGAAGAACTGACGTTGTAAGCTAATGACTGCATATTCTTTCTGCTTTTCAGTAAAAGGCCTTGTTATTCATAGTTCACAGGAAAGTGAACCTTTGGGTTAGGCATAATTTATAAAATGTACGGTCCACATTAGTCTAAAAATTGAGCTGGAATAAATGAGCTAACATAAGAGTATATAAAAAAAGGCAAGTCGATTTTAAATATTTTATACTGACTCCATTACTTAGAAAGAAATCTTATGTTTCTGGCTCTGCTGTCTCCAGGGGTGCAGAATTGCCTCACATTGTAGTTTTCTTTTTCCCCTTCTCAAAAGAAAAGAAGGATTTTTTACTTTGATCTTAAATGCTCTATTTTTGTTTTGTATAGTCTATTTGAGAACTGTATCAGTCCTCTAGAAGTCTGCATGTGTCTATTTTGCTTTTATATATGGTACAATACTAGTAATACAATTAAAACCTGAAGTTTTATATCCAGCAATGGTTTTTGACAACTTCTTTTACCTATTTTAATGAAATCTAACTTTAATTAAGTTGCTCTGCATTGCTTTTTCTTTCTCAAGAGACTTCGCATAGGTACGGTTTTTTTACTGGTGTGAATGAATAAGTTACTTGCATGTTTTAGCCTGTCTAATAAAAATATAGAATATAAGTTAAGAAAGAAATAGCAAGAGTGGACCTTTATTTTGAGAGATTGAGCTGGGATTTCTCAGAGATTAACTTTAGGAAATAATTCTGGATTTTTTTTTTTTCCTCCCTCTTTCTCTGTTCAGATGGAAGATGTCATAGCCCGAATGCAAGATGAGAAAAATGGGATTCCTATTCGTACAGTGAAAAGTTTTCTTTCCAAGATCCCCAGTGTCTTTTCTGGTAAGAGTCAAACTGAATTTTGTATAATTTTCAGGTTTTCACTGCACTTTATATGAGGGGATGTTCAAAGGGAAAACGCCTTTAAATGAATGCTGTGGGGAATTCACAGTCACCTGGTCTGGAGGAGGCATCCCTAATCCTTTGAATAATTATAGAAATTTTTGATGTTTTTCTCAGATTGGAGTGGGTTTACGAAGAGATATTTTTCTCCTGTAAATTAGGTGAAGGGAATATTTAGTTTACTACAATTATCCCAAAATGGCAATATTTTTATTGCAAATCAGAATCTGTTTTTTAGCCAGTTTTCATAGCAAGTAAAAGTTTAGTATATCAGCCAGTATATGAAGGTATTAAATGCTGCAGTAGCAGCGAAAAAGGAAAATCATCACTGCAATCTGC
Organism: Hafferia zeledoni; assembly: GCA_035583235.1. Lineage (NCBI taxonomy): Eukaryota > Metazoa > Chordata > Aves > Passeriformes > Thamnophilidae > Hafferia > Hafferia zeledoni. The sequence continues at coordinate 47,233,297 of JAWWEV010000115.1, read as the reverse complement.
AACTGTTACTGAATAAGGACTGTGATATTTATTACAGTACTCATAATCTGCTTTTGTAACTGGCTGCCTGTACCTGAGAAACTAAGACTGAGGTGTCTGTGGTGACTCGCAAGACAGCTGAAAACTTTATAGCTAATCTCAGTCAGTATTGTCATAAGTGTAAAAACCTGTCTGTGTATTAATTAACTAGCATTTATTTTTCAGTTAGTTACATAATTTTACATCAATTTATGAATCTATATATGTGGATATGTACTCCAATGAATGTATATATATGTCCTTTGAAATAGATTACATTGTTGAACCAAATTTTTCTGTACTCCGGGAACACTTACATTTTTTGTAATGCAAAAGGTCATCCTTATATAGAAAGTGTTTATAGAGGTTTGTACTGGCCAGAACAGCAAGAATTCTCTGCTTTAATTGTCACCCTTTGGAATGTTTTTGCTCGTGAATAGTTCTGTCACAAAGAAGGATAGTGTTAAGAGTGAACAAAATAGTTTCATGATTTTAGAAACTACTTATACTAAAAGTAGCCTCTGAGCTCCCTGCCTTCCATTGTGTGCTATGGATTTCAAAATAGAGAGAAAGTGTCTTTTTTTTTTAACTAGTATAGACATCATATGTTTAAAGGTTATAATAGAATATAAATATACACAGTAGTACATCAACTTTTCTATTGATGCATTAACTTTATTGACTGCAGAAGCAAAGAAAAGTCATAGGAGAGTTCATTTTTTCCCTTTGCAGATTTTTTACCTCATATACCAGGGTAGCAATTTTTGTTGCACAAGAGTATAAGCTCCACCAGAACATTTCAATGTCATTTTAGTTCAATTAATCTGATTTCCTGTCAGTTGTCTACCCCGAATGGAATCTGGAATGTTCAAACCTTGTGCTGAGTAGTGGATTTCATTTAGCATCTAAGGACTTTGTGTTTATGTAGAAAACCAATATCAGCTTGAACTCAAAACTGTTGATTGCTTGGAAACATGGGAATATTGCTGTCTAAGGATCATGATGATAATACTGCAAATATATATAATAAAAGCTTGTAGTACTGTTAATACCCACAAAAGCATCCATATGAGAATGACCAAAAGCGGCTGCTGTCCAGTTTAAAAAAAACTATGTGTGTGTGTCTATAGATAAAAGCACATCTTATATGCAGCCATCTGTCCAGGATTACATCCCATAAAAAACAGAGCTTTGTAACTGGGATTTTTTTGGTGGGGAGAAGCAAAATGGGAAGCACTACCATAGTGAAATCACATTTCTGGAAGTACTTAAAAAAGATCTGTAAGAGTTCTTTGAACAACTTGTGAAAACTAAGGATGTCCATAAATTTTCTGTAGAAATAGGGTCTTATGGGATAGCATTTTAATTATGTTGTTATATGTATTTATTTTTTGCATACTTTTATTTCATAGTACTGCTTCTCGCAACAGCAAGTGAGAAACCAGTTGAAAGAGTAGTCACTTTTTTAATGCAAAATTACTGACCATAGCTGTTTAAGGATGACTGCATTAGCAAAATCAGCCTGGGGAATGGTATTTGAATTTAACAGAATGCTGTGATTATAATAAATAGGATGATGTGATTATACTATCTCATTTACTGAGTCATTTCTTAAATGTTTTTACAAGTAGAATACCCACACAGAGAAACATTCGAAATACAGATCATACTCTATACGCTGTACACATTGTTGCTCTTCAGAAAAATACAATTCTAAGTTAAAGATTATTTCACTTTGTGAAATTTTGTAAATACAAGGAATAATTTTGCTTTATATTCCATATGTTCACAGAGAGCAAATGCAAATTTGAAAATTTTAAGGCTCCAAGGAAAAATGCAGGCAGGAGAGTTTACTCCTTTTGTGTGATTATGCATTTTGATGAACAAAAGAATGGCTTCCTGTTGTTGTCTCCATGCTTTTAAAATGTTTTGGAGGAATGCAGAAAATACTTTATATAGACATCCTGCTGGCCAATGATAATAATTGCATGAAGGTTGTCATGTGCATTCCTTAGTATCACTGGTTAGTGTATGAGGAAAAAGAGAAGCCAATTGGCCTGGAATGTGTTTCACCATTAAACCTGGAAATGGACAAAAAAACCCCCCAACTTGCTTGAAATAATGAATGCATGGAGTCTGACATATGAATCATAGAGAATAGAAGAAGCTCTAAAATATCATTTTTATTTTTACTAAGGAGAGATGAGAAGCAAATGCCAAAGTTTTGCTGTTCACTTTGAAGGAGAAAGAAACATTCAGAATTTACCAATAAAGCACTACAATAGTTGAGGGTTTGTTTTGGGGGTCTTTGTGAGGTAGGTGAGTTGGTCAATATTAGTACTGAAAGTTTAATTAGCTAATCATAATGTGACTATTTCATTATAAAGATGTGATACAGTGGTGTCTTATGGTCATTATGGAGTATCAGTGTGATGCTTCACAGGACTTTAAAGTGTGTAATATTTGGATATGCTTAGTGCTGAATAAAATCTGTGAGGAAGGTGTCAGTTGAGTGATGTGTAAGAGTGAGCTCAAAACACTAGTATTTTTATTGAAGGAGCAGGAAGAACTATGAGAAATGTAAGTTCAATTAGAGAATGCACACAGAGAGAATAAAAAGCATTCAAGAAAAACATGTTCTTACTAGTTATTACTGGCTGTTTCTGATGCATGGCTGAGTAATCTGAAAAGTAGTTACAGCTTGAATTAACAAAAAATAGGAGAAGGAGATCAGTAGAAAGGTGGGTTTTTAACATCTGAGTTAGAGAGAAAATGAAAACATTAATTTACCTTTCACTGGAAAATATAATCCATATGAAGTCTTCAGTTTTTTCTCATTCCTATAGGTTAAGCCCATATTGTTTCTTTTCCATATAGACATTGTTTTCCCATTTTTTAGAAAGATTATTGCAATCATATCTAATTATTATTAAATGTTTTTCCTAATCTTAGAAAATGTGTTTCTCTTTTACCTGCAAAATCATGAAAATATTGAGATATGCCACTTTGATTAGGAAATATATTAATATGATCACTATTTACCAGTCTTTATTTGAGCACTATTAGTAGTATGCTTGGTAAGAAATAAAGAGTGTATGAGTTTAAAGATAAAAAGAAATCCACCAAAAGCAGAGCAGCAGTCTCAGTAATCTGGTCAGATGTAGTGAGAGAGGAAAGCAGTGTCATAGTAGCTCCTCTCACTCACAAATCAGAGGTAGGTGAGCCCAAGGAACGAGTCACAGGGGCTACCTGCAACAGTATTGCTTGTTACATAGAGGCAGGCAGCAAAGAATGAAGAGTGACAGACTGGGAATTGGATGACTCAAGGGACTAATAACAAGAAAGAGAGTTTCATCTGTCATTAGTTTTGATCTTCCCCAGTTGAGTAATGAGTTGCTGGCACTTGATGATTTCTCAGTGCTGCATGTGAAATTAGTTGATAAGTTTATCCACTTCAGTACTGGAGATTACCTACCTGAAATGCAAGATGAAAGAGAAAGCTCTGCTACTTGGTTTGACAGAAAAGATCCCCACAAAAGCGTAACACTTCAATCATCTGGCACTTTGGAGCAAAGTAATGTTGCATTATACGTAAATAAAAGGATTTTGGAATCTTCATTTTTGATAGATTTTTCAGAATAAATTAACCATGTGGGAGAAGAAGGACTCTCATCTCCCAAGTCTTGAATTTTATGGACCTTGTTTTTTGCTTCAATGTCTCCTATGCTGGGTCAATGACAGTTTCCTACTTTCTTTTTCTATCAATTCCTTCATCTCTCTTTTCTTGCATTCTTCTTAAGTATAATGTAATAGTAGAATCATTGCTGATTTCTTTATGCCAAATCAGCCTCTTGTTATTTGCAAACAGTGCCTTCAGTGTTAAAACTGCAAGCTCGCTGCATTTATGAGGTTCTAGTCTTAGTAAAATGCTTTGATAAAAAGCTTTATGTCAGTTCATGAAGGACAGAAGCTGCATCATTCCCTCTCCTGTGCCCCTTCAGATGGGCAGATGTGAGCAGGGACTTGCTATCTTTACAGTTTCACTTTTCAAAGCAGAATTCGAGAACAAAAAGTTAATAATCCTCTATTCCCAAATGAGTAGTTGATTTGAAGTTATACCATGAGTCTCCTTGTGTGTCGCTTCCCTTCGTCACTTTGTCAGAGCAACTGATTTGCATTCAAATGCTCATGGTCTTGTGGGAGTGGATATTTTTAAGATGACTGGTTCATTTATTTATTGATACCATGTTCATGATTTTTAGAGTCATGAGTAGAAGAAGTTGAGTAAGTGGAGCCATCAGATTGGACATACAGTCATTTCTACATAGTGAAATAATTAACTGATTAGTAAATGATGCTTTGTATGCATTACAGAAACCGAAAGGGGATATTTGAGTGTTGTCTGCGTACCTTCACCTCTTGTTTCTGTTTGTTTGCCTGGCTGGGATTGCAACTATGGCCAGAGAGGGGTGCTCCTAAGCTGCTTAAAACTTGACAGAACTTCTGTGTTTTGTGGAAAATCAGCTTTGTGACAGCATTGCCGTTGGGAAGTTCAGAATAAGCAGGTTCTGGTCGCCTGAGATGAAATAAGACCTGAATGCTCTTCAGAAAGAAAGAAATGTTTCCAATAGCTTTAATCATAGAATCATAGAATTGTTGGATTGGAAAGGACATTAAAGATCATCTAGTTCCAAGCCCCCTGCCATGGTCAGGGACACCTTTCATCAGACCATCTGCTCCAAGCCCCATCCAACCTTCCAGGGATGTGGCATCCACAATTTATCTGGGCAGGCTGTTCCAAGGTGATTATGCTCTCCATTTTCATTTTAAGACATATGTTAATACCAGACCTTTAATAAATTGCTGTCAGAATGAAAAGGCCTTCAAAATGTGAAGGCATATTCATTGTTACTTTAAACAGAACTCATTTAAAAGTTATTGCTTCTTCCTAATCAAAGAGCAACAAAAATTGTATTCTTATGTTTAGCTTTCAATTCAATGGTGATTACCATTGGGACCGTTAGTTAAAAGAAAGAAATAAAGTGAAAAAAGGGCAGGGCAATTTTGAAAAATGGGGCCAGGAAACTGAAATATACTAAAAATCCATTGAAGAGTATTTTCAAGTAATCTGTATGCAAAACATTCATCATAAATGTCCATTCCCTTAAAATCAATTGCTATGAAAAGCTATTTTCATGGACATTTCCAAAATAATTAGGTATAGAAGTAATGCACTGATGGGGAAAAAGGCTTAATAGTTATTGTCTTGTTGTGAGATGGGAGATTGCTGAGGACATTCATCTTCTTTGTGATTTATCCACAGGAAATACACATTGTGAATTAGATGAACCTCTGTTTTCCAATACATGCTTTCTCCCAAACACATCTTCACAGACAATTAGCTCTGGGCCTTGTTGATCATCAGTACAAAATTTTTCCTAATTTTTCTTACTATGTTGTTTTATAATGAAAATACTTCCCTCCATTTGCGAGACCTTCTTCCTAATGTCTTTGTGTGTAAGATTTTGCCAGTGTTTTAAGTAGAAGGGGATTGCACCTTTGAAGAGGGAGAACTTTTAAGAGGAGTATGGGACAACCTATTGCATTCATTACAGCAAAAAATGCACCTATTTTGCCACCACTGAGAACCCAATCTCTGGACACTGGACATGTAACATTCGTGGAAAATGTGAGGTGAAAAGGGAGTCCTGAATGAGCCTCATGTCAACCTGAAATTATCAGGACTTCCTCAATCTATCACAGCTTCACTTTAATCAGTTTACTATTTTTCTGTCATTAACACCAGTTAATAATTGTGTTTTGCTGGTCTTCTATCAGCAATGAGTAGTACTTAGAGAAAACAGAGAAAATAGCCCCTCAAAAATGCACATACGAAAATTAGTAGCCTGGGTATTTGTGCCATATGTATTTGCCCATGACGACAGTGCATGATATATCAGCTTAACAGAAACCCTCATAAGCTGATATAAGCAGCATCTGTAGTAGTGAGAGGTTAACTGAAATCTGCTTGTGCATAAAACCTTGTAGGAGGACAAGCCTAGATTATGTCTAAAGAGGTGCAAATGTGCAGAAATCTATTCAGGAGTTCTGTGAAAATGGTTTTCCATACTGGCTATGTATTGGAAATCTCTTAGAAAGAAGTAGTATTGACATTGCATAGCAATGATTAGAACTAGTGGGACAAGTGTCAGGGAGAATTTTCCAGGGACCTCGACTTTATGTAATTGTTTTAATTAAGAAGCAGAGAAAAGTAAACTACTTGACTCCACCAGTTTATGAGGTACTTCTATGACCACAAAGGTGTTTGTTTAAATCACACTGGATTTTTTTGAGAGAGTAATTTGAGGTAGTCAGAAGAGAAGTGTTTTCTGAGAAGAACGGGTCAGTGCTCTGTTTATTGTCACTAATTTCTGAGACAGAAGGGAAATTTGCTGCTTTTGTTAATAACAGGGAGAGGAAGTATTTAACTGAACATAAATGAAGTCCATCATGAAGTCCTTTTTGAACATTATAGTAGTGTTTATAACACAATGTGAAATGTTTTTCCTGGTATACTTGTTAAATAGTCTCTGGAAACTGTTTCAGAAACGAACATCCCCTTGGATAAAAGGAAAAGAAACACAGTCTGGTTTCTCTATGGACAGAACCTTTGAGTCCAAAAAGTATCAACTGTCTTGCCAAAAATCAAAACTTTACAATACTACCTGAGATACGTAAATGTCAGTTCGTATGAGTGTAATGTAATTCTGAAGCTGGCAATATATGTTAGCGGGTTTGTGTCTTGAATTTATTGTCAATTAGAATGGAATGGAAGTGTTATATAGAAAACCTGCATACAGGGCGGTAGTTAAGCAGGTACTGCAATTGTTTTATATGCAGAGATTGATATTAGTACATTTTGGAGTACACTTGATGAAAAATATCTAATTTTTTAATTTGTGTACTATTGTACTCTATTGTCTGGTGGCATGTTTTTAGTTGAGTGCTGATTATTTATTATATATGTATAACAAGCAATGTAGACACGTGGTGAGTATTACTGGTACAGACACAAATGATACGTTATTTGGAGCTATTCTGCTAGGTGTAATACACTGTAAATGCACTCATTACCTTTTCTTAAGATGGTACAAATATGTCTGAAATAGTAGTCTCCTTTTCCACTTAAACGACACCTGACATTGACTTACTTTATGACTTTTCAAACAACATAATTTATTTCTGCTTCAATTTTACCTTTTTTAGTACATGATATTCTTTCTTATTGTTTTTACATTTTAAAGTAATTTGAAATACTTAAAGGAACTGCATGCAAAGAGAAAGTGGTTCTTTATTTGCAATCTTCCATTTTTACAGACAAATAAACATAGTTGGCCAGCAGTTAAAATAATCCAACTAAATAAAATCATTCCCAGTAGAATACGTTCCTTAAGCAAGAAATCAAGTTAACAGGATTTACAAGATTACTTGTGATTTATTTCCTAATTTTGTTGGTTCCAGCTATAAGGAGAAGAACTTTGTCTTTACACTTGCATCAGAAGACTGCAGACTTGTCTTTGCAAAAGGACAGCATAGCAATTAAGTTATCCATGGACTAGTTTTGCATGGTACTATTATAAATCAGTATATGTACACTTTGTGATAACAAATGTCACCTTAACATCAAGGCTTTCCTTTTTAGTGGGATGTCATTTGATGACCCCCACCTCACTGCAACTAAGTTACACTCAGGCTAACTTTGCTTTACTAGGAGCTAATGTGAATGTGGATTGTCTGGAACTTTTTTCCCTCAGCATTTGCCTGGTATGGGCCTATCTGCATGCTTGTTTCAGCTTGGATATGTTTATTGAAGTGACTGATCTTGACCTAGCAGTCCATTTTATCTATGTAGTGTATCTGCATGCATGAAATTCCTATCTGTTAAGGATGCTGGGTATTTGTGAAGCAGAATAGTAAGATAGGAATTTTCATTTCTCAGTTGGTACTGCATGATGGGAATCAGCTCTCTGATAAACTACAAAAAGGTTATTAAGCATTTTGCTTTTTTAGAGCTGACAGAGCTGGCAAGACACTTCTTGCCACTAGGATTTGAAATCCTAAAATAATTTTCCTCCTGACTTAGGACAAGAAGCTAAATTCTCAGCTTTATATGAAGCAAAACTATCAGGTTTTAATTTATATATATATGTGTGTGTGTGTGTGTATTCCAGAGCAGAAAGAAAAATTCAGTTTCTATTTGGAAAATGTTGGAAATGGTGCACTTAACACTTCTAAAAAATTTTAGCTGCAACAAACAGGTTTTCCATAAATCACACCTTTTGACATTGAATATGTCCTGAAGAATTTCTGCTGTTATTTTCTGCCAGTTGTGTTCCTGAGAAAAAGGGAGATACATTAAATTAGAAAGTCACCCACATGGGAAGTAAAGGTAATTTCATGCATCTTACTGTGACTGGCTGTCCATCTCTATGCAGGTACATGGACCACTGATAGTAATTAATTTTCCACAAATTATCTAAATAATTTTAAATGGAATCATGGTATCAAGAACTATTTGCTTACAGGAAATAAGTGTTCAAATGTGTGATGAGTGTTACTTGCAGTGCTACACGCATTGACAGAGCCTATTATAGGATACTCCTGTGCTTCATAATGAAGGACAATAATCTACTTTCTAGCCTATGCAGCTTGAGACCGAGCTTTGATATTACAAAAAAGCATGTAAGCTGGCAGGAGTTATGATGTTTTCTATTATCCCAACCCCACAGACTAAGCAGTCCCCGAGGCCAGAGGATGTTGGCAGCTTTGAAGGCACAAAGCCAGGCGTTCCTGCTGTGCACCTTGCCGTTTTGCTTCCCACACAGCATCTGTCTCTTTTTGCCTTAGGGAGGGAAAACCTCAGTGTGGGTGCTCTTGATTACTTGTTTCTCCTGTTAAGAAAGATCACTGTACATGCTGCTCTCCAGACGAGAGTAGGAGATGGGCTGAGCTGTAATAGCAGGTGCCATGAGGTCAGAAGGTGCAGGCTGGTGAGTTTGGTGTCTGAGGAACAGAGCAGAAACCCAGGACTCTTCAGGAATCCAGGTAGATGGCACAAAGAAATTACTTAAAAGTTCCTCACTTATTGGTAGGAAGGAGGACACAGACATCGCTGTCACTTTGCTAATGGAGCCAAACTAATTGGAAAGCACTGAGAATATTTAAAAAACCCAAGCAACAACATAAAGCCAAACATGTCCCCCCGAGCCCAAAACAAAACAAACAAAAAACCCCAACAGAAATAAAAAAGATTTTAGTATTAACCTCATCTCCCCATATATATGCACAGTTTGTAAGATAATATTCTTATGAGGCCTGGTGGTGCTTGAGTGTAGAGGAGGAGTGGAGCTGATGGATACTTGCTGAGTGTTTTACTGTTAGAATGACGGAATGTCTGTGAAGGATTTGAGTTGTTGCTGTGAATTTGGTTCCATATTATCATATGGAAAACACCAGACATGGGGTATTTGCAGCAGACAATTCAACCACCATGGGCCTTCCTGAAATGTTAGCCCTTTGAAGAATTTTGACAAAGTGCTTTGAAAGTAAAAAGGCTGCTATTAAAACAGTATATTTTTTTACAGACTTACGGGAAGGTGTGTAACCTTTTGTACTGCAACAGCTGTAAGTGTAGTTTTGATATGCAAACATCAACAAGGTGCATGCATTTCAGGTGTTTAATTTACCAGTTTGGATCTCACTGTAGCCATCAAGACATGCAAATATTTATTTTATGCATTCAATTGTCACAAATGGCATAGGAGTTAGTAATTTAAAACTGCTGCACGTGTTTCTGACTTGGGTTCTCTATATGTAACAGGCTTGTGAAAGATACTGAGAAAGTTATCAATGATTAAGTTTATTTTTTTTTTGTTTGGGTGTTTTTTTCCTTTAGAGCCAAATACCAAATTAATATGTGCATGTGAGGGCCTCATGGATACCAGCACCTGACATGCTTGTCTGATATCAGAATTTTTGTCCTTTAAGCTTTTATGATAAACTGTGAGATAGCTAAAAGGAGGAAATTATTTATAGATCTATAGACCTGTTGCCTTTTTTTCAAGACTATATTCTTGTAAACTTTGGACTTATGGAAAGAAAAGCTTGCAGATCTCAAACCAAGCATACAGTAAAATGCACAGTTGTCGACTGAACTGTTTCTAGAGCAGGGAATGTGTTGTGAATAGAGAAAAGGCATTGGGCCAAACCTGCCTGTAAATGATTTGTTTACATAAATTCTCCCTTCTGCTTTTCTTCCCACATTTTTACCCTCTCTTCATCCTAGCTACTTTAATCAGTCATCATTTCAAGTTGAATTTTCCTTTCTTCCTTACTCCTCAGCGAAAAACCACTTCATTGTTCTCTATTCACCTGTTTTCTGAGCAGTAGTATTTTTGTGTTCCTACTATCTGATCTCTAGAAGTGGGTGTTTTTAAACAATTTTATCAAGTCCTTTTATACTTACAAAGGCATCTATTCAATAGAACAAATCAAAATCTGCCTTAATGAAAGGTGGAGGTGGAATGACTCATCTCTTTGCCTTTTTTGCCTGGGGTCAAATACAGTTTTACAGAAATATTTAGGACTTGAATGTTACCTGCATCTTTTCAGATTGTCCATGTATCATCTGAAAACTTTATTATGGGTTCTAAAATGACAAGCTATGAAGACAGAGTTACAATGGCCAGCACTTGCAGTTGGACCCCATCTGTTCTGCTTGTGCAATGGGTTGGCTGCTCTGGACTCAAAATAAGTAGAAAATATGTTTCTGTTAAAGAACATCTTGTTGCTCAAGCAAAATTTATGAGACTAATCTTGGTTTTGTGTCATGCTTACTCAGAACTTTCTGGCAGGCAGGATGTCCCCAAACTGGGAACTATTTACAGGCCAGTAATCTATTTGCCAGAAAATGCATGGAAAACTGGTCATAGTAGCAATTTACTCTTCTAGGATGGTCACTGAAAATAAATAGAAGAGTGCAGCTTGTCTCACTTTCTTTCTTTAGGTCTTAAAAGTAGATTTCTTCATACTTGAAGAAACCAAACACAAAATGCCAAACAAGTGGGATGTTTCTCCATATTTCGATCATAGCTCATTACTGCTTTGGGCAGCCATAGAAGGGACAGGCAACACAGCTGCAGTAAGCAGTGGTTTGCTGCTGAGCTACAGAGCAGGTTCAATTCAGCAGTGCTTGTCCTGAGCTCTGTCAGACCAGCACAAAAGTAATGTATGAATGAATTGGATGGTCTAATATTATTGTTTAATTTCATGTGATGTAGCTGAGATCTAGGAAAATGCTTATAAATTAGCTCTGCAATGAGTTAAATAATTCTGTGATTTAGTCTCAATTAGTAAAACTCTCTTCCTATTATTCTAAGGGATAATATGCCATATTTAATCCACCCAGTCATCTAGTTGGTTTTGGATTTAGTCTAATACAATTACACTTTTGATTATGTTTGAACCTGTTATTTCTAATCATTAATGTTAGGATGTAAAATGTAAAAAAGGCATTTGAAGAACTTCATATGGACACAGTTACATTAAAATTGAATTGCATATTTGGCAGGGCTGTTGATAAGCTATGTAAAAGCTATTAAACACAAACTATTGTAGTAGGCTGGGGTAAGCCATTTTCAGTGACATACTAAATTGAACATCAAATACCCTTTCGAAATGTATTTTGCTAGAGCCAAGATAAATTGATAAAGTATAAATTTAAGCTAGCTTGCTACTTGGAAAGTTCCAACACAGAAATGTAGGACCACCTGCATTTTAGAAATGCAGCTGTGAGCTCTTGGTTACAGACTCTGAGCAGGAGCAACAGACTTCTGAACAAGAATTGAGTTGGGAAGAGGGAAGACACCATTAAAGCTTTTTAATCAGAGAAGGAACACCTTTACCAGGCTTTAGTAGTTTAAAGCTTCCAAAGTGCTTGAATGTACATGCTTTTTGATGAAAGGCATTGCATGTTTTTGGAAATGGTATGTGTTTGTATTATTTGGGCAGGGTGATTATTCATTTAAGCATCAGAAAATAGCAAAAGCTCTCCTCAATATATGTGAATTATTAAATGTGGGATAATGTGAAAGAAGCAGAATTTTGTAGGGAAAGTGTGTCTTACCTTTTGAGTGATGTGAGTTATGAAGGGGTTTGATGTTCTAAATAAGGCTATTTGAATTATGACTATCCAGGATGAGGTGTGTGTGTAGGCATTGTCTTTATTCTCTGTGGTAATCTTACTATTTTGTAAGAATTACCTATCTCCTTAAATTGCTTTGGAAGAGAATCCAATACATACTGCATACTGTTATCCATTTACACCTGAATTTCTGTTTTAAAATATAGGTTTCTAATTGAATACTCTGTGACTGATTTCAACTGAAAACTCACAACTGATAACTGCAGAGTTTGAATATTTTTCTTCTGATTATACTTCTTTTAGGAAAGAACAGAAAGCAAAATAAACATTGAGGTTAGAAAGTGAAATGGCATCTATACCTTAGATATTGCATCTATTTTAGATCAAATCATAGTTGTTCATCTGAGAATTAGCCACCAGTTCAAGGGGTTTGTGTCAAATATTCTTGGATCCTTTGCTATGAAAAAAGAGATAAAAATCTCTAATTCAGAGTATTTGGAATATTCTTCTGGCACATCTCTAAGATCCTGGCTATTCAGTTCACTCCATCAAACTTGACCATCAGTATTTGCTGAGTCTCTATGCTCAGTTTATTACTAGTCAAGCCAAGATAGAAACTATCTGTACTATCTGTACTCAAAAAAGGACTCCTGATGTGCAGGTAGATGTAGCGAGAGATGTAGAAGTCTGGGAATAAGTGAAGTAAATAAAATATCATTTCATGAGTGACAGTTGATGATCTTCTGTACAGGACATCAGATACAGATGCTGATAATTATTTGTTTTAAAAATTGAAGTGTCATTCGTGATTTAGCAAGGGAATTACTCAATTTAATTGTTGGTTTCTATAAAGAGTGATCCAAACATGACATTTAATTTACAGGAAAATAGCAAACAGAAAAAGATGACAGCACAGATTGCAAGCAAGTGTTCTTAAGTTTTTCATTAGCTAGAGCAAGCATGTAGACAGGCAGAATACATACCAAAAAAAAAAAAAAAAGGACTATATTAGTTGTAATATTTGCTGTAGGTGTCCTCAATCAGCTGAAACTCTTCTCAAATCAATGTATCTGTCAAATAAGGAGAAGATTATAGCTCTTCTGATAAAGGTTTGTATCAGAACCTTGGGAACCTTTGGAACTAACTTTTCAATTTTTTTGGAAATGAAAATGTTCTTCTTGATGACATAATTTAAAATAATAACACATGTTCTTCTTCTATATTTAGTATTGACTTGGTAAGAAAGAAGAATAAAAGAAACAGAATGAAAAATTCTTCCTCATATCCAAAATACTGTTTTTGCTGAATATTAATATTTCCAATACAAAAATTTTCTATTGGTAAGTGAATGCTGTAACTGTAGTACTAATAATATTAATAGATTAGTTTGAAAGATTGTATAGACAATATAATACCTATATCCCTCTGTGAAGGTCCACATCCCCCTTATAGAAAAAAACCCCACTTTAGTAAAATACCTACAGATTTGCCTGGATCTTTTTTTCTTCAGAATCTAACTAAATCTCTGAATCATATACTTCAGCACTGACATACAAAATGTGTCACAGCAGCTATTACAAAGCAATCTGGAGTTCATGGTTATGGGTAAACAGTCTGAAATTATTAGTGGACTATACATGAGACAGCACCCACTAAGGTCAGAGAAAACCAAGAAATAAGCTACTCACCCCATCATCAAGACCTGGGGCTGCTCTTGTTCTTGAGGAGATGGGAATCCTGTGCTTGCTCCTGCCATTGCCAGGAGCTGGGGGCCTGCAAATGGGTGCTTAGTGGTGCTCCCACCTGCTGAAGTGCAGGACTTGGAATCTCCAAACTACTCTCAGCTAGCGCTTTACTGTGTGCTATTGTATGAGACAGACCCCCTCTGTGGCTGTGTTAGAGGCCCAGTTAATTGTGTCTGGAATCTTAGAAAATGAGGGTGCACCCATTAGGACTGGGATTTTCCCTGGCTGTCCAGAGCTGTTATTCTTTATCTGCAAGGTTCTTCTCTACCGTGTCAAGTGGCACAAATTGTCCTTTAATGACTATTTTAAATTGTAAACCAATTTCTGTATAATACAGCAGACTGAGGGGCAGTCCCATGGTGTAATGGAGAGCACTCTGGACTCTGAATCCCAAGGTCCTGAGTTCCAGTGTCAGTGGGGACCGTCCCCTGGCAGTTCAATGCCCTCCCTGCCATCCCATCCCGTCACATCTTGGATGCTCAGCAGGGTCAGCCCCGGTCAGTACCGGGTGCTGTGACAGTCCCGAGGACTTCACTGTCACTGTCCAAGCTCGCTCAGCTGTGGCAGATGGACCTCAGGAGTTAAACGGTGGGGCCAGTTCTGCGCACGCTGTGCCTCACCTAAAAAATCCACTGTGCAGGCTGGAAGGGCACATGCGGAGAGCCCTGCCCAAATCTGCGTTCGCAAAGTCTGGCTCTGTTTTCAAACAAAATAAGTCCAATACTACTACTCAAAATGCTTCCTTAAGAAAAAAAAAAAAGCAAAACAGAAAAGTGCATTTTTTAAAAGAGTGATGCAATCAAGCAGTAAGGCACAGAAAAATTGTTAATGTGAGATAATGTATAACTCAAGGGCATTTTTACCTGGAACCCATGCTATCTTTCACTACTGAACTACTCTAAAAAATCAATAAGTTTTTCCCATGGGAAGTGACATGGAAATTTGCCTGTCATTCTTTAATAACATTTATTTAATACTTAGAATACAGTATTCCTCTTGTAAATGCACTCACCTGCCCTCCTCCCCAAGAACTAGTGTTGTCTAAGGCACACGAGCATAACCTATGGCTACCTTGGAAGTAAATCTCTTGGATTTCCATCACTGGCTTAGCCATTCTCTCTGTGACAGCAGGCTATCCATTTGGCCTCTCTGACCACTACCAGAACTATGGAGTGAACTGGGAATTCACTCTGTCCAGGTAGTACCAGGCGACTCAGTGTTGCTACAGTGCTGTCGCATACTGTGGTGCAAATTGTAAATCAATGAAATGGTTTTCTGTAATTCTTTGCTGGTCACTTTGCAAGTTTTGCATCTTTAGGAAATAACACTCACGTTAAAAAGTGCATCTCTGCAACAAACCTGGCATCATTGTTTCCCTTGATGAAAAGCTTTTTTGATCAGTGGTTGTGTTTGTGTCAAATTGTTTCCTTTGTGCCAAATAGTAAATATATAAATAATTATATAAATAACTAGGCTTGATGCAGGTGACCACATCCGTCAAAACCAAGACAACAGCAGGTCCTTCAAATAGTATGCCCCTTGTTCGTACATATCCACTTATCTTTCTTTTTCATGTGTTTTCAGCATAGTTACTTAACCAGCACCTAAGACACTGCCTGTCTGATGCCCCAGAGACCTGTCCTGCCTCAGCTTCCCTGCACACAGAAAGGACAGAGCAGTTGCTAGAGAGTTCTACTGATTTTTACTTAAGTGAGTTTAATTACAAGCATCATCAAGGTTTCCTTGTGAAGGCATCAAACAAAGGGAGTGTTTTTGATGAAAGGAGAGAATATTATCACATTGCTAATGCTTTTGGTAAAAAATAATGTGGTTCATGTGAAAATAGCCTGAATGTTTCTTCTTTATGCATATAGTTGTCAGATGTCTATTTTAGACCACAGCTGCTTCATTTCACATAGCACAGGAAGCTACTTGAGAGACAATCATGACATATTCCTAAACATTATGAAGAGTTTTGCATATCCCTTTTAACTCTCAGGAGTAGCAAAGGTGCAATTGAGTATAAAAATCTGCACTATTGAATCATAGAATTGATTGGGTTGGAAAAGACCTCCGAGACCATCAAGTCCAACCCTTGGTCCAACTCCAGTCCATTTACTAGATCAAGGCACTCAGTGCTATATCCAATCTCAGTTTAAAAATCTCCAGGGATGGTGAATCCACCACCTCTCTGGGCAGGCCATTCCAATGCCTGATTA
>JAWWEV010000115.1:47164114-47214491 GCA_035583235.1 Hafferia zeledoni | reverse complement strand
CACAGCACCCGGTACTAACCGGGGCTGACCCTGCTGAGCATCCGAGATCTGATGGGATGGGATGGCAGGGAGGCATTGAACTGCCAGGAGATGGTCCCTACTGAGACTCGCGCTCACAACCTTGGGATTCAGAGTCCAGAGTGCTCTCCTTTACACCACAGGACTGCCCATATAAATATACTCCAACAGCAATTACTTAAAACCATAGAATGCTTGTGTTTCAGAAATGACAATGGTTGAAGATATACTCTTTGCAAAGTCAATAGAAGATGAGCATAAAGAATTTGAGATGAACAAAATCTTCTGACATTTTCTGACTGGTTTGATTTGCTGCTGTGTTTGTGTGCTTCATGACAAATAGAGTGGTCATCTCTCACTTGAGCCAGCATGTTCTACTGACTGTGAAATGTGGCTACCAAAAAAGCCTCCTGCTCCACTGAGATACGGCTTTCTGTTGACTCTATGGAAAAAAACACTGGACCTTAAACTACCATATTTCCCAGTGCTGTACAGCAAAGAGAATGACACTGTACAAACAGAGTCAGGCACACTAATGGTGGTCCCACAGTTAGCAGCTGGAAAGCGCTCTCAAGAGGCACAAAGTGGGAAGCATTTGCTAGCCCAAAAGCTTTGCGCAGGATTCATACCGTTGTGAATCATTTCTGTGAAGGCCATGCAGTGAACTTCCTGAGTTTGTGGAAGGGTCAACACTGCCAGTGTGGCAGCAGTGAAGGCAGCAACATATCTGTGAGGAAACAAGGCTATGTGTAAGCATGAGCCTGTATTCCCATCCATTGGACAGTATTTGCTGAAAACAGTGCTATGACAAGCATTTATTTGTATATTGGTATTCGAAAGGAGCCCAGATTTATGCAGGATCAGATAAAATTAACAGAATAGGAAGGAGGACTCAAACAGTCCAATATATACCTAGTTTCTAAATATAAACCTTCCTCATACAAAGTGAAGCAGAAATTAGAAGGGGATAAACTACTTAAATATTCCCTCCTGTTTTGCATCAAGAAAACTTCTCACCAGTCATATTACTGCTAGTCCCTTTTCCCTGTATTTTAGAGTGGTGCCATTCCCAGGCTATCAAGCCCACTGCCATAATCAGGCTATTTGCTAGTCCAGACACAAGCACCCTTTGCTGCTGTCCACCAATTTCTTATCTGACAATAAGACAGCAGGAGAATCGTAGTAATTGCTGATGCCAGATTGAACATGGTATATTTATTTCACTGACAAATCTTTATTCTCTCCTGGTCCTCAACACAGAGGTTTTGTCTGCTTTTACATTCCACTAATAAACAGTAGTCCTGGTACTGAGTACCTATTTACTTTATATTTCTTTACTGATCCTACCTTATTTTTTTCCCCGAGAGAAGGTATGTTATCTGTTCCTGAGTCTGCAGTTGATGGTTAAGGAAGAAATGATGGCCATCAACAATTTTACATAATATATGGATGTGCTCTCAAATATTTCATGGAGAAACCAAAATCCAAATAAATGATTGTATACAGGGGCTGGGAAGAAGAGGGACAGAACCAGTTTGGATAGGTATGTGAATGGTTGTGTGTAAATGTTCCCTCACTGAGGGTGATTTTACATCTTGATACTATTTATTCTTGCTCTGACAATGTAAACAGCAAAGATGCAACAGGTGCTAAAAGTAGCCTTTACGTCACTGCATACTCCTAGGCAACTGTATGAACTTAATTTTTCTCTATATTTTGTGAAAGAAAAAAAATAATGAGCTACAGCCCCATCTTCACAAAGAGCTTTTGTACTCATGAGTTTAAGTTATAAAAGACCCATCCTGTGTTCACAGTAAGACACCATCAGTTCTCAGTTGTTTCATCCAAAAGAAATAAAACATTGAAATGTACAGTAAAATAACATCAGGAATAGAATCCAGACTCCAGGACGTGCACTGTTTTTTATTACACTAATACTTCCAGGTTGATCTTTTCAAAATGGTTCTCTGTTCTCGAGTCCCCCACATCCATAGTACAGCATGGGGAACTATTATATTTACTAGTGAAATACAGACCAGAGGTCACATCATGGGCTAGTGGTCCAGTATTGTTCAGAATAATGTCTTTTTTATCATTCTTCTACTCGATACTGGATGGCTGAAAATTATTCTCTCGAGTCACGTAAACTTACAAGTGCTTCCCATGAGCCAGTGGACTAGTGTATCAAAGGATAGCTCTGGACATAATGACTGGGATGGTAGGGGTGGGAGAAAACAGGAGGTTTTTGCAGAAATTGTTTCTTTGTCCAGGCTCCAAGAGACATTCCTAAAGTGGAGACATTGGTGATGTCTGTGTGGTCATTGCCTGATACTGGTGGAAAGCAAAGTAGTTTGCTTCTAAGACATATTTGATTAATGTGGTACCAAGTTACTTGTCAAAGCAGAAAGGTTACTTTTGAATTCCTGTAAAAATATCATAGACAAAAAGTCAATACTAGCTGCAGGGTTGCAATTAGTAACTTACAAATGCTGATGTGAATGTCCCTAGGGAAACACAGCAGCGAGGGAATGGGCTTGGTAAACTGAAGCATATGAGCATTTATTGTCTTTAAGTTTTACTTCTTGGTTTGCTAAGTTTAGTGTGGCTGTTGGGAACATAATTTATGAAATGACTGGCATATATACTCACATATATGAGCATATACCATACTTCAATTTTCAAAATTTTACATAGAAATACAATACTCAATATGAATGGTATGATTAAGTTTATTTTTAACCCAAGAGATGTTGATTGCATATTAAAAGGGTAATTCATGTCTATCTCAATTTTTTATAAACCTCCATTGATGGATAAATCTTGCTAGACAATTTCCATTGTCGACAGAACTTATATTTCAATGAGTATTTGGGAATTATCCCCAAGAGTTAAAAAAAATTGCCTTTATTGTGGCAAGTGGCTTGAGGTGCATATATAAAGAACTACTATGAGATTTTTGTCTGAGAACAGACCCAGTCATATCTGCTTCAGATGGTTGTGCAGCACAATTATTGACATTTAGAATAAATTCATTTGCAATCTCTGAATAGTAATGAAAGACTGCAGATGAAAAATAAGCTGAATTCGGTGGAAGTACTGAGTTGGAGCAAAGGTCAGTTTTATTTCTAACACAGTTCATTCCATACTATATGATGTAAGTGATTTTTATTATGCCAAGCAACTGAGTATAATAAAGTCTTGAAACAATCCCATATTTTAGTAAAAGCTGAATGGGATTAGATTTTCAGTCAGACTAATGCTCCAAAGTATAGGTACTTACAATTTGAATAACTTATTTTCTTTTCCCTTTTGAAAATGTAGCCCTGCAGCAGACCTTTGAAGTGTAAACTCTAAGACATAGCAGTATTAAAATAATCATGGATCTGGAGGAAATAGCACAAAAACATCCAGCACAGCTTAATCAAAAATAGAAATTCATTTGAACTTTCTGTGGTCTATTGAATATTAAAATATTTCATATTTCAAATAGAAAAAAAGAAGCCTTGAGCGAAGTTCTGATCATAGTTACTGACATTTCTGGTGTAACACTTGTATATTAGGATTACAGTTGGAAGTTTCTACTCAGTTTCCACAAAGTTTCTTGTATCTCATATTTTGTATTTATTACTATTAGCTGAAAAATAGCTGGCCTGTGCTGGAGGCTGTAGAACAATGGGAATAAAACACTAAAAACCTGAGATGACAACTTTGGCCCAACAAAGTATTTTTATTCTTCAATTTCTTGGCATTTTGTCATGAAATTCATGTTTTGGGACTTTCTGTTATAGCCTGTGTCCCCATGCTGGGTTGTATCTCTGAAATATTTTGTACAACTGTTGTGCTGCAGAATATTTTTAGTGAGGTGAGGTTTGCCATTGGAAATGTTTCTGTATGTGTGAGAATGGCTGGCTAATGAGCATTCCTGGGAAACTTCTGGCTCAGGAGCTTCAGCAGAACATCACATTATGCTCATGTACTTAAATACACCCTTCAGAAAGATTTAATGATGCTTAGTTAAAACAACTAAATTAAACAGCTTGGGTTATTCAGGAAATCTACACTTATCAAAGGGGTATTTTTTGGGCATCAGTTTCCAGAGTCTTAAGCAAAGAGAACAGCAAGAGCATGAGTCACTGAAAAAGTGTTTTGAAATAGCAACAGTGGAAAAAAACATTTTCTACCCAACTGTATAAATTAATTATGATTGTATAGGAACACTTCGTGAGGAAGGAAGTGCCTTGATATTGTTGCAGGGCAAATGTCAAAACTCTAAGTCTCTGTGTCTCCACAGACTTTCTTCGTGGACTAAAAATCACAAGTCTTATATTATTTATGTGTTCATTCCTTCAATTAGGACTTCAGGATTTTCCCTTTGAAAATCCTCCGTGAATATAAAGTGTCTAACAGAAATTACATTGCTGCTTCACCTCCTTCCACTGCCATCTGTGTGTGGGTGTCTTTGGGGGGCAGTATGGCAAGAATTAGAAGAACTGTTTGAGAAGGCAAGTATTGTATTTCTTAATGATATTAAGGTGGAAATATGAAAAAAAATACATAACTGCTTGAAGCACAGTGAGGAGTTTCACAAAACTTTTTTGTTGAACTTGGAGAGTATTTGGTTTTACACACTATTTTCAAACTGCTGATGTAAAAAATAAGAAAGCAAAAGTGTCTGTTGTGGCAGAGATAATCTCGGGCAGCTTTTACTGCATTGTAAAGATTATCCAAGTGCAACATGCAAACACTTACTGGCATGTGTATGACAGAAAGAACACATGATTATCAATCTACCTGTTTTCTACCCAAAGTTGTCAGGAAGATACTGTGAAACATCTAGTAGATCTAAAAAGAATGTTAGATGAACTATTTATGCAAGTATCAAATTTTGCACTCAAGAATCTGTTGTCAGTTTTCCTGAAATAATCTCGGATAAATTTTTCAGGGTGAGAATTCAAGATAGTTAGTCAACAGTGATGTTACTGTTGCCCTTTTCCATATTATTTCAGGACTTGGAGGTCAAACTTGGGATAGGAGACATACATCCATTTCCTTCTCAGCTTTTCTTGAGGGAGGCAGCTCTCACGTTCACACACTGCTGTGTGCTGCACCAGGATACACTTGCCAATGCTGGTCTACTTTGCTTTCATCAGCCTTCACAGCAGTAGAGAGGTGACTTCAGGTGCTCAACTCCCTCCCACATGGGTGTCCTGTAGGGTAGTAAATAATTTATTTTCTTCTGTTATCTCCTGAACTATTTAACACAAAAGAGTTACAGTTCCAACAAAAGGAATTAAAATGTGGCCCAACCATAATGCCTAAAGACTGGTGTGGAAATACTCAAATACCTAAAATTTCTTGTGTCTGAGCAGAAGTTTGGACTGAGGCACCTCATGATTTAGAGAATATAATCAGCAGACAGATTGTTCTTTTCTGTGTGGAGTTTCTCACTCTCTTTATAAAGAAGTTACATTGTCAGTGAGAGAGAAAAAGTGTTCTTTAGGTTGCTGACTGGGCACTCACCTAAAAGGTGTGGCATTGATCTTGCAGCTTTCTTGCCTATTGCTTTACACAGTACACATGGGTGCTGGAAAGAGCATAGACATAGTTATGCTTGGTGCTTCAAGTGTTCCTGCCCTCCCCTTCGTATTGGATCCAAAACTATTCTGGAGGATGTGATTTAACTTAAGTTCCCAAAGGTAGTGACAGATGAAGACCATGATGAGCTGCTGAATCCTGGGCTGTTTCTCTCTTAATAGTACCTAGATTTGTCTGCATGTGTTTGAAGGGTAAGGATAGGAGTTGATTGAAAGGAGAGGAAGGATGGGACATAATGATGAAGAAATTTTGAAGTCACTTAGCTTCTTATCTTCTTTTACCATTATTTAAGATTTCTGATGAACAGGAAATCAAGTTGGTCTCACTGATGAGTCTCTTGGTCACCTTTCTTATCTCAGACTTTAGAAGTTTTTCTTGAAGTATGCATACAGTGTTTAAAACTTGTGTGGGTTTTCTCCTGTTTTGTTGGTGGGGATTTTTTGTTGTTATTTTTTGTCTTTTTTTTTTTTTTTAAGTTTAAGATTTCTCATAGATGAAATTTCTTCAGGGCAACCTTATGATGTTCAGAATTCTACTTATATTTTCTGGGCTTTTGCCCCCACAAATACTTTTTACATGAGGAAGTTGTTAAGATTTTGCATGTCACACGCACACTGATATTTTATTGCAGTTCAAAAAGATCACAACGCTTTACATAATTTTAAAGAAAAGTATCAAAATTCCTTTCCAGTAGAGAGGCTGTACTAGGTTTTCATACTACTTAGTTTTTCTAAACAGGATCACTCTTGTTTAACATGAAGCAATATTCTTCATCAAGATGCTAAACTCTAGCACATAATATAACAGCTTTGGGATTACAGGGGTCTCATCTGTGGTTACTGGTGTGTTGCCAAATAGGCACAGCTAATGTCATCTGCAAAACTGTCATCTGTCACTTGTGGCTGTGGAAGAGATCTAAGTAGAGGAAGTCTATTGGGAAGCTCTGTGAGGACTGCTTACAGCATAGAATGAAAGAGTCCCACTCAAAAGCAGTAGGATGATTCACCTGAGGGTTTTATTTCTGCAAATTCCTGTATCCATTTGAACCTGGGGAAAAAAAAAAAAAGTGTATTGGAGCTTATATTGTTTTAAAACTAGAAAGCTGTAATTACTTTTGTGCTTGAATAATTTCATTACAATATGTCACATATTCTGTAGAAGTAGTGTTATTCAGATGAGATTTTTAAACCTGAAGCTGGGTACAAGCTTTTGTTGAGGTGCAAGGGAACTCAGACAAATACATGGTCCGCTCCCAATTGTAATAAGTCAAAAGAATAAGATTGTGAATTTGTTTTTGTCAGTAATTTTAAAAAGCAAGTGGCAGAAATGTGTTGAAAAGCTGAGATGTAAATTTCCATAATCAAACTGCACTTTGATCAATGATGTTTCTCTTTCAAAAGTCAATCCATTTAAATAGTAACGGTCAGAAGGTTAAATATGTAAATGTAATCAACAGTGTATTCAAATTATCACAGCTTCAGTTTTGTTGCCATTTGTGATAAATAATTATGCCAAATTAAATCTATAAATCTATTTCACATTAATTCAAAGTAATAGAGAAAAGAAAAAAACTATGAAATATAAATACAAGGTGGAAAGAATTTAAATTAATATCAAACAAATCCAAATTTAGTTGCACAGCTTCTTTGTGTTTTTTTCCCTTTTGTGCAATTTTTACAACGAAACATTTGTTACCATTGTAAATCTGAAATTAAGAACTGGGCAGCCAAAGCACCTCTGAATACTTTTGATGTTATACTGAAATCCTATGTAGTTTAGTATTGACTAGAGCCATAATTTAGGGGGAAATAACTCATTGTTCCTTCAAGCAATTCTGCAACCCCAGCCTCAGAGAACAGAACCCACACCCTTCTTTCACCTTTGTTTTTCTTCCTTCTGCCTTTCTGCCTGATACTTGATTTCTTTCAGATATATGAGGGAAAATTCATGCACAAACTGTACTTCTTTGAGAAAGTAACAAAATTGTAAAATATCCATGGTGATATGACAGTGGCAATAAATACTATGATTTGTGATTGTGCAAACTTCGGGAAAGTGCAGATCACCTTGTCCTGTTTGCCTGTGAAAGCCCTTTCTCACAGCATCCTACACTCCATTAGAGAGCAATTTTTATGCAAAACCAGCTAGTGCTGAGAAACTGATAGGCAAACTGGCCTTTACAATTTCCGTGCTCATCTGATCCAGTTTCTGTGTTTCCAGTATCTGAATCACTGGTAAGAAATGAAATTGCACATGACGTTTTTTTTTTTTTCAGTCATGACAAAGGATTTTGAAGTGTGTATCAGTGACTAAACTTAATTTCCTGATGTATCACCATGAAGTAATGTGACAAAGTGGTGGTGTTGAAGATGGAGGTTAAAATGACACAATGCCTTCCTTTCCCTGTGTATATAAGAACTTGTTTGAAATAAGGTGTTTGTTCTTGAAAGCTAACCTTAGCATTGCCCTGGCTTTGCCTTAGAAATTAGCACTGCAAATTTCAGAGAGTATGCTTTCCTCAAAAATATTTTCTTAAGATACCATGATGGTTTAAGCAACTGCTATTTTTGGACCACTTCATTTAAAATTAATCACTTGTGAAGTTTTCAGCAAGCACATTTTCCAAAGAACATTCTTGACTCTTTTTTGTTTGTGTATGAATGTGGACATGTTTTTGCCTATGTCTTTAAATGAGTTGAAAGTTTGTCTTATTTTTGGACTTGAGTAAGATCTTGTGACTTTTTTGCCTTTATTGGATAGGTGCTGGCATTTGAGGAATCTCACTGTTACTTTTCAGTGTCTGAAAAACCCCTTTTTTCAAATGTTTTCTGCTAGTGTTTGTTTTAATTTATTTTTACCCAGTGGAATTTGCTTTAAAAATTGGCATGACAATGGAAGGTTCCTTTGGGAATTCCATTGGCAATTTGACTTAAGTCTCCTGCACCTTATAGGTCTAAAAGCCAGATGAGGCAGGGAGACCTGGAGAACTTACCTTGAGAATCTGCTATGAAAATGCTACTACTGGGGCTTTGCTATCACACACTGATCAGCATACAAAAACTGAGTATCTGACACAGCAAACGTTTTCTATTTTGAGTTGCTGAAGGTCTCCTTTACAAAAGAGTTCAATACCGAGGTAGTGGTTTTGGTGAAATTTATATCATCTGACTGGCTTGTCTTTTTGCTGGATTCCTCGTGACAAGACGTGTTCAGTCTTGAAAGTTAAAGAATTTTCATCCTGTATTAGTCCTTGTTTACAAATAATGAAGTTTATAGTCTTGGATCATAATTCCTACAGATGTGAAGTTTGGTATATGAAAAAGTACATTAATTTACTGGTCACCACGTTTTTTCAAAGCTAGGACTCATGGGAAATACTGTTTTCCTGTTTTCTCCTGTTCTGATGTGTTATATTTTTTTTCCTAAGATAAGAAATCAGAGTAATGGTTTTGCTTTTAGAAACACATTTGCATGAGTAATAAATCTTAGAAAAGGCCATAGGAATGATTGAATGAAACAATCTTGTTGATTAGACATTGAAAGTAGTAGCTAAAAAACCACCCAGCAAGCTCTACACAATAATACCTTTGTTGTTCTTTTGGGACTAGAGTTGGCCCCAAAAAATATGAACTGGTAAATTTCTCACTTGTGATATCACAAATTACCTGCAACTTTGTTTTACTTGAAGAGCCTTCACACTAAAAGGAGAGTTTTCATGTTGATATTTATTTGTCTGGGCTTTTGTCATTAAAGTCAGGCATCTGGAATTATCAGTGTTCAAATGCGATAGCTACTTAAACTGCTTAGCTGCTGTTCAGGCTTTCAGGTGCCAGGGGAGTGGCTTCAGTGTGAAGACATGAATAGAGCAGCAATGAATGTTCAGAATCAGGTGGTGCAATTGTTAAGAAACCCCATTTCCCACTATTATTTATAATAACCCAGAAGACTGTGTACCATATGGAGGTGAAATTTCTGATGTGTAGGCCATGTATGCAAATGTGATGGCAGGAGCTGACTGAGGATTTTGGCACGTCACTGCAGGAAAGTTTTCAAGAGGGGCAAAAAAAGGAAAGAAGTGTTTGAAGGTGATATAAAGAGAATAGAAAATTTCTTCCCATATGGTACCTGAGAGATTTGACGGAAGACAAAGTTCAGAGTCAGTATTCAAAAGTGTCATAATGTTTTTCTCATCTTTGAAGATTTAGGAAAATATTTATGGCTCACTAACTTCTCTATTCTGCTGACATAAAAATATAGCTATGCTTGAAGCTGTGTCATTAGGTCTATGAAGTTTGTCTTATACTAAGCTAAAATTCTTCCTTAAGTGTCAGCTGTGTAAAGTTCATATGTTTAAATAAGGAACTGAAATTGCATTTATAAAAATGCATAGAAATAGACTATTTAGAGGTGGGAATATCTGTCTGAAACATTTGGTACACCTCAAACAGCATGCAAAGGTAAATTGCCCTACTTAAGGAATAAAGCCATGTAAATGCATGTACATTGCTATGTAATCAAATTAGTAAGGTTTACACACATGAAAATTTATGATATCATCAATGAGGTTTTGTAAAATACATGATAAAGCTATTCACTATGTGTAATAAAAAAATGCTACAGAACTATATTCTTTAAAATTAAGAAAGTAAGGAGAAGTAAATTTCCTTTCTTCTCTGAAATGCCTTTTTAAAATATAATTTTCATTACCTTAAGAAAACCAAAGGCAATTATGCACTATGCATAGTACAGAAAAATCTGAATCTCGGGAGTGACAAGGGAAATATGCTCAACATTCTATTGTTATGTATTATTGTACATTCCGGAGATTTTATTGATTTGGTTTATATTTCTGTGAGTTGTGTAGATTTTTATTATTCTTTCAAATTTAAAGTTTATAGAACAATTTTCTTGTTATGTTTGCGGTGAAATAGATGAGCATCTTCAATATTGGCTCTGTAAGGAAATATTATGTAACATTTCTCTCTATTCCATTCCTTGTCTGAACTGAAACACGAAGTACATGAACATAATACCCCATCAGTGTTTCACTACATTTTCCCTTTAAGCCAATTTGGTTATTTAAAGTTGTTAAATCATGAATGTAAGATTTGTGTTTTTGTTTGTGGTTTAGTTTTGGTTGGTTTTTTTTTTTTTTTTTTTTAATCTGCAGTACTGCTTCATAATTTATTTTGTAGTTCATGTTCACAGTGGGTGAAGTTCAACTGCAGCTTTCAATCTGAAAAACAAGGCGTGTGACATAAAGTGCAAAGTGTAATAGAAGTGCATGCCCAAGAGGAGCAGATGGGTTAGGAATTAAGAGGTGAGGTTGGAAGGGTACTCAGTGTGAAAAGCAGCAAGGAATCTGGTATCAAAGGTGTTAAGAAGTGAGCAATACCGTGGGACCTTAAAACAATGCAGGAAATTAAATAGAAAGACATGGATAGGCAGTAAATGAAGGGATACAGAAGGAGAGATTGGAGCAGTGAGGAAAGAGCTTAAGTACAAAGGGAAAAATTAATTCTGCCAAGAGCTTAGCCATGAGGTGGAGTCCGATACATTGGCAGTACATATGTAGGTAACTGAAGATGTTTTAGCTGGTAAATAATTTTTAAGGAGAGTAAAAAAAATTAGTATTAGCTTTATAAAGTGTTTGTTTTGCTATGTAAATTTTGCAGTAGCGCAATTTTTAAAATGTAAACCATTACCATACACTTAATCCACTTCTATTTCTTTTTATGTCAGCCTAAAGAAAGAATGAATGCTATGGTTCCCTGCTAAAGCAAAGCTAAAAAAAAAAAAAAAGCTAAAATAAAATAGAATTGTCAAGGTTTGTTTTATTATTTTTCCCTAGATAAACTGAGGAAAAAATGTAGGCCTTTTCCATGGAAGAACAACATGAATTGCCTCAGGGATCTGAAGAATAGGAATAGAAAATTTACTAATCTAAACATGCCTGTTGTTTTGTTCCTAGGTTCAGACATTGTTCAATGGTTAACGAAGAACTTATCTATAGAAGACCCAGGTAATTTTTGTTTTTTTGTTTTCATGTCTCCAAATTCTAGTTTGTTTTTTTAGTTATTGTACCTGACTTTGTTTTCTGTTGTGATGGGGTTGGCCTGGCAGCATTTGACCAGCATAATTTCATTAACAAAACAGACATCATCATGCCTTAGAAATCTTTGCTAAGAATCTGAGGATTTTGAGTACCCATTTTATTGGAGCAGGTACCAGGATTGACAAAAATTATAACAATAGTTGCTTTACTTAGTAGAGAATGCATTTCAGTCTGAGTCTGTGAGTAATTTCCCTGAACTACAAGAACCTTTTTACCTAATCAAAAATGTTCCATAAAGGAATTATTTCTAGTAGAGAAGGCTGGATGGTAGAATTAATATTCTGTGGAAATTCCTGGGGGGTTTAGGTTAGAGGAAAGATAATCTTCCTTCTCTAAAGAATGATAAAAAATACTTTTTTTCCCCCCTCACTCTGTTTTTTGGAATGGAATTTATGTTTTAGTTTGCGTTTTTGCTTTTGGTTTTTTATTTTAAGAATGTGTTTTTCTGTCATATTAGAAAGCAAAGTATGATCATCATGAGATTCCAGCAAAAAGTAAAATCAATGTGTTTAAAATAGTTTCTCATTCCTTAACTCACAATCAATACACAATGTGATACTTGGAAGTAGCCAGTTCACAACACATTGATATGTTATGTGACCGAGATCACTAAATAGTTCTAATTTTATGTAACTTTAAACAGTGTCATAAATTTGCTTCCTGAAGATAATGTGGAGGTTGCCAGAGACCTAAGTGTGATACCAAATTTCTCAATTGTCAGCTACAAAACTCTCACCTATCTGCCTTTAAGTTTGAAAGATTGCCATGCTATGTTTATTTGATATGGAATCTTAACCTTTATTTGTCAAACCAGAACTGCAGTACTGGCATAGGCTGTGATTCAGATTACCTGGTTGTTGCAAAATTGAGAAGAGAAAAAACAGAAAACCCCGTTCCCTGGTTCCTTATGTTCATATTCAATTAAAATTAAGCAAACACACAAACTACTAACATATGTAACCAGAACAGCACAGTAATTTAACTTAAACTGGGTTTTAACCTCTCAGATTGCATGTATAGAAAAAAAAAAATATGCCAAAAATGTCTTATGTGTATTGGTCCTAGTCCAAAGTCAGCTATCTGGAGCTGGCTGAATGCAAATCTTGAGAAAGCAAATAACCCTAAATGGTTTCTCTGGGTAATGCTCAGAATTGCCAGAGCAAAGAACCTGACAGATGGTGAGCAAGAGCTATTCACATGACAAAACTTCAGAATATGTCCTGTTTTATAAAATCTTCAGGTGTGGCTTTTTTTCCAGTTTTAGAGAAGACAGTGTAGAATTTCCTGTGGAACAGCCCTATATTTCTGTGATCTGTTGATTTGGATTTCCAATATCTTCTGTCCACTTTTACCCAATTTGTCAGGGTTTTACTTGGATGTGTTTTAAAATTCCCCTGTAGGGTCCTGTTAAAAAGTTCTTCTGGTGCTGAGTGGTTTTGTAATGTGGTAATAATGCCTCAGTAGCACTGAAAGTTATCATCTCCTTCTGACTCTGATATCAGCCACATACCTGTAAGAACAACATAAAGTAGATCTTGGATCACATGTTTTAAGAGTATATTCTACCCTGTCCAGAAAAATGTAAGGATCATTGGCATACCTCATCTACCAGTGCTGTGAACTACTCATGCAAAGGAAGCATGCAAATTGAGATTTGAGGGCTAAGTAGACAGGTTCACAGAATCATAGAACAGCCCAGTTTAGAAGGGACCTCAAAAGATCATGTGGTCCAATGTTTCATGGGAACGTGAATCTGGATGAGATTATCTAGCACTATGTCCAGTCTCATCTTGAACACCAGTGATGGGGACTCCACCTGTGGAGAATGTTCCACTGATTTTGTTCTCACTGAAAAAATTTCTTTCTTATACCAAGATGAAACCTCTCTCCATGCAGCTTGTACCCATTGCCCCTTATCCTCTCAGTGTGGCTCCTTGTTAAGAGAATCTCCATCCTTAAGTACTAGAAAACTGTGTTGAAGTCCCATCTTGAGCCTTCTGTTCTCCAGGGTGAAAGCACCCAGCTCCTTCAGTCAACTTGTTATTTAATAAAACATAGAACTTGTAAGAAGGCAATGACACTACCATACACACACACACAAAAAACCCCTTTGTAATGTAATTTTTTCATTTGCTTTGCATAGGAAATACAACTCCAATTCCATTTAAGTGGGAATGAACTAGTCTGCTTTATGGATAGTGGGAAAACCTAAAGCAGAAAAATGATCTGACTTTCAGTGTTTTATATTAAAGTGTAAAGCTTTCATCTGAAAACAGTAAATTCCAGTTAGAAATACTTAAAAGTTGAAACTTGTATACTGCCAGTCTATAAAACCCTGCAAATTTTTTGTAAATGGAAAATGATTTTCAGTGGAAGATTTGAAGGATTTTGGCTTGCTGCAGTAAATCTCCATCAAGAAAATAAAGTGCAGATGATAGGTGGATTCTGCTAAATTATACCAGATTTTAAGTTATTTCAGTGAAGCAAAATAGAGCTTGTGCCCAGAATAGCTGGACACAAGGAAATGTACAGTTGCTGTTATATTGTTTGCTTTTCAATATGTACTTTAAAATATTTGTGTTTCAGCCTACAACTCATCTGTAAAATTTTAAGTAACAGAAGTTGTCTAAGTTATTTTTAATGTGGAGGTTTAAGGCAGTCATGACTATAAGCATGATCTCAACCTGAAAAGAAGCAATTAACTGAGTTTACAGAATTGTAAGAGCTTGTGGTTTGGCACTTAGACATGTTTGTTGAATTGACCATTACGGCGTAAGTGCTGACTCTTCACTGATGGTGCCATTTACTCTTAATGTGGAAAATCTACTCTGTTTTTCTACATTGTGTTTTTCTTTTTTTAAGTGATAATTAATGACGTGAAATGTACCAGACTGACCACACCAGAAACTGAAGTCCTTAGTGGGAAACAAGAAGGGTAGATGAGCTGATTTAAAGCTATCAGCTCAAATTGCCAAGAGACTAATCCTGTACTTGCTTCTTGCACTGATTTCTTTGATGTCCTTCAGACAAACACTTGATTTTTCTATTCCCAGCCATTCAGCATGCTAAGAGTAAATCATGCTGTTGTCCTAAAGAAGGAAAAACAGTATCAGTTTTCCAGTCTTTTCATAATGAAAAGTGTGTTATTCACAAACACGCATTTTATCGTACATGAATAATTTCTACCTAGGTGTCTCAGAAAGCACCTTTAAGAGTAGATAATAGGTTTAGCCATCATCCTTGTGTTCCTTTACGGTACCTTTACTCCTGAGTGTTGCTTATTGAATTTGGCTGAAGGCACTTCATTATTGCATAGTTGTTCTAGCAGAGCTGCAATATTGCACCAGCTCCAGAATTCAGATGGCCTTGCTCCAGCTTGTTAAGGCAGTTTCTTGAAGTAGTTTGCTTCTACTCTTGGACATCAAGAATGACACTGAAGTCAAAAATATCTATGACTAAATCTAACTTTTAAAGTTACAAAAAAAGACTGTACCTTGACATAGATACCTTCATGTGTTTTTTCAGCTTTGGTTCTTGCCATTAATAGTCTTTTCACTTAACTGGTGTAACTAATTTGTAACTAGATGCCAACCATCAGCAGTGTAAATGCGGTCACTGATGCAGTGCAGTAAGAAGGGAGGACTCCATAGCACACAGTTTTCCATCCTTTGCTTTGGAGTAAAATCTCTCTCCAGCAGCTGCCATACTAATAATGACCTTGATAACACACAGTACTTGCCTGAAAGAGTTAGAAGAAAAATATTAGAGTTTTTATTTATAAAAGCATACTTGAAATTTTTTTCAGTTCTTAGTTATTTCTGCCCTTTCTGCATACATATGCAGTAAGATAGCAGCAAAGAGCAGGAGCCAGACAAGATGTTCTAAACAATTGCCACCTGGGAGACACCACCAGACAGCTGCAAGCAAAGGGAGGTACTTCCAGAGTTTGCTAACAGAGAAAAAGAGTCTCTTATGAAAAGGAAGAAAGAAGGGAATGGAAAGGTCATGCTTGTCTTTGCATTAATCAAAACTTGTGGAAGAGTAGAATGCAACAGCTTAACTTAGGAAAAAAAAAAAAAAGCCAATAAAAGTAATTTATACTGCCTGCACACATACTATAATCCTCACACTGGGAAGCCAGGGACACCAAGACACTCTTATCTTTCATATGCTTAAGAGAAACTCAAGCACACTTTGTTCGATAGGAAGTTATTTACACTAGACTTGATGAAGGTTCATGTGGTTTGCTTAACTTTCTTCTACTGGGTGAATTTGATCTGATCTTGTCAGGTCCTGTAACATTTAAATGGAATAATTACTTCAATTTCAGATGAACTAAAAGAAAGAAAAGCATAATTTACAGACACTGCTTTAATACCAAAAGAATTAACATTGTGATACTGAAGCAAAAAATCATCTGGGTCAGGTTTCATTTAATTACACATTGCATAGGTGGTACTTACCTCTGTGTGGCAATCAGTGGACTTCTAGCCACTGCTGAGGTTTCAGGAGTGCAATGGTAAATGTTCACATGAAGAGGTTATTTTATTTGCCCAAAGCCTTGAGAGAGATTTTGAACAGGGTGAACAGAGGTGCACTGCCTGTACAATTCAGTTGTGACAGGATAAATCAGACTTAATGGATTTCATGTTCTTCCGCTGAAGCTTTTTCCAGTTCAGTATAATCTATTACCCTCTGTAGATTGCATGTGTTACGAGTGTTTCCCAAGAGCACAAGACTAGCCTGGAGTAAGCCCTTGTTCTGCATATGTGCCAGTACCGTTTGAACAGTCTTATTTCTATGTAGTCACTCTTGAAAGTGATTAATATGTTCTAGTTTGGCCATTTTATTTTCTTGCTTATAGGTAGGTGGTAGGCTACATCAGTACACAATTCCAATTTTCTTTCAAGGTGCTGTAATTTCTTCTGATGTGTTTAGTAGTGTGGCAGCTGGCTAAAAAATGAACAATTATTTATACTTACAAGAGAGATGCAGAATTTGTGGTATTGATGCAAAGAGTTCATGATACCAGTGACAAATAACTTCCTTCATGTAGGCAGACAGGTCAAACTATTACAAACTGTTTCATCAAGCTAAGCATGTCTAAATAAAATTCCTCCTCCCTTATTGTCTTAAGGTGGCGTTATTTTACAAGATTCTGTATAAAATTGTTTTTTTCATTATAGCAATTAAGTAATTTTACTTAAGCTTTTAAATTAGCTCTGGAGTATAAATTAATTGTATTTGTTTAATTTATAAGTCAATGTCCATCTTAGAGTAAAAGGTAAAGATGACAAGTATGGAATTTACTGCTGTGTAGCATAACTTGCTGTATAATGGTAAGAATAAAATGATGGTCTTGGTAGATGAAGGACACATGTTCTGTAACAGTGTTTCTGTGACCATCCTGTTTGCTATTGATAACATATTAATTCAAAATAGATCTCTTTTGGTTCTAATTAGTCTTTGAGCAACCTGGTCTAGTGAAATGTGGAGTTAATGATCTTTAAATTGAGATGATCTTTAAGTTCTCTTCCAACACAAACTATTCTGTAATTCTATCATTTGACTATAATTTGTGTGCCATACACCTTTTCTTTGTATAACAGAACTCTACTGATGCTTGCTTTCCTTGGTTTAAAGACAAATCATCAACTGAGTTTTTAAATTTTATTTTTCGTAATACTATCCCTGATTCCATGATGATGACTTCAAAGGTATTTATTTTTAATAGGAAATAATTAATATTAAAGTCTAGAAATTCTACTCAGAATTATTTTCAGCCATAAGTATAATGCCTTCATGTGACATTCACTCCTTCATCCTTTGTTTTAATCAGTGAAGGTGAAATTCAAACCTACGCACAAAGTTGGAGGTTTTATTTTTAACTCCAAAAGAAACAAGATTCAACTAGATGCCTTTTAAAATACAATTAGATGTAACATGGCCTTTAAGCTAAATCTCAGGCTAAAATCCAAAATTTAGTTTATAAAAAGTGCCTGATACCCAGTTAGATTTTTAAAATTGAAACAAACCAAGAGTCAGCATTTTCTTCACAGTTCAGTAGGCAGCATGGGCTTTATTTCACTGAAGTCTTTGAGAGTCTTATTGAGTGAACAATAAGAAATATGTACTGAATAGAATACAAAATACTGATAAACAAAATAAGTCTGAAGAAACCTACTCAGTTAAAAAGTTAATGCTAAACCTGTTACCTGATCAAGACAATAGAAGATGAAAATTTAGTAAGCATCCATTTCAAGTAATGTTGTTGGAAAGAACTTCAGGTGCTCTGGTGCACCCATTGGAGAAATGTATTTCATCCTTTCTTTCACAGAAAAAAAGTAGGCTTTAAGAAATCTAAATTACACTGTTGAAATGTTTACCCATGAAGTTATCTCAAATTACACATCTTCATCATAAAACCATAAATAACATGTGTTATTCAAACCTATCCTGGCTTCTTCTGAATGATTTCAAAAGTCAATTTTTAGAATCAGGCCCCAAATTGGGCAATTTTCGTTTCTTGGCTTTCGTTGAAAATTCTCCATATTGTTCTTCTAAATAACCTGGTTCTTAAAGTGGGTATTTCCTTCCAGGTATTGTACCAAAATATTTTCCTTGATGCCATCACTCAGAAAATGTAAGCAATATCTCAGCATAAGGCAGACATAGATAAAGCCAGTATTAACTTCCTACTGATGCATCAGATTTTCAAAATAACAGGCTTTGGTTCCAAATCCTACTGATTCAAAATTATTATCTGTTCCCCATTCTGTCTGCTTGCATTGTAACTCTCCACACTAGTAACAGCATGGTCAGAGATTATTACGTTACCACCTTTGGTAATAGCAATAAAATATATGTTTATTGACCTAGCTAAGGACAAAAGTACAAATGTCTGAAGACTCTTGGTAAAGGTATGCTATTTAGAGAGAATTATGATAACTTTTAGAAATAAAGCTCAATAGTTAATTGCATAAATTAAAATAGAATGACCTTTTTAATAAAATATTTTATCTCATTTCTACTAATCTTACTAGGAATTTTTGTGCTTTTTTTACTGTTTGACAGCCTCCTTCTGAACCTTTGGGATCTTACCAAGGTTTGGGGATTTAAGAGGAAGAACATTTACTAATTCCCAATTCACGCTGGCATAATTAATTAAAAACAGCTAAATAACTGTCTAGAGACTTCATTAGATTTCTGCTTCCTTGTTTGCCAAAGAGCTGTGTTATGTAGTAATGGAAAGAGCAAGTATCTGGAAGTGAGACTTTAAATCTGGACAACTTAATTGAATAAAAGCAGTTGAAATCCTATTTCATCTTGCCAACAGCTGCTGCAGCTATTTATAGGCAAGTAAACATAAATGTTTTGATATTTACATGTCATATGTAGTATTTGATGATGGGAAGATTTATGTAAAGTCTCTTCATTTTATTAGTAATTGACCTAGGGAGGGATTTAAGTTTTTCCATAGCATGTGTAGGGAAACACTGTCCACCCAGGAGCACAGTAATAGTTCAAGATCAGTTCCATTTGCTATACAAAGAACATGGCTTGCCATTTCATCTTGGACAGATTAATATTTCCTAGGCACTCTCTCATTTTATTTCAATGTACTGTTCCATCTTTTCTTCCTTTTTTTATATCTTTTTTTTTTTTTAATCTCCATGTTCATGCTCCAGTTTTACTGCATAGAATATCCTCTGATCCTCATTTGTTTATGGCTGTTGGTTGGATCTAATTCATGTGGTGTTCTCCATTCAGATCTCCTCCTTCTAATGTTTCTCCACATTTCTAATTTCACTGGTTGAATTCAGTCATCTACTCAAATTTCACAAATTTTCAGGATTTTCATTGAGTGGCAACGGAGTCTACAAGAGCCATGTCTACTGTGGTTGTGTAGCTGGAAGACCTCATTTGGCTTCAGAATGCTTGGATCCACCAAATATAAAATACCTAGTATCAATAGAATTTAATTTTTATAAGTGATAAAGAATTACCGTTCTCACTAAACAGACTATTCACCTCAGTTAGGCATGCAGAAATTATTACAAGTAATTTAGACTTGCTTTTGAAAGTTTGCTTCTTAATTACTGTCTAATTTATGGTAATACTTCCAATAAACTGGAAAACTTAAACTTTGGATAGCTTTTAAGTTTCTTAGAAATGTAAAATTTTGCCTTTTGAAATTGTGAAATTATTTATATCATCAAATATAGCCACTAGCATGAAATAAAAAAAAAAAAGAAAAAGAAAAAATATAGTAACCAGCTACTATATCATGGGAACTGTCAGACAGAATCATAGAATCATCAAGGCTGGAAAATGCTTCTAAGATCATTAAATCCAACTATTGACCTAGCACTGCCAAGTCTACCACTAAACCACCTCCCTTTTAAATACCTCCAGGGATAGTGACCCAACCATACTCCCTGGACAGCCTGTTCCACTGCTTGATAACCCTTTCTGTGAAGAATTTTTTCCTCATATCCAGTCTAAATCTCCCCACATGCACCTTGAGGCCAATTGCTCATCATATTGGTTGTTATCTGGGAGAAGAGACCAGCTCCCATTTGGCTACAACCTTTTTTTCACGTGATTGGAGAGAGCAATAAGGTCCCCTCTGAGCCTCCTTTTCTTCAGGCTAAACAACCTCAGCTGTTCCTCTTAAGACCTGTGCTCCAGATCCGTCTCCAGCTGCATTACATGCACACTCCAGCACCTCAAAAGTCCTTCTTACAGTGAGGGCTTGGAATTTCTTGTGTAGGTGTGCTGTGATTATACTACTGATGTCTTATGGTTTGTTTCTATTTATTTCCTAATAATTATTTTCTGTCTGAGATTTGAGTGGACACTTTCACAAAATCTCATACAACACCTCTAGTTTTTCTTGAGCAGCAGCAATTACCTTGCAGTCACTTAACTGGGCATGTGAACCTGGGAAGGGGAGGTTCACATTTGAAATGTTTAGCATTTATCAAAATTGAGTTCTATTTGCTGTTGTGTTGTCTGGTGAATCAGTACCATGAAGTCTTACATCTCCTCACAACTCAGTTTTTGGTTACCTCAGTAATGTTACACTTTCAACAAATTTTATATCCGATGTAACATCATCATTCACATCCTTCTGTAGATAATTTAGGATGATAATCAACAGCTCAGGAACTACTAACAGTTAGTGTGGTTACCCTCCATTCAGTGTGTTAAGCTGTGCCTGACATTTATTCCCACCTTTCTACCTATTGCTTTTCCCATGACCTGCTTAATACCTTTGGAAAACATTGGGAGGAATCGTGCCAAGACCTCCCTGGGAATCCAAGATAATATGTTAACCAGATTTTCATAACCTTATGTGTTCACTAATTCCACATAGGAACTCTCACAGAGTTGTGAGACATTGCAGCGACAAAAAAAAGCTGTCCTGAGTCTTTCTTCCTTTTCTGTTGAACTTACCTTTGTTTTCATTCATTCTACCCTTTGTTATAGTTCCTATCATGTTGTCTGTGTGGGCTTCTGTTGCAGTCCTGTCTTTTTTCCCCAGATTTACCCTGGATGTCTTTCTAAAACCTAAGGGCATATTATCCAGCTTTTTTCCTTTAGTACTGAGGGTGATTAGATAATAAATTACACGCTAGGACTAACAGTTCAGCAGTTTAATATTTAACTTGCCTTAAAACACAGATTGACTATTATGTTGACCCAGCTAGATGCTTTTGTTCATTTTATCAATTTATTTTAAAGCCTTTGATAGTTTTTGCTGCTGCTGTTTTCATCTGTGCTATCTCTTCCTTCTACTTTTAGATTCTGCCACCAGAGAAGAAATAGGTCATTTATTGAGGCCTCTTCTCTTTTTGTAGGGAGGAAAAAAAAAAAAAGGCAGTTATGAAAGGGTTTTGTTTGAGCTATTTTTGCTGGTGTCAGTATTTCTGTAGTTTTAATATCAGCGTTTGTCTGGCTGAACCAATAGTTCTCTACAATTATCTGTGTAAATCCTTTGCAGTGGAGGAAAGTGAGCACTGGAAAGGGGCAACTATGACAATAGGAACATGGGATGGCATAAATGGACTAGTGCAATATTGGGAAGTTTACTCTCATCCTTCATTTTGATGAGAACAGTGAAGTATATTTTACATGACATTCAAAGAAATGAACTGTAACTAATGGACAAAGAAAACTCTCTAAAAGTGATCCTGTTTGTGATAATTGCCTTTGGGATTTTTGTGTATGTGCATCTGAGATAACTGTACCTTATCACATGGGGAATCACATTCCAATGTTTTTCTATGGAAAAGCTACCTCCACACCCTGTTGTTATCCTGCCTGAGTTTTGCTGGTATTTTTCCTTGATGTGTGTCTCAATGACACCAATTTACTTATAAAGCTATCAACTCCTGGTGGACCTTAAAATCACAGCATTCTTCCCATAGGAAAAAATACGTTATTTTCGGCATTTTATGCTCTCACTTTGCTGGAGGTATGAAAATTGTTATAAAAAGGATTGTTCTTCTTTATTGTATTGAGTGCACTGAGAGGCAGTTATTTTTCTAGCTGTGGCTGTTGCATGTTCTTTGTGTTTTCTGAACTGCCCGGTCAGAAGAGGGTGTTCTGTGATTTTGATAGCAATGCATCGTAATGATACAAAGTTAACGGCTGATGTAGTAGCAATTTATACCAAAAAAGACTTAGAGACTAAAAAAGTGTCATGATCCTCTTAACCAGCAATAATCCTTGCAAGAGTTAGTGCTACCTATTGTTTACTCTCACTCAACTTCAGAAACTCCACACTAGCTGATGTTCCTCTGTTTCAACAATATTATCCTCTGTAAGTCATTCAGGAACAAACACTGAAAAAGCTTGCACCCACTTTTGCTATTCCCTGGCCACAAATCTAAGTGTTTCATCAACCACACTAGTTATACGCATGCCCTGGATCTGCCAAGGTCTCCTCCTTTGAAACTCAGTCCGAGATATATAACTGGCTGTGGCAGTGCCTATTGGTCACGTGCACATTGGAATGTGCTCTTGTAAAAGGTCCTGTGCCTGTGGTGCCCAAACACAGCTGACTGAAAGAGCAGACTGCTGGCTGTGCCCTGCCTTGAGTGTGACAAAGCAGTGACACTGCCAGGCATGCCAGGAAAGCATGCCATCATACAGTGGCTGAGGCAATTGTGATATAAAATGCATTTTGTGGCTGATAGTCACATGCACAAATTCATGTGGAGAACTAATCACATACTTCCCCCACCAAACCTTTGCAGCCAAAAAACTTGCTCACACGTCTGCAGACTCAGCTGCTGCAAGTGAAGAAAGTAGGAAGATCTGGTGTACTAGCAGCAACTGGCAAGCAGCAGACAAGAAAACCTGAAATAATAGCATAATAATTATACTACTGAATAGAATTAGTCTATGTCTAATATTTTTTTATGGATGCTTGAAACTGGGGAACAAGATTTCATCTGAGAAAATTTTCAAAAATAGTGTGTTTGCAATAATTAGATTTTTTGTGAAATCTTTTTTGGTTTGTCTTTAGCTGGTTTGTTCAAAAAGATGCACATATAACTTTAAATATTAGCACAGAGTTTCATATTGGAGGGAGGAAGGAGTGAAGTATTTGGAAATATCTTATGGACACAAGTTCAGACAGCCATTAAGGAAAACAAGACGCACAGGTTTTGATTTTCTCTATTTTGCCTTAAAGAAGCATGAGAATCAAAGCTCCAGCTAAAAAGTTCCAGTTTCAGAGGAAGAGCCGGTGGGAAAAACAGGAAACCTATACTTCAAAGGAGTCTGCATTTCACCCTCCTATCCTTTCAATTTACAGAGACAAGAGATATCACTAATAAAAGAGCAAACAGCTTGTGGTTCCTGTAAAATTGAAAACAGAAAGATTCAAGAGTAGTAATAGTGAAATTAGAAGAAAAGTTTTATAAATGTTGACTTGTGGTGGCAGATACAGAGCTAAATTCCACCAGTGCAATGCCTGATTGCTGGTGTGATATTGGTAGGTACTTTGAAAAATTTAGGTGAGAGATGGCAGGGAACCGATAAAGACAATTTTCAACACATTTGGGCCACTTTTCATGACTGTATGCTGAGTGACCTGTGACCAAACTGTGCCATGTTCTGTTTAGCCTAGTAGTTGAGTCTATGTGTTGGTTACAGCTGGGGTGCATTTCTTCCATTCTATGCCACTGCATGTTTCCAGTTTGCCAAAGAAACACCCCAAACAAATAGTTCAGAAGTGAAGTTATAGCACTGCTCAATGCCAGTACCTCATTTGTCTGCTTTATGAGACCTCAGGTTGCAACTCCACATTATTTTTTTAGCGTTTGATCACCATGAGAGCTATGATGCTCAACTCAAGTCATTACATTTTGAGGTCCCAGTAAAGTAAACAAAAAATAAATGGCGGAGGAACTGGACTTCACACCAATCTATGAGATTCATAGTGAAGACCTTTTGTTACACATAGCACACAGTTTATATAGGGTTAGGACTACAGCTTATTGGCGAAAAGAGTTACACACCACCACACTAGAAACTTCAATTGGTTAAAACCTATCTCTCACAAGTCCCATGTTTATATTATTTATCCTGGCTGTTTTCGTGCACCTGCAGAGTCCTGTGAATTCCTACTATGTGAATTCTTGTGGAGTAAACCTCCTCCCTACCAGCCAGCAGCAGCTGAGCTCTTTGCTCCTTCTAGCTGATAGCTAAGACTCACAGGGTTTTCTATAGATCTGAATTGCTCACTTTTGATTTTACTGTAACTGCAGTCCCAGGGGTCTGCCTTTCAAGTTATAATTTATTAGGAGAATAAAAGCAAGCTTTATTAGGAAGTAGCAACAGTTAGTGTGTAATCAGCTAAAATCCAGTGGAAAACAACCCAATAAAAAATTTAAAAGCAATACTTTAAAAGTTTTCAAGAGGAGGATTTGTGTATTGCTAGCAGTGAGATGCAACTTCTTTTTCAGGGCCTAATACCTTTTTTTTTTCCCCCTCTGATTTGATAATTTTTTTTTCTTTTTTTTCCTCTCCTGTGATGGAAGAAAGGTGTTTTACTCTGTTTTTTGTGGGGAGTTTGGTGGTGGTTTGTTTTTCTTTCCAGAAGCTGTGGGTCAGCTTCCCCTTTCCTTCAGTATTTCATGGTGATATGACTTCTGTTGATCTTGTCTAGACAGAAGTTTTTCGGTGTTATGTCAGACATTTGGGTAAGTCCCAATTCACCCACAACCTGTGAGCACGCGAGGCAAGACTGGTAGCAGAGCAATTGAGAGAAGGCTCTCAGTCAGGCATCAGAAGTAGAGCAGTGATTATATGGATGATTATGCTTAGATTTATTACTAATACAGTATCTAAACATTGCCAGTGCAGTATCTAAATAGCAACTGTATCATCTAGAACAATGGCTTATAGTATAATTAGATTGTGGTACCTCCTGCTGAGTCATGAGCCTCAGTAAGGGCCCCCTGATTTCTAAACTTTCCAGAGAAGTCTAGATGCTACTGAGTCCACTTAGTCTTAGATTTGGTCAACAGTCTATGTTTAAAGGGTTGTATTATAAGCAGGTTTGACTAGAAATGTACAGGTTTGCAGTCTTTGGCTTTGCAGAGTTCACAATTACCAAGCAGCTAAGCATCTCGGTAGCTACTCTAGGATTTTATATCTATATTTGACTGGATCTCAGTGCATTTTACTTACCTGTCCAAAAGTGTTCCCTACCTTCTAGCTGGACATACTCTGCAGGTGTACCTGCTGGGGATGGGAGTGCTTTGGGGAAAGGTTTGAGGGAGGATGGATTTTCACCCAGAAACTGTCTGCAGCCTCGGAAGACCAGTTTGTCTAGTTGGACCAGTCTATAGAAGCATTTTATACCCTTTTGCAGGCTGATGTGGATGAAAGTCAGTCACAAAAAATCTCATCTCCCCATCTCTGGATTGCATTAATTATGTGAGCATCCAGAAGTTCCTTCTGAAATACCCACCTGGCATTCTTAGGATGTTGTCCATCAGAGACAGTGGCAGAAAGAGGTGTGGTGAGGTGGAGGACACATGAAAACTCAACTATCTCTCACAGTCCCTGTTTTGCTGGATGTTTTTGTGAGGAAAATAGTCAATGTTTCAGATCTGCATCATTGTTTCTAGACTTGGGCTACACCCCATGTTATAGATCAGCTCAGAATGTAAGCATGGACATGACTATGCCTTGAGCAGATGAGGTCTCATGACCCATCTTTAATAGGTTTTACTCCTTACCCTGCTGAGCGATGATCCCACCAATATCCCTGCCCTGCTGATGGTATCAGCAGCCACTGTCTAGCACAAGCAAAAGTCTACCTATTTAGGTAAGCTACCATGTTGACAGATATCTTGGGTTTGGTTTATGATGGGTATCTTGGAATCAGGTATGAATCTCATTTTGTCTGTGCTTGAGTGAATAGCACCTTTTTCTTCAACAACTGTTTTGTCCTGGTTGAAATGTCTTTCACTGAGTGCTGTTCCCCTTACAAATTACATCCTTCAGGTGAGACAAAAAAGCG
Source organism: Hafferia zeledoni (assembly GCA_035583235.1). NCBI lineage: Eukaryota > Metazoa > Chordata > Aves > Passeriformes > Thamnophilidae > Hafferia > Hafferia zeledoni. Next base: position 47,188,218 of record JAWWEV010000115.1, on the reverse strand, counting down.
GGGTTTATAGTGTTGTGAGTGTTCATAAACTTTTCTAGCTGTTTTATTTTCTCCTCTTTAAAACACCAGTCAGGCCCAGAGAGTGAGTCTCTCCTACCCTTTATGTCAGTGTGAGAAGCAGGTTGTGTTTTTTAATACTTCAACTTAATCCTTTGTGTTCACATTGGCAATGAAATGACAGCAGGAGTGAGGTCAGAGTAAGTGATAAAGTCTTGGCATTCAAGGCTTACAATGAATGTGTGCTTGTGAAGTTCTGACTCATTAATTTTTTTCCCAGGCTGCTGCGTGGCTTAGGAATGCACTTCAGTACAGTTATGGATTTTAGATGTGATAAATAACCCAGAATAACAAACACTTTATTGTTTGATGCAAAGGGAAGGTTTCATTTGTTTGACACTTTTGTATCAAAAAGTATATGAAAACCTGCCAAATTTGAGGTTTTCAGTTTCTTACATCGTATAACAAGGACACAAAATTCCCCAAGTCATGTTTTTTGTAGGAAATCTTTCTCCAGGACTGAGCTGCACAATAGAACATAGATTATGAAAAAAATGTGTTTGAAAGTGAAGCACAATGGGGAAATACCCCATTTTTTCTTTTCTCAGTCCCTCAGAGCAGGACACTTCAGATGTTGCAAGGCTGTAACTAGAACGATATGGTACCATAAAGGATTTTATGGATTTCGGAGTAAACACAGAGACACTATCACCTGTAGACCAGAGAGACATAAGGAAAATTATAATCTACACTAATCACTGAAGGCATATCCTTTAAGAGGTTTCAAAGCACAGAAACGTGTTGATTCCAAAGGAAAACAAGGAATATTCATCCACTCCTGTGGACATTATCATAAAAAACCACTTGTTCTGCTAATACTACCATAGCCTGCAATTTAAGATGAACAAACTATTATCAATCCTTGCAATAGTTATTACAGTAAGGAGAAAACTGCACTGTGTTTAAAAAGAAAATAAAATCAAAATTCAACCATTAGGGTATATTTTTCATTCTTTTGACTTCATCATGTTTGCTTTGTCCCAAAGCATTGAAAATATCTGACTCTCTTGTATAACAAAGTATATTAAAAGTGACTGGAATTTAATCTGTCAAGATCACTGTCTTGTAACGGCACAGCAGATGGCTGGGCAATATTACTTCTCAAAAAAATGATTCCTAATCAATCTATGTACATGTGTTGTTCACTTCACCCACTCAGCTAAATAAAGTTCAACAGCAGAGTGAACCATATAAAATTTTAGCTTTTCCTGAGCTTTTAGCCCAGCAATAGCATACACGTTAAGAATCAAGCCTACATCCTCAGCAATATTTTGATTTTACAGAAAATATTTTGTATCCTGTTGAAATGAAACATGCTTATGAAGATGCATTTCTGTCTTTCATTGAAGGATTTCCTTTTCCATTAGTCATTAGAACTTGCAATGCTTTCCTGTTTCAGCTATAAAAATGTGGTTTGAGTAAATTTGTTTTTTGAATAAGCCATTACACTTTTCTGCAGTATAACTAGTAGAAAGTATATCTGGAAACTTGAATCAGACAACTGGTGTCTTCAAACAAGGTGTCAAGAGCAGAGGAAGCTGAAGTCTGCTCTGTTCTACCAGTTACATCTCTGTGAGTTTTGTCTCCCTCAGATTTTTTATGTGATGTTTCTGGCTGCAATTTTTATTCATTTTATAGCAGTTGACTGCAATTTGAATTATATTTTCTCATCAAAGCTTTCTGGGTGCAACTGAGAATGTAGTTTACTCTGTGTATTCTTATACACAGTGACTGAAGATTGAGAAATAATAGTTGTGTTGTGTAACTATCACGTTTCTTCATGCATCTGTGTACACTTGCCATCTAAAAAAGAAGTATTTTTTTGCTTTTAATCTGTTCCTCCAATTTTTAACTTTTTTTTATTCTAAATATATATATATATATAAATGTTAGTCTTTTCACTTGGCAACATTTATGTCTAAAAGCATTTCTTTCATACTTTTTTTTATTTTTAACTAATCCACTTTATAGAAATTTTTGATGTTCCTAATCTACATTTGCCATTTTTCCATATTAAATCTGCTTCTCAAGTGAAAATCCTCTAACTTCACATGCAGGAATAGCTGGGGGATACAGAAGAGGTCTGAATTTAAATTCTAGGAATTTAGGCATGTTGGATTGGTCTGCTGCTGGCTCCAGTTTCCTTTTCAAGCTCATAGTTTTGTTTCCTAAATCCTTCTGTTCTACTTTGTTGGCTTGGTACAGTAATTTTTCAGTCTGATTTTAGCAAATTGAGATGTATATCAAGAGTTGCCTTTGTTGTGTCTGTAACACACTGGACAACCTCTTGCTTTAAGATTAGAAACTTCATGAGATCTGAGTTTTCTTTCTGTGTTGTATTTCTACTGCTGCAGCACAGAAAGCAGCAGCATTACTCCTCTAGCATCATGGCTGTAGGCAGGCATACAGTCTTGTGGACATTATTCACGGTCTTGTGGACATTATTCACCGAGTATAATTTTGTAACACTTAAAGTGTGAACTACAGTGGATCTTAGGTTCATAATACAAGGGTATGATTGTGCTTTTATATTTATGTAATGCTGGAATAAGTTGATGGATTTATAGCCATTTCATTTATAAGAAATGAAAATTAATTGCCTATTAATTAAAGAAAAAAAAGAGAAATCACAAGTTTATATGTTCATATTAATGCTTAGTGGCTAAAGAAATAGAGATACACCTTAACATTGCTTTAGTGTGCATTCCTTCTAGCTGAATGAGACTGCCTAGGTGAAAGTATAACCACCTTAGCCTCCAGAATTAACTTGAGAACAGATATAGGCTGCTACTGGGAACAATTCAGGTCTTAAATAATCTTAATTGGCTTCTGGAAAAGTCCAGGTTGCTCTTTCCATTTTTCATTGAGAATTTGTGTATATGACTCCGTGATCAGTGAGAGAAATACAAGCATACAAGCTCTTACTCCTACCATTACCAAGCTTGCCTGAAGTATAGGCTGTTCTGGCAGAAACTTTCAAATAATTTCTCCTCCAATTGTCTTCATTCCTTTTTGTTCCACTTCTGCTTGACCATCCAGAGTCACAGAGGTGTAATATAATTCAGGTTGAGAGGGACTTCAGGAGGACTCTAATTGAAGCCCTTGCTCAAATCAGTGCCAAGTGTAAGCTCAAACATGTTGCCCATGATTTTATCTGTTCAGGTCTCTTCCTTCCTTCCGCCCTTCCTTCCTGTCTCACTCCCTCCCTCCAACATTCTGTTTTTTCAGTCTGATCTAGCCCAGCTCCTCCAGCCTCTCCTTTAGGGGTGCATTCTGCATCCCTGGTGATCTTAGTGAACTCCCATTGGACTCTATCCAAGTTTGTTGATGTCTTTCTTGTACTGGAATGGACATGTTATTCATAACTAGACGTAGTAGTCTAGATTTGGTCTAAAAATTGCTGGCTAAAGGGAAATAATGTGAGCTCCTTGTGATCTCAAAAAATATTACAATTCAGAATCTAGGAAGCACACAAATCTGGAGCCAATTTAGTTTCTGCTAGATCTAAAGAGAATGCACTCTCATCTGCATCAGAGCTCCCTGTCACTCTTGTCTAAGAAATCCTTCCTCTATAAAATGTCAGCAGATTTCTTCCTTTGTTTTTCTCTCATTCCACAACGTATTGGGTATGGCTGAGCTGGAGCTCATTTCCCCCTACCAGCCCTCACAGTGCTGTGCTTTGCATTGGTACCTGGAGAGGTGTTGATAACACACCAGTGTTTTGGCTACTGCTGAGCAGTGCTGGTACAGAATCCTCCCACCCCCAATTGAGGGCAAGACCCCAGGAGGCAACAAAACCAGGCCAGCTGACCCACTGACCAAAGGGATATTGCATACCATATGATGTCAGCTCAGACATAAAAGCTAAGGAAAAGGAGGATGATGGGGAGGCATTCCTTGTTTGCAATGTCTGCCTGTTAAAAACTGCTATACATGCTGCAAGCCCTGCTTCCCAGGGAGCAGCCCAACACCGCTTGCTGATGGAAAGTAGAGAATAAAGCTTATTATTTTCCTCTTCACTTGTGCTCATGCAAACTTTTGCTTTTGCTTAAGTAAACTGCCATATCTCAACCCACAAGTAATTTTCCATCTTACTGTCCCTTTCCTGTCTGGCTGACAAGGGGATAGAGTGATGAGTGACTTGGTGGGCACCTGGTGTCCAGCCAAGGTTAACCAGGTTAATCTACCAGACATGAATATACATTATATCTGCAAAAATGAAGTTTTTTGAATTGGCAGTAAGTTGCAAAGTTAAGAACAAAGAAAAACGTAATAAAATTATAAGGCACATGAAGTGAACCAAGGTAAAAAGAATCTCAGAGTGACTCACTAGAGAAAGCGCTGACTCAAAATTTCTGATCCATGGAATAATAGAATTTAGCAACTTGAAATGAATGAATAACAATATATCAACTTACAATAATTAGGACAAAGTTCACATGGGGCTTTACAGACATTGCAAGCACAAGGAGTGAAGCAAGGACCTTCCTTCTGTTAGAGAGATTTCTTATAGCCTTGCAGCTTGGAAATGACTGGTTAACAGCATTGTGGTATTTTACAGAAAGCCAGAGAGCTCACTGCCAGAGAGAGTGTGTTGTATTTTCTTAGATAATGGCTCTACTGGAGGGACAGGAACCAGTTAGGTAAACACAGAGATGGCAATAGTTATTTGATATTGAATAAATCCTGGTAGGGTTATGTGATCTCGACTAAGTACTGTCCAGATGGCCTTCCTTGCTCCTTTCATATGTCTGTGGGCTTTGGAATACTTTAAAGATGTCCCATTGCTTCTCCTGTACTTCCTGTGCCAGTGAATGTCTGCAGGTTAACAAAGGGTGAAGGAGGTAATTTTTTGGGATGCTGAAAAGTATGGGTAAGTATATAAGCCTTTGTTTACTTCTCATATTCAAAATAATAATGGGTAAAACATAAGCAAAACTCTCTTCCTGTGTTAGCAAGAACACATGTCAGGGTTTGTATTTCTTTTTGCCTGATGATGCTGTGACTGCTGGTCAGATGCTGCAGTGATGTTTTTAAGGAGCAGGGCAAGACAAATCTGTGCTGCAACATTTATGTTTGCCATTGCTGTCAGCCAAATTATAGGCAATAGGAACAAATTAGCACTCTTAGAGGATGAATATGAATCTGTGTAACTTGTGGTGGTGTAACATGTTTGCCTGAGTGCAAATATTCATCCTTTCTGACTCTGCATACTTTATGGATTCATCCTGATTTCGTATTTTAATCAAAATTCCCTCATTTTCTTAGGCAGATCTTGCTGATTTTGTCTTTCTCCTCTTTGCCTTTTCCTTCCTCCCCTTTCCCACCTTTCCCTTATGTCTTAGGCATTCACTGTAACTTTTTTATTTGTCTTTTTCATTTTCTCATCCCTCATGCTGTTCAGCAGTAGTGTTGTCCTCTCTAGCATCTGCTCCTGTAAGTGTTGGATTTGCCACATAGCTTCAAACCCCTCGTGCTTCTTTTCAGGGCTTTTCTTCTAAAGTTAGAATGTTTTGGTGATTGTGGACTGATATTAGCAGACTTTGCCAGGAAATTTTGAAAGTTAAAGCAAAAATTACTGTGCAGCTGTTTTCAGGATATAAACTGGAGTTTTTAGAAGATTGGCAAAGAAATATAGTAAAAAGATAGAAGGACTTAAATACTGCAACAAGATCATGATTCCAACTAGTGCCATTCTCTTCTTCCAGTATTGTGTTCTTGTCAGCCAAATAACGACAATACTGAGCTAAAGATTTCCGGCTCTGATACTGAACAGTGGTTCACTGAAAATACAAGAGCACATATAAACCTTACTGTTGCATATTAGGATTTTGTTCATTAAAATGAACTGAATTCATCCTGTGTGTGTCCAGTTCTGGACTCGTCACTAGAAGACAGACATTCACACTCTGGAGAAAGTCCAAGAGAGGGCTGGGAAGTGCCTGGAGCATCTCCCCTATGAGAAAAGATGTTCTTCAGTGTAGAGAAGAGAAGGCTCGGGTGGAAGATCATCTATGTGTATAAATACCTGGTGAGAGCATGTAGAGAAGTTGGAGCCAGGCTCTATTCAGTGGTTCCCAGTGACAGGACCAGACTCAGTGGGCACAAACTGAAACACAGAAGGTTCCCATGGAACATCAGGAAACACTTTTTTACCATGAGGGTGACTGAGCACTAGCAGAAGTTGCCCAGAGAGGTTGTGGAGTCACACGTTTGAGTTATTCAAAAAGCACCTGGACATGGTCCTCGGCAGGTGGCTCAAGATGTCTCTGGTTAAGCAAGGGTGAGATGAGCTCCAGAGGTGCCTTCCAACCTCAGCAGTTCTGGTATCCTGTGATTCTTTGGTTTTTTTCCAAGTAAAGAGAAACTTTTAAGGAAATCTCTGCCCTTTACAGCAGCTCGGATAAAGCTAGAGAGGAAGATACCATGTAATTGGAATCAACTATTTTAACACATAATCAGAAACCGTTCTGAAGAAGAAAAGCAGGCTACACCATCAGGGTGAAAATGAGAGCTGTTTTCAGCTTCAGAAGAAGTGAATGAACATTAAGGCAGGTACCTGCTAATGCTGATATAAGTAGAGGAACTGAAGCTACAAATGGAACATCTAATAGCTATGTGTGAAGGCAAATACAGGGTATTTTTTGTTGTGTCATTATATTACATAGAAAAAGACAGGTCTGTCATCATGACAAGACTTGGACTGAGAACCAAGTGGTTTTCTGCAGGAGATCAGGTGAATCTTAGCAACAAAACTAAACTGCTGAAAAGAAGTTATACAACTTTTTAGAGTTTATCTTTCTATTTTTTTTTTCTTCACACAGTGGAAGCTCTACATTTGGGAACACTGATGGCAGCACATGGTTATTTCTTTCCAATCTCAGACCATGTTCTAACACTGAAGGATGATGGGACCTTTTATCGATTCCAGGTAAGTGTTTTCCATATGTTCTTGACTTGTACAAATGGATGATAATATTAAAGGCCTTACACAAAGGTTCATAGCAAATTTAGCTATACTTTGTCCCTTACATTACCTGATAATTGATGGAAATTCCCCTAAATGTGAAAAATAGTAGAAGGATTTTATTTATAAATTGTCAGCAAAGTGTTAAGATGATAATGACGATTTTGATATCTAGAAAAAAGTATGATAATGCTAAGTGTGGAAGTATATCTCATGAAATAATATAGTATTTTTAAATATAATAAAGCAAATTAATTTATCTTATTGAATCTTATTCCTGGTATAGTCTTCATTTGGAAAAAGGGAGATATTTTAATCAGTAAGCCTATAGCAAAAATCTGATCATTTTCCTTATGTGAGAATTTCTTTATCAGTAGCTGAGTAGTATTGGAGTAGTGTGTATTTGTCTAACAAGTGTAGACATAGTTTTACATTGATGTGTCAGTCTCATTATGTAAAACAAACGCGCAGATGTTTCAGAACAAACTGGAAGGATTTGTATGTATATACCTATACTTAAGACTATATTATTTAGATACCTACATAGTTGTGTTTTATTGTATTAGACTTAAACCTAAGGCCCTGGGAGCAGGAATGTTCTTTTCCTAAAAATGAATAGCAGGCTAGAATTTTGCAGAACAATACTGACAATGACTTGAAACAAATATGACTTCAAAGTACCAGATTATGTGTTCTTGAGAAAGAATTAACTTTGCTTGCCATGTGCCACCTTTGGCAATGGTGATTGTTTTCTGTATTGCTCTTTCTATTTCTATTCTTCTGGTAAGTATAACCAACAGCTGCTCCAAGATCTTCCCTAGAATTTATTGCTATGATGATTATCAGTATGAAATTGAGTGTGATAATTCTACTCTGTTACTTCTGTGTTAAATCCTTACAGAAAAATAATATCAGATAGAACAAAATCTATTGGCTTCAAGACAATAAACTTTGTTTGAAAGATTTTTTTAAATAAGAAGTCATCAAGAATAAAATAAAACTGAGACTGTGGTCTTTAAAGTGCAGAAGAAAACTGTGATACATTGGAGGCCAATCATGATCTCAAACATTGTATTATATTATCTCTGTATAATTCTTTCATCAATATTTTGGCTTAAGTTCTATAGATCCACGTAAGGGAAAAGAATGACTCAGAGTATTTGTTTAAACCAAAATCTTTGCATGAATATAATTAAATATTCACAGAACAGTCTGGCAAGAAAGAGAATTATTATTGCGTACAGGCAAATAATATTATCATATTTTCATATATGGATTCTGTGAGTCATACAGTGCAAAAAACTTGACCTTCAGCAGAACAGAAAGTTAGATGTATATAAATATAATATAAAGAGCAGCCATTCTAAGCCTCCTCCCCTAGATCCACAGTTACCTTTGATCCTGGTGAGAGTATTTGAAGGAAAAGGTTTATTTTTAAGCTCATGGGGTTTCATTCTACTCAGTGTTTAATATAAACAAGAGAGATGGCATATGGTTTAGGGACTTACTGATGAGGTAAATGGAAAGGAATCATAGAGTGATTGAGGCTCCAGTTATTGTATTGGCTTGTCCCTGCATAAGCAGCAGTCAGAAGGACTAAATATCTGAGGGCTTCATTTTGCAGAGAATAGTACAAGACTGCTAGTCATTGAATTCTGCACAGCTGCTGGCCTGCTTCTGTCTCAGGCATGGGAAATCAGCACCTCTGCTAGGGTGATAGTTGGACTGAAGGAAAGTACAGACTAGAATTAGCTGCACTGTGGATCCCTGAGAGTACTGCAGCTACACTGCTGTAAGCTTTCCTTGGAGAGGTTTACAGCCTACATGTTTGGACATGAAGCTTCAATGAGGCCTAGACTGTAAAATTTTATCAGTTTATTTATATAAGTTAAGAATTTGGCACCTATTTGACAAACACGTATGAAATAACCTCCTTTCCTCAGTGTTGCTCAGTCTGTCTCTGCAGTGCTTGTGTTGTTTGCTGTTCTGTGGTACCTTTTGCATTGCTATTCCTATGCTAACAATGATAAAACAAGGAAATGTCAGCTGTTAATATATAGCATGACAAAATATTCATAGCAGTGTCAACCTGTTAATTGGAGTTATAACAGCAAGATTCATGTGATCACAACTCCACGTTCCGCACCAAAATAAGGCTAGTATAAAATCTGTTACTGAAGCTGTTAACTTGGGAGTTGAAGACAGCATACTCAGTCGGGAGAAAGGTTTGCCTGCATGTGTGTGAATTTTGCACTAGAATAGATGTTCAGGTGCTTTGGAAAAAGTACTCTGGGTATTGGAAAGGATTCACAAATTTGTGGATATTTTAATGGAAAGAGACAACTGCACACCTGCCAGCACTGAAAAGTTCAGAAGCCATCCCTGCAGAGAAATCTCTGCAATACAAAGAACTGACCTACAAAAACCAGACTAGCTATGACAATGTTCTCCATGCACTTCATGTTTTGTTTTCCAAAGGGTGACACATTGCCTCCTGACAGTATTACTTCCAGTTTGTTTTAAATAACCTTCTGTTGTACAGAAATAGATAAAAGCAGTGGAGTTTGTCTTCACTTGGACAAATGCCCTTTTACAGACAAAAAGTATCAGTTATTCTTGTCGTCAGGAGGCAAGAGTATAGATACATCTGCTTTTCTAAATAAAGTGAAAAAAATAATTATCATTCTTTGACCTACTCAGGTGTTAATTAGGTTAGTTTATGTGATATCAATTTAATTCTAAGAAGATGTATCTAAATATTAATTGCCTTATTAAGAGAGGAATTTTTTCATTAGTCTTAATAAGGAAAAACAGAAACAACTGCATTGTCTTTTCCTGGTAAATTAAGCCTGGGACCAAAGGAGCTGAATACCTGCCAACCACCTTCTTCTATCTTAAAGTAAATAGATATGAGGGGCCCAAATAAGAAAAGTGAGCTGCACCTTAGAAATCAGATCATCCCTGGACTGGGAATTACTCACAGAGACCTTTCATCTATATCCACATATGTTGTTCCTGGTGAGGAATGCCTGACATGCCCTCTTAACTTGTAAGCTTCTGTAACAACATCCCAGGAAAAAATGTTGATTTCCTCTACAAGTTCCAAATGCAGACTGTATCTCAATGTTAATAGTGAAATATAATCTTTCTGATATCTTTTGGTTTTAAACAAACTTCTAGGATACTTGAGACTAGTAATAGTCACACTCCCATTTTTAAATAGGACTAATTCATGATTTAACAAAAATTAATTTTCAGAGATGAGGGTTAGGTGTTGCTGTTGTTTTGTAATTTTTAAGATGAAAGGCACAAATAGCTGAGGAAAAGTGTGAAAGTGGGAACAGTTTTTTGTGAAAGCATGAGTCTGGTGAAGATAGCAGCGAAACTCATGGACCTTGGCAACATGAAGGTGTGGACTGTGATGTCTTCTCCTGTTCTACCATTGGGAACACTTCCTTGACAAATGCTTTTAACCTCTCTGGCTTTGTTTTCCCATGCCTAAATTTTGGATAAAATTATATAGCAATCACTTTAAGGATCTTGAAATATCTTTGCTGCAAAATAGCTCAGAGTGTGAAGTGTTGTGGTTCTTCAAGTCTCAGGTGGAATTACATCTCTTTGAATCAGCTTTACCCGCCCAGCTTCCTCTTGGCTCAGTTCTGGGCCTCTGGCCATTCTGAATACTGAGTCTTTGGCTGAACATCACAGCTCTTCAGCCACTCTCCAGAGCGTTGCTGGATCATCTGCTGTGCCTTGAGGAAAGGATTTTATTTGAAGCCAGATTTTAGAAACAAGAAAGAAACAGGTTATCTTATTCAGCATCTGGCAGATTTCCTTGGCAATTGCGGGTGCAATGACTAATTCATTGTCTCTTCAGCTCAGGCTCAGCATATCCAGACTCTGTTTAGGTTTCAGAGGGAAAAAGATTTCCAATCCATGTGTCTTTGCCTGCCTCATCACTGCCCTTGTTCTTTTTAACTCCTTGCTCAGACACACTTTGCCCCACACTGCTTTCCATGCTTCTCCATTTTTCAGAAGTCACAGAGACAAAGTCTTGTTTCCAAATTCATCCGCCTCTTGTTTAATGATTTTGAGCTAACCATGGAGCACTACTTGCTGGTGTCCTTCCTCTATGGGCTTGACAGTGCTAGACTAGCAATCTTACCCCTTTCCTGTACCAGGAGATCATTTGTGTCAACTGCAATGACTGTAAAACAGAATTAATTCTGCCAACCATCATGCAAAGCATTTGAGATTATGCATAACTACTTTTCAGCAAAGACTTGATTTCTGCTGGTTATAAAGGCTTACTCGTGCCTGTGAGAAAAATAGCATTAACATGCAAAGGTTTATAAGTGATTTGAATATTCCTTCCCCATCCAAGTAATTGGATTTTAAAAAAATTCCATGAAGTAGGGCAGCTTCAGAGACAACAACTCTTTTCTTATTACTGTCGACAAGGGGTAGCTGAAAGATGTTCATGATTTCCCTCCTTGGTAATACAGTTTAATGCATAGAAATTAATTATGTTTCATAAAAGCTGATGGGCAACACTGATTTTTACAAGTGGCTGTTTCATTAACTCAGATATTATTATTGATTAATTTTGTGGTAGAGCCAAAGCAGATCTATTTGTTTTATCACAGGATTGCTTACGATGCATAGCACCCGCTGCTGCCAATTTGTTTGTTGCAGAGTGTGTGCTATATTACAGGATTTTGTTTCATAGGACTTCATTAACAGGAAGATCATGGATTTCTGTGGTTATGTTTACTTAACGATATTAATATATAAAGCAAGAGAACCAATATGCCTTTGTGTTTACAAACCCAGTTTTCTGTCAATGGTATAAAGATCCTTGTAACAGCCTGTTTTGTTGTGAAGGCTTAAATGTTTCCACAATCATATCTGCAGTGCTAGATAAGCCTTATTTCTCTAGCCCCTCAGTAGTCCTGGCTGCTGAGTCAAATTGCATCTACAGTTAGACAAAGTGCTTCAAAATTGTGCTGATAAAAATTAGCAGCCTTATTTCTGCCTGGGCTGATAAACAGTACTTGACTTTCCCCAAACTGTTCTACCACCCACCTTCCTTCAGCTGTAAGTGGGATGTCATGGCAAAATGACAAATGTTCCCTGTTTAATACCCCTTCACGATGAACTGCTTCATATTGCCTTTTGAAGAAAAGTAAAATTCTCTAGCATGATTCCTTCAGTTTTTCTATATTTCACAACCCCCCCCAACAACTCTTGGTATTTCATAATCTTCTTTTTGAAAATGGTGGTGTTGTGGTACCACATGTAATACCAAATCCATAGCTTCCCTGAGTAAATTCTTCACTTATGGGCTTCTAGATCATGAAACAAGGCCCACAGATTGTGTAATATTTGTGCTATAGGAATATATGATATTGCAGTGGGCGTAATAATTCTCCTACAGTGAACTTGGCATATGTGATTTGCAACAGATAGTTAAACCAAGCTTTTTTTGCAAAGTCCAGCTATAGAGAAAATAATTTATGTGAGCAGAGCCTCCCTGCATTGCTGTGGGACTTTTTTAATAGATCAGATGAGAACAGGCAGCTTTCTTCTTTGCACATGCCTCCTATTCTCATTTCTGACCTCAGTCTACAACACCAGGGGTCTTCTCATCAGACTGTTCTTCCAAATCTTTCTATGCTGAACAAGGCAAGTCATCCTCCACAGTTCTTCATGAATAACCTCTCTAGCAAATTCTTCTAAGGCATTGTTAAATATCTGGGATGTGAAAATGTGTGGAAACTTTTGAAAGCGAAGTGGAAGCACCACATGAATTATGATCACAGATTATGTGATTGAACTGTTTTAGGTCTGCAACAAGGGACAAAGTAAAACTCATATTAAGACCAGAAATTTATGACCATAAATACCAAAAAATTAGGCAACAAAATGTGAAATATTTATTTGGAATAACATCAGTCATATTAACTACATGCAAGTTTATTGCTGATGCTTTTTTCTGTACAGTTACAACATTGAAAAAAAATCCTTTAATCAGAAACCGATTTTATTATCATGCTTTTTTTTCCAGTGTCTAGGTTTTTTTAAAGATTTTCATCTTGATATTTTGGACTTCGTTTCTGTTTAAATCTTGTCCCCTATCTTTTGTGCACGGTTTTGGGAGAATTTTTCATGTCTCTGCCCAAATCAATGCCATTTCCTGCTTTGAAAGTGAATAATAGATATCTACTCTTTGAGTACAACTTTATCAGCAGCTGTAGCTACTTTGAGCACATATCTTATGTTGATACCATAAATCTTTACTTGCTGGTAAGAAAGTAATGTACAACTTTGCCTTGGACAAAATACATAGCATCTACTGTTTATTTGTCATTGAATAGGGGTTTTACACTGTTTTTGAAAAATTCCAGTATTAGTAACCTCTAGCTTTTAAAGATTAGAAACAGTGTGTTAAAATTGTTTAATCTTGACTGTAGATCTAGAAAGATTTTTAAAAAGAAAATTTCAGCTTTTCCCCTTTTCTGGAAAAAGTAGTTCTTCCCCTTGCTGTAGTCTTCTGAAGCTCCTCTTTCTTATGTGAGCAAGAATTTCATCATAATATGTACATACATATATAAATCACAGTACCGAGGAACCAGGAGTCATTCTTTAGTTTGGTGAGGCTTTTTTTGCTTTTTCACAAATAAACACAGTTTACCCACATGAAAACACAATAAATCCTTAAGTATTCTGTGCTGAATTTCATCAGCCTTCTAACCTGAACTGTCTGACCTCATAAAAATTTCTCCCTTCCTAGTTTGTGTTTTGTTTTTGGGTTTGTTTGTTTGGTTTGGTTTGTTTTTTCCCCCTGTGCTTTGCCCTGTAGTCTTATCTTCATGTCCAAATTAATTTTGGGCATCTTCACAGAGCTGATTGCAGGCAGATTTGAACTTTGTTCCCTCTGGGAGCCATCTGGCTGTAGGCCATCCCTGGCCACATTGCAGTGCTTGAGCTGATGAGCTGTACTTTCCAGCAAGTGCCATTAAATGCACCCGAGCACCAGGCAGACAGGGTCAGGGCTGCAGTTCAGAGGTGGCTTGTGCATGCCCTGTTGAGAGCAACAGCAAGGAGAGCTCATGCCTGCATGGCATTCCCTGGGCAGAAAGACCTTTATCTGACCACAGTCTCTCCCTCCTTCTGGAAGCTCAAACAAGGAAGGCATTTAATAATCTTCTGAATTTATCTTCAGTAGGAAACCTCTTTTTCTATTGTAGTGTTTGCCTTTTACTGGGGTTTCTTTTTGTCTTACCTTATCATACATCATTGAAACCTTTTATTATGGCTTATCATCTGCTTCACTAATTAAAACTCATGTTTTGTTTTAACTTTTCTGCCTTTATCTCACTGGCACAGGAAGGCTTGGACTCATCCTCAGTAGCATTATTTTGTGCTTTTTCCATGACCTCTTCTCCACGTCTAGTTCATTGGAAATTGCCGGTGTGGTTACGCTGGCCTGTCGCTGCACTTTCTCTCAAGAGGTACTCAGACATTTCATAGTCTCTTTCAAAACCTGCCATCTCCCATCCCTTCGTCCCTCGCTTACTTTCCCAAGAGACCTTCTCTGCCTGTTCTCTGAGCCTGCTGGCCCTCAAGCTGCCGTGCTTGTCTTTGAAGAATACCAGTCTCATCCTGCAGTCACTTTCCCTCCAAGCGCTTCACACCTGCAAAGTCTTGGTCATGTATTCTCTACTGGAAAAAAAATCTATTTTGTCTGTTCCTCTTTAAGTTTTTTTCAGATTCAGAAAGGAAAAAGTGTCCTCAGTGCATTTTTACATTTCTCAGCATTGGTCTGAACTGAGTTGTTTTGTTCAGAAGCAGGTCCTGACATTAGGATGCACATTTTTATCCTTCAGAAAAGCCTTGGCCACCTCTGCCTCCTAGCAAGCTGAAGTGACAACATTTCACACCATTGAAGATCATGTCCTCTTTTTCATATTCTGCTTAGTGCCCACACTGCCTTCACCACAGAACTGCAAGTTTCAATAAAAGTTAAATGTGTTATTTCAACTAAAAACTAAAAGCAGTAAGCTGGCCAGGTGTAGCTTTCTGTTATGTATGAAACAACAGAGTCCTCCTCTAACATCATTAACATGTAGTCATGAATATATAGTGTTTCCTCATAGTCCAATGTGAAATGAATGGTGAAAGCAATTTTGTGATTTTCTCTAAACCAGAAGATGGAATTTATTCTTTAATCTCAGCTGGGATGGCAGTATATGTAATTTGTCAAGAGCAATCCTAAGTATTTATGAGGAGCTTTAGTATGGATTTTGCAGCAAGTACATCCACAACTAGAAGAGTTTCAACTGAGGTGCTGCCTGAGCAGATGTGGTTTCTATGTATTTAGTAACCCTCACTTCATACTTTTTTCAGGAGCTCAGCTTTAACAGAGGTTAAAGTTACTGTTAGCAGAAAAAATGATGTAGCCATGCTTTTCTTCGTGGTCCTCTCCGCAGACACACTTCATGCCTCTAAGGAAGGACTGTTCTCCTTTCCTGAGTTTGTAAACTGTATATTTCAATGATGGTGACTTTTTACTGTATATGACGCTCACTGTTAAATTATTTCTATTGCTTCTCACTTCAGAATTTGCTGAATACAATTTATTCTTTAGGAGTTCCTCCTCTTCCATTTGTGCTTACAGGTGCTTTTACTGGCCACTTTGGGTTTTGGGGCATTGTGAAGGAACGGTTTTTCAGAGAATTACTTATTGTTGTTCCCTTACAAAGTATGAAACAATTTGCAAGAAACACATCTCCGCCTCTGAAGTTGGCTTGAGACAGTTCCTTTTTTACCCTCCAGCCCATTGCTGTTCCTTGCTAAATAGCACGTTGTAAATTGCTTCTATTAAAGTTGATGGGTCAGTGTTACAATAGTAAGAGATTTTTCACAATATATATTTAATTTGACAGTTGGTGTGAATGTGTCAACCCTGAGCCCTGTTGGTTTCCACATTAACACTAAAACAATTTTGAGTGAAGTGGCAGCAGAGAGGTTTCCATTTTTGCAGCTGAGAGATCTTTGAGAATAAACAATGAGAAACAGAAAGTAAAGCAGGTTTTCCTAAAGAAGCACTTGTGTTTTTAAATACCACTCCAACCAGTCCACACATTTAATGAGTTTATTTGAACTGCTCAAATATTATATAATTCTCTGTATCTATATGTATGTGTGTGTACATAGATCAATCAATCACAAAATATTCTGAGTTGGAAGGAACCCACAAGGATCACTGAGTCCAGCTCTTAAGTGAATGGCCCATACAGGGATTATGTGCTGTGCAAAAAAGGCTATAATTATTTACATTTTAACAAAAACTTACTATTTTAAAAATGAAGTTATTGTTTGAAAAATGCTTATATGGTTTTATATTCTCCATTTGGTAGAAGTGAATTATTTTAACAATGCATTTATAAGTTTTTATAAACATAATGTTGAAGTAATTTTTGGTATTTTTATTTCCTTTCCCTTAAAAAAGATCACATTTTAAATCACAATTGGTAAACAATTAGAAAAAAATTAGACTTTAGCAACTTTGTGTAAACAGGATGTTTTCAAGTGGCATTTTTGAACAAATGATTCTTAGGAAATATTATTGAATATTAATTTGTACTAATGAAAACTCCAAAATCAAGAACTGAATGAACCTTAAAGGATCTTCGGTTTTACACTTTCTAAAACTTACTCTTCAGGACATGTGAGAGGCGTGTTTCTAGGAAAGATGTAAAAGACAACCTTGCTAACTCACCTTGTGGGTTTTGTTCCCCTAACTTTGAGAATAAAAAGAAGACTTTATTCTTCTTCTTCAATGTCATTCTGACACTAGTGTAAGAAATAAATGGAAACAAATGTACAAAGTAATTTTCTGCTTTGATGCCTACTTCAAAATTGTCAACAATATGAGAGAGCTGCTGTAAATATAAATTCATTCTGAAAACCAGTATCAATCCAAGGACTGTATAATGTTTGCATTGTCTAACTTGAGTTCCCTACCTTGTTTTTTTGTCTATAGACACCCTATTTTTGGCCATCAAATTGTTGGGAGCCGGAAAACACAGATTATGGTCAGTGTAGAAATCTTTCTTATTTCTTTTGGAAATTATGCATTATATGAATGAACTCGTCATTGAAGTCTATCTTGTTCAAACATCCCAATGTTTTAAACATAATTGTATATCATATCCTACTTGTGCAAGAACTGTTGATATTGAAGCGAATGTGTTGTTACCTTTTGGAAAGTTTATCAAAAATTTAACGAAGTCAGATTTTTGGAGTCAATTTGAGGAGAAAAGATGCAACACCGTCCCCACCCCCAACCAAAACTCAAAACACATCAAAACCTATCTTGCCACTTACATCTTCTGTTTGAGCCAGCAAATGTAATTATTTACAGTTACAAAATGTCAGTGAAGCAGAGTAAACTATATTGATGGTTGTGCAGTGGTTATTCTCAGATTAAGACCCAAAGTTGTGCCTAGTTTAGAACTCTTATTTCAGATATACACAACATGTAAAATGATTTATTATGAAAATAATATGGTTCTAGTATAAAGTATATTAGAAAATTCCTTGTTTATTCACCTGTGTCTTGAGGACATATTAATAAATTATTTATTGTAATTACTGATGTGTGCTTAGCAAAATCTGAAGATAATATGTAGTAAAGTTAGAAATGTAAATGTTAAAAAATTATAACAAAATTAGGTGCTTCTGTACATCAAATAGTGGCCTAGTTTTAAAGAAAATGGATCTGTGAGCAGTTTCCTGTTCATTCTAATCCAGGCTGTAACTACTGTGCTCATCTGAAGACCAGGTCACTTATTTAGGTAACTGAGCATGTATGTGATAGCTTATGTTTTCAAAACCTCAAACCTTGAAAGGATGTTTTTACAGCTTTTCAGAAATTTAGATAGGTGTTCACTTGTAATATGGATTCTCCCTCAGCCCTTGGGAGCTGACGACCTCAGGGATGGATGCTTACAACAGAAGCTTCCTTACTTTTTGGAGGAGACAAAAATTAATTTCAAAAAAATTGCTAAATAAAACAATTTCAAGCTGAGACTTTCAGTAGTGCTGAGTGCCTTCAAAGTAGGGTTTGAAAACATGACAGTTTCCTCACCCTATAAAAGCAGAAAAATATTCCCTTTTTAAAAAGTACTGATACATGAAGATGTTCCTTAAAGAGTTATTGAAAGCTGCCAAGAAGTAATTCCTACCACACCTGTATACTTATCCCCTCCATATGAGGAAACTATAGTCACTGAAGAAGAAATGCTGGATTTATCATGTATTACAATGTTTTTTCCTTTCCTTGATGGTGTTATTTGCTCTTCTCCTAATATGTTAAAGATCAGCAAGTGATTTTTTAAGGTTTTAAGAGACATTGAATTGTTCAGCTGTAATGTGTATCACAGTACCAGGGGGATTTTAATAAATAGTTATATGCATAACAGGTCTGAACTTGAAATCAGGATGAGAAGGTTTCTATTAATATTCTATAATCTAACATAGGAGACACTAACTTTCTAGTCACAGCTTATCGGTGGATTGGTCAATGAATTATGTACCTTAGTCAGTAAATAGAAATCTTGTTCAGTTCAGTTTTTGCATGACAGGAATACAAAATTAAACTTGGAATCGGTTTATTCATCATGTGGGGAGGTGCCTTTGTTGAACAGTAAATGTACTCATTTGAGAACTTTTGATATTTAAATATGTTCCTGTAGATTTAAGCTCTTTTGTTGCAGAGGGGAGAAGGGGAAGTCCCAACCCTGCCATCTCATTGCTCCTTCTGAGGAATGAACCAAAAGTACAATTCTGTAAGACACACACCTGAAGCTTCCCCACCCAACCAGGTCAGAGCATTGCACTAGAGCTACCTGAGGTGGCTGGGTGTCACCAGAACTGGATAATGCTAGAGCATTTGCAGGAAAACAAACTTTTCAATAGTGTTCTTGTTAGGTTAGCATCTTCCCAGTCCCAGAAATTAGCATTTGCTTTGTATGCAAGTGATGCTCAGAGGATTACAGGAAAATCAGATAATATTAAGAAACCAAAATAAATTTAAAGTAGGTTTGAAACAATTTGACAATATTAAGCCTCAAATACACACCAAAGAGGTCCCGCAGATTTTCACCGTAATTGTTACTTCCTAGACAATATAATAAATAGAATATATGTTGTTAAAGATATGCAAATGCAGTTCATACTTATCAGGCATTGTGGTGCTGTGCAGTGCTCCCAGTTTCATGGACTTGTCATGAACAACCTTGAAATGCACCCTCTAAAATTGAGTGTGGCAGACATCAGAAGTCTCTCATACCAGCGAAAAGTAGACTTTCTCTGTAATCTCACTTTATCAAGTTATTAACAAAGCAAACCACTTTCTTTGGTATTAACCTAATTTTCACATGCCTTTAAAACACACTAGAATTTTATTTTAATTTAAAAATTAATCCCAACTATTCATCATTAGTCACCCATAGCTGGGCTACTGTCCAGAATGTAGCATACTGCCAGGAAAATAATTTATCTTTAACAAGAAATTAAATGAGATTGAGATGCTGTGTGTTAGTTTGCTATCAGAGCTAACTAAGAAAGAAATAATCTTTACATTTTTGTGTAATATGTTAATATTTTCTCTAAAATATAATTTGTTCTGTGTGAGCTTGTAGTACCAAATATTTTCCTTGAAAGAAATATTTATTTGAAGAAAATATGAATAAAAAAGACATGAGAACAGAATCTTCCAAAATGTCAAAAAACTGCAGATGCATTCTCATAATAAATCTGTAGTGCAGTGCTATGTCTTTGTGGCAAAAAGAGGGCTTGGATTAATTTACTTTATGTCAAAATGGAATCAAAGTAGCCTTTTGATGGTAACTTTCAAAGTATTGACTATGATCATTGTGAGGTTACTATGAAATGGCTAATTTTCATAAGGGGCTGAAAATTCTCCCTCCTTTTTCTTGAAAATCATGCTTTAGAGCTGTCAAGAGATCCCTCAAATTACAAATAATTTTTACAAAGGCAGGTTCTAAGGTTTCATCAGCTGAAGAAACCCATTTTAATGCCCTATGTCCAGGCAGGACATGCTGTTCTGTGTAGAATCCCATTGATTTCAGTGGAGTTTTATTAGTGAAAATAAGTAATAAATCATAGAATCGATTGGGTTGGAAAAGACCTCCGAGATCATCAAGTCCAACCCTTGGTCCAACTCCAGTCCATTTACTAGATCATGGCACTCAGTGCCACGTCCAATCTCTGTTTAAAAACCTCCATGATAACAGTTATTAAGGTGAGTGTATTTCAAATCACTTTGTTCTTCCTGTGAGTTAAGTCATGTTGCTGAGTTACAATTTGTTTTTGTAAGAAATAGAATCAGATCTCAATTTAGGAAAAACTCACTCTTGAAATGAACACAGCATGTGACCTACCTGTAATTAGCTTCTCTTTTCTTATAGATGTAATTTTGTAATTGACAGATTTTTTTTTCTGTTATATTATAAACAGATCATGTCATTAAGAATTAAATAAATATGGAGACTTGTTAAGACAATTGCATCCCAGAAAGGGAGAATATAATGCCACACATGAAATTGTTTTTCCATGTGAATTTGGCCTCAGTTCTCATGGGACTTGTCAGATTCTCTTGGTGGTTTAGTTATTCTCACAGCTGTTGCAAATTTGAGGAATTCAGTCCCTTACTACTATTATATTTTTTCTGAATAAGTAAAAAAGGTTAGGGAGAATTTCCATTCACAACAAAATAGCGATTATTTTGGGGAGTTTGTTTCTTTTTGTTTGTTTGTGTTTTGGGGGTTTTTTTTTGTTTTTGTTTTTTTTGTTTGGTTGTTGTTTTTTTTTTTTTTTAATTCTTTAGGCTCCAGCCTAAGGAAACAATTTAACATAGTTGTGAATATGTAAGAGACTTACAAGAATTTCAAATGTATACGATAAGAAGAATTGGTAATTTTTGCTCATTTTCTTTTGTGGATAGTTAGGCTCAAAAGTATCTGTGACATACAGACCTTTTCTTACAGTTAACTGCTTATTTAAAAGAAAAGAAGCATGTTCGAAGGAGAGGAGGAGTAAAATGTAGAAAGTGTCACAGTCTTAAGGAGGCATCTATGTATTTGCAACAGGATGTTTGAGCCTTGTAATTTCATAGGTGTGCATTTCTCCCAAATGACTTGAAAATGGAGGAGTACTGCAGAATCTAGATAAGTTATGGAGAACACTGTAAATAACTGATAATGCAACATGAGTTCAAGATCATATGACAATGTGATCTTTATATGATACTAAATGAGACTATTTTTCTATATATTCAAAGCAAATGCTTAAATTCCTCTGTTGTGAAGAAGAACAAGTTCTGAAAATGTAACATATTTTTAGTAGCCTTCCAGGTAAAGTCACATACTATAAAGGGGCACTTTTCTAGGGAATTAGAGCAATCACAGGGGATAAAGTGGCGGAAGTCTAAATTAATTTCTCCCTGTCAAAGTGTTAAATGCCTGTCTCGATATGTGCTGCAGTTCTTTAGATAGTCATGACTTTGTTATCCAGCCTGGGCACCAGTAAGATAAGGAAGCCATTTCCTTTTGCTATGTCAAAGCTATTGTCTCATTTTTATGAAAGCACAATTCTTTCTTTATTAAAGTTACTTGATAATCAGCTAACAAGTCATTCCAAACAAAGCTTCCTTCCTAATGATGCCTTCTTATTGCTTAAAAGTAATCTGACAGAGTTCTCTCTGTGTTCAACCTCTGCTGCTCTGTTCTAAACATGAGCCACCACACCTCTTCTCTCCCAAACTTGAAGTCATGCTAAAAGGTATAGAGTGCACAAAAAGTAACTGCAATCATATATTATGTTTTCAAATGTTGAAAATTTTCATATAATTTTCTCCTTAGAGTTTATTGCCGACTTATTTTACATGCCTGGCTTCAAATCCCTCTGTGGATTTTCAATTAGTCCAGGAATTTTCACTCTCATCTGCCTTGCTATACCCTATATCACGGAGTAACTGTCTAGGAGAACTGTACAGAGAACGCATTATATATTTTCTTTGCCCAAATGCTTGCGAGGATTTCCTTGGCAACAACTTATTAATACATGAATTGTATTTGAGAAATATTGAGTCCTATTGCTTACCTGAACTCTGCTGGAACAGTGTATGTGCTCAGCATCTCTGGAAATCCACCCATAACTATTAGTCAATAGCTTGGGGGGAAAATGGTAGCAGAGCAGGACTTTTGATATAAATTGTCAGATATGAATAAAAATTTATTTGTTAAAATTTATGCCATGAGAATAAGGAGGAAATTACTAAAATAGTGTAAATAGTTACTGGAGAGCTCTGCAGTTCTATAATCTTGAATCTTGATGGTCAATTCCTACTTTTTCAACAGCTAATGTAAAAAAAATTCTGTCAGTAATGACTCCTGCAAGCAGTTCTCTTAGTCCTTACTAGAGATCCCTCCTTTAAGGACCTGTGTCTCAAAATTTTCTGGATTTCTAGGTGAGGTAAGAAACAGACTCTTTCCACCCATCTCAAGTAATGTCCTAAATTGTTGCTAAGACTGGATTTTAATTCCTTACATGAGTGACTTTTCTTTGAAAACCTCCATATACAGAATGTGTTGACTAAGATCTTGGTGGCTGGACTAAGTAAGGAGTACAGTCTAACAAGAAGAACAGTCCCTCAAGAAATATGTGGCTGGTGCCAGTGCTTGCTATGCATAAAATTTAATCTGGGCAGATCCGAATCAAATGAGTTTTAGGAAAGATACTTGCATTAGCGAAAAGATGGAAGAGGTGACCTCTGGTACTTTTTCCCACTGTGAATTCATACACGATTCTGCTTCTCCGCAGAGATACATAAATCACTCATTAGGAGCTCTCTCTGTCATGTAAGTGGTGAATTGAAAGTCTCACTTCAACAAGCATGTCCTGAATTTTGTTCTGATTCTCGCTAATTCTGACATTGACAAACCACTGCAGTGAGGCCTCAGTAACCAGGAGGCATTTCCTGAAAATGCTTTCCTGTTATCCCACTATTTAGAGTTTTGTGCTTACCCGAATTTTTCTTTATAATATGTGGAGCACAGAAAATATGTCTGGCCAATGCATTCATATGGATACATATAAAAAACTAACTGACCCAAGTACAGGTTTATGCAGCATTGTGCTAAAAGCGTTGATAACCTACATCTAGGTCCCCTATAAATAAAAATAACATCTCTTATCAGAATTCTGAGATTCATAAACATAACTTGGAATTTTCAGAATTGCTCTCAAATTACCATGCTGAGTAAACTAAATAGGTATCATAACATATCCTGAGTTTGAAGGGAACCACAGACATCATTGAGGTCCTACACAGGACCATCCCCAAGAATGACCCCATGTGCCTGTCCAAATGCTGCTTGAACTCTGTCAGGCTTGGTGCTGTAACCACTTCCCCAGGGAGCCTGTTTCAGTGCCCAACCAGCCTCTGGTGAAGAACCTGTTCCTGATATCCAACATAATCCTTTGACACTGTCTCCCATAATATGCTCCTGGAGAAGCTGGCAGCCCATGGCTTGGACAGGAGCACTCTCCTCTGGGTTAAGATCTGGCTGGCTGGCCGGGCCCAGAGAGTGCTGGTGAATGGGGCTGCCTCCAGCTGGTCACCAGTGCTGTCCCCCAGAGATCAGTGTTGGGCCCCGTTTTGTTCAACATGTTTATTGATTATTTAGATGAGGGGATTGAGTCAGTCATTAGCAAATTGCAGACAACACGAAGTTGGGAGGGAGTGTCGACCTGCTGGAGAGTAGGAGGGCTCTGCAGGGGGACCTGGACAGGCTGGAGAGATGGGCTGATTCCAACGGGATGAAGTTAAACAAGGCCAAGTGCCGGGTCCCGCACTTTGGCCACAACAACCCCATGCAGCGCTACAGGCTGGGAACAGAGTGGCTGGAGAACAGCCAGGCAGAAAGGGACCTTGGGGTACTAATTGACAGGAAGCTCAACATGAGCCAACAGTGTGCCCAGGTGGCCA